>LR738709.1:577215053-577356164 GCA_902687465.1 Secale cereale
TCAATGGAGAGGGGAAAGAGGAAAGGGGGGGGGGGGAGAAGGAGAATGAAAGGGGGGGTCCGCGCCCCCACCCTTATCCAATTCGGATTGGGCAAGGGGGAGGCGTGCGCCACCTCCTGTGGCCTGCCTCCTCTTCTCCGCTAAGGCCCATTAGGCCCATTAACTTTCCCGGGGGTTCCGGTAACCTCCTGGTACTCCGAAAAATGTCCGAACCTCTTCGGAACCATTTCGGTGTCTGTATATAACCTTACAATATATCAATCTTTACCTCTCGACCATTTCGAGACTCCTCGTCATGTCCGTGATCTCATCCGGGACGTCGAACAAACATCGGTCACCATAACACATAACTCATAATACAAATCGTCATTGAACGTTAAACGTGCGGACCCTACGGGTTTGAGAACTATGTAGGCATGACCGAGACACATCTCCGGTTAATAACCAATAGCGGAACCTGGATGCTCATATTGGCTCTTGTATATTCTACAAAGATCTTCATCGGTCAAACCGCATAACAACATACATCATTCCCTTTGTCATCGGTATGTTACTTGCCCGAGATTCGATCGTCGGTATCATCATACCTAGTTCAATCTCGTTACCGGCAAGTCACTTTACTCGTTCCGTAATGCATCATCCTATAACTAACTCATTAGTAAAATTGCTTGCAAGGCTTATAGTGATGTGCATTACCGAGAGGGCCCAGAGATACCTCCTCGATACACGGAGTGACAAATCCTAATCTCGATCTATGCCAACTCAACAAACACCTTCAAAGACACATGTAGAGCATCTTTATAATCACCTAGTTACGTTGTGACGTTTGATAGCACACAAGGTGTTCCTCCGGTATTCGAGAGTTGCATAATCTCATAGTCAGAGGAACATGTATAAGTCATGAAGAAAGCAATATCAATAAAACTAAATGATCATTATGCTAAGCTAACGGATGGGGCATGTCCATCAAATCATTCTCCTAATGATGTGATTCGGTTCATCAAATGACAACACATGTCTATGGTTAGGAAACTCAACCATCTTTAATTAACGAGCTAGTCTAGTACAGGCTTACTAGGGACACTGTGTTTTGTCTATGTATCCACACATGTGTCAAGTTTCCGGTTAATACAATTCTAGCATGAACAATAAACATTTATCATGATATAAGGAAATATAAATAACGACTTTATTATTGCCTCTAGGGCATATTTCCTTCAGTCTCCCACTTGCACTAGAGTCAATAATCTAGATTACATAGTAATGATTCTAACACCCATGGAGTCTTGGTGATGATCATGTTTTGCTCGTGGAAGAGGCTTAGTCAATGAGTCTGCAACATTCAGATCCGTATGTATATTGCAAATCTCTATGTCTCCCTCCTTGACTTGATCGCGGATAGAGTTGAAGCGTCTCTTGATGTGCTTGGTTCTCTTGTGAAACCTGGATTCCTTCGCCAAGGCTATTGCTCCAGTGTTGTCACAAAAGATTTTCATTGGACCCGATGCACTAGGTGTTACACCTAGATTGAATATGAACTCCTTCGTCCAGACTCCTTCATTTGTTGCTTCCGAAGCAGCTATGTACTCCGCTTCACACATAGATCTCGCCATGATGCTCTGCTTGGAACTGCACCAACAGACAGCTCCACCGTTCAACACAAATATGTATCCGATTTGTGACTTAGAGTCATCCGGATCAGTGTCAAAGCTAGCATCGACATAACTTTTTACGACGAGCTCTTTGTCACCTCCATAAATGAGAAACATATCCTTAGTCCTTTTTAGGTACTTTAGGATGTTCTTGACCGCTGTCCAGTGATCCACTCCTAGATTACTTTGGTACCTCCCTGCTAGACTTATAGCGAGGCATACATCAGGTATGGTACACAACATTGCATACATGATAGAACCTATGGCTGAAGCATAGGGAATGACTTTCATTTTCTCTTTATCTTCTCCAGTGGTCGGGCATCGAGTCTGACTCAACTTCACACCTTATAACACAGGCAAGAACCCTTTCTTTGACTAATCCATTTTGAACTTCTTCAAAACTTTATCAAGGTATATGCTTTGTGAAAGTCCAATTAAGTGTCTTGATCTGTCTCTATAGATCTTGATGCCCAATATATAAGCAGCTTCACCAAGGTCTTTCATTGAAAAATTCTTATTCAAGTATCCTTTTATGCTATGCAGAAATTCTACATCATTTCCAATCAACAATATGTCATCCACATATAATATCAGAAATGCTACAGAGCTCTCATTCACTTTCTTATAAATACAGGCTTCTCTGAAAGTCTGAATAAAATCATATGCTTTGATCACCTCATCAAAGCGTATATTCCAACTCCGAGATGCTTGCACCAGTCCATAGATGGATCGCTGGAGCTTGCACACTTTGTCAGCACCTTTAGGATCGACAAAACCTTCTGGTTGCATCATATACAACTCTTCTTTGAGAAATTCATTAAGGAATGCAGTTTTGAAATCCATTTGCCTGATTTCATAATCATAAAATGCGGCAATTGCTAACATGATTTGGACAGGCTTAAGCATCGCTACGAGTAAGAAGGTCTCATCGTAGTCAACTCCTTGAACTTGTCGAAAACCTTTCGCAATAAGTCGAGCTTTGTAGACAATAACATTACTATCGACGTCGATCTTCTGCTTAAAGATCCATTTATTTTCAATGGCTTGCCGATCATCGGGCAAGTCAGCCAAAGTCCACACTTTGTTCTCATACATGGATCCCATCTCAGATTTCATGGCCTCAACCCATTTTGCGGAATCTAGGCTCATCATCACTTTCTCATAGTTTGTAGGTTCGTTATGGTCTAGTAACATGACTTCCAGAACAGGATTACCGTACCACTCTGGCGCGGAACTTACTCTAATATCACCATCCTCTTATCTCAAAACAATCATCTAGCATCAAATTCTCATAGTATTCAACGCACTTTATATGAAAGTTTTTATTATACCCATCTTGGATGCCCATCATATTAGGACTCTCAAAATAATATAAGTGAAGCATGAGAGATAAATAATTTCTATAAAATAAAACCACCACCGTGCTCTAAAAGATATAAGTGAAGCACTAGAGCAAAAAATATCTAGCTCAAAAGATATAAATGAAGCACATAGAGTATTCTAATAAATTCCGATTCATGTGTGTCTCTCGCAAAAGGTGTGTACAGCAAGGATAATTGTGGTAAACTAAAAAACAGACTCATATCATACATGACGCTCCAAGCAAAACACATATCATGTGGTGAATAAAAATATAGTCTCAAGTAAAGTTACCGATAGACGAAGACGAAAGAGGGGATGCCTTCCCGGGGCATCCTCAAGCTTAGGCTTTTGGTTGTCCTTGAATTTTACCTTGGGGTGCCTTGTGCATCCCCAAGCTTAGGATCTTGCCACTCTTTATTCCATAGTCCATCAAATCCTTACCCAAAAACTTGAAAACTTCAAACCATAAAACTTAACAGAAAATCCCGTGTGCTCTGTTAGTATAAGAAAACAAGCCACCACTTTAAGGTATTGTATTGAACTCATTCTTTATTTATATTGGTGTTAAACCTAATGTATTCCAACTTCTCTATGGTTCATACCCCCCGATACTACTCATAGATTCATCAAAATAAGCAAACAACACACGAAAAACAGAATCTGTCAAAAACAGAACAGTCTCTAGCAATCTGTAACTTTCGAATACTTCTGTAACTCTAAAAATTTTGAAATAAATTTTTGGACGTGAGGAATTTGTCTATTAATCATCTGCAAAAAGAATCAACTTAAAATCACTCTCCAGTAAAAATGGCAGCTAATCTCGTGAGCACAAAAGTTTCTGTTTTTTACAGCAAGATTGCAAAGACTTCTCCCAAGTCTTCCCAAAGGTTCTACCTGGCACAAACACTAATTAAAACATAAAAACACAAGCAAAAAGCAAAAAGAAAAAATAATAGTGAATTATTTATTACAAAACAGAAGCAAAAAGCAAAGAAAATAAAATTGGGTTGCCTTCCAACAAGCGCTATCGTTTAACACCCCTAGCTAGGCATAAAAATAAGAATAGATCTAGGTATTGTCATCTTTTCCCTTTTGGTGATAAAGAGAAAGTTTCTTATCTAAAGCACTTATCTTTATATTTTTGTGAAAGCACGTGGCCATTAATGGTAGAAAAAATATTAAGCACACTATGAAAATTTGCATCTAGACTAGCCTTCATCTCTTTGATAATTTCATTCTGATAAAAACACAAAAGAGAAGTAGATTCAACCTTTTCACTCATAGGGTGCACAAATATAGCTTTCATCTTTTCATAGGTATCGATGGAATCCCCCTCAAGAAAACCTTCAGAATCCAAAACTTTCTTGGAAGAAGATGGTAAGCCAACATAAAAACTTTTTAAGTATATCTCAATTTGATATTGGGGCACATAGCTGGCTCGGATCCTTAATAGCCTATACCAGGCATCTTTCAAGGTTTCATCAAGCAAATAACGAAAAATTCCGGGGTCATCTTCATCGAAATTATTCAAACTTTCATCAATAACCCCGGTAGGTCTTTCCATATCATCATTATTTATGAGCTTAGAAAGGGCAGAAGGACTATCCAAAGTATTAAAACCCGGGAGAAAACCCTTAGCCCCTTTTTGTTCAGTCATGACGATAGAAAGGCGAAGATTTTCAAAAATCATTTTAAAAGTGGGGGAGAGGAAAACGAGAGGCGAATGGCAAATAATGTAATGCGAGGGAGAAGAGTTTATGATGGGTACTTGGTATGTATTGACTTGAGCGTAGATCTCCCCGACAATGGCGCCAGAAATCCTTCTTGCTACATCTTGAGCATGCATTGGTTTTCCCTTGAAGAGGTGTCGGGGAAACTGATCGCCCACGAACACCTATGGGACCGGAGCCCCTTTTCGGTACGGCAAGGGAGCGGTGGGCGCACGAAGAGCGGATCGAGGCGAGCACGCGAGCAGTTTACCCAGGTTCGGGCCGCACGGGTGCGTAAAACCCTACTCCTGCCTTGGTTGTATTGTGTTCTTGGCTCGGGAGCACGAAGAGCTACAGAGCTGGTTGCTAGCTACACCGAGCGTGAGAGTGATCAAGGATCGGAACCCCCTCTACGTTGCGCATGGGCCTCCTTTTATAGGTCGAAGGGGTCACCGACAGGTGGCAACGTAGATGAGGGTAGAGATGTAAAAACGGTAGTAGTTGGAATAGTGTATGTACAGTGTATGTACAGTGGTCTATACCTAACCCTGACGGCAGGGGACAAGGGCATTGAATGCCCGTCGCCGTCGCCCCCAAACAGTGCAAAAAGTGCCCGTTAGGGCGTCTCCGTTCGCCACGAAGGTGGCCTCGTCATCGCGGCTCGCCACGATGTACCCCAGGCCGCACAGCCTTCCGCCACGTGCACCTGGAAGGGCCCCAGGGCGACGCGTGGCCGGGTGAGCTGGAGCGCGGGCACGTAGTGGGAGCTTGCCGCGGCAAGCGCCTTGCCGCGGTCGCTACCTTGCCGCGCCCGGAAGCTTGTCGCCCTCCGGGCCTTGCCGCGATGCGCGGAGCGTTGCGGCAAGTCTTCTGAAACGCCATGTTTGGCCTTCCTGACAAGCTCCTCTTGCCAGGGCCTTGTGCCGAAGGGGTGGTCTTGAGCCTGGTACGGCCTTCCCGGCAAGCTCCTCTTGCCGGGTTCTTGTTTCTTTAACTTAAATACTTTGTTCTTGAATGGCTCTAAAGGATCCAGAGCGGGCCTTGGCGGGCGCGTGGCAAGCCCTGACACGGGACGCTGCTACTGCCCGTGCACAAGTCGGGATACTAAGGTACCCCTACTTTAGTACACCGACAGGAGCCCCCGGGCCTGGGCCACACACGGTGCCGAGCGCTATTGGGCCAGGCCCAAAACAGTGCACGGGCACACGCGGCCCACGGCGCGCCGTATCCCACTCCGTATCCACCGCGTCTCTCCCTAACGGCACGCGTCGATTGCAGCGTCGTGGGAGAGATCGTGGCCTGTTTCTTTAATGGGGGAAATGCGGAACGCCCCCCTTCCCCCCCTTAAAAGCAGGGGAAACAGGGGCAGTTCCCCCCATCCGCTTCATTGCTTCTTCAACCTCTAGAAACCCCCGCCACTCTCCTCCTCCCCGAAGGTCGAAAGAGAGCAGCGCTCCGCCCTTCCTCCGCCGCCGCCAGCCTCCGCAACGCCGTCGACTTCCCTCGCCGCCCCCGCCATGGCCCCGAAGGGCGACAAGGCAAAAGCCGCGAAGACTGACCAGGCGCTGAAGCTAGCGGCAATGCGGAAGAAGATGGTGGTCTTCCCGTCGAGGCTCGGCGCGAGGGAGCTGAAGGACTCCTTCTACCTCTTCTGGTCGAGGGAGACAAAGGCGCACCCGCGCACCAAATTACTCCCCGCCGAGGCCTGCGACATGTTTCCGGGAGGGTACGCCTATTTCGCTCTGTTCTTCCATTGCGGACTCTGCCCACCATACTCTGAATTCTTCTGCGATATCATGAATACCTACGGGTTTCACCTCCTTGATTTCACCCCAAATGCTGTCTTGACCATGGCCGTTTTCGCACATTTGTGCGAAAACTTTGTCGGGGTGTACCCCAACGTAGCCCTCTTCCGCCATTATTTCACGCCCCGAGTAGAGTCTGGTTCTCCTTTATCCGGCGGGATCTCTTGGATCTTTAGGCTCCATAAGAAAGAGGCGTACTTGACTGGGGAACTCCGCGACAAGTGGGAGGAGTGGAGGGCTAATTGGTGCTGGATCATGGAGGACGCCCCGGAGCAGTTCACTTCCCCGCGCCGAGCTGCAATAGTGCGCGACAACGACTGGAGCGATCTGGCCCCTGAGGACGACAAGCTGAAGATAGCCATCACTAGGATCCTTCGCCTCCGGCAAGCCAAGCTCACCGTAGGGGCTGTCGGAGCTGATTTCCTTCGCCGCCGCATCGCCCCCTTGCAGGAGAGGAAGAGGCCTGCTTGGGAATTTGGTAATGCGGCAGACTGTATGAGGCTGCGCCCAGGCCTCAACTATAATTTCACTGTCCTGGAGCTCAAAGGGATGCTCCGCGAGCTATTCAAGCACGACGCCAAGCACCCGGAGTGGTTTGCATTGCCGCGGGGCGTAGTCCCGCTATGCAATAACTCGTCGCTCAGCGCTATCCGCGCGGCGATGCCGTGGTGTGACTCCCATGGGATTGACCCCACTTGGCTGGCGCCCTCTGACGAAGCCGTGCAAACATTCTTCGATAACTTGGTGGAGCTGCCCATCGATCCCGACGAGAAGAAGGGCCTCACCCGCGACACCACCGACCGGGAGATGGCGTATATCGCCACCAGGTTGGAGGAGCAGCCGCAGCCGAGGCCGCGGGCGAGTTTGGGTATACCTTGGAGGAGGCGGATGCAGCGGAGGCGGTAAGTCGGGCCGAGGAGGAAGAGATCCTCAAACTGTTGAAGCCTGCCGGGCAACCCGCCGAGACGAGCGAGGCCACCGGGCAAGGAACAGAGTCGAGCGAGCCCGCCGAGCAGGGCGCTGAATCAAGCGATTCTGCCGAAGACTCGGGCGGGTCTCTGAACCTTGACTCTTCTTCATCCTCGGGGAGTTCACCGCCACCGGCAAGTCCCCCAGCTCCAGCGAGGAGGCGCCCCCGCAAAGCTGCGGTCATGGCGGAGCGTCCAGCGGCTCCGCGGCCGCAGCGCTGCCCGACGCGCGCCACCGCGGCGGGCAAAGCCGTCAAGAGAGCGCCCCGCGCCTCTGCAGCGGCCGGAGGAGGGTCTTCCCGCACCGGCTCCACCGCTCCTTCCGCCCCTCGGGCCTCGGCGACTACCGGGGCGGGGTCTTCGCAGACCACCGTTCCAGCGCCCGCCAAGCGCCCGAGGGAGCCTACTCCTCCAGCTCCTCGCGCCGGGACGCGCGAGGCGGATTTCGACTTCTCCGTTCTCAGTTCCGACGAGGAGGAGGAAGAGTAAGTACTTGCAACTCTTGTTTCCTTCGTTTGTTGCTCTTTGTTTTGAATCTTCTTTGTCTGATTCCGTTTGATGTCTGTCTTCCAGGACTCTGGCCCAAAGGATGGCGAAGAGGGCCAAGATCCCGGTGGTCGACCTTGAGGACGAGCCCATCGCAGCAGCAGGGGATGCGCCCGCAACAGGCTTGCCGGATCAGCCAGCTGCTCCGCAGAGCAGCCCCCAGCGCAGCCCCCAGCGTAAGTCGTGTGTTCACTCCTTCGCTTGTCGGGCGCGCGTGTGGCTTCCTATCCTTGTTAATATTTTTGCCTGTTTGTTGACTTGTACAGAAGTGGAGCCGCAGCCTCAGGAGCGCCAAGAAACTGCTCCCGACGAGCCGCACGCCCCGACCTCTCTGCCAAGGAGGAGCTCCCCGGCGAGGGAGGATACTCCGCCAAGGGCGGGTACTCCGCCGAGGGCGAGTACCTCGCCAAGGGCGAGCACCCCGCCAAGGGTGAGCACCCCGCCAAGGGAAGGCGCCAGCGGCCCTCCGCCGGCGGGGGCTACTACCACGCCGCCGAGGGAGGACCCCCCCGGCGAGGGACCTTGTCGAAGAAGAGGCGCGCGCAGGTAACCCTTGTAGTTTTCTTCTCTTGAACTTCTCTTTTTGGATATTTGCTTGACAATGTTTTTCTTCTTTCTTCTTCTTGTCTTCAGACTCGTCCGCTCCAGAGCCTATGGAGACGGAGGCCGCCACCGAGGAGCCCGTGCGCGGCAACGCTGATGACGCCGCGGCCACCGGGGAGGCGATCGGTACCGACGAGCCCGCCATCGAAGAGGCAGCCAGGGCCGCCGACGCGACAACGGAGGAGGGAACCGACGGTCGCACTGACGGCCCTGAGGCCGCAGGAGCGTTCGATGCTGCCGACCGCCGACCCTGCTGCTGCCGCGGCCGGAACCGGCGCCTACTTGGAGGCTGGGAACGGGGTCTTCATTCAGATCCCGTGGGCATCTACGCCAAGGGTGCCCGCGGAGGGAGAGGTCTTCGATGGGGAAGTCCTCGCCTCCGCCGGGCTGAAGTTCGTCGACGCGCCCGGCAGTAGCAGCGAGCCCGAGGAGGAGCAGCTTCTGCGCCGGCTTCTGGCCCTGTACCGCGCCAGGCAGGCCAAGCTAGATTCCCGAGAGGCTCTGGCCGCCAAGGCGGGCGTCGACTTGGAGAAGCGCGCCGAAGAGCTCCGAGCCGCCAAACAGGCGGCCCTCCGATCCTTGGCGGAGGAGCGGGAGGAGCTCGCCGAGACGCATCAAGCGTTCATCCTCGAGAAGGCTGAAGTAGAGGAGCAGCAACGACTCGCCGCCGAGGAGCTGTCCCGGCGGGAAGGAGAGCTAACGCAGCGGAAGGTCGACCTCTACAGCCACGAGGACGACCTTGCCGCGCGCGAGCAGTCCATTGGCGGGGCTCTGCAGGAAGCGAGGGACGCCGCTGCAGCTGCAGAGACCGCCAAGAGAGACTTGGAGGCGAGGGTGGCACAGTTGGAGATCAACTTGAGGACGAGCGAGGAGAAGGTTGCCGCGCTCACGTTGGAGAGGGAGAAGGACGCCCACAGCCACTCGGAGCTACAGGTCCGTCTCTCCGACAAGGGCAAGGAGCTCGCCATCGCCAAGGATTCTGTCGCGGACTTGGAATTGAAGCTGTCCACCCTCACTGCATCGCTCGACAGCGCCAGGAACTGGGAGACAAAGCTGAAGGAGGACCTCCGGGCTGAGAGGGCACTGCTGGACAACGCCTCCCTCACGCAAAACAACTTCAGGCAGACGGTGGAGCAGTGGACCGAGGAGCTCGCCGCCGCTGCCGCTGACATCGACAGGGAGTTGGTGGGGCTGGGGACGGAGCACCTCGGGTACTCCCTCGACGCGAACCTTCCTCACAGCGCCAAGCTGAGCTTATTCTTCAGGGGAGTAAAGCCGGCCCTCGAGCAGCTTCGGGAGAGGATCCCCACGCAGCTGGCGAACGAGGCGCGCAGGCTTTGCACGGGAGTCGTGGAGAGGGTGCTGACGAAGATAGTCTACCGCAACCCCGGGCTCAACCTCGAGAACGTCCTCAGGACCTTGCCGCCCGACGCCGACCAGGAGGCGTTGAAGGCCCTCGTCACCCCCATCATGGCCAAGGTGGGCAAGATTAGGAGAGTCGACGGTGACCGCGTAGACTAGGCTGTTTTCATTCCGCTTCCCTTGTCGCTGTGAACCATGTCATGGACAAGAATCTATTAGTGCTGCGACAAGTCGCTTTTTGTAATATAACTCTATTTTGGGTAGTTAACGCAGTGTTATTTCCTTTACTTGACTTCTTTGCCTTGTATGCTTTTACCCTACGCTTTTAGGGAACTTGCCGGCGAAGGGACCCTTGCCGCAAGCGCCGAGTGCGGAACTTCAGCAGCCTGCTAGCAACGCCGCTACCGGCAAGAAACCTCGTCGCAGCTAGTCGCAGCACACTTAGGTTGTTGAGCGAACTCGAAAACGAAGTAAGGGTGCGACACTTGTCGCAGCACACTTAAGCCGTTGAGCGTGCTCGAAACAAAATAAGGGCGCGGCTAGCTACGAGTAGGTTCCTCCGCGCACAGGTTTTCCATACAAGGTGTGATCGTTCAAGGAAGATAACTTAAAAATTTAAAAATTTGAATGCTCAAACTTTGGTAACTTAGCTTTTATGTATGGTCTGCTTTCTGGCAAGGCGAGGCTTTCTTGAACGGCACTTGGTCCATACCACTGTCTCCTTCCTCCCCGGCAAACTTGTGTGCGAGGAATCCTTCTTCTGCTTGAGAGAAAAGAGAAAGGGAGGAAACATAGATATGGAGCCTTGCGGCTCGTTATTGCTTACCGGAGGTGTGTGCTGCACGAGGTGTCATATAATACATGCAAGTAAAAGAGAAAAATGCATGAAACGACAAGTTGTGCAAGGCACAAAAGCTTTACTGATGCACGGGGTCTGCGCCCGGCTTTGTACAAAGGTTTACATGCAACATCGGCAAGACTTGTACAAACCCTTGGGTCTGCAGGAGCAGACTGTTCCTCAGCAATTTTGTCGTCGATCTTGGGGACCTTGGCAACGGCTTCAGGAAGCTCTGCTGGCAAGTAGTCACCGGAGACCAACTTTCTCTTCTTACTTTGTCCAATTGATGGTGTAACGGATGGTTGAGTTAACTTGAGCACAAAGATCCCTGGTTCCACAGGTAGCTTTAGTGCAGCACACTTTGACAGGCCGTCTGCGACGTCATTTTGAGCTCTTGGAACGTGCTCCATCTGCAAGCCTTCAAAGTGTTCTTCAAGTTTCCTCACTTCGTCGACGTATGCTTCCATCAACGGACTCTGGTAGCTCTTGTTTACTTGTCGGACAACCAACTGCGAATCTCCCCGCACAATCAGCTTCTTGATCCCAAGTTCAGCTACGATTCTGAGGCCGGCAAGCAAACCTTCATACTCCGCAGTATTATTCGTCGCTTGCTCCTTGGGAAAGTGCATCTGGACGACGTACTTGAGGTGCTCGCCGGTGGGCGCGACAAGCAGCACGCCAGCGCCGGCGCCTTGCAGCGAGAAGGCACCGTCAAAGTACATTATCCATTCTTTGCTTGCTTCTTTGACGGGGATGTTTGTCTCTGGAATCTCTTCGTCTGGCGTTCGTGTCCATTCTGCTATGAACTCTGCCAATGCTCTGCTCTGGATAGTTGAAGTACTTTCAAACTTAAGACCAAAGCTTGACAACTCCAGTGCCCACTCGACAATCCTACCTGTTGCTTCTGGATTTTGCAATATCCTCTTCAGCGGAAAGCGAGTGACCACTGTTATCTCATGTGCTTGGAAGTAGTGGCGCAGCTTTCTCGAGGCCATAAGGAGGCCGAAAAGCAGCTTCTGCACCCCTGAGTATGTTGACCTAGCCCCCTGCAAGAGGGAGCTAACAAAATAAACTGGGCGCTGCACCATCTTCTTCCGCACCTCCGCTTGCATCTGCGCAGACTCATCCTTGTCGGGGCCAGAGCTTGTCGGGGAAGCCCCCTGCTTGTCGCTGGATGTGCTTGTCGGGGCTGTAGGCTCCTCATGTGCCTCCCTTTCCGCTACCAACACAGCACTAACCACTTGATTGGTTGCTGCTAAGTACAGCAGCAACTTCTCTTGCGGCCTAGGTGCGACAAGTATTGGAGTGGAGGATAGGTATCCTTTCAAGTCCTGCAGTGCTGCCTCCGCTTCCGGAGTCCATCTCATTGGACCCGCCTTTTTCAAGATTTTGAAAAACGGCAGGGCACGTTCTGCGGACTTAGAAATGAACCTGCTGAGAGCAGCCACGCATCCGGCAAGCCTTCGTACATCTTTGACGCGCTTTGGAGCTTCGATCTGCTCGATGGCTTTGATCTTGTCGGGATTGGCTTCAATCCCCCTCTGAGACACAAAGAACCCGAGAAGCTTGCCGGAGGGGACTCCGAACACGCACTTCTCGGGGTTAAGCTTGAGTTGTATCTTGTGCAGATTCGCAAAAGTTTCATCTAAGTCTTGGATCAGGGTATCCTTGTCCTTGCTCTTGACCACTATATCATCCATGTAAGCTTCTACGTTCCTATGTATCTGTGGCTCAAAAGCAGTGTGGACTACCCTCGCAAACGTTGAACCGACGTTCTTCAATCCAAAGGGCATGCGTATAAAGCAGTAAGTGCCACATGGAGTAATGAACGCGGTCTTCTCTTCATCCTCTTCAGCCATAAATATCTAGTGGTATCCGGAGTATGCATCAAGGAACGAAAGCAACTCACATCCAGCCGTGGAGTCAACGATCTGGTCAATGCGCGACAAGGGAAATGGATCTTTGGGACAAGTTTTATTCACATCGGTGAAGTCTATACAAAGCCTCCACTTCCCATTAGCTTTGCGCACGACAACAGGGTTGGCCAGCCACGTGGGATGAAGTACACCTCTAACAAGGCCTGCTGCTTCCAACTTCTTGATTTCTTCCGCAATAAACTCTTGACACTCCACCACTTGCTTTCTGACCTTCTGCTCGACGGGCCGCGCGTGAGGACAAACGGCAAGCTTGTGCTCAATCACCTTCCTGGGAACACCGGGGATGTCAGACGGTTGCCATGCAAACACATCGACATTCGCCTGCAGGAAGGCAACGAGCGCGCTTTCCTATTTAGGATCGAGCGTGGCACTGATGGTGAAAGTACCACCAGTGCCGTCCTCCTTGGCGGACACCTTCTTGGTTGCAGGTGGAGCTGCCATTCCCTTCTTGCACTTGCCGGTGGAGCTCGATGGTGCGTCCTCGACGGCAGCGCAGCACTCCGAAGAGGTGCGTTTGCCGGAGTGGGCTCTAGAGCTCTTGCCGGACTTGGTCTTGTTCTTCCCCCCGGGAGCTTCAGCGGCAAGTGTTTCGCTATCCGTTGCGGCTGCTGCGTCCCGGTAAATCTTGTCGGCGCAAATAAGCGCGTCCTTCTTGTCGCCGGGAACAGAGATGACGCTTATCGGGCCCGGCATCTTGAGCATGTTGTAAGCGTAATGAGAGGCTGCCATGAACTTGGCGAGCGCTGGACGGCCAAGTATCCCATTGTATGGCAATGGGATATCGGCAACGTCGAAGGTGATCCTCTCAGTTCGAAATTCAGCTCTCCGCCAAAGGTTACTGGCAGTGTGATCTTCCCCTTCGGCTTACTCCTTCTCGGGTTAATTCCTTGGAAAGTTTCGGTTTCCTCGAGCTCGCTGTCGGGGATCTGCAATTTCCTGACCACAGCAGAGGAGATCAGGTTCAGGCCGGCCCCGCCGTCAACCAGCATATTGGTGACCTTGAGGTTGCGGATGGTTGGCGAAACCAACATCGGCAAACACCCGACCATAGTTGTACGGTCAGGGTGATCCTCAATGTCGAAGATGATGGGCGTGCTGGACCACTTTAGGAGTTTGCGCGACTCGACGGGTGGCTCTGCTGCATTAACTTCCCGCACCCATTGTTTGAGTTGGCGGTGGGAAGTATGCAGAGAGGCACCTCCATCAACGCACAGAACTTCTGTGGCCTTCTGGAACTCCTGCTTGCTGTTGTCTCCGTCGTCCATGTCTTCATCGTCGTCTTCGTCTTCGTCCTTGTCGCGGCCGCGGGGAGGTCTATCTCCTTGCCGCTGTTTGGCCTTGCCGCGGCGTCCTCCCCGACCATTGAATGGCCGCTTCTTGCCGAACTCTCCTCCGCCCCCTTGGGCCTTCTCTTTGTCGCGTCGCTCGTACTCAGCCTTCTGCTGTTCGACGAGGTACTCGACCCTTTTGCAGTTCTGGAGATCGTGGCCCTTGGTGCGGTGGATCTTGCAGTACTGCTTGTCGGAGCCGTCCTGCTTGTCGGCGGCCGCTACAGTGGTGGCTTCCTTGCCAAAGCCACCAGCCTGAGCTTACTTGGCGCCAGCCTCCTTGCCGGACTGCTCGACGGCCAGTACTTCCTTGTTCTTCTTCTTCTTGTTGTTCCGCCGCCGGTTCTTCCTTGTCGGGGCGGCATCCTCACTGTCTGTTCCTCCTGCTCCAGTATCCTCCCCGGGGAGTCTCCTCCCCTCTTCAGCGCGTGCGCACTTGTCGGCCAGGGTATAGAGCTCACTGACGTCTCGTATCTTGCACATCGCCATTTCCTCCCTCATGCGGCGGTTACGCACATTCTGGTGGAACACGCTAATAACCGCGGCAGGGTGGACGTCCGGGATGTTGTGCGGGACGCGGCTGAATCTTTGGATGTACTTTCGCAGGGACTCTCCTTCCTTCTGGGCAAGTATATGCAGGTCGCTCTCCTGGCCATGGGGCTTGTGGCCGCCCGTAAAGGCGCCGACAAACTGATGGCACAGGTCGGCCCAAGAAGAGATGGAGTTCTCCAGCAAGTGCATGAGCCAAGATCTGACGTTCGGCTTGAGCACGAGCGGGAAGTAGTTCGCTAATATCTTCTCGTCGCGTCCCCCGGCATCCTGCACCGCGATGGTGTAGATGCTGAGGAACTCTGAGGGATGGGTCTTGCCGTCGTACTTCTCGGGTACGTCGGGCTTGAAGTTCTTCATGCTGGGCCACTGGACGTGCCGCAGCTCGCGGGTGAACGCAGGGCAACCCGCCGCGTACGGCAAGTCGCCTGGTTCTTCGGGCGCGTGCATGTCGACAGCGGGCCCAGCGCGCTGGTCGGACTGTCGTCGCGCTTCTCTTCGATGCTCGATGCGGGTTCGAGCGTCTTCTTGTCGTCTGTCGTCGAGGACTTGGCGTTGATCACGGCGAGCTCGTGGATCCGACGACGCCGTGGAGTCATCGTCGACGTTGATCCGGCGAGTCGGCGACTTTGGCCTTCGGGGCGGGGAGTGCACGGTAGTTGCACTCCCGGCTGTCTTGTCCCCGGCGGTCTTGTCCCCGTCAGCCCGCGCCTGGCTGACTTTCCGCGGCCGCGACGTCGTCGGCTGCTGCGGCGTGTCGTTGTCTGCGAAGGTGATGAGGCTTTGGATGGTGGCCCTCCAGTCTTCGGCCTTGTCCGCCGCTGGAGGGAAATCGAGGAGCAACTGAGCTCGAGCTAGAGCTTCTGCTGGAGTGGAGGGGAGCGGTGGCGAGCGGTGCGAGGAACGAGATATGCTCGGACTTCTAACTGCGTTAGAAGGAGCAGGGTCTCGTCTCGGCGACCGCGCCTTGCTCGTGCCAGCGCGTTGGCCTTGAGCGTCCCGCGACCCACCAACTTGACCTTGGCCCAGCAAGCGGATGGTACCTTGTGTACCACGTCACTGCCGGTCCGGCACCTCCTGAGAGGGGCATGGCGCGTGCACGGACGCCGAGGCCTTGGAATGCGCCCGGTCGTCCGTCTTGTCCTTGGACTTGGCGGTGCCGTGAGTTTCCTCGCCGGCGTCCGTCCTTCCGCCTGCGTCTACCCCACCAACCGTTGGTTCCGGTGGTGGCGGGATCGACGCAGACGGGCCTCCTACCTCCGAAGCCTTCTTCTTCGGCGGCATGTCGATGAAGTTGACGAAGTTGATGAAGCTGCTGAAGATTCCGCCCGCGTGAACGCCGGATCAGGTTTGCACAAACTCGACGCCCCCTACCTGGCGCGCCAAAGATGTCGGGGAAACTGATCGCCCACGAACACCTATGGGACCGGAGCCCCTTTTCGGTACGGCAAGGGAGCGGAGGGCGCACGAAGAGCGGATCGAGGCGAGCACGCGAGCAGTTTACCCAAGTTCGGGCCGCACGGGTGCGTAAAACCCTACTCCTGCCTTGGTTGTATTGTGTTCTTGGCTCGGGAGCACGAAGAGCTACAGAGCTGGTTGCTAGCTACACCGAGCGTGAGAGTGATCAAGGATCGGAACCCCCTCTACGTTGCGCATGGGCCTCCTTTTATAGGTCGAAGGGGTCACCGATAGGTGGCAACGTAGATGAGGGTAGAGATGTAAAAACGGTAGTAGTTGGAATAGTGTATGTACAGTGGTCTATACCTAACCCTGACGGCAGGGGACAAGGGCATTGAATGCCCGTCGCCGTCGTCCCCAAACAGTGCAAAAAGTGCCCGTTAGGGCGTCTCCGTTCGCCACGAAGGTGGCCTCGTCATCGCGGCTCGCCATGGTGTACCCCAGGTTGCACAGCCTTCCGCCACGTGCACCTGGAAGGGCCCCAGGGCGACGCGTGGCCGGGTGAGCTGGAGCACGGGCACGTAGTGGGAGCTTGCCGCGGCAAGCGCCTTGCCGCGGTCGCTACCTTGCCGCGCCCGGAAGCTTGTCGCCCTCCGGGCCTTGCCGCGACGAGCGGAGCGTTGCGGCAAGTCTTCTGAAATGCCATGTTTGGCCTTCCTGACAAGCTCCTCTTGCCAGGGCCTTGTGCCGAAGGGGTGGTCTTGAGCCTGGTACGGCCTTCCCGGCAAGCTCCTCTTGCCGGGGTCTTGTTTCTTTAACTTAAATACTTTGTTCTTGAATGGCTCTAAAGGATCCAGAGCGGGCCTTGGCGGGCGCGTGGCAAGCCCTGACACGGGACGCTGCTACTACCCGTGCACAAGTCGGGATACTAAGGTACCCCAACTTTAGTACACCGACAGGAGGAAAGGGTGATGCAGCAAAGTAGGGTAAGTATTTCCCTCACTTTTTGAGAACCAAGGTATAAATCCAGTAGGAGACTACACGCAAGTCGCCTAGTACCTCCACAAACAATCAAGAACATTGCAACCAACGCGATAAAGGGGTTGTCAATACCTTCACGGCCACTTGCAAAAGTGAGATCTGATAAAGATAATAAGATAAGTATTTTTGTTGTATAGATTGGAAAATAAAGATTGTAAAATAAATAGTAAACTAGAATTGTGGATCGGAAGCTTATATGATGTAAAGTAGACCCGGGGGCCATAGGTTTCACTAGTGGCTTCTCTCAAGATAGCATATATTATGGTGGTTGAACAAATTACTACGAAGTAATTGATAGAAAAGCGCATAGTTATGAGAATATCTAGGCATGATCATGAACATAGGCACCACGTCCGTGTCAAGTAGACCGAAACGATTCTGCATCTACTATTATTACTCCACACATCGACCGCTATCCAGCATGCATCTAGAGTATTACGTTCATAAGAACGGAGTAACGCCTTAAGCAAGATGACATGATGTAGAGGGATAAACTCAAGCAATATGATATAAACCCCATCTTTTTATCCTCTATGGCAACAATACAATACGTGTCGGTTCCCTTTCTGTCACTGGGATCGAGCACCGCAAGACTGAACCCAAAGCTAAACACTTCTCCCATTGCAAGAAAGATCAATCTAGTAGGCCAAACCAAACTGATAATTCGAAGAGACTTGCAAAGATATTAAATCATGCATATAAGAATTCAGAGACGAACCAAATATTGTTCATAGATAATCTTGATCATAAACCCATAATTCATCGGATCTCGACAAACACACCGCAAAAATAATTACATGGAATAGATCTCCAAGAACATCGAGGAGAACTTTGTATTGAGAACCAAAGAGAGAGAAGAAGCCATCTAGCTAATAACTATGGACCCAAAGGTCTATGGTAAACTACTCACACATCATCGGAGAGGCTATGGTGTTGATGCAGAAGCCCTCCGTGATCGAATCCCCCTCCGGTGGAGTGCTGAAAAAGGCCCCAAGATGGTATCTCACGGGTACAGAAGGTTGCGGCGGTGGAAAAGTGGTTTCGTGGCTCCCCTCAATGTTTTTAGGGTATAAGGGTATATATAGGTGGAAGAAGTACGTCGGTGGAGCTACGAGGGGGCCACGTGGGTGGGGGGCGCGCCCTCCTACCTCGTGGCCGCCTCGTGGCTTCCTAGACTTCTACTCCAAGTCTTCTGGATTGCTTTCGGCCCAAGAAAGATCATTGAGAAGGTTTCATTCCGTTTGGACTCCGTTTGGTATTCCTTTTCTGCAAAACACTGAAATAGAAAAAAAACAAAAACTGGCACTTGGTCTTCGGTTAATAGGTTAGTCCCAAAAATAATATAAAAGGGCATATTAAAGCCCATTAAACATCCAAAACGGATAATAATATAGCATGGAACAAAAAAAATTATAGATATGTTGGAGACGTATCATGCACCCCCTCTTCATTCGTGGAGAGAGCCATCAGAACAAGCCTACACTTCCATTACTCATTTTCTGAGAGAGAACCACCTACTCAAGTGTTGAGATCAAGATATTCCATTCCTACCACATAAATATTGTTCTCTAGCCTTCCCCAAGTTGCTTTCCACTCAATCTTCCACCATATCGAAATCTGTGAGGAGCTGTTTGAGTGTTGGGGAGACTATCATTTGAAGCATTTGAGCAAGGAGTTCGTTATCACCACACCATTTGTTACCTTTTCGAGAGTGGTGTCTCCTAGATTGGTTAGGTGTCACTTGGGAGCCTCCGACAAGATTGTGGAGTTGAACCAAGGAGTTTGTAAGGGCAAGGAGATCTCCTACTTCGTGAAGATCTACCTGAGTGAGGCAAGTCCTTCGTGGGTGATGGCTATGGTGGGATAGACAAGGTTGCTTCTTCGTGGACCCTTCATGGGTGGAGCTCTCCATGGACTTGCGCAGCTGTTACCCTTCGTGGGTTGAAGTCTCCATCAACGTGGATGTACGATAGCACCACCTATCGGAACCACGGCAAAAACATCTGTGTCTCCAATTGCGTTTGCACACTCTAATCCCATCCCTTTACTTTCTTGCAAATTGCATGCTTTACTTTCCGCTGCTCATACACTCTTGGCATGTGTGCTTGAAATGTATTGTGAATGTTTGAAATTATGCTAAAAATCTACCTCAACTTAAGGAACTTAAAAACTACTACTTTTCTTGTTGAGTGTCTAATCACCCCCTCTAGACACCTCTTCTTCAATCCTCTCAATTAGTATCAGAGCTTTGGTCTCCATTGCTTTGGTTTAATCACCATTGGAGGAAGATGGATGAGTCTACGACTGGGAGTATTAGACGTAGAGTGCCTATGCTCGATGGAGAATTTTATAAAGAATGGAAGAATGAAATGCTTGAGATCTTCAATGAATATCATTTGAACAAGTATATTGATAATCCTTGTATGCCCCCCATTGATGCTTCGAATCCTACTTCTAGTGAGAAACTTGACATGATTCGAAATCTTAAAACTGTTGCTCTTATCACTAGAGGATTGCCTAGAAACTTGCTTGTATGTTTGCCAACTTTTGAATGTGCTTACACTATATGGAGATTCCTTGAGGAACCATTTCCGGACTACTCTTTATAAAATCTAGATGTGATCCTTCAAAAGTCCATTGCTTTAAATAAGATGAACTCTAGTGATCCCAAATTTGATGAATGTTTATTTGAGCTTCGTGACCTTATGCGTGCCAAAGGAGATGTAGGAATCATTGGTAATATCATCTCGGAAGTCACTAGAATTCATAAAGATGAACATTTTCATGATCACATAACTAATGAATTACTCTCTCTAGGTGTTGATCTATCTCAAGACAATGTTGAACATGGTTATTATGATGAGGATGATGATAGTGACTTTGACCTTGATGAACAAATGAGACATTTTGGTCTTATGGCTAATGGTTACGCAGCCGAAGGAAAGGAATGGGTGCTTGATAGTGGATGCACGGATCATATGACCGGAGATAAGGACATGTTTGATGAGCTTGCTAGAAATGATGGTCCTTGAAAGTATGTTACCTTTGGTGACAACTCTAAGGGTAAAGTTGTTGGCCTTGGTAAGGTGGCCATATCCAATGAAAGCTCAATCAAGAATGTCATGCTTGTAGAATCTCTCGGATATAATCTTCTCTCCGTGTCTAGATTAGCTGATTTTGGTTTAAATGTGCTATTCACTCATGTTGACTGCCAAGTCTTTCGTAGATATAATCATAATATGGTCTTTACCGGCATTCGTAGAGGTGACCTATACATTGTTGACTTCACTAAGAAAGCCCAACCTCAAACTTGTTTTATTGCTAAGTCTTCTAAAGGTTGGTTGTGGCATAGAAGGTTAGGTCATGTCGGCATGAGAAATCTTGACAAGCTTATTAAAGGTGATCATGCCCTTGGTGTTAAAGATGTTATATTTGACAAGGATAGACTTTGTAGTGCTTGTCAAGCAGGAAAACAAGTTGGAGGAAGTCATCCCGTGAAGAACATCATGATCACAAGAAGACCACTTGAGTTACTTCACATGGATCTTTTTGGTCCTAACGCTTACAAGAGCCTCGGTGGTAACTCTTTTGGATTAGTCATTGTTCATGATTTTTCAATATTTAAGTGGGTGTTCTTTCTTGATGATAAATCGCAGGTCCAAAAGATCTTCAAAAACTTCGCTAGGAAGGCCCAAAATCAATTTGAAGTGAAGATCAAGAAGGTTCGCAGCGACAACGGAACGGAGTTCAAGAACGCCAATGTGGATACCTTTCTTGACGAAGAAGGGATTTCACATGAGTTATCAGCTACATACACACCTCAACAAAATGGAGTTGTTGAGAGGAAGAACCGGACACTCATCAAAATGGCAAGAATGATGCTTGATGAGTACAAGATGCCAAGACACTTTTGGGTGGAAGCGGTTGAGACAGCTTGTCATGCTACAAATCGTCTATATCTTCACAAACTTCTTGGTAAGATGGCATACAAGCTTCTCACCGGTAACAAACCCCAAGTTGGATACTGCCGAGTATTTGGCTCAAAGTGCTATATTCTTGATAATCATCGTCGTTCAAAATTTGCCCCTAAATCTCATGAAGGTTTTCTACTCGGTTATGGCTCAAACTCTCACACTTACCATGTCTACGACAGTTTCACCCGAAAGGTTGAAGAGACGGTAGATGTGAAGTTTGATGAATCTAACGGCTCGCAAGTAGAGCAATTGCCGATTGATGTAGGAGACAAAGACCCTTCGGAGACAATACAAGACTTGTGTATTGGCAAGATTCACCCATCAGAAGTGAATGAGAATACTTCATCCGTTCAAGTGGAAGCCTCATCTTCACGACAAGGTGAACCACAAGTTGACTTGGAGGCATCCACAAGTGGGACACGCCATGATGAAGGAAACGAGTAGGTGCTTCAAGATGAACCTCATCAACCTCCTTATCCACCTCCACAAGGGGACAACAACACCAACAACAATGAAGAAGGACAAGAAGAAGGAGATAAATATGATGTTCCACCCTGACCCAAGCAAAAGCTTTCACGAGTTAGAGCAAGAGTTGCTAGAGATCATCCGTAGAGCAAATCTACGATGATATCCAAACCGGGAGAATCGCTCGCTCTAAATCTCCCTTAGCTAACTTTTGTGAACACTACTCTTTCATATCTAACCTTGAACCTATGAAGGTTGAAGATGCTCTTGATGATCCGGATTGGGTGAACGCTATGCAGGAGGAACTACATAACTTCGAGAGAAACCAAGTTTGAACATTGGTTGAGAAGCCCGACAACAACCAAAACATCATCGGTACCAAATGGGTGTTTCGCAGTAAGCAAGATGACGATGGACAAGTTGTACGCAACAAGGCCCGTCTCGTCGCCCAAGGCTACACTCAAGTCGAAGGTATGGATTACGGTGAGACATATGCCCCCGTTGCTAGACTTGAGTCCATATGCATCTTACTTGATTATGCCAATCACCATGACATCACTTTATACCAAATGGACATTAAAAGTGCTTTTCTCAACGGTGAAATTGAGAAGGAAGTTTATGTTAAACAACCTCCCGGCTTTGTTAATCCCAAGAAACCTAATCATGTTTACAAGCTTCACAAAGCTCTTTATGGTCTTAAACAAGCTCCTAGAGCCTGGTATAAATGCTTGACCAAGTTCCTTATTGAAAAAGGCTTTGAAATTTGGAAAATTGATTCCACACTGTTGACTAAAAGGGTTAATGGTGAATTATTTGTGTGCCAAATTTATGTTGATGGTATTATATTTTGTTCTACTAATCCCCATTTTAGTGAAAGATTTGGAAAGCTAATGTACAAAATGTTTGAGATGTCTATGATGAGTGAACTCAAGTTCTTTCTTGCTTTGCAAATCAAGCAAACTAAGGAGGGTACCTTTGTTTCTCAAACAAAGTATACCAAGGACTTGTTCAAGAAGTTCAACATGCAAGAATGCAAAGGTATGAATACACCCATGCCTACTAGTGGACATCTTGACTTGAATAAGGATGGAAAACCGGTTGACCAAAAGGTTTACCGCTCTATGATTGGTTCATTGTTATATCTATGTGCCCCCCGTCCCGATATTATGCTAAGTGTGTGCATGTGTGCACGATATCAAGCGCCCCCAAAGAATGTCATCTTAAGGCTGTGAAAAGGATAGTGAGATACTTAATTCATACACCAAATTTTGGCATTTGGTATCCTAAGAGGTCCTCTTTTGATCTTGTTGGCTACTCCGACTCGGACTATGTCGGTGACAAGGTTGATAGAAGTCCACTTCGAGTACTTGTCAATTTCTTGGTAGATCTCTTGTGTCTTGGTCCTCCAAGAAACAAAACTCGGTATCCTTATCCACCGCCGAAGTGGAATACATTGCCACCGGTTCATGTTGTGCTCAATTACTTTGGATGACCCAAACTCTTAAAGACTATGGAATCTATGTGAAACATGTTCCATTGCTTTGTGATAATGAAAGTGCTATTAAGATTGCTCATAACCCTGTGCAACATTCTCGAACTAAGCATATTGAAGTTCGTCATCATTTCATTCGATATCATGTTGCTAAGGGTGATATCAATCTTAAACATGTTCACACTGATAAGAAATTGGCGGATATATTTACCAAACCACTTGATGAGAAAGTGTTTTGCAGGTTGAGAGGTGAATTGAACATCATTGATGCCTCAAACTTGGAGTAGTAACTCCATTTGGATACATGCAAGGCATGAGCCTTTGACTAATCCTTGATATTTCTCTTATGATGATTATCATATGTCTTGGATATACTTGTACCCTTGCATGTTATCTAACCCTTGTAGGTACTTAGATGAGCCCAACTTTATGAGATTGCAACTCACTCATTTCTTGAGCGATCTCTACATCACCAAGTCTCTACAATATGGTGGTTGAAGTCAAGGAAGCATGAACCTTTCAATATATCCTTTGAAAATTTCTCTATATCAAATTTCATTTGGTATCAAATTTTCATGATTGTCATTTTGGATACACAAGTGCTCTTCCTTGCAAATCTAACCATGTAGGTAGATGAACTCAAACTACAAGTGGTGCTCCCAGTTCTTGATGAGCTACATCAACCTTGAGAATTCCACACAAGTTCAACTACATGATCAAGATCAACACCACCACCAAAGGTATGTCATTCCATCTTAGAGAAGTTTTACCCCAAGTCATGGGTCAAAGCAGCTCAACAAGATGTGAATACATCAAAAATGCTCAAAGCAAAAATGGCAACCCCATTTTGAGCTTAAATTAAGAGTATGACCTATGATAAAGTGTCTTCACTTGACTCCTAAGTCAATATACTCTAACATAGGTGACTTTGTCGCCCACCAATTCTAGATGCAGTTCTCTAACTGTTTCTCTGTGTTCATGCATTTTTATTGCATATTTATTTCCCTTCTCTTAAAAAAACTCATCTAGATTTAATTTCTTTTCCTTTCCATGTTTTGCACTCTCTGCATCCAATTCATTGCAAATCTTTCAGTTAATTCCTTTAAAATCTTTATGAGATTTTATTTGCCTAGTGAGCTAAGATGAAAATTGTTCTCTGTGTGTTGAACTCGGACACACCGATTTTCCTCCTTTCGGTCAAACCGAACCACCTCGATGCCACCGAAGGAAACAACTCGGTGCCACCGATTTCAATACTAAGGAGATAATTTGTCATTTGCATCCTGCATATTTGTTACAACTCCACTCAATTATTCTTATCCTCTATCAGCATCTCATTCTACATATTGCTTTGTACTGTGACTCAAGGACCAAACCTACTTGAATCATAATCCAGAAGAGCCCTTCTTGGAAATTGATGTCAAAGGGGGAGAGAGAGATCATATCAAAGCTTACTTACACCAAATGGAGAGATAGACCCTATGGGAGAGAAATTTCTTAGTCCTCCCAGATGCTTGGTATTAAAAAAGGAGAGAAATCACATGTCTTCTAGAAGGGAAAGACAAGTCGGTATTTCTTATGATTATTTATCTTGCTCTGATTTTCTTTTCCTATCTTCTCCCATTATCAAATATAAGATTCAGGGGGAGAAAGACATCTAAGGGAAGGAAATCTTCGAATTCATTGCATATCTTTCTGGGGACATGTCTATACTTCAATAGAGCACCTAGTACTTACTCACTACATGTCATGCCAATCTTGGTACTCTTGTGGTTTGTTATTCTTCTGTGTCTTGTAGATGTTTCTGTGTTATTTAACCTTGTTTACTCAGGTTCATCTCTTCCAAAGCTTGCTCAAGACCACAAGGTAAGTATATGCATCACACTCATGTCCATGATGATCTCTTGCTGATGTACATATTGTTTGCTAGAAGGACTCATGAACATGAAGGTACATTTCCTATATCCATTTACTCTGATGCATACAGCCCACATACATGTAACTCATTGCTTGCTCTGACATGCTTATGCATTCACTTGCATCTATATTCCATATTCACATGATTGCATACATGTAGGGTGAGGGAGTCATGTATTCAGGGGTCCTCAGGCATCCGTGTCGATGAAGCTGTGCTGTATTAAAGGGTCGTAAAAGAAGAAGCAGAAAACTCTCCCCCGTATTCGGCCGGGACTACTATGTACGTAGAAAGGCAAGCAAAGAGTCTGGATGTATCAATTACTTCCTCCCCAAGTCACCCTTGTAACCCTAGGTTCTCTCTGATGTGTATATAAGCCGGGGAGATTAGTCTGTAGAGGGGATCATCAACATCAGAATATCCTCATAGGCTAGACTTTAGGGTTTAGCCATTATGATCTCGAGGTAGATCAACTCTTGTATTCATATTCATCCATATTAATATAGCAGGAAGTAGGGTATTACCTCGATCGAGAGGGCATGAACCTGGGTAAACATCGTGTCCCCAGCAACCTGCTACCATCGATCCTCTAAACGCATAGCTTGGGCCCCCCTATCCGAGATCTGCCGATTTTGACACCGACAATGGTGCTTTCATCGAGAGCTCCGCTGTGCGCTCGCGATGAGCGATCGATGGATCGTCTCGTCATCAGGGACGGGATCACCCTCGGAAACAACTTGGCCATTGGCCAGGTTCTCAAGCTCGGTGAATTCGCTGTATGCGCCCGCATGGCCTCAGCGCCAGCCGCACACCCTGGGGCCATCGAGTACCACCCCTATGTTGACTCCGGCCACTCCAATGACGCAACCTCAGCAGATCTCTTGCCCTTAAACGAGCTGTTGGATTGCATCGCCGCCCTGGGCCTTTCATCGCCAGGAGATTAGATCGGGCTTAAATCCAGTCATGATGAGATCGATTCCTTCCCGATCACTCTTCTGGTGGCAGCAGTTGAGGACGAAGCCAAAGAGACTTCCCCTCTCAAGACGGAGACCGCCACAGTTCGGATATCCAAACCCATCGAGCCGAACACGCCCCTGTCAGGAGGCAATTTATGTTCTTTGAGCTCTGGGATTGACGCCGGGCCCATGGAACGATTAGATCCTGTCCAACCCGGATCGTCCGCATTGGAGGTTGCCAAAACCCCGAATACCACTTTGGGTCGGGACTCAAAATTACCAACACCCACCCACCCTGGGAAAAACTCTCCAAGTAAATCCGGACATCCAGACATAAATGATCTCGAGAACATACAGCAGCAGCCCGAGGAAATGGTCAACCACTTCTGGGCCAGATTCCTGCTTGTTGAAAACAAGATCACGGACTGTTGCAAAGATGAGGCGGTCCCTCTATTTTACCGAAACTGCACAGACGAGGGAGTCTCGAACGCCCTCAACCGACGTCGTGTTCTGAGCTTCACAGAACTGTCGCATTTAGTACAAAAGTACTGCGCAATGGAAAACACTTGGAAAGCCCAAAATACACCTCTCGAACAGTCCGTATTCGGACAATACACTATCATGGCCAAACGGACATACCCTAGCAGGTCATCTGATAATATGACTATTGGGAAGAAGAACAAACCTTTTTTAAAGCACATGTCCGTACCGGACAAACTGCTCGATAAACCTTGCCAAATACACGCAGCCCCGGACAATGTACCAAACCATTGCCTTAGAGCGTGTTGGGTACTCTGGCAGGTAACAAAGAGCGGTGTTGCAATCCTTGCCACCGCCGTATCAAGGGAGAAAGACGTCGATGTCTTCACTATCTTCGAGATGTTCTCCTCAAATAACCACCGCAACAGAGTGAATCACGAACTTGCCGAGGTCTACCAAATTAGCTTTGGAAGCCCATGGAGCGACACGACAATAAGTTTTTCTGCCGAAGACGCACCCCGAGTCCAGCCGATCCGAGCATCAACAGCTCTTGTACTAGATCCAATAGTGGACGGTTTCCACCTCACTAAAGTACTTATGGACGGAGGAAGCGAACTGAACCTCATATATGAGGAAACACTTGCAAAAATGCAGGTAAAAAAATCCCGCATTAAGCACACCAACACAACCTTTAGAGGAATTATACCTTGTCGCGAAGCCCGATGTTCGGGAAGCATTAAGCTCGATCTAGTATTCGACACTTCCGATAACTACAGGTCGGAGGAACTGCTATTCCACATTGTTCCGTTCCATAGCGGATACGACGCCCTTTTAGGACGGGACGCTTTTTCACGCTTTCAAGCTATACCCCATTACGGGTACATGAAGCTTAAAATGCCAGGGCCCAATGGAGTGATTACATTAACAAGTGATCCGGATAGAGCACTCCGCGCCGAGAACAAGACGACGACAACATCCTTAGCCTTAGAGGCGTCATCCGAAGCCCTCGTGACCGAAGAATTAACTACCTTATGATCAACAGTGGACAAGGATGACGTAATCCTCGCCAAAATATCGAAATCTACCTCCTTCAATCCAGCAGATGAAATCATCAAATTTTATTTTGCATTTATGCATTGCTTTCATCATCATGGAATCATAGTTTACTTTCTTGTTGTGATGTTTGTGTGAGACCCTTGTGATATTGTGAGTGTGGTGCCTAGCCATGGCTTGTAACCCTAGCCCCCTCATTGTTTCCCTCTTCTTCTTCTTCTTCTTCTTTCTTTTTCTTTTCGGTCCTTTCTTTACTCCTTTGTGCAAGTCACCTAGCCAAGTCCTTTAATGCTCTTTCTTTTCCTAAAAATCTTGCACCATGTCTACAACCTCTCTGCCAAATTTCACCCCTTTTGGAATTGATTTGGTTGGGTTTTAAAATGACAAGAGTTTGAACCATATTCAAACTCCTTTCATTTTTCTGCCTCTAAAAATGTCCAAGTCAATTTTATTAAATAGGGCATAAATCAAGGAGCATGGGGATATTTCCTTTTCCCCCTAACTCTTTTTCTTTTAGTTTGTGCTTTTCTTTTTCTTTTCTGGCTGAGGATAAAAGAAAAAGAAAAAAAGTCAGCAGCATAGCAATGGATCTGGGCCTCCTCCTCCATCTCTCTCCCCCAGGCCCAGTCTTTCCCCCTCAGCTGCGTGGCCCATATCTCTCCCGCAGGCCCAGCCAGCGCTCGCAGTCGCGCCGTGCCTTTCCCCCCTGGCCCCACCTGTCTGCCTCACACCTCCCGCGTCTCTGTCTACCTCCGTCAAGCGTTGCGAAGCCAGAGCGCGTGCTCACCGCTGCACCGTGATCACGAATGTCGAGGTCTCGTGATCTGAGCCCCCCATTTAAACCCGCACCGTGTCCAGCCCCTCTCTCTAGGGTTCCTCTTCCTCCTCTCGCCGCCTGGAGAGCCAAGCTCCACCACATCCGCCGCTCCAGTCAATACCTGCACACATCTGAGAGCGCCACCTCGTCGCCGGCGAGCCTCCCATCGACCTCAGCCTCGCCAAATGTGTGTACCTGCTTCCACGACGTCAACTACGTCGCCTACTTCCTCTACATGGAGCCGATCGCCTCACCGCTAACGTCTTCTTCCTCTTCTTCGTCTCCGGCGCCCGTACCTGTTCGAGACTCGCCGCCATCGACTCCGTCCACATCTGGGCTAGCCGAACACATCTCCGTGTTCTTGGTGAGCTCCTCTTCCTCCTCGTGCCCTTTTCCCCCCTTTAGCGCCATCTAGCTCCGAGTTCGTCGAGCACTCGAGCTCATCGCCATCGGGCCTCGTCTCCAGCGAGTGTTCTGACCCCTCTAGTCCGTCTTTTGCTGCCCGTTCACTTCAGCGCGTCGTGTAGGTGTTGCCTGTGCAGTTGCCGTGCCGCTTAGGCCGCTGCATCATCTCGTTGTTGCTCCGTCGCCACCGTTCCGTCGTTGCTCGCCGCCGGCGCTGTAGTGCTCGTTAGGTGCTGCAAGTGCGTCGTATGGATGCGGAACTCCTCCAGGAGCACTCCGCACCACTCCGTCGTGCCTTTTGGTCGCCGTAGCAGCTCCGACGAGCCTCTGGCTTTCTTCAGTCATCTCCTTCTGCAATTACCTCTTCAGATATAGCGCATGTTCTCTGTCGAGATCCGATCGATAGCGCAGTGGTTTGTGTCTCCGTCAGTTAGCAGCAGGGCGTGGGTTCGAATCCGTTGCGGGGCAGTGGCTTTTCGCCCCCTTTTTAATTTTCGCGAGAGGCTGACAGGCAGCCCCCACCTGCCAGCCTCACTATGCTTCTCCAGCCCCGCGCGCACCCGCTGGCGCCAGCTCAGCCCAGCCCGGCCCCCTCGTCAGCGACTTGGGCTAGCGCAGCCCTGGGTCACTCTCACCCCTGCGCCTTGTTTTTTTTTCTTTTTTTCCTGCCTTTTTCTTGTGTTTTTAATAACTGTTTAAATATTCTTCTGATGCAAATAAGTCCTATATGAAAAGTGCTTAGAATTTTATGTAGATTATGAATATGATGTTTGTAGCCATGTTTAAAAATATTTAAAATGTTGTTTGAATTTATTCTTGTTTTAAATATGCTTAAACTTGGAAAAATCATAACTAATTATCTACAACTCCAAATTTAACAAACTTGATATGAATTTGGGGTGGAAAAAATGTGTAGAATATTTTCGTGCTGTTGTTTAGCATGTTTAACAACTTCATAGCAGATTTTTTTCAGATCTGTCCCAAATGCAATTAAATTAATATGGGAGTTTCTGGAAATTGTTGTTTATTATTTCCAGGCCATTTAAATGTGCTAGCATGTTGCTGTAATGTTAGTTGCACCTTGCCATGTTAACCAACTCCTTTAAAACTTGTTGGATGCTTGTTTGAATAATCAACATAAAATTGTTAGTTGTGCTTTGCTTGTTTTCTTTCATGTGGGTGATCTTGTTTGACTTTGATGATATTGCACTATTGTGACCCTAGGCCATGCATCATATGTACTCTCCTCCTTGTTCATCATGTTCATGCATCATGTGCCTGAGCATTGCATTGTGATTGATTGTGTTCCGTTGTTGCATTGTTATGTTTGGTTAGAGCCCGGTGACGATACGGAGTACGAGGTTCCTACCGAGGTTGAGTTTGAGGAGCAAGGTTACGATCCCTCCGTGGAATCAACAGGCAAGATGACCTTACCCGGATATCACTACTATCTTTGCCTATGCTAGATGTCTCGCTCTTTAGTTTATTGCCTCGATGCCTATGTTTGTTTGTCAGCCCTCCTATTGTTGCCATGAAACTCTCTAACCACCCACCTAGAAAACCGTTGTTTGGCTACGTAAGCATCGATCAACCCCTCTTATAGCGTTGTTAGTTGCAAGTGAAGATTTGAAGATTCTTGCTTCATGATGAAGTTATTGTTGGGATATCACAATATATAATCTGTTAAACTAAATCATCTATATATTGGTAATGGGTGGAAGGCTAAGCCTCTTGCTTGGTGTTTTGTTCCACTCATGCCACCCTAGGAACCGTTAAACCGATGTTATGTTCCTTGATTTTGCGTCCCTAACACAGTTGGGGTTTATGGGCCCCCCTCGATAACCCGCTTAGCGCTAAAGCTTTTCCAGCAAGGCCCAACATTGGTTTTACATTTGCCTAATAACTAAAACTTGCATAGGGACTAGCTATCCCGAGGACTTAATAAACAACCGTCGGGCCAGTGCTCCTCATGAGTGTTGGTCCAACCCAGAGTCATTTGCGGTACCCCCCTTGGCAACTTGGGTTTGGTCACCGTACGCTGTGCTCATCCGGTCGTGGCCTAAGACTAGATACGCGCGGCTACTATCAGGGTGTCGGCATGCTGGGAGGTCTTGCTGGATTAGTTTTACCTTTGTCGGAATATCTTGAGCACGGGATTCCGAGAATACTCGGGTCTTCTCACCTTGGAGTTGCGACTCCGTAGATCGTGAGCTTGTGATGGGCTAAGTTGGGACACCCCTGCAGGGTTTGATATTTTGAAAGCCGTGCCCGCGGTTATGTGGCAGATGGGAATTTGTTAATATCCGGTTGTAGATAACTTGACACTGTAACACCCCAAAAATATTTATTTGGAGTTTCGAAAACTTTTCCAAATTTTAGTTAGGATTTAAATTTTTTTTTTGGAGGGTTCTGTTTGAAGGTGGTAATTATTTGGGTTATTTTATTTTGGAAGTTTTCAAAACTATTTCTTTCTAAAGAGTTTTTGGTTTTGGTTTTTAAAATTCAAAGGCAAAAGTCTTTTCCACCTCTTCTAGCACCCTAAACCACTCCAAATATTTTTCTGCCACTCCAAGATTTACCTCTCAAGTCATGCACACCTTCTAGGATATTATTCAACTCCTTTCCACTCCACAAAAATATTCCTTCTATATATTTTAAATTCCAAAGATGGAATTTGAAATAATCATAGTTTCTTGACATTACAAAGGAACTATATTTTCTATGACTCTTTTGCCACCACCAAAATTATCCCTGCATATACATGGTACCCTTAACCCATTTTTTCAAAAACATTTGGTCCCACAGTTCAAAAATTTCAAATTCTATTCAATTCAAATTTGGTCCAGAAATCAATTTCCTGCTCCAAATCATTTCCAAACTCCACCAAAATTCTTGGCCTTCTGGCAAACTCAATTTTGAGCAACCATACACCACCACAGCAAATCTCATGACCATCCAAGGAACCTAGCACCCTCAAACATTTCATCAAACACCTAACCTACGCACTGTTCATAACTGAATCTAATTCAGTTAACTGAACTTAATTCAGTCGACAGGGGCCGGCGATGCCGTGCACTCCTCTCTTTCCCCTCCCGCACGGCGTCGTCGCCTGCTTTCAATGCCGCCGCCCTCCCTGGCCCATCGCTCAGCCTCTCCACGCCGGTGAGCTGGCAGCTGGCCAGTGCAGCCACCCCCGAGCTCATCCACGGCGAGGCCGAGCGGATCGCCACGGCCACCGGCCTCCATTCACTGCGCCGCACCTCCCCTACCTACTCTCCCGCCCACGCGTCGCTCTCCCTCGCCTCTCCGCACAACAGACACGCCGACCACGCCGCCCCGGGCCCGTGTGGCAGTCGCCGGAGCTGGCAACGCCGCCGCACCCGTACGGGACAGCGCATCGCGGGCGAGGCCAACGAGCCCGAGCCCGTCCAAGCTGAGGCTTCTGGCGAACTCCACCGGCCTCTTAAATGCCTCGTCGCCCCTGACCACCGGCCAAAACCAACCACGGCGACCCAATTTACTCCGGCGACATCCGCCCGTCTCGGCCACCCTCGACTCGCCTATAAAAGGGACCCCCGAGCCCCTCCAGCTTCACCACTCGCCTCCACCGCCACCCACTCTTCCTCCTAGCCACCCACCCGGCCACGAGAGGGTCTTCTTCTCCCTCTCCGGCCACCGCTCCGCCGCCTCTGTCCACGAACCAAACCTCACCCCTACTCCACCAGAGCCACCCAAACTCCGCCAGTCCACCTATCTTCCACCACCACATCGAAACCCCACCGCAATTCTACTCCCCGAGCCCTCTCCGACGAGCCCCAACTCCACCCGAACCACCGTCCGCCGGCGTCGAGCTCACCGCCGTTCAGGTGATCGCCGGTGGCCACTTCCACCACCCACCGATGCGGAAGTCCACGCTGGTCACATTGCGACCAGCGCCGGGCTCTGAAACCCCGGCGATCGTCGCCAGCGATCGCCGCCTCCTCTCTGTACACGCGCGCGAGCGCTCAATTCAAACCTGACGGGTGGCCCCCACCCGTCAGCTCTCTCTTTTTTTTTCGGCAGCTCAAAGGAAAACGTATTTTCCTGTTTACGTCTTCTCTACTGGGGAAACGTACTGAGGCCGAAACGTTTTCTTTTTAAAAACAGCTCAGGGGCTTCTGTTTTACAGAAAGACCCCTGGTTTTAAAAAGTTAATAACTTTTAAACTATAACTCCAAATGAGTTGATTCTTTTTGCTAAATTTTTCTTTTCCTCTCTAGTTTTTGTTAAGATTTATTTAAAAATATTTTGAGAACATTTTTCTGTTCTGTGTTGGAATTCTTATTCGAATTCAAATTTGAATTTTCAGAAAAAGAAGAAGGATCTTTTGCTGGAAATTCAGAGGGGTTTTCTCCTGACTATTTTGGACAAGGCAAGCATTATTTGAACTTGGGATATGGTGTCTGCATTTGCATGTTAACATAGCTTGTTGTTGCACCGTATATGTTGCATGATATATCACAAGTACATGCATGGTCATGTCACCTTTTCCTTTGCTTGCATATCACACTAGCATCTCTGACATGCATGTGGTTACTTGATGGCTGAAATTTTGCTGCTGGTTTGGACGTGCCGGTGGGCACGGTCCTTTACTGACACAGTGGTGTCTTGTGATAATGATAAAGAATACCGGTGATATTTTAATAACACCTCCTGAGTCGGCCTAGATCGAGTCTTGCTCTATACACCTAGCTGTACACCGTGCTGCCACGGGTCCTTCCGAAAGGAGGGTACGGCTTAGTAAGTTGATAACCCCTGTTCGGGTGCACACCACCCAGAGAACTACGATGAAGGTTGTAGCCGTCATCGGGTCAGGGGCATGGGTGTTCCGGTTGTAGCCGAGAGGGGGGCACCCCTTGTAATCCGCGCGTTTAATAGTGATCCCATGCTGTTCGGAGGTTGTAGCCTCCCTGACTTAAGGTTTCTGGAGCGATGCTTTGGGTGATTCCTGGCATCTGGTCGGTGTGTGCGCGTCAGACGTGTTTTCAACCCAAAGTCCGTAATGGGTATTAGCCAGTGTCCGGTACTGACTAAAGAAATCCTATACGCGTGGGTAAAGAGTACACCCTCTGCAGAGTCATATCTATTCGAATAGCCGCGTCCACGGTCAAGGACTTGGTTGGGTGGGTCAAGTATCGGTCCCGGTGTCAGTCTCTGGAGGAAAATAATATACTTGAGCATGTTCATGTTTGCATGATATTCTTGTCGCAGTTAGTATTATCATGAATTTATTTATGATGAAGATTATGCTTATGGACTAACCCTCTGATTTTATTTTTACTTTCCAGAGTGTCTCAGGGGCTGGCTAGACTACCCCGGACACTCGCATTTATTTTCAAGCCCTTTTGTGGCGTCCCTCGAGTGTCAGGCGGTTTATCACGCCACTACTCTTGTGGACACCCGACTGGCATTTCTTTTTAAGTCCTTTTGTGGCGTCCCTCGAGTGTCAGGCGGTGTATCACGCCACTACTCTTGTGGACACCCGACTGGCATTTCTTTTAAGTCCTTTTGTGGCGTCCCTCGAGTGTCAGGCGGTTTATCACGCCACTACTCTTGTGAACACCCGACTGGCATTTCTCTTCAAGCCCTACCGTGGTGTCACTTGACATCCGACCGGCATTTCTTTTATTTATATATATTGTTGATACTAATATTTATTTCTGTACTAACCATGTTTCACCATGCCAAGTTTTGATAATTGTTGCATGCATGTAGTTCATCTACCATGGCATTCGCATTCGGTATATCTTATGTTCATAATGTTTGCGAGTACATTCAAAAGTACTCACTGGCTTGTCCCTGGCTATTTACTTGGCCAGACTTGGAGGAGGACGAGCTTTTGGAGGAGAATTGCGCTAGCGAGGCCGACGCTTAGAAGGTTCCCAGTCAGCACACCTGTGTCATGGAGTCTACCACTTGTATCATCCGTCAAGCTTCCGCCACACCAATAAAATAGTCAAGCCTCACACTGACGCTTGACCCTATGCTATTATACCAGTGTTGAGTTCCACCACCCACTGTCATATTCCGCCACCTTAGTGCGTTGAGTTGTTGTAAAAATTGTTGAGTCACCCTGACTCAACCCTGTGTAATATTATATTGTACTGGTTATCTATATCAAGGTTGTCCACTGGTTGTTCTTGGGAGCCAGTGTGACTTAAGGCTATTCTGTGATTTATTTCCCAGAAATGAGCCTGACAGACACCATGTTCATAATACACTACCTGCGTGAGTAACCATGACTGTCTCGTTCCGAAGGGGTTCGGGAAGTGAACACGGTGGGGTTATGTTTGACGTGACTAGTTAGGATCACTTCGTGATCACTTTGACGATCATTGGCACTTTCTCTCCTCGCTCTAAACCTGTAAGTTAGTGCCAGTGCTGCTGCAACCTTATTTAAGCCTTTTCCACACCTAAGGCTTTGATAGTATTGCTATCCGGGAACGGGATTGCTGAGTCCCCCGTGACTCACAGATTCTACACAACACCAGATGCAGGTACCGTTGAGAACTACACAGGTGGTGGTTCAGAGTTGTATTGGGAGTTCGATGAAGAGCGTGGGCGATACTACGTGTCCTATCCCGAGGATCAGTATGGCTCTTACTAGGATGATCGAGACCTTGTGTTGCTTTATTTATGGTATCTTTCATTTGGATCTTCGTCCATCGTCGGACTCTGATGTTTTTCGGATGATGTATGTTAATGTATTTCATTGTGTGACGTGGCGAGTGTAAGCCAACTACTCTTTTACATTTTCATCCCCTCTTTTACATGAGTTGTGCAAAGATACCATACTTGAGATCATTCTAGTATGTGATTATGCCTTTAAGTCGTGCCTCGACACGTGGGAGGCATAGTCACATACTGGGCATTACAAGTTGGTAATCAGAGCCTTCTCCGACCTAGGAGCCCCCCTGATTGATCGAATCGTTGACGGTTGAGTCTAGGCACACACATGAAAATGTTTTGAGTCCTATATATATATAGGAGAGTAGGATTCTTTTTACTCCTCATCACTTCGTCGCTCTGGTGAGGACTCGTGACGATTGTTCTATCTCTTCTACTCTCAAAAATTCACTAATTTTTTTTAGGATCACGCGAGTATTGTTTGGATTGTTCTGATATCTTTGTGACGAGAACATTGTTCTCGATGCCTCCTGTCATTTAGGGGTTGCGGCAGTGTCCCGGGAAGTTGAGCTCCGAGGTGTTGTCGTCACAAATGTATCGCAGCGGTTCTAGAATACTTAAGACGGCCGACATCGGAAACCCTTCTATGCGGTTAGTGGTGAGATAACCCCGACATCACCCAGTACTGGGGAGGTAGTTCAGAAGTATTGCCACAGCTTGTATAGCAGATGCGTTTCGAAGGTCCGAGGTAAACAGTTTCCGAGGATGACTGGTTATGTGTTGAAGGATGGATACAGCTGGATGTAGGATTAGAGTTGAGTGTGGGTGCTTCCCCTGTATCCCCAACACCCGATTGCATAACCAGAAACCTTCGGAAATTAATGGGTGGGTTCTTCTAGTAGCTCGTAGGAATTCTTCCAACGAATGCATGGTATGGAGTTCGGGGTTCAACATCAAGTGAAGAGGTTTTATGGGCGTTGTTCCAATCGGGAGTTGCATCTTAAAGGGTCCTTGGCTATGCTGATCTGGGGATTGCAAAACCCTTTTGTAACACGTTCCATGAGCTTTCAGCACGAACATGTGGACGAAGCTTCTATCTTGTATTTGTTCTATCTGCTCCTTGTTGTTTTTTATTTACCTTTTGTTCTCCCAAGTGGCTTCTCGAGAAGATTGTTGTATCATTAAACTGTGGAATACATTCGTTCATTTTGTACGAATGTTCTTGTGAAGACTTATGTTGCAATTTCTAGCCGTTGATTCAGCTTATATATTTTCAATCAATGGCTAATAGTTGTCATCTCATTCAGGATGGCTCCTAAAAGGGTTCCCAATGCTAACCCAGAGGGTGAAGAAGAGCGTGTTCCTGAACGTCCTCCTTCCCCTCCTCCTTTGTCTGAGGCCTGGAGAGCAATTATGCAAGCGGCCAACGAGAACGCCCAGATGCTTATGCAAATGATGCAGAACTTTCAAGCCAACCAAGCAAATCAAGGTGGTCATGGGAACCAAGGCCAAGGCAATCTGTTCAATCAACCTCACTTTGCAATCCTTAACCAATTCCTGGCAAACCAACCGAAGTCTTTCAGTTACTGTGTGGATCCGCTAGATGCTGAAGACTAGATAACAGACATCAAAAAGCACTTTGAATGCAGTAACGTGAGACCTGAGGATTATGTCAAGTTTGCCACTTTCCAACTCAAAGACCAAGCTGCTGACTGGTGGCAACAGTATAAAGATTCCAGAGGTGGACGTGAGATCTCGTGGACTGACTTCTGCAAGGATTTCTGCTCTCACCACATTCCAACCAGTGTCATTGAAGGCATGCGTGATCAATTCCGCAACCTGAAGCAAGGCACCATGTCCGTCTATCAATACAATGTCATGTTCCAGAATCTTGCACGCTATGCCAAGCAAGACATCCCAGATTCCAAGAGCAAGATTTATCAGTTCCGTGGTGGTCTGAAGGATGAACCCCAACTAGCTCTCACCTTGTTCAAGCCGGATGAATTTGACCAATTCTACAATATGGCTCTTAAGCAAGAGGCAGCCCAGCTCAAGCTTGAAGCTTCCAGAAAGAGGATCAGAGATGCTGTTCACTCCTCCTCGTCTTCTCAAGTGGTTGCAAAGCAGCAGAAGTTCTAGCTACCGCCTCCTCCAGTGCTCCGTCCTCCAAACAACAATAAGCACTCAGGTGGCCGTGGTTTCTCCCACCCACCCAACCCAAGAAATCAGTCCAAGCCTTAGTTTCAAGCTTCAAGATCAAGTGGTCCTTATCATAGTCCTCTCTCAGAAGTGACTTGCAACAAGTGTGGCCAGAAGGGTCACTATGCTAACAAGTGTCCCAACCCAAAGCGCCTTCCGCCTCCTCCACCTGTCAGCACTGCTATTGTCAAGCACAATCCCAAGACAGCAAGAGTGAATCTGATGAATGCAGCTCAAGCAGAAAATTCTTCAGATGTGATACTTGGTAACCTTCCAGTTAACTCTATTCCTGCAAAAGTCTTGTTTGATTCAGGTGCATCAATTCTTTCATGTCAAGACCTTTTGCATTGTCACATGATATGCCATTGCAAGCTTTGCCTAGTCCGATGTCTGTAGTTTCTCCGGGTTTGCTAATGAACTCCAACAACTTTGTCCCGGATGTATCTATTCACATGGGTGATTACTGTTTTCTGGTTTCTCCGGTTGTTCTCGGCAACTCCAACATTGATCTTATTCTGGGGATGGATTGGCTTTCCAAGCATGATGCAAACATTGATTGTGCAAATAAGGAAGTCAAGCTTACTCATCCTGACGAATACGTGATTATCTTTGCCTCTCGAGATAACACAATCAGGCTATTCTCTCTCAGTGACAAGGGCGAGATTAATGCCATTTCTCAGATTCTGGTGGTCAATGAATATGAAGATGTTTTCCCTGAAGAGCTTCCAGGCATGCCTCCCCATCGTCAAGTTGAATTTGTCATTGAACTCGAGCCCGGTACCGAGCCAGCATGTCGGCATCCGTACAAGCTTTCCCCTGATGAGTTGAAGGAGCTGAAGAAACAACTCGATGAGCAAGAGCGTATGGGTTCAGGCCTAGTACTTCTCCTTGGGGCTGTGGTGTTCTATTTGTCAAGAAGAAGGATGGCACGGAACGCCTTTGCGTTGATTACCGGCCATTGAACAAGAAGACAATAAAGAACAAGTATCCGCTCCCCAATATCAATGAATTGTTCGAGCAGCTCAAAGGAGCAAAGGTGTTCTCAAAGCTCGATCTCCGGATGGGTTATCACCAGATCCGTATCCGTGAAGAAGATATTCCCAAGACCGCATTTAGAACAAGTTTTGGCTCTTATGAATACACGGTCATGTCTTTTGGCCTCGCAAATGCTCCGCCCACCTTCTCGAGGATGATGCACTTCATATTCACCACCTACACCAATGAATTTGTTCTTGTCTATCTGGATAACATCTTGGTATTCTCCAAGAATGAAGAAGACCATGCCAAGCACCTCCGTTTGGTCCTGGACAGGCTCCATGAACACAAGTTCTATGCGAAGTTCTCCAAATGTGAATTCTGGCTGGATAAAGTCTTATATCTTGGCCATATCATCTCTGCCGAGGGCATTTCTGTGAACCCCGAGAAAGTTGAAGCTATTGTCAACTGGGAACCCCCGCAGAATGTCAAGCAACTCCAAAGCTTCCTTGGTCTCGCTAGCTATTGCAGAAGGTTCGTTGAGAACTTCTCCAAGATTGCCAAGCATCTTTCCAACCTGTTGCAGAAGAATGTCAAGTACTCCTGGACTCCTGATTGTGATGTGGCATTCAAAACACTAAAAGAGAAGCTCATTTCTGCTCCGGTTCTTACTCCTCCGGATGAGTCCAAGCCCTATGAAGTCTTTTGTGATGCTTCTTTGCAAGGTCTTGACGGTGTTCTCATGCAAGACAAGAAGATTGTGGCATACACTTCTCGTCAGTTGGAACCAAATGAGAGGAATTACCCCACACATGATCTCGAGCTAGCAGCAGTTGTACATGCCTTGATCACGTGGAGACACCTTCTGTTGGGTAGAAAAGTGGACATCTTCACCGATCACAAGAGCTTGAAGTACATCTTCACACAGCCAAACCTTAACCTTTGCCAGACTCGTTGGGTTGAGATGATCCAAGAGTATGATCCAAGCATTGAGTATACACCTGGCAAGGGCAATGTCATTGCAGATGCCTTGAGCAGAAAGGCATATTGCAACAGTCTCCTTCTCAAACCGTTCCAGCCTGAACTTTGTGAATCATTCAGGAAGCTCAACCTCCAAGTTGTTCCGCAAGGCTTTCTTGCAAACCTTCTAGTTGCTCCTACCTTGGAAGATCAAATTCGTGAGGCCCAACTCAGTGATGCTATGGTACAGAAAGTGATACATGGTATTGCCAAGGGTACTCCCAAATAAAAGTGTTATCATGTTGATGAGAAAGACACCTTGTTCTTTGAGGACATAATTGTGGTTCCCAAGGGTGATCTCAGGAAGCTCATAATGAACGAAGCACATGACTCCCTCCTCTCGATTCATCCCGGAAGTTCTAAGATGTACCAAGACCTCAAGCAATCATACTGGTGGACTCGCATGAAAAGGGAGATTGCCCAATTCGTGAATGAATGTGATGTCTGCAGAAGAGTGAAGGCAGAGCATCAACGTCCAGTCGGTCTCCTTCAACCTCTACCTATTCCCGAGTGGAAATTCGATCACATTGAAATGGATTTCGTCACTAGGTTTCCTAAGTCCAAGAAGGGGAATGATGCTATCTTTGTAGTGATTGACAAGCTAACTAAAGTAGCTCATTTCCTTCCAGTCAAAGAATCCATCAACGCAGCTCAGCTGGCAGAGCTGTACACCTCCAGAATTGTTTCGTTGCATGGCAATCCTCAAGTCATCTGCTCAGACCGTGGAAGTTTGTTCACATCCAAGTTCTGGGACTCCTTTCAGTCAGCCATGGGCACGAAAATTCGCTTCAGCACTGCGTTTCACCCTCAGACTAGTGGTCAAGTCGAAAGAGTGAACCAGATCCTCGAAGACATGCTGAGAGCTTGTGTCATATCTTTATGTATGAAGTGGGAATATTGTCTCCCGTTTGCCGAATTCTCATACAACAACAGCTTCCAAGCGAGTGCCGGCAAAGCTCCTTTTGAAATCCTCTATGGCAGAAAGTGCCGTACCCCACTCAACTGGTCCGAGACTGGTGAACGTCAACTTCTTGGTAATGATTTGATCTCAGAAGCCGAAGAAATGTGCAAAGTCATACGTGAGAATCTCAAGTCCGCTCAATCGCGTCAAAAGAGCTACTATGACGGCAAGCATCGTGATTTGGCTTTCGACATTGGAGATCATGTCTATCTCCGTGTTTCTCCTATGACAGGAACCCAAAGATTCGGTATCAAAGGAAAGCTTGTTCCGAGATACGTGGGCCCTTTCAAGATTATTGGCAAGAGAGGCGATCTAGCCTACCAACTCGATCTTCCCTCCAACTTTGCAAATGTTCATGATGTGTTTCACGTGTCTCAACTCCGCAAGTGCTTCAAGACACCTGAACGCACCATTCCGTTCGAGGAGATTGATCATCAACAAGACTTGTCTTATCCTGAGCACCCTGTTGCTATTCTTGAAGAAACTGAGCGCAAAACCTGCAACAAGTCCATCAAGTTCTTGAAAGTAAAGTGGTCACACCATACCGACCGAGAAGCTACGTGGGAACGAGAAGATCACCTTCGTTTCGAGTATCCTTCCTTCTTCCAGTCCTAGATCTCGGGACGAGATCTTTTTGTAGTGTAGGAGAGTTTGTAACACCCCATATGTAATACTTTCCTATTATGGCAATAAAGCATTCTCATTTTGATCCTTGTTCTTATTCTTGGGGGTTCTTGTCATTTGAGCTCATTTCATTTTTGTATTGCCATGTCATTTTATTTTATTTTGCATCCATGCATTGCTTTCATCATCATGGCATCATAGTTTACTTTCTTGTTGTGATGTTTGTGTGAGACCCTTGTGATATTGTGAGTGTGGTGCCTAGCCATGGCTTGTAACCCTAGCCCCCTCCTTGTTTCCCTCTTCTTCTTCTTCTTCTTTCTTTTTATTTTCTCTCCTTTCTTTACTCCTTTGTGCAAGTCACCTAGCCAAGCCCTTTAATGCTCTTTCTTTTCCTAAAAATCTTGCACCATGTCTACAACCTCTTTGCCAAATTTCACCCCTTTTGGAATTGATTTGGTTGGGTTTTAAAATGACAAGAGTTTGAACCATATTCAAACTCCTTTTATTTTTCTGCCTCTAAAAATGTCCAAGTCAATTTTATTAAATAGGGCATAAATCAAGGAGCATGGGGATATTTTCTTTTTCCCCTAACTCTTTTTATTTTAGTCTGTGCTTTTCTTTTTCTTTTCTGGCTGAGGATAAAAGAAAAAGAAAAAAAGTCAGCAGCACAACAGTGGATCTGGGCCTCCTCCTCCATCTCTCTCCCCCAGGCCCAGTCTTTCCCCCTCAGCTGTGTGGCCCATCTCTCTCCCGCAGGCCCAGCCAGCGCTCGCAGTCCATCGTGCCTTTTCCCCCTGGCCCCACCTGTCTGCCTCACACCTCCCGCGTCTCCGTCTACCTCCATCAAGTGTTGCGAAGCCAGAGCGCGCGCTCGCCGTCGCGCCGTGATCACGGACGTCGAGGTCTCGTGATCTGAGCCCCCCATTTAAACCCGCACCGTGTCCAGCCCCTCTCTCCAGGGTTCCTCTTCCTCCTCTCGCCGCCTGGAGAGCCAAGCTCCACCAGATCCGCCGCTCCAGTCGATACCCGCACGCATCTGATAGCGCCACCTCATCGCCGGCGAGCCTCCCATCAACCTCAGCCTCGCCAAACATGTCCAGCTGCTTCCACGACGTAGACTATGTCGCCTACTTCCTCTACGTGGAGCCGATCGCCTCGCCGCTGATACGTCCAAAACGTATCTATAATTTCTGCTTGCTCCATGCCTCTTTTGTGTGATATTGCTATGATATTTATGCACTTCCATACACTTTTGATCATATTTGGACTAACCTATTAACTCAGTGCACCCCAGTGCCAGTTTCTGTTTTCTGCTGTTTTTGTATTTCAGGTTTTCCCATTACTTAAATTGCCAGAAAAATTCCGGGAAATATATATAAAAAATCAGCGCTCCAGAAGCTTCCATATGGCACAAGTAGGGCCAGAGGGGGGCCAGAGGGGCTCCAGGCGCCCTGAGGGGGCGGCCCCCCTCCTGGCCGCGCCGGGGGGGGGGGGGGCCTGGGCCCCCCTTACCTCCTCTGGTGCCCCCCTTTGGCATATATTTACACCGCGTCCCGAAACCCTCGATGACGGAATCCTTTTTCGCGATCTCATCTCTGTTCCGCCGCCGCCGCGCTTCCAAGATCGGGAGCACCAGGAGAACTCTTCCCGGCACCCTGCCGGAGGGGAGAACCACCACCGGGAGCCTCTCCACCACCATGGACGCCTCCCGGATGAGTTTTGAGTAGTCCCCCTTGGACCATGGGTCCATGACCAGTAGCTATGTGATGTTCTCCTCCCCTCTTTGTTCTTCACCGATTAGACCTCGTGAGCTGCCCTACATGATCGAGGCACATATGTAATCTTTATGATGTTGCTATGCTGAGTTTGCTGGGATCCGATGGATTGTGAGATTATGTTCAGATTGTGTGTGAGTAATATATTTGATTCACCTCTTTTATATTTATGTTCTTGAGTAATTCTTGCATGTTCTCCGTTGCTGTTTATTGCTTTGGCCAAGTAGTAGGTAGTAACTCCAAGAGGGAGCGTTATGCTTGATTGTGGGTTCATGCCCCTCGATGACCAGCTTGAGTGACAGAAACATGAGTCTAGGGGATGTGCTGTTGCCACAAGGGGAAAACAACGGTGCTTGTACTTGCGGGTGCAAGGATTGTTTACTTTATGCAAAGTTCTTTTAATGCAGTTGTCTGTTGCTTTGAGTTTACACTATGGGTGGGACTCGCAACTTAATACCAGCGAGATGTTCTGGATAGATATCTCAAGGTGGATGATTAGTAGTAGATGCAGATGGATTTCGGTCTACTTGCCTTGTCGTACCGCCCATGCTTTTGAGCCTCTACCTTTCTTTGCAGCATAGTTAGCATTGGTTTGCGCACATAATCCTGTCAATTGCCCAGCTGTAATTTGTTTACCTCGCTTAGCTGTTTTATCGCTTTTGGGAGAGAGACATCACTAGTGAGCATCATGGGACCCCGGTCCATATTACCATCACTGATCACACCCGCTATTTACTTCCTGTTCTTATTTACTAGTTGCAGTCATACCTATCACTATTATCTCTTGCGTTTGATCCTTTGTAAACGACAAGGCCGGAGGGATTGACAACCTCTCTGTACTCGTTGGGAGCAAAGTTATTTGTATCTGTGTGCAGGTCCTGTCAAGCAAAAGTCTGTAGCGCTATTGACACCTTCTTGTTGACCCTCGGAGTCTCACGAGATTCGATCCTTGGTATCTTTGCCAAGGGAAAACTACCACTACGCTACATCTCAAACCTTCCACTTGGGGTAACCAACGAGGGGCGAGAAGCCATCAAGCAAAGTTTTCTGGCGCCGTTGCCGGGGACTCCACTCTTCAAGATAGGGGAGTTGCACGCTATCTTTTATCTTTGCTTATTAGTCTTGTTAGTTTACCTTTCAGTTTTTGCTTTAGTTCCCTTTATCAAAAATCACAAAAATAGTTATCTTGCTTGCTGCTGCTATGGGTTCCACCGAGAACACCAAGTTGTGTGACTTCACTAGTCATAACAACGATGACTTTATCTGCACGCCTATTACTACACCTGCCACTTCAGCACCTTCTTATGAAATTAAACCTGCTTTACTGAACCTAGTTATGAAAGATCAATTCTCCGGTGCTGGAGATGATGCTGCTTTGCACTTAAATAATTTTGTTGAACTCTGTGATATGCAAAAGTACCAAGAAATAGATGGTAATATTGTTAAGCTTAAGCTTTTTCCTTTCTCCTTGAGAGGAGGAGCTAAAATTTGGTTTCAATCTTTGCCTAGAAATAGCATAGATTCTTGGGACAAGTGCAAGGATGCCTTTATTGGGAAGTACTATCCCCCTGCTAAAATTATCCAACTAAGGAGTAACATAATGAATTTTAAACAATTAGATAATGAACACGTTGCCCAAGCTTGGGAACGCATGAAATCTCTTGTCAAGAACTGCCCTACTCATGGTTTGACTACTTGGATGGTTATCCAAACTTTTTATGCAGGCTTGAACTTTACCTCGCGGAACTTGTTAGATTCGGTCACGGGAGGAACCTTTATGTCAACTACACTTGGTGCTGCCACGAAGCTTCTCGATGAGATGATGACCAACTATTCCCAATGGCACACCGAACGCGCTCCAACAGGTAGGAAGGTAAACTCTGTCGAGGAGATTTCCTCCCTAAATGAAAAGGTTGACTTGATCATGTCTCTACTTTCCAAGCAATCTTCTATTGATCCTCGTGATGTTCCTTTAAATTCTTTGATTGCTCAAGATCAAGTAGACGTGAACTTTATCTCTAGAAACAATTTCAATAATAATGCTTATAGGAGTAATTTTGGTAGCAACCCTAGACCGTTCCCCTCTAATTCCTATGGGAACAACAATGCTTATCCTAGCACCAAGAACTCCACTTCTAAACTAGAGATTATGCTTAAAGATTTCATCACTACCCAAAAAGCCTTCAATAAGAATGTAGAAGAAAAACTAAACAAACTAGATGATCTCTCTTCGAAGGTAGACAATTTAGCCCATGAGGTAGAGTTGCTTAAAATTAGAACTTCCCCTCTTGAGGAGAGGAAGACCACTCATATGAATGCTATTCAAGTGCAAATTAATGAAAACATTAGGATGTTGGCTAAACTTAAAGAGAGATGGGCTAGAGAAAAGGAGAAAGAAGATAGAATTAAGAGCCTTCCTACCCACCACACTGTTGCTACTATCCAAGTTGTTGAGGATGTCCAAACTCTTAGCACCCAACGCACTCCTGGTCCCATTGGACCTATTAATGGTGATGCTATGACCTCAATCGTAGAAACTCCTATGACCATAGAAGCTACCAAACAAGTGAGCCTAAAGGACACCACTACCACTTTACTTGATAGTAGTGACCTTGATTTTGATACTTGCACCCTTTCTAAAGTTATTGATTTTCTTCACAAGATGTCTAGAGATCCCCACACTAGCACGCTTAACCTTGCCTTCACCGAGCATATCACTAATGCTCTCATCAAAGCTAGGGAGGAGAAACTTAGGGTAGAAGCCTCCATACCTATAAAGCTAGAAGATGGTTGGGATCCTATGATTAAAATTAAGTTGAATAACTTCTGTTGCTATGCTTTATGTGATGTTGGAGCTAGTACCTCCGTTATGCCCAAAAGAATATATGATATGCTTAAATTGAAACCTTTTGATTCTTGTTCTTTTGGTGTTCGTCTTGTTGATTCTTCCATAAAGAAACCTTTGGGGAGGATCGACGATGTTCTTACCATTGTCAATGACAATTATGTTCCCGTTGATTTTACTATTATGGATATTGAATGTGAACCTTCTTGTCCAATTATTTTGGGACGTCCTTTTCTTCGCACCGTTGGTGCTATCATTGACATGAAAGAGGGGAATAAAAAATTCCAATTTCCTCTCAAGAAAGGGATGGAACACTTCCCTAGAAAGAAGATTAAGTTACCTTTTGAGTCCGTTATACGGGCTAGCTATTCTTTTACTCTTGATAAAACTTGATCTCTTTGCATTATGCCTAGCTTAAAGGCATAAAAGAAAGCGCTTTTGGGAGTCAGCCCACAATGAATAAAGTTTTATTTTGCTTTTGTTGTGTCTTGATGTTTGTTACTACAGTAGCATCATCATTGTATCTTTACTTTTCAGCTTTGTGCCAAGTTTAGCCTCTGATTGCAAGAAAGTTCAAAAGTTGTGACGTGCTGTCCAGGAAATAGATTCTGTCCTTGGACAGAAAAATTCGTATAAAATCACCAGATCATCTTTTTGGTCTGAATTGTTTCGACAACGTGCTCTATACAATTGGCTTTCGGGCGTATGTTCTGAGTTTTTTGATTTGAGTTGCAGAAGTGCCCCGAAAAAATTATTTACTACCTGCTGGTCTGTTTTTCACAGATTCTGTCCTGTTTTACCTTTCCTTCGTTTTGCAAACCTTGAGCTTGCTTTTTCTTTGCAAAAACCTTTTGGCAATCTTGAGAAACAGTAGATCTTCAAGATTATTCTTATTTCCAGCAAGGAAAAATTATTTTGTTATGGGTACTAACCTCGCTAATCAGATTATGATGAGTTATGTATGAAGGGAGTTTTCAAGTGCGCGAGAGAAGATGATAAAAAGATTCAGGAGGGTCAAACGCTCAAGCTTGGGGATGCCCCCGTGCACCCCCAAGAAATATTCAAGAAGACTCAAGCGTCTAAGCTTGGGGATGCCCCCGTGCATCCCCTTCTCCATCAACAATTATCAGTTCGTCTTTCGTTCCACTATATTTTAATCACTTCATGCGTTATGTGCTATGCTTGGAGCGTCTTGCTTTTAGTTTCCTTTTTAGTTTTCTTTAGCTTTGCTTGCTGTTCATAACGAGTTAGAACCCAACTTTCTTTGTGTGGGAGAGAAACACGCTCCACTTCAACCTAGAACACATCATATGATTTTCATGCTTATCTTTGCTGTGTATGTTCTTTGTTTTTCAATAGCTACTGTCATGTTTAGCTCTTAGTTTTCATGCTTTTCTTTTTAAAGAGCTTTTGTTTAGTTGGCTGCTGAACTCTCTTGAGTTATCATGCTTATCTTGTTAAGAGAGTTTGTCTGTGGCATTGGTTGATATGTCTATGATAAAAATGCTATGTGCGTAATGGTGCTTAGTAGTTCATGTTTTCTTATGGTTAGTCTCAAATAGCTGGGGGGTTCTTAATGTGTTATTGAAGTACCAATATGATTTGTTTGGCTATGATGTGGTATGGTTTAGTGATATCTTCCTCCAAGAATTTATTTTGATTGACTTGGCATATGCTCACGCATATTTAAGACTGTAAAGAAAGTCTATCAAGCCTTGATGATCTTTAATTTTTGAGTAGCGATATAACTTCCATGCCCGATTCAATGTTGCTTTGTCGCTCTGCATGATTATGGCCGTCATTGCTCTCTTAATTGGTCGCTCCCAGTCTTTTGCTAGCCTTCACCTGTACTAAGCGGACTGACTGCTAGTGCATCCAAATCCTTGAAACCAGTTATGCCATATGCGTCCACCATACCTTCCTATATATGGTATTTACTTGCCATTCCTAACGAAGACTTTCATGTACCATCTCAAAATTATTCAAAAGCATTTATTTTTTGTGCCTCTGTTTTAGCTCATGAGTAAGTAGTAGTTAATTCATGATCTTTTTAAGTTGGACAAGTTTTACCTCGGGATTGCATGTCTAATATGCAAACCCCTAATACGAGAAGGAACTGGCAAAGAGTGCGCCCGGCTCATAAAAAATACAACAAACAAACCATCCTTCATGCTTTGTTCATGAGAAATCAGAAAACTTTTGGCAGTGATAAACAAAGGAGATTAAGGGGATGTGATCGTCCCCGTGCGGGAGCCGTTCCTCGAAACTTGTCCAGCTCGAGAAGTAATTGAGTTATCTACTAGCATTCGTTGACGAAATATGCATCTCCCAAAAATCATTTTTACCTCTATTTTCAAAAACCAAGAGCTCTGGTACATGTTTAGTGTTTGCTTCCAACCACGGGGTTTCAACCTTACCATCAAAATCCACGGTTCGAGAGTCTCCACCTTCTTTCTTCAAAGCACCAACTATTGAGAGCATGATTGACATTCTGAGTGTAATGTGCATTGTCCCAAAGTACCATTGTCTTCTGCATGATTATGATATCGCTTATTCTGAAATCATTGTATCTAGTCGTCACTTAAACTTCGGAGGTGCTCCTCCATTTATGTTTTGCTTCACTAAAGGGGGCAAGCGAGGTATCACTTTGTCATGTTTGCACACCATGCTCACTACAAATCTATTGGGTGTTTCAGTATCATATTGTAAAACTTTCAGTTCTTTGTGATATTCTCATGAGGCAACTTAATTACTAAAGATTCATTATCTCAGTAAGCATTTGTCATGTGATTGTGAAAAGTTCTTATATGGTTGGTAGCATGTCACCACAGAAATTATGCTTGTTATCATTTACCTACTCGAGGACGAGCAGGAATTAAGCTTGGGGATGTTGATACGTCCAAAACGTATCTATAATTTCTGCTTGCTCCATGTCTCTTTTGTGTGATATTGCTATGATATTTATGCACTTCCATACACTTTTGATCATATCTGGACTAACCTATTAACTCAGTGCACCCCAGTGCCAGTTTATGTTTTCTGCTGTTTTTGTATTTCAGGTTTTCCCATTACTTAAATTGCCAGAAAAATTCCGAGAAAAATATATAAAAAATCAGCGCTCCAGAAGCTTCCATACGGCAGAAGTAGGGCCAGAGGGGGGCCAGAGGGGCTCCAGGCGCCCTGAGGGGGTGGCCCCCCTCCTGGCCGCGCCGGGGGGGCGCCTGGGCCCCCCTTACCTCCTATGATGCCCTCCTTGGGCATATATTTACACCGCGTCCCGAAACCCTCGATGACGGAACCCTTTTTCGCGATCTCATCTATGTTCCGCCGCCGCCGCGCTTCCAAGATCGGGAGCACCAGGAGAACTCTTCCCGGCACCCTGCCGGAGGGGAGAACCACCACCAGGAGCCTCTCCACCACCATGGACGCCTCCCGGATGAGTTGTGAGTAGTCCCCCTTGGACCATGGGTCCATGACCAGTAGCTATGTGATGTTCTCCTCCCCTCTTTGTTCTTCACTGGTTAGACCTCGTGAGCTGCCCTACATGATCGAGGCACATATGTAATCTTTATGCTGTTGCTATGCTGAGTTTGCTGGGATCCGATGGATTATGAGATTATGTTCAGATTGTGTGTGAGTAATATATTTGATTCACCTCTTTTATATTTATGTTCTTAAGTAATTCTTGCATGTTCTCCGTTGCTGTTTATTGCTTTGGCCAAGTAGTAGGTAGTAACTCCAAGAGGGAATGTTATGCTTGATTGTGGGTTCATGCCCCTCGATGACTAGCTTGAGTGACAGAAACATGAGTCTAGGGGATGTGCTGTTGCCACAAGGGGGAAAACAACGGTGCTTGTACTTGCGGGTGCAAGGATTGTTTACTTTACGCAAAGTTCTTTTAATGCAGCTGTCTGTTGCTTTGAGTTTACACTATGGGTGGGACTCGCAACTTAATACCAGTGAGATGTTCTGGATAGATATCTCAAGGTGGATGATTAGTAGTAGATGCAGATGGATTTCGGTCTACTTGCCTTGGCGTACCGCCCATGCTTTTGAGCCTCTACCTTTCTTTGCAGCATAGTTAGCATTGGTTTGCGCACATAATCCTATCAATTTCCCAGCTGTACTTTGTTTACCTCGCTTAGCTGTTTTATCGTCTTTTGGGAGAGAGACATCACTAGTGAACATCATGGGACCCCGGTCCATATTACCATCACTGATCACACCCGCTATTTACTTCTTGTTCTTATTTACTAGTTGCAGTCATACCTATCACTATTATCTCTTGCGTTTGATCCTTTGTAAACGACAAGGCCGGAGGGATTGACAACCTCTCTGTACTCGTTGGGAGCAAAGTTATTTGTATCTGTGTGCAGGTCCTGTCAAGCAAAAGTCTCTGGCGCTATTGACACCTTCTTGTTGACCCTCGGAGTCTCACGGGATTCGATCCTTGGTATCTTTGCCAAGGGAAAACTACCGCTACGCTACATCTCAAACCTTCCACTTGGGGTAACCAACGAGGGGCGGGAAGCCATCAGCCGCCGACGTCTTCTTCCTCTTCTTCGTCTCCAGCGCCCGTACCTGTTCCAGACTCGCCGCCGTCGACTCCGTCCACGTCTGGGCCAGCCGAACACATCTCCGTGTTCGTGGTGAGCTCCTCTTCCTCCTCGTGCCCTTTTCCCCCTCTTTAGCGCCCTCTAGCTTCGAGTTCATCGAGCACCCGAGCTCATCGCTGTCGGGCCTCGTATCCGGTGAGTGTTTCGACCCCTCTAGGTCGTCGCTTGCTGCCCGTTCGCTTCAGCGCGTCGTGTAGGTGCTGCATGTGCAGTCGCCGTTCCGCTTAGGCCGCTGCATCATCTCGTCGTTGCTCCGCCGCTGTCGTTCTGTCGTCGCTCGCCGCCGGCGCTGTAGTGCTAGTTAGGTGCTGCAAGTGCGTCGTATGGATGCGAAACTCCTCCAGGAGCACTCCGCACCACTCCGCCGTGCCTTTTGGTCGCCGGAGCAGCTCCGACGAGCCTCTGGCTTTCTTCAGTCATGTGCTTCTGCAGTTACCTCTTCAGATATAGCACATGTTCTCTGTCGAGATCCGATCGATAGCGCAGTGGTTTGTGTCTCCGTCAGTGAGCAGCAGGGCGTGGGTTCGAATCCGTTGCGCGGTAGTGGCTTTTCGCCCCTTTTTAATTTTCGCGAGAGGCTGACAGGCAGCCCCCACCTGCCAGCCTCATTATGCTTCTCCAGCCCTGCGTGCACCCACTGACGCTAGCTCAGCTCAGTCGGGCCCCCTCGTCAGTGACTTGGGCTAGCGCAGCCCTGGGTCACTCTGACCCCTGCGCCTTGTTTTTCTTTTCTTTTCTTTTTCTGCCTTTTTCTTGTGTTTTTAATAACTGTTTAAATATTCTTCTCATGCAAATAAGTCCTATATGAAAAGTGCTTAGAATTTTATGTAGATTATGAATATGGTGTTTGTTGCCATGTTTAAAAACATTTAAAATGTTGTTGGAATTTATTCTTGTATTAAATATGCTTAAACTTGGAAAAATCATAACTAAATATCTACAACTCCAAATTTAACAAACTTTATATGCATTTGGGGTGGAAAAATGTGTAGAATATTTTGGTGCTGTTGTTTAGCATGTTTAACAACTTCATAGCAGAAGTTTTTCAGATATGTGCCAAATGCATTTAAATTAATATGGGAGTTTTTGGAAATTGTTGTTTATTATTTCTAGCCCATTTAAATGTGCTAGCATGTTGTTGTAATGATAGTTGCACCTTGCCATGTTAACCAACTCCTTTAAAACTTGTTGGATGCTTGTTTGAATAATCAACATAAACTTGTTAGTTGTGCTTTGCTTGTTTTCTTTCATGTGGGTGATCTTGTTTGACTTTGATGATATTGCACTCTTGTGACCCTAGGCCATGCATCGTATCTACTCTTGTCCTTGTTCATCATGTTCATGCATCATGTGCCTGAGCATTGCATTGTGATTTATTGTGTTCCGTTGTTGCATTGTTGTGTTTGGTTAGAGCCCGGTGACGATACGGAGTACGAGGTTCCTACCAAGGTTGAGTTTGAGGAGCAAGGTTATGATCCCTCCGTGGAATCAACAGGCAAGATGACCTTACCCAGATATCACTACTATCTTTGCCTATTGTCGGGGAAACTGATCGCCCACGAACACCTATGGGACCGGAGCCCCTTCTCGGTACGGCCGAGGGGCGGAGGATGCACAAAGAGCGGATCGAGGCGAGCACACGAGCAGTTTACCCAGGTTCGGGCCGCACGGATGCGTAAAACCCTACTCTTGTTTTGGTTTGTTATTGAGTTCTTGGCTCGGGAGCGAAGAGAGCAATAGTACACTCTAACCGCTAACAAGACCGAGCGTGGAGAATGATCGATGTTCCGAACCCCTTCTACGTTGCGCATGGGCCTCCTTTTATAGGTCAAAGGGGTCACCGACAGGTGCCAACACAGATGGGGGTAAAAATGTAAAAAGACTGGTAGTTGGAATAGTGTTTTTATAGTGCTCTATACCTAACCCTGACGGCAGGGGACAAGGGCATTAAATGCCCATCGCCGTCGCCCCAAACAGTGCAAAAAGTGGCCGTCAGGGGCACCACCGTCCGCCACGACGGTAGCCTTGTCATCACCGCTTGCCACCGTGTACCCCAGGCTGCACAGCCTTCCGCCACGTGCTCCTGGAAGGGTCCCAGGGCGACACGTGGGTGGATGTGCTGGAGCGCGGGTACTGAGTGGAAGTTTGCCGCGGCAAGTGCCTTGGCGCGGTCGATATCTTGTCGCGCCTGGGAGCTTGTCGCTCACCGGGCCTTGCCGCGACGCGTGGCGCGCCGCGGCAAGTTCCTTGAGATGCCTTTGATTGGCCTTCCCGGCAAGCTCCTCTTGCTAGGGTCTTGTGCCTTGAGTGGTTTTTGTGCCTTGAGTGGCCATCCCGGCAAGCTCCACTTGCCGGGGTCTTGTCTCCTTGACTTGGATACTTTGTTCTTGAATGGCTCCAAGGGAACCACGGAGGATCTTCGCGGTCGCCTGGCTAGCCCTGCCGCGGGACGCTGCAACTGCCCGTGCACAAGTTCGGGATACTAAGGTACCCCTAGTTTAGTACACCGACAGGAGCCCCCGGGCCTGGGCCATACACGATGCCGAGCGCTATTGGGCCAGGCCCAAAACAGTGCACGGGCACGCGCGGCCCGCGGCACGCCGTATCCCACTCCGTATCCACCGCGCCCCTCCCTAACGGCACGCGTCAATCCTGGCGTCGTGGGAGAGATCGTGGCCTGTTTCTTTAATTGGAAATGCGGAACGTCCACCCCCTTCCCCCTTATAAGCAGAGGAAACAGGGGCAGTTCGTCCATCTGCCCGTTGCTTCTTCAATCCTCAGAAACCTTCGCCGCTCCCCTCCTTCCCAAAGGCCGAAAGAGAGCAGTGCTCCGCCCTCCGTCGCCACCAGCACTACCAGCACCGTCAAACCCCTTCACCGCTTCCGCCATGGCTCCGAAAGGCGAGAAGGGGAAGACCAAGAAGTCGGTCGAAGCGCTGCGGCTCGCGGCGATGCGGAAGAAGAAGGCGGTCTTCCCGCCAAAGCTTGACGCGGAGGAGCAGAGGGATACCTTCTACGTTTTCTGGTCGAGGGAGACGAAGGCGCATCCGCGCACCAAGGTACTCCCAGTCGCCGCTTGCAAGATGTTCCCAAATGGCTACGCATTCTTCGCGCTGTTCTTCTACTACGGGCTCTGCCTGCCCTATTCTGAGTTCTTCTGCGACATTATGAACACCTACGGATTTCATCTCCTTGACTTCACCCCCAACACCGTTCTCACCATGGCCGTTTTCGCACATCTGTGCGAAAACTTTGTCGGAGTCTTCCCAAATGTAGCTCTTTTTCGCCATTACTTTACGCCTCGAGTTGAGAGGGGAGAGCCTCTGTCTGGCGGAATCTCTTGGATCTCTAGGACCCATAAGAAGGAAGCTTACTTGACGGGAGAGCTCCGCGGCAAGTGGGATGAGTTGGGACCGGAGCCCCTTCTCGGTACGGCCGGGGGGCGGAGGATGCACAAAGAGCGGATCGAGGCGAGCACACGAGCAGTTTACCTAGGTTCGGGCCGCACGGATGCGTAAAACCCTACTCCTGCTTTGGTTTGTTATTGAGTTCTTGGCTCGGGAGGAAGAGAGCAACAGTACACTCTAACCGCTAACAAGACCGAGCATGGAGAATGATCGATGTTCCCAAATGGCTACGCATTCTTCGCGCTGTTCTTCTACTGCGGGCTCTGCCCGCCCTATTCCGAGTTCTTCTGCGACATCATGAACACCTACGGGTTTCATCTCCTTGACTTCACCCCCAACGCCGTTCTCACCATGGCCGTTTTCGCACATCTGTGCGAAAACTTTGTCGGAGTCTTCCCAAATGTAGCTCTTTTCCGCCATTACTTTACACCTCGAGTTGAGAGGGGAGAGCCTCTGTCTGGCGGAATCTCTTGGATCTCTAGGACCCATAAGAAGGAAGCTTACTTGACGGGAGAGCTCCGCGGCAAGTGGGATGAGTGGAGAACCAATTGGTGTTGGATCGTAGAGGATGACCTGCAGCCATTCACCGCCCGGCGCCAAGCCCCAGTAGTACGCGTCAACGACTGGTGCGATTTGGCCCCGGAGGATAGCAGATTGAAGATTGCAACAACTCGGATCCTTCGCCTCAGGCACGCCAAGCTGACCGTAGGCGCAGTTGGAGCAGACTTTCTCCACCGCCGCATCGCTCCCTTGCAGGAGAGGAAGAGGCCCGCCTGGGATTTCGAGAACGCGGCAGATATCATGAGGCTGTGCCCGGGCCTTAATTATAACTTCACTGTCCTGGAGCTCAACGCGATGCTCCAGGCGTTGTTCAAGTATGACTCCGACCATCCCGAGTGGTTCACGTTGCCGAGGGGTGTAGTTCCGCTGTGCAACAACTCGTCGCTCAGCGCCATCCGCGCAGTGATGCCGTTGTGCGACTCCCACGGGATCGACCCCACTTGGCAAGAGCCTTCCGACGAAGCTGTGCAGACGTTCTTCAACAACTTGGAGGAACAACCAGTTAACGCCGACGAGAAGAAGGGCCTCACCCGCGACACCACTGACCAAGAGATGGCATATATTGCCACCAGACTGGAGGAGGCGGCGGCAGCCGCGGCCGCGGGGGAGTTCGGGTACACAGTGGAGGAGGCGGAGGCAGCGGAGGCGACAAGCCTTGCCGAGCAGGAAGAGCTTCTCAAAGCGGGGAAGCTTGCCGGGAAAGTCACCGAGACAAGCGAGCCCGCCGAGTAGGGCGCCGAGTCGAGCGGGCCCGCCGAGCAGGGCGCCGAGTCGAGCGGGCCCGTTGAGGACACGAGCGGCTCACTGGAGATCGGCTCCTCTTCTTCCTCGTCCTCGGGCAGCTCGCCACCACCGGCAAGTCCCCCAGCTCCACCAAGAAGGCGCCTCCGCAAGGCCGCGGACGTGACGGAGCGGCAGACGGTCCAACAGCCGCAGTGCCGCGCGGCACGCGCCACCGCGGCAAGCAAAGCCGCCACGGGAGCGCCTCGTGCTTCTGCAGCGGCTGGAGGGGGGGCTTCCCGGACTGGCGCCTCTGCTCCTGCCGCCCCTCGTGCCTCGGCGGCAACCGGAGCGGGGTCTTCTCAGACCACCGTCCCTGCTCCCGCCAAGCGGCCAAGGGAGCCCAATCCTCCGCCTCCTCGCGCCGGAACGCGTGAGCCAGATTTTGACTTCTCTGCGCTCAGCTCCGACGAGGAGGAAGAAGAGTAAGTCTTTGCAATTTTTGTATTTCTTTGATTTTCAACTTGTCCTTTGTCTTGTATCTCCTCTGCCTAACTCTGAACCTGTTCTTCTTCAGAACTCTGGCCCAGAGGGCAGCGAAGAGGGCCAAGGTCCCGATGATCGTCATCGAGGACAAGCCCGGCGCGACAGCAGGGGGCGCGCCTGAGACAAGCTTACCGGACCCGGCAACTGTTCTTCAGAGCAGCCCCCAGCGCAGCCCTCAGCATAAGTGTAGTGCATCTTCTGCGGTTGGGCGCGCGTGGGTGCTCCTTCTTTACTGATGTCTTGTTTGTTGACTTGTGTAGAAGCAGAGCAGCAGCACCAGGAGCGCCAGGAGACCGCCCCCGACGTGCCGCACGCTTCGACCACACCGCCAAGGGGAGGCTCTCCGGCAAGGGCGAGTCCTCCGCCAAGGCCGGATTCTCCGCCAAGGGCGAACACTCCTCCAAGGGCGAGCACTCCGCCAAGGGCGAGCACTCCGGCGAGGGATAGCACTAGTGGCCCTCTGCCAGCGGGAGCTACGACCACGCCGCCGAGGGAGAGCTCCCCGGCAAGGAATCTCACCGAGGAGCCGGCCCGCGCAGGTAATCCCTTTGCCTCATTCTTCCCTTGGACCTTTCTTCTTCTGAATTTCTTCTTTTTGGATATTTGCTTGACTGTTTGTCTTTTCTTTTCCTCCGTCAGACCCGTCCGTAGCCGAGCCAATGGAGATGGAGGTCGTTGCTGACGACGTCGCCATTGCCGAGGAAACGGCCGGCGCGGACGATCCCGCCGCCGCAGAGGCCGCCAGGGCTACCGCCGCGGCAGCAGGCGAAGAGGCCGGCGATCGCACTGACGGCACTGGGGCCGCAGGAGCACCAGGCGCTACGTCGACCGCAGAGCCCTCCGTCGCAGTCGCAGCCCCCAGCTCTGACGAGCCCGAGCCAAGCGCCTATCTAAAGGCCGGCGACGACGTCTTCATCCAGCTCCCATGGGCGTCTATGTCCAGGGCGCCCGTTGAGGGAGAGGTCTTCGACGGAGAGGTGTTGACCTCTGCCGGGCTTAAGCTTGTCAACGCACCGAGCAGCAGCAGCGGCGAGTCGGAGGAGGAGCGCCTGCTGCGCAAACTGCTGTCACTCTACCGCGCCTGGCAGGCCAAGCTGGAGTCCCGTGAGGCTCTGGCCGCCAAGGCGGGAGTTGAGTTGGAGAAACGCGCAGAGGAGCTCCGGGCCATCAATCAAGCAGCTCTCCGGTCCTTGGTGGAGGAGCGGGAACAGCTTGCCGAGGCGCAGCAGGCCTTCATCTTGGAGAAGGCTGAAGTGGAGGAGCAGCAGCGGCTTGCCGCCGAGGAGCTATCTAGGCGAGAAGGCGAGCTGACGCAGTGGAAGGTCGACCTCGACAGCCACGAGGATGAGCTTGCCGCGCACGAGCGATCGCTTGGCGGAGCTTTGCAGGAGGCAAAGGATGCTGCCGCAGCTTCCGAGACCGCCAAGAGGAAGTTGGAGAAGAGGGTGGCGCAGCTGGAGGCCAACCTGAAGACGAGCGGCGAGGAGGTTGCCGCACTCAAGCTTGAGAGGGAGAAGGACGCCCACAGCCACTCCGAGCTGCAGGTCCGCCTCTCCGAGAAGGGCAAGGAGCTCGCCGTCGCCATGGACTCCATCGCCGACCTCGAGCTGAAGCTGGCCACCCTAACCTAGGCGCTGGACGGTGCCAAGGAGCGGGAGGCGACTGATAACCCTCAACCGTAAGGGATCGAGATAGTTTTCGCGGGTAAGAATAACCCAATTTATAGATTCGACACACGGGGAGCCAAAGAGTATTTATAAGCTTTGACAGTTGAGTTGTCAATTCAACCGCACCTGAAATATACTTACTTGCAACAAAAGATAAGTGGTAACAGTGATATGATAGTGATGGTGGTGACAGCAAAAGTAAACAGCAAAAGTAACAACTAATAACCAGCAGGATTGAAACACTGTAGGCTAGGGAGATGGATGGTTGGGCGCAGCATGGATGAGATAGATCATGAATCTAACTTGGGGCAAGGCACACAGAAAAGTAATGATCATCTAGGCAAATATCAAACATTAGGAATGTATCCCACAGGTAGTTGTACGTGCTTGCAATAAGAACTTGCACAACATCTTTTGTCCTACCATCCCGCTACGAACGGGGCCAAAAGGAACTTATGGAGATTAAGGTGCTCCTGTCAAAGAGCACCGGAACAAAGCAATAAACTCAATGGATACATGGATTCCTTGATAACCCTCAACCGTAAGGGATCGAGATAGTCTTCGCGGGTAAGAATAACCCAATTTATTGATTCGACACACGGGGAGCCAAAGAGTATTTATAAGCTTTGACAGTTGAGTTGTCAATTCAACCGCACCTGAAATATACTTACTTGCAACAAAAGATAAGTAGTAACAGTGATATGATAGTGATGATAGTGATAGTAAAAGTAAACAGCAAAAGTAAATAGTAAAGGTAAATGGCAAAAGTAGCAACTAGTAACCAGCAGGATTTAAAACACTTTAGGCTAGGGAGATGGATGGTTGGGCGCTGCATGGATGATATATATCATGATTCTAACTTGGGGCAAGGCACACGGAAAAGTAATGATCATCTAGGCAAATATCAAACATTAGGCATGTATCCCGTAGGTAGTTGTACGTGCTTGCAATAAGAACTTGCACAACATCTTTTGTCCTACCATCCCGCTACGAACGGGGCCAAAAGGAACTTATGGAGATTAAGGTGCTCCTGTCAAAGAGCACCGAAACAAAGCAATAAACTCAATGGATACATGTAATCCTCAAACTACGGACCATCCCCTTTGGTGTCCCAAGCTGTCACTTTTGGGATCGCCGGTTCCGAACCGTAATAGGTGCAAACAACTCATAGATAGGATCAAGAACACAAATATATTCATGCAAACACATATGGTTCAGATCTGAAATCATGGCACTCGGGCCCTAAGTGACAAGCATTAAGAATAACAAGTTGAAGCAAAGATGATAGACACCATAGTAGATGATAGGCAACATGCCCCCAACGATCTGACAAACTATTACATGATCTAACTCATCCAATCCCTACCATCCCCTTCGCCTACAGCAGGGGATTACTCACACATGGAAGGAGAAGTCATGGAGGGATGATGGAGTGGTGATGACGATGACGATGGCGATGATATCCCCTCTCCGGAGGCCAATTCAGCCTCCAGATTAGCCCTCCCGAAGAAGAACAGAGGGCGGCGGCGGCTCCGCGACGAAAACTGGGAAAAGAACTTCTGATCTGGGATTTCTCCTTCACGAGCTAAAATACGGGTCAAAGTAGGGCACCAGGGGAGATGGGGCCCACCCAGGCGACCTCCCGGCGCGGCCAGGGGGTGGGCCGCGCCACCAGGGCGCCTGGGCCCCCCCTGGCCCCCCTCTGGCCCCTCTTTTGGCTCCGGGTTCCTTCGGGTGCGTGGATTTTCTGTGATTTTTCGTGGAATTTTCTGAGATACCTAAAAATCCGTTTTCCTGCACACAATAAAACCATACAGGCAGCTCTGCTGAAAACAGCGTCAGTCCGGGTTAGTTTAGTTCAAATCATGCAAGAATGAGGTCAAAACAATATCAAAAGTGTTTGGAAAAGTAGATACGTTTGAGACGTATCAACTCCCCCAAGCTTAGCATATTGCTTGTCCTCAAGCAATTAGGTTCAACGAACTGGACGCGACAAAGAGAACTTTGACAAACTCTTTTGCTTCATTAGATGTATATAAGCATGTACTACGAAAAGAGTCTAGCAAGTATTGAAACAGTACTATGAGGACAATGCACTGAGCAATCCTTCTTTCAAGTGACCAATCACAAATACTTAAAAGTAAATAATATATTACTGAAAATCAAGACAAGATTACATTGCACATAACTTGAGCATATTAGGGTGGTATCTCGCTGGCCTCCATGAGTGAAGCAAAACATAAATGCAGAGACTCCTCTAGAGTTTTAAAGGAGACTAGAACTAAGACTTTCAGAATAAATAATATCACAAGCATGCAGAAGACAATGTAATACTTTGGGACAATGCACATTACACTCAGAATGACAATTATGCTCTCCTAGTTGGTGCTTTGAAGAAAGAAGGTGGAGACTCTCGAACCGTGGCTTTTGTTGGCAAGGTTGAAAACCCGTGGTCGGAAACAAAAACTAAACATGTACCAGAGTTCTTGGTTTTAAAAAACAGAGGTAAAAATGTTTTTGGGAGGTGCATATTTCGTCAACGAATGCTAGCAGATAACTCAATCACTTCTTGAGCTGGACAAGTTTCGAGGAACGGCTCCCGCATGAGGACGATCACATCCTCTTAATCTCCTTTGTTTATCACTGCCAAAGTTTTCTGATTTCTCATGAACAAAGCGTGAAGGAGGGTTTGTTTGTTGTATATCTTTTATGAGCCGGGCGCACTCTATGCCAGTTCCTTCTCGTATTATGGGTTTGCACATTAGACATGCAATCCCGGGGTGAAACTTGTCCAACTTAAAAAGATCATGAATTAACTACTACTTCCTCATGAGCTAAAACAGAGGCACAAAAAGAGAAATGCTTTTGATTAATTTCGAGATGGTACACGAAAGTCTTCGTTAGGAATTGCAGGCAAATACCATGTATAGGAAGGTATGGTGGACTCATATGGCATAACTGGTTTAAAGGATTTTGGATGCACAAGCAGTCAGTCCGCTTAGTACAGGTGGAGGTTAGCAAAAGACTGGGAAGCGACCAACTAGAGAGCAATAACGGCCATAATCATACAGAGCGACAAAGCAACATTGAATCGGGCATGAAAGTGATATAACTATTCTGAAACTCAAAGATCATCAAGGCAGAGCAGACTTTTTAGTCTTAAACATGTGTAAACATGTGCCAAGTCAATCCAAAAAAAAATCTCTAAAGGGAAATACCACCTTTGTATACCAGACTATGAACAGTGCAATGCATGTAAATCATTTCAACAACACATTATATACTCTAGCTATTCGAGACTAGCCACAAGGAAAGCATGAACCACTGGAAGAGCATTGTAAACATAGAACTATGTCGCTACAAGCTGGTCTCTAGATCATAAGTACAGGCATATGTACAAAAGTAGAAACAAGAAGAGTTCATACCGGTCTTCCTTGTTGCTTCCCTTCAGTCGATCTTCGTCATTACTGCTTCGTCACTTGCACGATCGAACGTAGGAAATATAATTAAATGCCATCACGGACTCGAGCTGATCTCTGAAAACAAAGCAAACTAAAGAGAAAAAGGAAATCTTTTTTGATTATTTCAAAGGTTAAACGAAAGCAAAAAGAAAGAGGAAATCTTTTTGTTGTTTTTGCAAGGAGAGAAATAAAGAAGAACGGGCAAAAACTTTGAAAAGATCAAAGCGAATAAGACGGATAATACAATGGAAAAGTGAGAGGGGCACGTACTCCCCCAAGCTTAGGCTTTTGGCCTAAGTTGGTAGCAGCTACTGCCCCCAGGAGCCTCCTGCTCCGGGGGTATGGTGGTGAGTCCAAGGGTCGTAGAAGGATGCTGGCGCGTACACCAAACTCCTCGGAGTCTCCCACGAGGAAGGGTCTGTACGCCAAGCAGAGGAAGACCCTTCACCAAACTCGGTGGCGGTTTCTTCCTGAAAAGGTGGTAACTCACCGTACTCCTCCTCGTCGGGCACAACCCCCTCCATGGGGTTATGAAACCGATGCTGGGCCATGAACTCATCGAACTGGATAACATCAAAGGACCATCCGTTCCTGCGAGAAAAATGAAACAAAAGAGGTGCAGGTAGACGGATCTCGCGTTCCGCGGTGGTTCCGAAACGCAAGATATAAACAAGATTATCAAGCTCAGAAGTCATGGTAACAAACTTATGCCTTTTCATAGCAGCAAGATCAAAGCTTAAATAAGTAAAAGGAGTATCATTAGGGTGTGGGGTGCCTCCAAGATGTTCTAAGATAAGTGTGGCATAAACGCCACCATATAAGTCTCCCTTGTTACCGTTCATAGCAAGGCGTCGAGCAATTAAGGCACCCAGATTTTAATCAGACCTCCCTGAGAGGGCTGCCGCCAGGATAGCAATATCCGGTGCATAAGTGTTGCTCGTGTTGTCACGAGCTAACACCCCTCTAGCAACATAATATGCAAAATACCTGAGGTGAGGGAATAAGATGCTGGAGATCTTTGACCGATGAATATCCCTCGTACCCATGCTGCAGAGAGAGTTGAAGACGGTTTTCAGCTCGGAGGGCTGAGTGGTCATCCTAGCCGTCCTCCCAACGTTTGGCACACCTATTATTTCACAAAACTTTCCCAAAGTCATGGTGATAAGATCATTGTAAATTTTAAACTCAATAGCACCTGAATCAGGATTATATCTAAAACTGTTAATGAAACTGGAGGTGAGTTTTTGATACTGAGTAACACGGCACGTGACGAGCCGTGTCAGACCTGCATTAGCACAAAGATTATAAAACTCATCCTTGATTCCCACAGCTTCAAGGAATTCATCACATGGAAACGTCATCGCACGTGCTGGACTTGTGTCTTCCAACAACTCTAGGGGCCCGTGATCTTCGTTATAGCTCACCCTAGCAGTCGATGGTGAAGCTGCGGCTCTAGTAACTCGATCGGAGTGCGTGGGCCTCCTCTTCTCAAGCCACCCTTTTGCCCTTCCTAACAGACTCATTTCTGAATTTTTTGGCAATTTACAAAAACGAGGATTAAAACAAGGTGAGTTAAGGCAAACTACTCAACTCACTTGCCCACGGCATAAACTTGCATCAAAACTTGGAAAATAACTTTCTACACATGCATGCAAGCTCATCTATACAGCACCAAGAACTACTAAATACTCACAAATGAAGTCACCAATCAGAAATCTAATTGGAGGGGTGGAGGAGTCACATACCAGGGAGTATTTGTTCAAAATCTCAGCTCAAATGATAGGCTGTAGAGAGAGATCGAAGAATCGCCTCCAAGAACAGCAAGAACGCAAGAACAAGTGCAGAACTCGCGTTTTTGGAGAGAAAGAGAGAGGGAGGAAGAAGACTTACCTGGAGGGGGGCCTTGTGGGGCCCAGGCGCCCTGTGGGCGCGGCCAGGGGGCAGGCCGCGCCAGCTGGCCGCCTGGGCCACTGGTGGGTCCCCCTGGCTGGCCCCAGGTCCCTCTGGTCCACTCCCGTCGTGGAAATTTTTATTTTAATTTTTCTGGATTTTTTTTGAAAACTTCACTGTTGAAATTTTTTCGAAGTTCAAAAAGCTGCATAACTTTCTGAAAACTTAAAGCAGTGAGTAGTATTGTGAAGCTTCAAAACATAAACACTTGGTACAACAAGTAGAACAAAAACTAAAACCAAATGAAAACATAACAAGCTCAACTTTTTATCTATATAAAACATGTTTACTAGTAAGGTTGATCAAGTCTTACCAACAAACAGGCGATATATAGAGCAAAAAGTCTCACCTCTTACGAAGTAATCACTGAACCTTTACTTTGATGGACATTGTCCCCACCATGATAGTTTTGTATTTGTGATGCACATGTAGTGGACAATCCCATTCTCCAATCTTCACGGTCTCGATATTTTCTATAGAGTTGAGGCCATGTCTCATGTCGGTCTTCTTTGGGAAATACACCGTGTGTTCTTTATCATTCACATTGAAGGTAACCTTCCCTTTATTGCAATCAATAATAGCACCTGCGGTGTTAAGAAAAGGTCTACCAAGAATAATGGACATGCTCCCATCCTCGGGCATGTCAAGCACAACAAAATCAGTAAGAATCAAACAATTAGCAACTTCTACTGGAACATCCTCACAAATACCAATCGGAACAGCGGTTGACTTGTCAGCCATCTAAAGAGAGATATCTGTAGGAATTAGTTTCTCTAAACAAAGCCTCTCGTAAATAGAGAGAGGCATAACACTCACTCCTGCTCCAAGATCACATAAAGCAGTTTTGACATAATTATTCTTTATGGAGCAAGGAATGGTGGGTATACCTGGATCACCGAGCTTCTCAAGAATCTTGCCACTGAAAGAGTAGTTAGCAAGCATAGTAGATATTGCTTCATTAGGAACTTTTCTTTTATTAGTGACAATATCTTTCATATATTTTGAATAAGGAGGTAACTTAATAGCATCAGTCAAAGGAATTTGAAGAAAAAGAGGTTTAATCCACTCACAAAACTTATTGTAATGCTCTTCTTCTTTAGATTTGATGGACTTACCTGGAAAGGGCATGGGTTTCTGTATCCATGGTTCTCTTTCCTTCCCATGTTTTCTTGCGATGAAGTCTTCTTTAGTGTACCTCTTACGTTTGTCAGGTGCTTCTTCTTCTCGAGCTTCAGGCAGATCATTCTTCTCATTATCCTTACCTTCAGGTTCAGCACCGTCTTCAGTCTCAGCATCGGAGATAGATACACTGTTGGGATCAACAGCTGACTCTTCATCTGTAATAGGATCATTGGAATTGTCAGCCTCCTTATGTTTCTTCTTCTTCTTTGGAGAGCCAACAATTTCTTCTTCCTGCATTTGAGAATCTTGCTCGATTCTCCTCGGATGCCCCTCTGGATAGAGAGGATCTTGAGTGCTAGTTCCTCCTCGGGTCTTAATCCCGAAGGCCTGCAAATCATCTTGTTTGGCATTGTTAGCAAGCAAATCTTTCTGCACATCAGAAATTTGTTTAAGCTGAGTTTGAACCATATGAAAATGCTTCACAAGACATTCAACATCATTAACTGTTCTACCTAGAACATCAAGCAAACTTTTGATAGCAAGGGAATTATCATGCAATTGACTTTGTATCCTCTCATTAAAATGATTTTGTTTCATAATAAAATTATCAAACTCATCTAAACATTGATCAGGAGGCTTACCATGAGGGATGTCACTTGCATTGAAATCTAAAAGAGAGTGTACCTCTACCATAGGAGGGTGAGTGGTAGGCTCACACAGCTTCTCAATAGGGGGTAGAATCTTCACGTCTTCAGCTTTAATACCTTTCTCTTTAATAGACTTCTTTGCTTCTCGCATATCTTTGGGGCTTAGAACAAACATGCCCCTCTTCTTTGGTGGTGGAGGTGGTTCAGGGACGGACCAATCTTCATGGTTTTTGGCAATCCTGCCCATCAAATCCTCTGCATCGCCCGGTGTTCTTTTCCTGAAAACACAACCAGCACAACTGTCCAAATAGGACCTAGATTCATCAGTTAGACCAACATAAAATATATCGATTAATTCGTTCTTAGGGACTTCATGTCCTGGTCTAGCCCGAATCAGACCGCAGTACCTCCCCCAAGCTTTAGGGAGGGACTCATCCTGCAACTGTTTAAAGTTATAAATTCTTTGTAAAGCAGCATGTTGCATGTGAGCAGGAAAGTACTTATCAACAAAAGAGTGAGCTAAGTCTTGAGGACTCTTAATGGAACCGCATGGGAGTGAATCATACCATGCTTTAGCACCTTCCTTCAAGGAGAAAGGAAGAAGCTTGGTCACATAAAAGTATCGTATCTTCTCATCCGTGGTAAACAAGCCACCCAACTCACCGAGTTTAGTCAGGTGTGCAATAGCATCATCATTTTCTCTGCCATAAAAGGGGTCAGCTTCAACCATAGTTATAAGTGAAAGATCAATAGAGAAATTATAATCAGGATCATCAATGCATATAGGAGATGTAGCAAATTCAGGATCAGGAACGGTTTTGTTCTTCAAAGAGTGCTTTTCAAACAACTTCTTAATAACTTCAGGGTCAGAGCCAGAAAACTCTGTCAGTTCCCTGCATAAATCTTCATCAAGCATATAGTAATCATCATCAAAGATTCTCTCCTTGAGTTTACTCAAATCAGGATAATCATAAGTTTCACCAATAGGGTAGCGAGTAACAGGAATTTCAATTCCAGACTTTTTTGCAGCAGCAGCGATCTGTTTCTCAAGAGCATAACCAAGTGAACTAATATCATCAATAGTAGTAGAAGCATCATCAAGAGTATCGGACATAGTAACAGATTCAGTAGGAGCATCATGTGGTGGCGGTGAGGCAAACTTACTCATAACAGAAGGTGAATCAAGTGTAGCACTAGTGCTCAGAACAGTACCTCTTCTTATAGTGGATAGTAAGATCGGAACCTTGGGGTCTCCTTTCTTACCCATAGCGGATAAAGTGCAGCAGGTAGGATACTTCAAGTAGACTTGTAAATATTGCTATGCTCCCCAGCAACGGCGCCAGAAAACGGTACTTGATAACCCTCAACCGTAAGGGATCGAGATAGTCTTCGCGGGTAAGAATAACCCAATTTATTAATTCGACACACGGGGAGCCAAAGAGTATTTATAAGCTTTGAAAGTTGAGTTGTCAATTCAACCGCACCTGAAATATACTTACTTGCAACAAAAGATAAGTGGTAACAGTGATATGATAGTGATAGTAAAAGTAAACAACAAAAGTAAATAGTAAAGGTAAATGGCAAAAGTAGCAACTAGTAACCAGCAGGATTTAAAACACTGTAGGCTAGGGAGATGGATGGTTGGGCGCTGCATGGATGAGATATATCATAATTCTAACTTGGGGCAAGGCACAGGAAAAGTAATGATCATCTAGGCAAATATCAAACATTAGGCATGTATCCCGTAGGTAGTTGTACGTGCTTGCAATAAGAACTTGCACAACATCTTTTGTCCTACCATCCCGCTACGAACGGGGCCAAAAGGAACTTATGGAGATTAAGGTGCTCCTGTCAAAGAGCACCGAAACAAAGCAAAAAAATCAATGGATACATGTAATCCTCAAACTACGGACCATCCCCTTTGGTGTCCCAAGCTGTCACTTTTGGGATCGCCGGTTCCGAACCGTAATAGGTGCAAACAACTCATAGATAGGATCAAGAACACAAATATATTCATGCAAACACATATGGTTCAGATCTGAAATCATGGCACTCGGGCCCTAAGTGACAAGCATTAAGAATAACAAGTTGAAGCAAAGATGATAGACACCATAGTAGATGATAGGCAACATGCCCCCACTGATCTGACAAACTATTACATGATCTAACTCATCCAATCCCTACCATCCCCTTCGCCTACAGCAGGGGATTACTCACACATGGAAGGAGAAGTCATGGAGGGATGATGGAGTGGTGATGATGATGACGATGGCGACGATCTCCCCTCTCCGGAGGCCAATTCAGCCTCTAGATTAGCCCTCCCGAAGAAGAACAGAGGGCGGCGGCGGCCCGCGACGAAAACTAGGAAAAGAACTTCTGATCTGGGATTTCTCCGTCACGAGCTAAAATACGGGTCAAAGTAGGGCACCAGGGGAGGTGGGGCCCACCCAGGCGACCTCCCGGCGCGGCCAGGGGGTGGGCCGCGCCACCAGGGCGCCTGGGCCCCCCCTGGCCCCCCTGTGGCCCCTCTTCTGGTTCCGGGTTCCTTCGGGTGCGTGGATTTTCTGTGATTTTTTGTGGAATTTTCTGAGATACCTAAAAATCCGTTTTTCTGCACACAATAAAACCATACAGGCAGCTCTGCTGAAAACAGCGTCAGTTCGGGTTAGTTTAGTTCAAATCATGCAAGAATGAGGTCAAAACAATATCAAAAGTGTTTGGAAAAGTAGATACGTTTGAGACGTATCAACTCCCCCAAGCTTAGCATATTGCTTGTCCTCAAGCAATTCGGTTCAACGAACTGGACGCGACAAAGAGAACTTTGACAAACTCTTTTGCTTCATTAGATGTATATAAGCATGTACTACGAAAAGAGTCTAGCAAGTATTGAAACAGTACTATGAGGACAATGCACTGAGCAATCCTTCTTTCAAGTGACCAATCACAAATACTTAAAAGTAAATAATATATTACTGAAAATCAAGACAAGATTACATTGCACATAGCTTGAGCATATTAGGGTGGTATCTCGCTGGCCTCCATGAGTGAAGCAAAACATAAATGCAGAGACTCCTCCAGAGTTTTAAAGGAGACTAGAACTAAGACTTTCAGAATAAATATTATCACAAGCATGCAGAAGACAATGTAAGACTTTGGGACAATGCACATTACACTCAGAATGACAATTATGCTCTCCTAGTTGGTGCTTTGAAGAAAGAAGGTGGAGACTCTCGAACCGTGTCTTTTGTTGGCAAGGTTGAAAACCCGTGGTCGGAAACAAAAACTAAACATGTACCAGGAAAAGATGATCTGGGTTTGCAAAATGAAGGAAAGGCAAAACAAGACAGAATCTGTGAAAAACAGACCAGCAGGTAGTAAATGATTTTTTCGGGGCACTTCTGCAACTCAAATCAAAAAACTCAGAACAGACGCCCAAAAGACAATTGTATAGGGCACGCTGTCGATAAAATTCAGACCAAAAAGATGATCTGGTGATTTTATACGAATTTTTCTATCCAAGGACAGAATCTGTTTCCTGGACAGCACGTCACAACTTTTGAACTTTCTTGCAATCAGAGGCTACACTTGGCACAAGGCTGAAAAGTAAAGATACAATGATGATGCTACTGTAGTAACAACATCAAGACACAACAAAAGCAAAATAAAATTTTATTCATTGTGGGCTGCCTCCCAAAAGCGCTTTCTTTTATGCCTTTAAGCTAGGCATAATGCAAAGAGATCAAGTCTTATCAAGAGTAAAAGAATAGCTAGCCCGTATAACGGACTCAAAAGGTAACTTAATCTTCTTTCTAGGGAAGTGTTCCATCCCTTTCTTGAGAGGAAATTGGAATTTTATATTCCCCTCTTTCATGTCAATGATGGCACCAACGGTGCGAAGAAAAGGACGTCCCAAAATAATTGGACAAGAAGGTTCACATTCAATATCCATAATAGTAAAATCAACGGGAACGTAGTTGTCATTGACAATGATAAGAACATCGTCGATCCTCCCCAAAGGTTTCTTTATGGAAGAATCAACAAGACGAACATCAAAAGAACAAGAATCAAAAGGTTTCAATTTAAGCATATCATATATTCTTTTGGGCATAACGGAGGTACTAGCTCCAACATCACATAAAGCATAGCAAGAGAAGTTATTCAACTTAATTTTAATCATAGGATCCCAACCATCTTCTAGCTTTCTAGGTATGGAGGCTTCTACCCTAAGTTTCTCCTCCCTAGCTTTGATGAGAGCATTAGTGATATGCTCGGTGAAGGCAAGGTTAAGCGTGCTAGTGCGGGGATCTCTAGACATCTTGTGAAGGAAATCAATAACTTCGGTAAGGGTGCAATTATCAAAATCAAGGTCACTACTATCAAGTAAAGTGGTAGTGGTGTCCTTTAGGCTCACTTGTTTGGTAGTTTCTATACTCATAGCATCACCATTAATAGGTCCAATGGGACCAGGAGTGCATTGGGTGCTAAGAGTTTGGATATCCTCAACAACTTGGATAGTAGCAACAGTGTGGTGGGTAGGAAGGTTCTTAATTCTATCTTCTTCCTCCTTTTCTCTAGCCCATCTCTCTTTAAGTTTAGCCAACATCCTAATGTTTTCATTAATTTGCACTTGAATAGCATTCATAGGAGTGACCTTCCTCTCCTCGAGAGGAGAAGTTCTAATTTTAAGCAATTCTACCTCATGGGCTAAATTGTCTACCTTCGAAGAGAGATTATCTAGTTTGTTTAGTTTTTCTTCTACACTCTTATTAAAGGCTTTTTGGGTAGTGATGAAATCTTTAAGCATACTCTCTAGTTCAGAAGTGGAGTTCTTGGTGCTAGGATAAGCATTGTTGTTCCCATAGGAATTAGAGGGGAACGGTCTAGGATTGCTACCAAAATTACTCCTATAAGCATTGTTATTAAAATTGATTCTAGAGATAAAGTTCACATCTACTTGTTCTTGAGCAATCAAAGAATTTAAAGGAACATCACGAGGATCAACAGAAGATTGCTTGGAAAGTAGAGACATGATCAAGTCAACTTTTTCATTTAGGGAGGAAATCTCCTCGACAGAGTTTACCTTCCTACCTGTTGGAGCGCGTTCGGTGTGCCATTGGGAATAATTGGTCATCATCTCATCGAGAAGCTTCGTGGCAGCACCAAGTGTAGTTGACATAAAGGTTCCTCCCGCGGCTGAATCTAACAAGTTCCGCGAGGTAAAGTTCAAGCCTGCATAAAAAGTTTGGATAACCATCCAAGTAGTCAAACCATGAGTAGGGCAGTTCTTGACAAGAGACTTCATGCGTTCCCAAGCTTGGGCAACGTGTTCATTATCCAATTGTTTAAAATTCATTATGTTACTCCTTAGTTGGATAATTTTAGCAGGTGGATAGTATTTTCCAATAAAAGCATCCTTGCACTTGTCCCAAGAATCTATGCTATTTCTAGGCAAAGATTGAAACCAAATTTTAGCTCCTCCTCTCAAGGAGAAAGGAAAAAGCTTAAGCTTAACAATATTACCATCTATTTCTTGGTACTTTTGCATATCACAGAGTTCAACAAAATTGTTCAAGTGTAAAGCAGCATCATCTCCAGCACCGGAGAATTGATCTTTCATAACTAGGTTCAGTAAAGCAGGTTTAATTTCATAAGAAGGTGCTGAAGTGGCAGGTGTAGTGATAGGCGTGCAAATAAAGTCATCGTTGTTATGACTAGTGAAGTCACACAACTTGGTGTTCTCGGTGGAACCCATAGCAGCAAGCAAGCAAGATAACTATTTTTGTGATTTTCGATAAAAGATACTAAAGCAAAACTGAAAGGTAAACTAACAAGACTAAAAAGCAAAGGTAAAAGATAGCGTGAAACTCCCCTATCTTGAAGAGTGGAGTCCCCGACAATGGCGCCAGAAAACTTTGCTTGATGGCTTCTCGCCCCTCGTTGGTTACCCCAAGTGGAAGGTTTGAGATGCAGTGTAGCGGTAGTTTTCCCTTGGCAAAGATACCAAGGATCGAATTCCCCTGAGACTCCAAGGTTCAACAAGAAGGTGTCAACTGCTAATGGCGCCAGATACTTAGCAATTAACTGGACCTGCACACAGATACAAATAACTTTGCTCCCAACGAGTACAGAGAGGTTGTCAATCCCTCCGGCCTTGTCGTTTACAAAGGATCAAACGCAAGAGATAATAGTGATAGTTGTAATTGCAACTAGTAAGTAAAAGCAGAAAGTAAATAGCGGATGTGATCAATGATGGTAATATGGACCGGGGTCCCATGATGTTCACTAGTGATGTCTCTCTCCCAAAAGACGATAAAACAGCTATGTGAGGTAAACGAATTACAGCTGGGCAATTGACAGAATTATGTGCGCAAACCAATGCTAACTATGCTGCAAGAAAGGTTGAGGCTCAAAAGCATGGGCGGTACGCCAAGGTAAGTAGACCGAAATCCATATGCATCTACTACTAATCATCCACCTTGAGATATCTACCCAGAACATCTCGCTGGTATTAAGTTGCGAGTCCCACCCATAGTGTAAACTCAAAGCAACAGACAACTGCATTAAAAGAACTTTGCGTAAAGTAAACAATCCTTGCACCTGCGAGTACAAGCACCGTTGTTTTCCCCCTTGTGGCAACAGCACATCCCCTAGACTCATGTTTCTGTCACTCAAACTAGTCATCGAGGGGCATGAACCCACAATCAAGCATAACGTTCCCTCTTGGAGTTACTACCTACTACTTGGCCAAAGCAATAAACAGCAACGGAGAACATGCAAGAATTACTCAAGAACATAAATATAAAAGAGGTAAATCAAATATATTACTCACACACAATCTGAACATAATCTCATAATCCATCGGATCCCAGCAAACTCATCATAGCAACAGCATAAGGATTACATATGTGCCTCGATCATGTAGGGCAGCTCACGAGGTCTAATTAGTGAAGAACAAAGAGGGGAGGAGAACATCAGATAGCTACTGGTCATGGACCCATGGTCCAAGGGAGACTACTCACAACTCATCCGGGAGGCGTCCATGGTGGTGGAGAGGCTCCCGGTGGTGATCCTCCCCTCCGGCAGGGTGCCGGGAAGAGTTCTCCTGGTGCTCCCGATCTTGGAAGCGCGGCGGCGGCGGAACAGAGATGAGATCGCGAGAAAGGGTTCCGTCCTCGAGGGTTTCGGGACGGGTGTAAATATATGCCAAAGAGGGGCATCAGCGGAGACCTGGGGGGCCCAGGCGCCCCCTCGGCGCGGCCAGGAAGGGGGCCGCGCCACCAGGGTGCCTGGAGCCCTGGTGGCCCCCCTCCGTCCCTACTTTGGCCGCAAGGAATCTTCCGGAATGCTGATTTTTTATATAATTTTTCCGGGATTTTCTGGCAGTTTACGTAATGGGAAAACCTGAAATACAAAAACAGCAGAAAACAGAAACTGGGACTGGGGTGCACTGAGTTAATAGGTTAGTCCAAATATGATCAAAAGTGTATGGAAGTGTATAAATATCATAGCAATATCACACAAAAGAGGCATGGAGCAAGCAGAAATTATAGATACGTTTTGGACGTATCAACATCCCCAAGCTTAATTCCTGCTCGTCCTCGAGTAGGTAAATGATAACAAGCATAATTTCTGTGGTGACATGCTATTAACCATATAAGAACTTTTTACAGTCACATGATAAGTGCTTACTGAGACAATGAATCTGTAGTAATTAAGTTGCCTTATGAGAAAATCACAAAGAACTGAAAGTTTTACAATATGATACTGAAATACTCAAAAGATTTGTAATGAGCATGGTGTGCAAATATGATAAAGTGGTACCTCGCTTGCCCCCTTTAGTGGAGCAAACATAAATGCAGGGGCACCTCCAAGGTTTAAGTGACGTCTAGATACAATGATTTCAGAATAAACGATATCACAATCATGCAAAAGACAATGCTACTTTGGGACAACGCACATTACACTCAGAATGACAATCATGCTCTCAGTAGTTGGTGCTTTAAAGAAGGTGGAGACTCTCGAACTGTGGCTTTTGATGGCAAGGTTGAAAACCCGTGGTCGGAAACAAAAACTAAACATGTACCAGAGCTCTTGGTTTTAAAAACAGAGGTAATAATTATTATTTTTAGATTATGCATATTTCGTCAACGAATGCTAGCAGATAACTCAATCACTTCTTGAGCTGGACAAGTTTCGAGGAATGGCTCCCGAATGAGGACGATCACATCCTCTTAATCTCCTTTGTTTATCACTGCCAAAGTTTTCTGATTTCTCATGAACAAAGCGTGAAGGAGGGTTTGTTTGTTGTATAATTTTTAATGAGCCGGGCGCACTCTATGCCAGTTCCTTCTCGTATTATGGGTTTGCACATTAGACATGCAATCCCGGGGTGAAGCTTGTCCAACTTAAAAAGATCATGAATTAACTACTACTTCCTCATGAACTAAAACAGAGGCACAAAAGAGAAATGCTTTTTTGAATAATTTCGAGATGGTACATGAAAGTCTTCGTTAGGAATGGCAGGTAAATACCATGTATAGGAAGGTATAGTGGACTCATATGGCATAACTAGTTTAAAAGATTTTGGATGCACAAGCAGTCAGTCCGCTTAGTACAGGCGAAGGTTAGCAAAAGATTAGGAGCGACCAACTAAAAGAGCAATGACAGTCATAATCATGCACAGCGACAAAGCAACATTGAATCAGGCATGGAAGTTATATCGCTACTCAGAAATTAAAGATCATCAAGGCTTGATAGACTTTCTTTACAGTCTTAAATATGCGTGAGCATACGCCAAGTCAATCAAAATAAATTCTTGAAGGAAGATATCACTAAACCATACCACATCATAGGCAAACAAATCATGTTGGTACTCCAATAACACATTGAGAACCCCCAACTATTTGAGACTAACCATAAGAAAACATGAACTACTAAGCATCATTATGCACATAGCATTTTATCATAGACATATCAACCAATGCAACAGAAGCCAACTCTCTTAATAAGATAAGCATGATAACTAAAGAGAGTTCCAGCGACCAACTAAACAAAAGCTCTTTAAAAAGATAAGCATGAAAACTAAGAGCTAAACATGATAGTAGCTATTGAAAGACAAAGAACACACACAGCAAAGATAGACATGAAAATTCTATGTTATGTTCTAGGTTGAAGTGGAGCGTGTTTCTCTCCCACACAAAGAAAGCTGAGTTCCAACTCGTTATAAACAGCAAGCAAAGCTAAAGAAAACTAAAAAGGAAACTAAAAGCAAGACGCTCCAAGCATAGCACATAACACATGAAGTGATAAAAATATAGTGGAACGAAAGACGAACTGATAATTGTTGATGGAGAAGGGGATGCACGGGGGCATCCCCAAGCTTAGAAGCTTGAGTCTTCTTGAATATTTCTTGGGGGTGCATGGTGGCATCCCCAAGCTTTAGCGTTTGACACTCCTGAATCTTTTTATCATCTTCCCTCGCACACTTGAAAACTCCCTTCATACATAACTCATCATAATCTGATTAGCGAGGTTAGTACCCATAATAAAATAATTGTTCCTTGCTGGAAATAAGGATATTCTTGAAGGTCTACTGTTTCTCAAGATTGCCAAAAGGTTTTTGCAAAGAAAAAGCAAGCTCAAGGTTTGCAAAATGAAGGAAAGGCAAAACAGGACAGAATCTGTGAAAAACAGACCAGCAGGTAGTAAATGATTTTTTCGGGGCACTTCTGCAACTCAAATAAAAAAACTCAGAACAGACGCCCAAAAGACAATTGTATAGAGCACGCTGTAGAAAAAATTCAGACCAAAAAGATGATCTGGTGATTTTATACGAATTTTTCTATCCAAGGACAGAATCTGTTTCCTGGACGGCACGTCACAACTTTTGAACTTTCTTGCAATCAGAGGCTACACTTGGCACAAGGCTGAAAAGTAAAGATACAATGATGATGCTACTGTAGTAACAACATCAAGACACAACAAAAGCAAAATAAAATTTTATTCATTGTGGGCTGCCTCCCAAAAGCGCTTTCTTTTATGCCTTTAAGCTAGGCATAATGCAAAGAGATCAAGTCTTATCAAGAGTAAAAGAATAGCTAGCCCGTATAACGGACTCAAAAGGTAAATTAATCTTCTTTCTAGGGAAGTGTTCCATCCCTTTCTTGAGAGGAAATTGGAATTTTATATTCCCCTCTTTCATGTCAATGATGGCACCAACGGTGCGAAGAAAAGGACGTCCCAAAATAATTGGACAAGAAGGTTCACATTCAATATCCATAATAGTAAAATCAACGGGAACGTAGTTGTCATTGACAATGATAAGAACATCGTCGATCCTCCCCAAAGGTTTCTTTATGGAAGAATCAACAAGACGAACACCAAAAGAACAAGAATCAAAAGGTTTCAATTTAAGCATATCATATATTCTTTTGGGCATAACGGAGGTACTAGCTCCAACATCACATAAAGCATAGCAAGAGAAGTTATTCAACTTAATTTTAATCATAGGATCCCAACCATCTTCTAGATTTCTAGGTATGGAGGCTTCTACCCTAAGTTTGTCCTCCCTAGATTTGATGAGAGCATTAGTGATATGCTCGGTGAAGGCAAGGTTAAGTGTGCTAGTGCGGGGATCTCTAGACATCTTGTGAAGGAAATCAATAACTTCGGTAAGGGTGCAATTATCAAAATCAAGGTCACTACTATCAAGTAAAGTGGTAGTGGTGTCCTTTAGGCTCACTTGTTTGGTAGTTTCTATACTCATAGCATCACCATTAATAGGTCCAATGGGACCAGGAGTGCATTGGGTTCTAAGAGTTTGGATATCCTCAACAACTTGGATAGTAGCAACAGTGTGGTGGGTAGGAAGGTTCTTAATTCTATCTTCTTCCTCCTTTTCTCTAGCCCATCTCTCTTTAAGTTTAGCCAACATCCTAATGTTTTCATTGATTTGCACTTGAATAGCATTCATAGGAGTGACCTTCCTCTCCTCGAGAGGAGAATTTCTAATTTTAAGCAATTCTACCTCATGGGCTAAATTGTCTACCTTCGAAGAGAGATTATCTAGTTTGTTTAGTTTTTCTTCTACACTCTTATTAAAGGCTTTTTGGGTAGTGATGAAATCTTTAAGCATACTCTCTAGTTCAGAAGTGGAGTTCTTGGTGCTAGGATAAGCATTGTTGTTCCCATAGGAATTAGAGGGGAACGGTCTAGGATTGCTACCAAAATTACTCCTATAAGCATTGTTATTAAAATTGATTCTAGAGATAAAGTTCACATCTACTTGTTCTTGAGCAATCAAAGAATTTAAAGGAACATCACGAGGATCAACAGAAGATTGCTTGGAAAGTAGAGACATGATCAAGTCAACTTTTTCATTTACGGAGGAAATCTCCTCGACAGAGTTTACCTTCCTACCTGTTGGAGCGCGTTCGGTGTGCCATTGGGAATAATTGGTCATCATCTCATCGAGAAGCTTCGTGGCAGCACCAAGTGTAGTTGACATAAAGGTTCCTCCCGCGGCTTAATCTAACAAGTTCCGCGAGGTAAAGTTCAAGCCTGCATAAAAAGTTTGGATAACCATCCAAGTAGTCAAACCATGAGTAGGACAGTTCTTGACAAGAGACTTCATGCGTTCCCAAGCTTGGGCAACGTGTTCATTATCCAATTGTTTAAAATTCATTATGTTACTCCTTAGTTGGATAATTTTAGCAGGTGGATAGTATTTTCCAATAAAAGCATCTTTGCACTTGTCCCAAGAATCTATGCTATTTCTAGGCAAAGATTGAAACCAAATTTTAGCTCCTCCTCTCAAGGAGAAAGGAAAAAGCTTAAGCTTAACAATATTACCATCTATTTCTTGGTACTTTTGCATATCACAGAGTTCAACAAAATTGTTCAAGTGTAAAGCAGCATCATCTCCAGCACCGGAGAATTGATCTTTCATAACTAGGTTCAGTAAAGCAGGTTTAATTTCATAAGAAGGTGCTGAAGTGGCAGGTGTAGTGATAGGCGTGCAAATAAAGTCATCGTTGTTATGACTAGTGAAGTCACACAACTTGGTGTTCTCGGTGGAACCCATAGCAGCAAGCAAGCAAGATAACTATTTTTGTGATTTTCGATAAAAGATACTAAAGCAAAACTGAAAGGTAAACTAACAAGACTAAAAAGCAAAGGTAAAAGATAGCGTGCAACTCCCCTATCTTGAAGAGTGGAGTCCCCGGCAACGGCTCCAGAAAACTTTGCTTGATGGCTTCTCGCCCCTCGTTGGTTACCCCAAGTGGAAGGTTTGAGATGCAGTGTAGCGGTAGTTTTCCCTTGGCAAAGATACCAAGGATCGAATTCCCCTGAGACTCCAAGGTTCAACAAGAAGGTGTCAACTGCTAATGGTGCCAGATACTTAGCAATTAACTGGACCTGCACACAGATACAAATAACTTTGCTCCCAACGAGTACATAGAGGTTGTCAATCCCTCCGGCCTTGTCGTTTACAAAGGATCAAACGCAAGAGATAATAGTGATAGGTATAATTGCAACTAGTAAGTAAAAGCAGAAAGTAAATAGCGGATGTGATCAATGATGGTAATATGGACCGGGGTCCCATGATGTTCACTAGTGATGTCTCTCTCCCAAAAGACGATAAAACAGCTATGTGAGGTAAACGAATTACAGCTGGGCAATTGACAGAATTATGTGCGCAAACCAATGCTAACTATGCTGCAAGAAAGGTTGAGGCTCAAAAGCATGGGCGGTACGCCAAGGTAAGTAGACCGAAATCCATCTGCATCTACTACTAATCATCCACCTTGAGATATCTATCCAGAACATCTCGCTGGTATTAAGTTGTGAGTCCCACCCATAGTGTAAACTCAAAGCAACAGACAACTGCATTAAAAGAACTTTGCGTAAAGTAAACAATCCTTGCACCCGCGAGTACAAGCACCATTGTTTTCCCCCTTGTGGCAACAACACATCCCCTAGACTCATGTTTCTGTCACTCAAACTAGTCATCGAGGGGTATGAACCCACAATCAAGCATAACGTTCCCTCTTGGAGTTACTACCTACTACTTGGCCAAAGCAATAAACAACAACGGAGAACATGCAAGAATTACTCAAGAACATAAATATAAAAGAGGTAAATCAAATATATTACTCACACACAATCTGAACATAATCTCATAATCCATCGGATCCCAGCAAACTCATCATAGCAACAGCATAAGGATTACATATGTGCCTCGATCATGTAGGGCAGCTCACGAGGTCTAATTAGTGAAGAACAAAGAGGGGAGGAGAACATCACATAGCTACTGGTCATGGACCCATGGTCCAAGGGAGACTACTCACAACTCATCCGGGAGGCGTCCATGACGGTGCAGAGGCTCCCGGTGGTGATCCTCCCCTCCGGCAGGGTGCCGGGAAGAGTTCTCCTGGTGCTCCCGATCTTGGAAGCGCGGCGGCGGCGGAACAGAGATGAGATCGCGAAAAAGGGTTCCGTCCTCGAGGGTTTCGGGACGCGGTGTAAATATATGCCAAAGGGGGGCATCAGCGGAGACCTGGGGGCCCAGGCGCCCCCCCGGCGCGTCCAGGAGGGGGGCCGCGCCACCAGGGCGCCTGGAGCCCTGGTGGCCCCCCTCCGGCCCTACTTTGGCCGCAAGGAAGCTTCCGGAACGCTGATTTTTTATATAATTTTTCTGGGATTTTTCTGGCAGTTTACGTAATGGGAAAACCTGAAATACAAAAACAGCAGAAAACAGAAACTGGCACTGGGGTGCACTGAGTTAATAGGTTAGTCCAAATATGATCAAAAGTGTATGGAAGTTTATAAATATCATAGCAATATCACACAAAAGAGGCATGGAGCAAGCAGAAATTATAGATACGTTTTGGACGTATCAGCGGGCCAGCAGGGCGCCTGGGGCCCCCCTGGCTGCCCTCTGGCCCCACTTCTGGCACAATGGCCCTTCGGGTGCGTGGATTTTCTGTGATTTTTCTTGGAATTTTCTTAGACACCTAAAAATCCGTTTTCCTGCACACAATAAAACCATACAGGCAACTCTGCTGAAAATAGCGTCAGTCCGGGTTAGTTTAGTTCAAATCATGCAAGAATGAGGTCAAAACAATAGCAAAAGTGTTTGGAAAAGTAGATACGTTTGAGACGTATCAACTCCCCCAAGCTTAGCATATTGCTTGTCCTCAAGCAATTCAGTTCAACGAACTGGATGCGATAAAGAAAACTTTGACAAACTCTTTTGCTTCATTATATGTATATAAGCATGTACTACGAAAAGAGTCTAGCAAGTATTGATACAATGCTATGAGGACAATGCACGAAGCAATCCTTCTTTCAGGTGACCAATCACAAATACTTAAAAGTAAATAATATACTACTGAAAATCAAGACAAGATTACATTGCACATAGCTTGAACATACTAGAGTGGTATCTCGCTAGCCTCCATGAGTGAAGCAAAACATAAATGTAGAAACTCCTCCAGAGTTTTAAAGGAGACTAGAACTAAGAATTTCAGAATAAATAATACCACAAGCATGCAGAAGACAATGTAATACTTTGGGACAATGCACATTACACTCAGAATGACAATTATGCTCTCCTAATTGGTGCTTTGAAGAAAGAGGTGGAGACTCTCGAACCGTGGAATTTGATGGCGAGGTTGAAAACCCATGGTTGGAAGCAAAGACTAAACATGTACCAGAGCTCTTGGTTTTGAAAACAGAGGTAAAAATGATTTTGGGAGGTGCATATTTCGTCAACGAATGTTAGTAGACAACCCAATCACTTCCCGAACTGGACAAGTTTCGAGGAACGGCTCCCACACGGGGACGGTCACATCCCCTTAATCTCCTTTGTTTATCACTGCCAAAAGTTTTCTGATTTGTCATGAACAAAGCGTGAAGGAGGGTTTGTTTGTTGTATTATCTTTTATGAGTCGGGCGCACTCATGCCAGTTCCTCCTTGTATTAGGGGTTTGCAGATTAGACATACAATCCCGGGATAAAACTTGTCCAACTTAAAAAGATCATGAGTTAACTACTACTTCCTCATGAGCTAAAACAGCGGCACAAAACAGGAGTAAATTTGAATAATTTCGAGATGGTACAAGAAAGTCTTAGTTAGGATGGCCGGTAAATACCACATAGGAAGGTATGGTGGACTCATATGGAATAACTGGTTTGAAAGGATTTGGATGCATAAGCAGAATTCCGCTTAGTGCGAGCGAAGGCTAGCAAGAGACTGGGGAGCGACCAACTAGAGAGCAATAACGGTCATAATCATGCAGAGCGACAAAGCAACATTGAATTGGGCATGAAAGTGATATAACTATTCTGAAACTCAAAGATCATCAAGGCAAAGCAGACTTTTTAGTATTAAACATGTGTAAACATGTGCCAAGTCAATCCAAGAATTCTCCAAAAGGAAATACCACCTTAGTATACCAAACTATGAACAATGCAATGCATGTAAATCATTTCATTAACACATTATATACTCTAGCTATTTGAGACTAGCCACAAGGAAAGCATGAACCACTGGGAAAGCATTGTAAACATAGCACTATGTCGCTACAAGCTGGTCTCTAGGTCATAAGTACAGGCATATGTACAAAAGTAGAAACAAGAAGAGTTCATACCGGTTTTCCTTGTTGCATCCCTTCCGTCGATCTTCGTCATTACTGCCTTGTCACTTGCACGATTGAACGTAGGAAATATAATTAAATGCCATCACGGACTCGAGTTGAACTCTGAAAACAAAGCAAACTAAAGAGAGAAAGGAAATCTTTTTGTTGTTTTTGCAAAGAAAGAAACAAAGAAGAACGGGCAAAAACTTCGAAAAGATCAAAGCGAAGAAAAATAAAACGGATAATACAATGGAAAAGTGAGAAGGGCACGTACTCCCCCAAGCTTAGGCTTTTGGCCTAAGTTGGTAGTAGCTACTGCCCCCAGGAGCCTCCTGCTCCGGGGTGGTACTGGTGAGTCCAAGGGTCGTAAAAGGATTCTGGCGCGTACACCGAAGTCCTCGGATCCTCCCACGAAGAAGGGTCCGCACTCCAAGCAGAGGAAGACCCTTCACCAAACTGGGTGACGGTCTCCCCCTGAAAAGGTGGTAACTCACCGTGCTCCTCCTCGTCGGGCACAACCCCCTCCATGGGGTTATGAAACTGATGCTGGACCATGAACTCATCGAACTGGATAACATCAAAGGACCATCCGTTCCTGCGAGAAAAATCAAACAAAAGAGGTGCAGGTAGACGGATCTTGCGTTCCGCGGTAGTTCTGAAACGCAAGATATAAACAAGGTTACCAAACTCAGAAGTCATGGTAACAAACTTATGCCTTTTCATAGCAGCAAGATCAAAACTTAAATAAGTAAAAGGCTTATCATCAGGGTGTGGGGTGCCTTTAAGATACTCTAAGATAAGTGTGGCATAAACGCCACCAAATAAATCTCCCCTGTTACCGTTCATAGCAAGGCTTCGAGCAATTAAGGCACCCACATTATAATCAAACCTCCCTGAGAGGGCGGTTGCCAGGATAGAAATATTCGGCGCCGAAATGTTGCTCGTGTTGTCACGAGCTAATACCCCTCTAGCAACATAATACGCAAAATACCTGAGGTGAGGGAATAAGATGATGGAGATTTTTGACCGATGAATATCCCTCGTATCCATGCTGCAGAGAGAGTTGAAGATGGTTTTCAGCTCGGAGGGCTGAGAGGTCATCTTCGCCGTCCGCCCAACGTTTGGCACACCTATTATTTCACAAAACTTTTCCAAGGGCATGGTCAAAAGATCATTGTAAATTTTAAACTCAATAGAACCAGTATCAAGGTTATATCTAAAACTGTTAATGAAACCGGAGGTGAGTTTTTGATACTGAGTAACACGGCACGTGACGAGCCGTGTCAGACCTGCATTAGCACAAATATTATAAAACTCATCCTTAATTCCTGCAGCTTCAAGGAATTCATCACATGGGAACATCATCGCATGTGCTGGATTTGTGTCTTCCAACAACTCTAGGGGCACATGATCTTCATTGTAGCTCACCCTAGCAGTTGAGGGTGAAGCTGCGGCTCTAGTAACTCGATCGGAGCGCGTGGGCTTCTTCTTCTCAAGCCACCCCTTTGCACTTCCTAACAAACTCATTTCTGAAATTTTTGACAAATTACAAAAACAAGGATTTAAACAAAGTGGATTAAGGCAAACTACTCAACTCACTTACCTAAGGCATAAACTTGCATCAAAACTTGGAAAATAAATTTCTACACATGCATGCAAGCTCATCTACACAGCACCAAGAACTACTAAATACTCACAAATGAAGCCACCAACCAAAAATCTAATTGGAGGGGTGGAGGAGTTACATACCAGGGAGTATTTGTTCAAAATCTCAGCTCGAATGATTGGCTGTAGAGAGAGATCGAAAATTGCCTCCAAGAACAGCAAGAATGCAAGAACAGGTGCAGAACTCGTGTTTTCGGAGAGAAAGAGAGAGAGAGAGGAAGAAGACTCACCTGGAGGCGGGACCTATGGGCCCCAGGCGCCCTATGGGCGTGGCTAGGGGGCAGGCCGCGCCAGCTGGCCGCCTGGGCCACTGGTGGCCCCCCCTGGTCAGCCCCAGGTGCCTCTGGGTCACTGCCGGCATGGAAAATTTTATTTTTATTTTTCTGGAATTTTTCTGAAAACTTCACTGTTGAAAATTTTTCGAAGTTCAAAAAGTAGCAAAACTTTCTGAAAACTTAAAGCAGCAATTAGTATTGTGAAGCTTCAAAAACACAAACACTTGGTACAGCAAGGAGAACAAAAGCTAAAACAAATGAAAACATAACAAGCCCAACTTTTTACATATATAAAACATGCTCACTAGTAAGGTTGATCAAGTCTTACCAACAAACCGGCGATATATAGAGCAAAAAGTCCCACCTCTTACGAAGTGATCATTGCACCTTTACTTTAATGGACATTGTCCCCACCATAATAGTTTTGTATTTGTGGTGCGCATGTAGTGGATAGTCCCATTCTCCAATCTTCACGGTCTCGATATTTTCTATAGAGTTGAGGCCATGCCTCTTGTCGGTCTTCTTTGGAAAATACACCGTGTGTTCTCTATCATTCACATTGAAGGTAACCTTCCCTTTATTGCAATCAATAATAGCACCTGCGGTGTTAAGAAAAGGTCTAGCAATAATAATGGACATGCTCCCATCCTCGGGCATGTCAAGCACGACAAAATCAGTAAGGATCAAACAATTAGCAACTTCTACGGGAACATCCTCACAAATACCTATCGGGACGGCGGTTGACTTGTCAGCCATCTGAAGAGAGATATCTGTAGGGATTAGCTTCTCTAAACAAAGCCTCTTGTAAAGAGAGAAAGGCATAACACTCACTCCTGCTCCAAGATCACATAAGGCAGTTTTGACATAATTATTCTTTATGGAGCAAGGAATGGTGGGTATACCTGGATCACCAAGCTTCTCAGGAATGTTGCCACTGAAAGAGTAGTTAGCAAGCATAGTAGATATTGCTTCATTAGGAACTTTTCTTTTATTAGTAACAATATCTTTCATATATTTTGAATAGGGAGGTAACTTAATAGCATCAGTCAAAGGGATTTGAAGAAAAAGAGGTTTCATCCACTCACAAAACTTATTGTAATGCTCTTCTTCTTTAGATTTGAGAGACTTACCTGGAAAGGGCATGGGTTTCTGTATCCATGGTTCTCTTTCCTTCCCATGTCTTCTTGCGACGAAGTCTTCTCTAGTGTACTTCTTGCGTTTGTCAGGTGCTTCTTCTTCTCGAACTTCAGGCGGATCTTCAGGTTCGGCACCGTCTTCAGTCTCAGCATCGGAGGTAGATATACTGTTGGGATCAACAGCTGGCTCTTCACTTGTAATAGGATCATTGGAATTGTCAGCCTCCTTGTGTTTCTTCTTCTTCTTCTTTGGAGAGCCAACAATTTCTTCTTCCTGCATTTGAGAATCTTGCTCGATTCTCCTCGGATGCCCCTCTGGATAGAGAGGATCTTGAGTGCTAGTTCCTCCTCGGGTCTTAATCCCGAAAGCCTGTAAATCATCTTGTTTGGCATTGTTAGCAAGCAAATCTTTTTGCACATTAGAAATTTGTTCAAGCTGAGTTTGAACCATATGAAAATGATTCACAAGACATTTAACATCATTAACTGTTCTACCTAGAACGTCAAGCAAACTTTTGATAGCAAGGGAATTATCATGCAATTGACTTTGTATCCTCTCATTAAAATGACTTTGCTTCATAATAAAATTATCAAGCTCATCTAAACATTGATCAGGAGGCTTACCATGAGGGATGTCACTTGCGTTGAAATCTAAAAGAGAGTTTACCTCTACCATAGGAGGGTGAGTGGTAGGCTCACACAACTTCTCAATAGGGGGTAGATTCTTCACGTCTTCAGTTTTAATACCCTTCTCTTTAATAGACTTCTTTGCTTCTTGCATATCTCCGGGGCTTAGAACAAACATGCCCCTCTTCTTTGGTGGTGGAGGTGGTTCAGGGATAGACCAATATTCATGGTTTTTGGCAATCTTGCCCATCAATTCTTCTGCATCGTCCGGTGTTCTTTTCCTGAAAACACAACCAGCACAACTATCCAAATAGGACCTGGATTCATCAGTTAGACCAGCATAGAATATATCGATTAATTCATTCTTAGGGACTCCATGTCCTGGTCTAGCCTGGATCAGACTACAGTATCTCCCCCAAGCTTTAGGGAGGTGCTCATCCTGCAACTGTTTAAAGTTATAAATTCTTTGTAAAGCAGCATGTTGCATATGAGAAGGAAAGTACTTATCAACAAAAGAGTGAGCTAAGTCTTGAGGACTCTTAATGGAACCACATGGTAGTGCATCATACCATGTTTTAGCACCTTCCTTCAAAGAGAAAGGAAGAAGCTTAGTCACATAAAAGTTTCGTATCTTTTCATTTGTGGTAAACAAGCCACCCAACTCAGTGAGTTTGGTCAGGTGTGCAATAGCATCATCATTTTCTCTGCCATAAAAGGGGTCAGCTTCAACCATAGATATAAGTGAAAGATCAACAGAGAAATCATAATCAGGATCATTGATGCATATAGGAGATGTAGCAAATTCAGGATCGGGAACAGTCTTGATCTTCAAGGAGTGTTTTTCAAGCAGCTTCTTAATAGCTTCAGGGTCAGAGTCGGCAAACTCTGTCAGTTCCCTGCATAAATCATCATCAAGCATAATGTAATCATCATCAAGGAGTCTCTCCTTGAGTTTACTCAAATCAGGATAATCATAAGTTCCACCAATAGGGTAGCGAGTAACAGGAATTTCAATTCCAGATTTTTTTGCAGCACCAGCGATCTGTTTCTCAAGAGCATAACCAAGTGAACCAATATCATCAAGAGTAGTAGAAGCATCATCAAAAGTATCGGACATAGTAACAGATTCAGTAGAAGCATCATGTGGTGGTGGTGAGGCAAACTTACTCATAACAGAAGGTGAATCAAGTGTAGCACTAGTGTTCAGAACAGTACCTCTTCTTGTAGTGGATAGTAAGATCGAAACCTTGGGGTCTCCTTTCTTACCCATAGCGGATGAAGTGCAGCAGGTAGGATACTTCAAGTAGACTTGTAAATATTGCTATGCTCCCCGGCAACGGCGCCAGAAAACGGTACTTGATAACCCTCAACCGTAAGGGATCGAGATAGTTTTCGCGGGTAAGAATAACCCAATTTATAGATTCGACACACGGGGAGCCAAAGAGTATTTATAAGCTTTGACAGTTGAGTTGTCAATTCAACCGCACCTGAAATATACTTACTTGCAACAAAAGATAAGTGTTAACGGTGATATGATAGTGATGGTGGTGACAGCAAAAGTAAACAGCAAAAGTAACAACTAATAACCAGCAGGATTCAAACACTGTAGGCTAGGGAGATGGATGGTTGGGCGCTGCATGGATGAGATACATCATGAATCTAACTTGGGGCAAGGCACACAGAAAAGTAATGATCATCTAGGAAAATATCATACATTAGGCATGTATCCCACAGGTAGTTGTACGTGCTTGCAATAAGAACTTGCACAACATCTTTTGTCCTACCATCCCGCTATGAACGGGGCCAAAAGGAACTTATGGAGATTAAGGTGCTCCTATCAAAGAGCACCGGAACAAAGCAATAAACTCAATGGATACATGGAATCCTCAAATTATGAACCATCCCCTTTGGTGTCCCAACCTGTCACCTTTGGGATCGCCGGTTGCGGACCATAATAGGTGCAAACAACTCATAGATAGGATCAAGAACACAGATATATTCATGCAAACACATATGGTTCAGATCTGAAATCATGGCACTCGGGCCCTAAGTGACAAGCATTAAGAGCAAAAAGTTGAAGCAAAGATGATAAACACCAAAGTAGATGATAGGCAACATGCCCCCAACAATCTGATAAACTATTACATGATCTAACTCATCCAATCCCTACCATCCCCTTTGCCTACAGCAGGGAATTACTCACACATGGAAGGAGAAGTCATGGAGGGAGGATGGAGTGGTGATGATGATGACGATGGCGATGATCTCCCCTCTCCGGAGGCCAAATCAGCCTCCAGATTAGCCCTCCCGAAGAAGAACAGAGGGTGGCGGCGGCTCCGCGACGGAAACTGGGAAAACGACTTCTTTTCTAGGGTTTTCTCGTCACGGGGATAAATAGGAGTCAAAGTTGGGCACTAGAGGGGGAGGACCCTCCCAGGCGGCCTCCCGGCGCGGCCAGGGGTGGGGCCGCGCCAGCAGGGTGCCTGGGGCCCCCCTGGCTGCCCTGTGGCCCCACTTCTGGCACAATGGCCCTTCGGGTGCGTGGATTTTCTGTGACTTTTCTTGGAATTTTCTGAGACACCTAAAAATCCGTTTTCCTGCACACAATAAAACCATACAGGCAGCTCTGCTGAAAACAGCGTCAGTCAGGGTTAGTTTAGTTCAAATCATGCAAGAATGAGGTCAAAACAATAGCAAAAGTGTTTGGAAAAGTAGATACGTTTGAGACGTATCAGCGACCCTGAAGGAGGAGATCAGGGCCGAGAAGGCGCTGCTGGACAGCGCCGCCATCTCCCAGAACAATTTTAGGCAGACCGTCGAGCTCTGGACGGAAGGCCTTGTCAACGCCGCCGCGGACATCGACAAGGAGCTGGCGCAGCTGGGGGCGGAGTATCTCGGGTAATCCACTGACGAGAGCCTCCACCCCAGCGCCAAGCTTACTCTATTCTTCACGGGTGTGGCGACGGCCCTCCAGCAACTCCGGGAGAAGATCCCGAAGCAGCTGGCGGACGAGTCGCGCAGGCTCTGCGGGGGGGCCTCCAAAAGGTGCTGATGAAGGTAGCCTTCCGCAACCCAGGCCTCAACCTCACCAACGTCCTCAGGACCTTGCCGCCAGACGCTGATCAGGAGGCGCTCAAGGCCCTTGTCGCACCCATTGTGGACAAGGTTGGCGGCATCAAGAGGGTTGAGGGCGACCGCGCGGACTAAGCTGCTTATTTTCTTCTTCCCTTGTCGCTGCCAACCATGTTATGAACAATAGTCTATTAGAACTGTGACAAGTCATCTTGTAATATAACTTTATCTTAGGTACTGAATGCAATGTTATTTCCTTTACTTGAATCCCTTGCTTTGTATGTTTTCACCCCTACGCTTTTAGGGAACTTGCCGGCGTAGGCACCTTTGCCACGAGCGCTGAGTGCGGAACTTCGGCAGCTTGCTGGCAATGCCGTTGCCGACAAGAAACCTCGTCGCAACTAGTCGCAGCACACTTAAGATGTTGAGCGAACTCGAAAACGAAGTAAGGGCGCGACACTAGTCGCAGCACACTTAAGTCATTGAGCGTGCTCGAAACAAAGTAAGGGCGCGGCTAGCCATGAGTTGGTTCCTCCTCGCACAGGTTTTCCATACAAAGCGAGGTCGTTCAAGGAAGATAACTTAAAAATTTAAAAATTTGATTGCTCAAACTTTGGCAACTTAGCTTTTGTGTTGTTTGCTTCTCGGCAAGGTCAAACTTTCTTGAACGGCGCTTGGTCCATATCACTATCTTCTCTTCCCCCTCCAGCAAACTTGTGCGCGAGGGAACCTTCTTCTGCTAGAGGAAAGAAAGAAGAGAAAATAACAATATGGATCCTTTTGGCTCGTTATTGCTTACCGGGGTCTGGTGCTGCACAAAGTGTCAGATGATACATGCAAGTAGATAGAAAGCATTGAAAGTTGACAAAATGTGCCGAGCACATAAGCTTTATTGATGCACGGGGGCTGCGGCCGGCTTTGTACAAAGGATTACATGCAACAGCGGCAAGACTTGTACAAAAGGTGGTTGCCGGAGCGGATCACGGCAACCGCGCCTTATGGGTAAAACTTACGAAGATGCTCGATGTTCCAGGAGTTGCTCACTGGAAAGCCATCTTCGGTCTCTAGGCGGGCAGCGCCGGGCCTAGTGACTCGTTTCACCCGATAAGGGCCTTCCCACTTCGGCGTCAACTTGTTGGAATTCTTGGTGGACTGAACGCGCCGAAGAACAAGGTCGCCTTCCTCGAGACTTCTGGCGTTAACTTTGCGGCTATGGTAGCGGCGCAAAGCTTGCTGGTAGCGAGCAGCTCGTACAGCAGCCTGAAGACGGTCTTCCTCAAGGAGCAGCGCGTCATCTTGTCGCAGCTGCTCTTGCTCGAGCTCATCATAAGCGAGTACTCGAGGCGACCTGTATACGAGTTCCGTGGGGAGAACTGCCTCTGCTCGATAGACAAGAGCGAAAGGTGTCTGTCCAGTGGCTCGATTTGGCATTGTCCTGATCGACCAAAGAACCACCGGCAACACCTCGATCCAGTTTCTTCCGCACTTGTGCAGCCTGTCAAAAGTTCTTGTCTTGAGGCCGCGCAGCACTTCAGCATTTGCCCTCTCCGCTTGACCGTTGCTTCTCGGGTGAGCAACAGAAGCGAAGCAGACCTTGGTGCCAAGATCTTGGACGTACTGCATGAAGGTGCGGCTCGTGAATTGCGTACCGTTGTCGGTGATGATCTTGTTAGGGATTCCGAAATGGCAAACAATCGAGCTGAAGAACTTGACTGCTGACTGTGCGGTCACCTTTCTCACTGGTTCCACTTCCGGCCACTTTGTGAACTTGTCGATTGCAACGTACAAGTACTCAAAGCCCCCGGCTGCGCGGGGAAAGGGGCCGAGGATGTCGAGCCCCCAGACTGAAAATGGCCAGGATAAAGGGATCGTCTGGAGAGCTTGAGCTGGCTGGTGTATCTGTTTAGAATGGAACTAGCACGCTTCACACTTGGTTGCTTGTGCAGTTGCATCTTGGAGGGCTTCTGGCCAAAAGAAACATTGCCGGAACGCCTTGCGGGCAAGTGCTCTTGAGCCAATGTGGTGACCACATATGACTCCATGTATCTCTGCCAACAGCTTCTGTCCATCTTCCCGGGGAACGCACTTCAATTTCACGCCGTTGAGTCTTCTTATGTACAGTGTGTTGTCGACAAACTGGTACATACTTGACTGCCGGGCTACTTTTTCCGCTTGAGAGGTTGCCGCACTCAAGCTTGAGAGGGAGAACGACGCCCACAGCCACTCCGAGCTGCAGGTCCGCCTCTCCGAGAAGGGCAAGGAGCTCGCCGTCGCCAAGGACTCCATCGCCGACCTCGAGCTGAAGCTGGCCACCCTAACCCAGGCGCTGGACGGCGCCAAGGAGCAGGAGGCAACCCTGAAGGAGGAGATCAGGGCCGAGAAGGCGCTGCTGGACAGCGCCGCCAACTCCCAGAACAATTTTAGGCAGACCGTCGAGCTCTGGACGGAAGGCCTTGTCAACGCCGCCGCGGACATCGACAAGGAGCTGGCGCAGCTGGGGGCGGAGTATCTCGGGTACTCCACCGACGAGAGCCTCCAACCCAGCGCCAAGCTTACTCTATTCTTCACGGGTGTGGCGACGGCCCTCCAGCAACTCCAGGAGAAGATCCCGAAGCAGCTGGCGGACGAGTCCCGCAGGCTCTGCGCGGGGGCCCTCCAAAAGGTGCTGATGAAGGTAGCCTTCCGCAACCCAGGCCTCAACCTCACCAACGTCCTCAGGACCTTGCCGCCGGACGCTGATCAGGAGGCGCTCAAGGCCCTTGTCGAACCCATTGTGGACAAGGTGGGCGGCATAAAGAGGGTTGAGGGCGACCGCGCGGACTAAGCTGCTTATTTTCTTCTTCCATTGTCGCTGCCAACCATGTTATGAACAATAGTCTATTAGAGCTGCGACAAGTCATCTTGTAATATAACTTTATCTTAGGTACTGAATGCAATGTTATTTCCTTTACTTGACTCCCTTGCTTTGTATGTTTTCACCCCTACGCTTTTAGGGAACTTGCCGGCGTAGGCACCTTTGCCGCGAGCGCTGAGTGCGGAACTTAGGCAGCTTGCTGGCAATGTCGTTGCCGACAAGAAACCTCGTCGCAACTAGTCGTAGCACACTTAAGCTGTTGAGCGAACTCGAAAACGAAGTAAGGGCGCGACACTAGTCACAGCACACTTAAGTCGTTGAGCGTGCTCGAAACAAAGTAAGGGCGCGGCTAGCCACGAGATGGTTCCCTCGCGCACGCCAAAGATGTCGGGGAAACTGATCGCCCACGAACACCTATGGGACCGGAGCCCCTTCTCGGTACGGCCGGGGGGCGGAGGATGCACAAAGAGCGGATCGAGGCGAGCACACGAGCAGTTTACCCAGGTTCGGGCCGCACGGATGCGTAAAACCCTACTCCTGCTTTGGTTTGTTATTGAGTTCTTGGCTCGGGAGCGAAGAGAGCAACAGTACACTCTAACCGCTAACAAGACCGAGCGTGGAGAATGATCGATGTTCCGAACCCCTTCTATGTTGCGCATGGGCCTCCTTTTATAGGTCAAAGGGGTCACCGACAGGTGGCAACACAGATGGGGGTAAAAATGTAAAAAGAGTGGTAGTTGGAACAGTGTTTGTATAGTGCTCTATACCTAACCCTGACGGCAGGGGACAAGGGCATTAAATGCCCGTCACCGTCGCCCCAAACAGTGCAAAAAGTGGCCGTCAGGGGCGCCACCGTCCGCCACGACGGTAGCCTTGTCATCACCGCTTGCCACCGTGTACCCCAGGCTGCACAGCCTTCCGCCACGTGCTCCTGGAAGGGTCCCAGGGCGACACGTGGGTGGATGTGCTGGAGCGCGGGTACTGAGTGGAAGTTTGCCGCGGCAAGTGCCTTGCCGCGGTCGATATCTTGTCGCGCCTGGGAGCTTGTCGCTCACCGGGCCTTGCCGCGACGCGTGGCGCGCCGCGGCAAGTTCCTTGAGATGCCTTTGATTGGCCTTCCCGGCAAGCTCCTCTTGCCAGGGTCTTGTGCCTTGAGTGGTTTTTGTGCCTTGAGTGGCCATCCCGGCAAGCTCCACTTGTCGGGGTCTTGTCTCCTTGACTTGGATACTTTGTTCTTTAATGGCTCCAAGGGAACCACGGAAGATCTTGGCGGTCGCCTGGCTAGCCCTGCCGCGGGACGCTGCAACTGCCCGTGCACAAGTTCGGGATACTAAGGTACCTCTACTTTAGTACACCGACAGGAGCCCCCGGACCTGGGCCATACACGGTGCCGAGCGCTGTTGGGCCAGGCCCAAAACAGTGCACGGGCACGCGCGGCCTGCGGCACGCCATATCCCACTCTGTATCCACCGCGCCCCTCCCTAACGGCACGCGTCAATCATGGCGTCGTGGGAGAGATCGTGGCCTGTTTCTTTAATTGGAAATGCGGAACGTCCGCCTCCTTCCCCCTTATAACCAGGGGAAACATGGGTAGTTCATCCATCTGCCCGTTGCTTCTTCAATCCTCAGAAACCTCCGCCGCTCCCCTCCTTCCCGAAGGCCGAAAGAGAGCAGTGCTCCGCCCTCCGTCGCCGCCAGCACTACCAGCACCGTCAACCCCCTTCACCGCTTCCGCCATGGCTCCGAAAGGCGAGAAGGGGAAGACCAAGAAGTCGGTCGAAGCGCTGCGGCTCGCGGCGATGCGAAAGAAGAAGGTGGTCTTCCCGCCAAAGCTTGACGCGGAGGAGCAGAGGGATACCTTCTACGTTTTCTGGTCGAGGGAGACGAAGGCGCATCCGCGCACCAAGGTACTCCCAGCCGCCGCTTGCAAGATGTTCCCAAATGGCTACGCATTCTTCGCGATGTTCTTCTACTGCGGGCTCTGCCCGCCCTATTCTGAGTTCTTCTGCGACATCATGAACACCTACGGGTTTCATCTCCTTGACTTCACCCCCAACACCGTTCTCACCATGGCCGTTTTCGCACATCTGTGCGAAAACTTTGTCGGAGTCTTCCCAAATGTAGCTCTTTTCTGCCATTACTTTACGCCTTGAGTTGAGAGGGGAGAGCCTCTGTCTGGCGGAATCTCTTGGATCTCTAGGACCCATAAGAAGGAAGCTTACTTGACGCGAGAGCTCCGCGGCAAGTGGGATGAGTGGAAAGCCAATTGGTGTTGGATCGTAGAGGATGACCCGCACCCATTCACCACCCGGCGCCAAGCCCCAGTAGTACGCGGCAACGACTGGTGCGATTTGGCCCCGGAGGATAGCAGATTGAAGATTGCGACAACTCGGATCCTACGCCTCAGGCACGCCAAGCTGACCGTCGGCGCAGTTGGAGCAGACTTTCTCCGCCGCCGCATCGCCCCCTTACAGGAGAGGAAGAGGCCCGCCTGAGATTTCGAGAACGCGGCAGATATCATGAGGCTGCGCCCGGGCCTTAATTATAACTTCACTGTCCTGGAGCTCAACGCGATGCTCCAGGCGTTATTCAAGTATGACTCCGACCATCCCGAGTGGTTCACGTTGCCGAGGGGTGTAGTTCCGCTGTGCAACAACTCGTCGCTCAGCGCCATCCGCGCAGTGATGCCGTTGTGCGACTCCCACGGGGTCGACCCCACTTGGCAAGAGCCTTTCGACGATGTTGTGCAGACGTTCTTCGACAACTTGGAGGAACAGCCAGGCCTCACCCGCGACACCACTGACCAAGAGATGGCATATATTTCCACCAGACTGGAGGAGGCGGCGGCAGCCGCGGCCGCGGGGGAGTTCGGGTACACAGTGGAGGAGGCGGAGGCAACGGAGGCGACAAGCCTTGCCGAGCAGGAAGAGCTTCTCAAAGCGGGGAAGCTTGCCGAGAAAGTCACCGAGACAAGCGAGCCCGCCGAGCAGGGCGCCGAGTCGAGCGGGCCCGCCGAGCAGGGCGCCGAGTCGAGCGGGCCCGTTGAGGACACGAGCGGCTCACTGGAGATCGGCTCCTCTTCTTCCTCGTCCTCGGGCAGCTCGCCACCACCAGCAAGTCCCCCAGCTCCACCAAGAAGGCGCCTCCGCAAGGCCGCGGACGTGACGGAGCGGCAGACGGTCCAACAGCCGCAGCGCCGCGCGGCACACGCCACCGCGGCAAGCAAAGCCGCCACGGGAGCGCCTCGCGCTTCTGCAGTGGCTGGAGGGGGGCTTCCCGGACTGGCGCCTCTGCTCCTGCCGCCCCTCGTGCCTCGGCGGCAACCGGAGCGGGGTCTTCTCAGACCACCGTCCCTGCTCCCGCCAAGCGGCCAAGGGAGCCCACTCCTCCGCCTCCTCGCGCCGGAACGCGTGAGCCAGACTTTGACTTCTCTGCGCTCAGCTCCGACGAGGAGGAAGAAGAGTAAGTCTTTGCAATTTTTGTATTTCTTTGATTTTCAACTTGTCCTTTGTCTTGTATCTCCTCTGCCTAACTCTGAACCTGTTCTTCTTCAGAACTCTGGCCCAGAGGGCAGCGAAGAGGGCCAAGGTCCCGGTGATCGTCATCGAGGACGAGCCCGCCGCGACAGCAGGGGGCGCGCCTGAGACAAGCTTGCCGGACCCAGCAACTGTTCTTCAGAGCAGCCCCCAGCGCAGCCCTCAGCGTAAGTGTAGTGCATCTTCTGCTGTTGGGCGCGTGTCGGTGCTCCTTCTTTACTGATGTCTTGTTTGTTGACTTGTGTAGAAGCAGAGCAGCAGCACCAGGAGCGCCAGGAGACCGCCCCCGACGTGCCGCACGCTTCGACCACACCGCCAAGGGGAGGATCTCCGGCAAGGGTGAGTCCTCCGCCAAGGCCGAATTCTCCGCCAAGGGCGAACATTCCGCCAAGGGCGAGCACTCCGCCAAGGGCGAGCACTCTGGCGAGGGATGGCACTAGTGGCCCTCCGCCGGCGGGAGCTACGACCACGCCGCCGAGAGAGAGCTCCCCGGCAAGGAATCTCACCGAGGAGCCGGCCCGCGCAGGTAATCCCTTTGCCTCATTCTTCCCTTGGACCTTTCTTCTTCTGAATTTCTTCTTTTTGGATATTTGCTTGACTGTTTGTCTTTTCTTTTCCTCCGTCAGACCCGTCCGTAGCCGAGCCAATGGAGACGGAGGTCGTTGCTGACGACGTCGCCGTTGCCGAGGAAACGGCCGGCGCGGACGATCCCGCCGCCGCAGAGGCCGCCAGGGCTGCCGCCGCGGCAGCCGGCGAAGAGGTCGGCGATCGCACTGACGGCACTGGGGCCGCAGGAGCGCCAGGCGCTACGTCGACCGCCGAGCCCTCCGCCGTAGCCGCAGCCCCCAGCTCCGACGAGCCCGAGCCAAGCGCCTATCTAAAGGCCGGCGACAATGTCTTCATCCAGCTCCCGTGGGCGTCTATGTCCAGGGCGCCCGTCGAGGGAGAGGTCTTCGACGGAGAGGTGCTGGCCTCTGCCGGGCTTAAGCTTGTCGACGCACCGAGCAGCAGCTGCGGCGAGTCGGAGGAGGAGCACCTGCTGCGCAAACTGCTGTCACTCTACCGCGCCCGGCAGGCCAAGCTGGAGTCTCGTGAGGCTCTGGCCGCCAAGGCGGGAGTTGAGTTGGAGAAATGCGCAGAGGAGCTCCGGGCCATCAATCAAGCATCTCTCCGGTCCTTGGCGGAGGAGCGGGAGCAGCTTGCCGAGGCGCAGCAGGCCTTCATCTTGGAGAAGGCTGAAGTGGAGGAGCAGCAGCGGCTTGCCGCCGAGGAGCTATCCAGGCGAGAAGGCGAGCTGACGCAGCGGAAGGTCGACCTCGACAGCCACGAGGATGAAATTGCCGCGCGCGAGCGATCGCTTGGCGGAGCTTTGCAGGAGGCAAAGGATGCTGCCGCAGCTGCCGAGACCGTCAAGAGGAAGTTGGAGAAGAGGGTGGCGCAGTTGGCGGCCAACCTGAAGACGAGCGGCGAGGAGGTTGCCGCACTCAAGCTTGAGAGGGAGAAGGACGCCCACAGCCACTCCGAGCTGCAGGTCCGCCTCTCCGAGAAGGGCAAGGAGCTCGCCGTCGCCAAGGACTCCATCGCCAACCTCGAGCTGAAGCTGGCCACCCTAACCCAGGCGCTGGACGGCGCCAAGGAGCAGGAGGCGACCCTGAAGGAGGAGATCAGGGCCGAGAAGGCGCTGCTGGACAGCGTTGCCATCTCCCAGAACAATTTTAGGCAGACCGTCGAGCTCTGGACGGAAGGCCTTGTCAACGCCGCCATGGACATCGACAAGGAGCTGGCGCAGGTGGGGGCGGAGTATCTCGGGTACTCCACCGACGAGAGCCTCCACCCCAGCGCCAAGCTTACTTTATTCTTCACGGGTGTGGCGACGGCCCTCCAGCAACTCCGGGAGAAGATCCTGAAGCAGCTGGCGGACGAGTCGCGCAGGCTCTGCGCGGGGCCCCTCCAAAAGGTGCTGATGAAGGTAGCCTTCTGCAACCCTGGCCTCAACCTCACCAACGTCCTCCGGACCTTGCTGCCGGACGCTGATCAGGAGGCGCTCAAGGCCCTTGTCGCACCCATTGTGGAGAAGGTGGGCGGCATCAAGAGGGTTGAGGGCGACCGCGCGGACTAAGCTGCTTATTTTCTTCTTCCCTTGTTGCTGCCAACCATGTTATGAACAATAGTCTATTAGAACTGCGACAAGTCATCTTGTAATATAACTTTATCTTAGGTACTGAATGCAATGTTATTTCCTTTACTTGACTCCCTTGCTTTGTATGTTTTCACCCCTACGCTTTTAGGGAACGTGCCGGCGTAGGCACCTTTCCCGCGAGCGCTGAGTGCGGAACTTCGGCAGCTTGCTGGCAATGCCGTTGCCGACAAGAAACCTCGTCGCAACTAGTCGCAGCACACTTAAGTTGTTGAGCGAACTCGAAAATGAAGTAAGGGCGCGACACTAGTTGCAGCACACTTAAGTCGTTGAGCGTGCTCGAAACAAAGTAAGGGCGCGGCTAGCCACGAGTTGGTTCCTCCGCGCACAGGTTTTCCATACAAAGCGAGGTCGTTCAAGGAAGATAACTTAAAAATTTAAAATTTTGATTGCTCAAACTTTGGCAACTTAGCTTTTGTGTTGTTTGCTTCCCGGCAAGGTCAAACTTTCTTGAACGGCGCTTGGTCCATATCACTATCTTCTCTTCCCCCTCCGGCAAACTTGTGCGCGAGGGAACCTTCTTCTGCTAGAGGAAAGAAAGAAGAGAAAATAACAATATGGATCCTTTTGGCTCGTTATTGCTTACCGGGGTCTGGTGCTGCACAAAGTGTCAGATGATACATGCAAGTAGATAGAAAGCATGAAAGTTGACAAAATGTGCCGAGCACATAAGCTTTACTGATGCACGGGGGCTGCGCCCGGCTTTGTACAAAGGATTACATGCAACAGCGGCAAGACTTGTACAAAAGGTGGTTGCCGGAGCGGATCACGGGTACCGCGCCTTATGGGTAAAACTTACGAAGGTGCTCGATGTTCCAGGAGTTGCTCACCGGAAAGCCATCTTCGGTCTCTAGGCGGACAGCGCCGGGCCTAGTGACTCGTTTCACCCAATAATGGCCTTCCCACTTCGGCGTCAACTTGTTGGAATTCTTGGCAGACTGAACGTGCCGAAGAACAAGGTCACCTTCCTCGAGACTTCTGGCGTTAACTTCGCGGCTATGGTAGCGGCGCAAAGCTTGCTGGTAGCGAGCAGCTCGTACAGCAGCCTGAAGACGGTCTTCCTCAAGGAGCAGCGCGTCATCTTGTCGCAGCTGCTCTTGCTCGAGCTCATCATAAGCGAGTACTCGAGGCGACCCGTATACGAGTTCCGTGGGGAGAAATGCCTCTGCTCCATAGACAAGAGCGAAAGGTGTCTGTCCAGTGGCTCGATTTGGCGTCGTCCTGATCGACCAAAGAACCACCGGCAGCTCCTCGATCCAGTTTGTTCCGCACTTGTGCAGCCTGTCAAAAGTTCTTGTCTTGAGGCCGCGCAGCACTTCAGCATTTTCCCTCTCCGCTTGACCGTTGCTTGTCGGGTGAGCAACAGAAGTGAAGCAGACCTTGGTGCCAAGATCTTGGACGTACTGCATGAAGGTGCGGCTCGTGAATTGCGTACCGTTGTCGGTGATGATCTTGTTAGGGATTCCAAAACGGCAAACAATCGACCTGAAGAACTTGACTGCTGATTGTGCGGTCACCTTTCTCACTAGTTCCACTTCCGGCCACTTTGTGAACTTGTCGATTGTAACGTACAAGTACTCAAAGCCCCCGGCTGCGCGGGGAAAGGGGCCGATGATGTCGAGCCCCCAGACCGAAAATGGCCAGGATAAAGGGATCGTCTGGAGAGCTTGAGCTGGCTGGTGTATCTGTTTAGAATGGAACTGGCACGCTTCACACTTGGTTGCTTGTGCAGTTGCATCTTAGAGGGCTTCTGGCCAAAAGAAACCTTGCCGGAACGCCTTGCCGGCAAGTGCTCTTGAGCCAATGTGGTGACCATATATGCCTCCATGTATCTCTGCCAACAGCTTCTGTCCATCTTCCCGGGGAACGCACTTCAATTTCACGCCGTTGAGTCTTCTTCTGTACAGTGTGTTGTCGACAAACTGGTACATACTTGACTGCCGGGCTTCTTTTTTTGCTTCTTCTTGCTCTTCGGGAAGTTCTCCTGTCTGAAGGAAACGGACAATCTGTTGCGCCCATGCTGGAGCTTGTGGCTCGACAACAAGGACTAAAGGCACATCTTATGCTGTGGGAACATTCGCTTCTACGGCGAGGACTTGCGGCTCAGCCGGAGCGTGATGTTCCCCGGCAAGCTTGCCGGAGCAAAACTTGTCGGGAGCTTCTGCTTCAACGGAACAAGTCGTGGGACTTGCCGGAGCAGATTGCTTCTCAGCACTCTTAGTGTTGATTTTGGGGACCTTCTTGGCGGCGGCTTCGGGAAGCTCTGCCGGAAAGTAGTCGCCAGAAACCAACTTACTCTTCTTGCTCTGTCCAGTTCACGGCGTTACGGATGGTTGAGTTAGCTTGAGCACAAAGACCCCTGGTTCCACAGGTAACTTAAGTGCAGCGCACTTTGATAGGCCATCTGCGATGTCGTTCTGAGCTCTTGGAACATGCTCCATCTGTAGGCCGTCAAAGTGCTCTTCAAGCTTCCTCACTTCGTCAATGTATGCTTCCATCAACGGACTCTGGTAGTTCTTGTTTACTTGGCGGACGACAAGCTGCGAGTCACCCCTTATAATAAGCTTCTTGATCCCAAGGTCTGCCGCGATTCTGAGACCGGCAAGCAAACCTTCATACTCTGCAGTATTGTTTGTCGCTTGCTCCTTAGGAAAGTGCAACTGGACCACGTACTTGAGGTGTTCTCCGGTGGGCACGACAAGCAGCACGCCGGCGCCGGCGCCTTGCAGCGAGAAGGCACCGTCAAAGTACATTATCCACTCTTTGCTTGCTTCCTTGATGGGGATGCTCATCTCTAGGATTTCTTCGTCTGGTGTTGGCGTCCACTCTGCTATGAACTCTGCCAATGCTCTGCTCTCGATAGTTGAAGTGCTTTCAAACTTGAGGCCAAAGCTTGACAGTTCCAGTGCCCACTCAACAATCCTGCCTGTTGCCTCTGGATTTTGCAATATCCTCTTCAGCGGAAAGCGAGTGACAACTGTTATCTCATGTGCTTGGAAGTAATGGCGCAGCTTTCTCGAGGCCATGAGAAGGCCGAAAAGCAGTTTCTGCACTCCAAAGTACCTTGACCTAGCCCCCTGCAGAAGGGAGCTGACAAAGTAGACTGGGCGTCGCACCATCTTCATCCGTATCTCCTCTTGCATCTGTGCAGATACATCCTTGTCGGGACCAGAGCTTGTCGGGGAAGCCCCCTGCTTGTCGCTGGATGTGCTTGCCGCGGTTGCTGGCTCATCGTCCGCCTCCCTCTCCGCTACTAACGCAACACTAACCACTTGATTGGTTGCCGCTAGATACAGCAGCAACTTCTCTTGTGGTCTAGGTGCGACAAGTATTGGAGTGGAGGATAGGTACCTCTTCAAGTCTTGCAGCGCAGCCTCCGCTTCTGGAGTCCATTTCATTGGGCCTGCCTTTTTCAAAATTTTGAAAAACGGCAGGGCGCGCTCTGCTGACTTAGAGATAAACCTGCTGAGAGCAGCCACGCAACCGGCAAGTCTTCGCACATCCTTGACGCGCTTTGGTGCTTCGATCTGCTCAATGGCCTTGATCTTGTCGGGATTGGCTTCAATCCCCCTCTGAGATACAAAGAACCCAAGAAGCTTGTCGGAGGGGACTCCAAAAACGCACTTCTCGGGATTTAGCTTGAGCTGGATCTTACTCAGATTTGTGAAGGTTTCATCTAAATCTTGAACTAGGGTAGCCCTGTCTTTGCTCTTAACCACTATGTCATCCATGTATGCTTCTACATTCCTGTGGATCTGTGGCTCAAAAGCTGTATGGACCACCCTTGCAAATGTTGAACCAGCATTCTTCAATCCGAAAGGCATGCGTATGAAACAGTAAGTGCCACATGGAGTAATGAATGCGGTCTTCTCTTCATCTTCCTCAGCCATGAAGATCTGGTGGTATCCTGAGTATGCATCAAGGAACGAGAGCAACTCACATCCAGCCGTGGAGTCTACAATCTGGTCAATGCGCGGCAAGGGAAACGGATCTTTGGGACAAGCTTTATTCACATTGGTGAAGTCGATACAAAGCCTCCACTTCCCGTTTGCCTTGCGCACGACAACAGGATTGGCCAACCACGTGGAATGGAGTACGCCTCTGACAAGGCCTACCGCTTCCAGTTTCTTGATTTCTTCTGCTATGAACTCTTGGCGCTCCACTGCTTGCTTTCTAACCTTCTGCTTGGTGGGCCGCACGTGAGGACAAATGGCAAGCTTGTGCTCAATCACTTTCCTGGGAACACCGGGGATGTCAGATGGTTGCCATGCAAACACATCGACGTTCGCTCGCAGGAAAGCAACGAGCGCGCTTTCCTATTTGGGGTCAAGCGTGGCGCTGATGGTGAAAGTACCACCAGTGCCGTCCTCCTTGGCGGGCACCTTCTTGGTCTCTGGCGGAGCTGCCATCGTCTTCTTACACTTGCCGGTGGAGCTCGATGGCGCGTCCTCGACGACAGCGCAGCACTCCGAAGAGGTGCGTTTGCCGGAGTGGGCCCCAGAGCTCTTGCCGGACTTCGTCTTGTTCTTCCCCCCGGGAGCTTCAGCGGAAGTGTCTTGCGTTCCATTGCGGCTGCTGCTTCCCGATAAATCTTGTCGGCGCAGATAAGGGCATCTTTCTTGTCGCCAGGGACATAGATGACGCTTATCGAGCCTGGCATCTTGAGCATGTTGTAGGCATGGTGAGAGGCTGTGTTGTAGGGTGAAACCCTAGGGGGGATCTTTTCACACTTGGAGGGGGGGAAAGAGGAAGAACACACAAGAACACGAGACACAAATCACTCAAAACAAACCCAATATCACATCTACTAGAGTAGCACACAAAGGATCCACGAGATTACAAGAACAATCCAAGGAAACAAGCACAAAGGTAAGGTTCTTCCCACTCTAGGTGAGGTCTTGCAATCCAAGAGGATTCTTCTCCCTTGGGAGGTCTTGCAATCCACGAGGATTCTTCTCCCTTGGGAGGTCTTGATCTCCTCACGGAGGGGATACAAGGAGCAAAGCTCTCAAGGTCTCTCAATATCTTTGCTAACCCTCCAATAGACATGGGGAAGGTCTATTTATAGTTTATGCTACGAAGGGGTACGAGGAGAGAGGGGTACAGGGCCAAAGGCCGCAGGCTGCACGCAGGCAGGGCGGTAGTACCGCCCGCTCGAGCGGTAGTACCGCTTAAGGAGCGGTAGTACCGCTTGTGCCGGACTGGCCAGGAGCGGTAGTACCGGCTTGGGGAAGCGGTATTACCGCAAGTTCCGGGTTGGACGGGTCTTCACTTGCTTCCACGTGATCACCTCCTTGGTAACTGAGTATGCACAACATCTCCTTGTGAGGTAGAACCCAATCCTCATGCGAATCCAAACGAAACTCGAAGAGGAGAGAATTCACCTCGGCCTCGATAGCGCGTGCACGTGCTCTCGTCATTGGTCCCTTGAGTGCTTGTGCCGATGCCGGGTTGTCCATGGGGATGCTTGACGGATGCTCCGCATCAGGCTGCCATGAACTTGGCGAGTGCTGGACGGCCGAGTATCCCATTGTAAGGCAATGGGATATCGGCAACGTCAAAAGTGATCCTCTCAGTCCTGAAGTTCAGCTCGCCGCCAAATGTCACTGGCAGTGTGATCTTTCCCTTCGGCTTGCTCCTTCCTGGGTTGATTCCTTGGAACGTGTCGGTCTCTTCGAGCTCGCTGTCAGGGATCTGGAGTTTCCGGACCACAGCGGAGGAGATCAAGTTCAAGCCGGCCCCGCCGTCAACTAACATCTTGGTGACCTTGAGGTTGCGGATAGTTGGCGAAACCAACATCGGCAAGCACCCGACCGCTATTGTGCGATCAGGGTGGTCCTCAATGTCAAAGACGATAGGCGTGCTGGACCACTTCAGAAGCTTGCGCGATTCGACAGGTGGTTCTGCTGCATTGACTTCACGCACCCACTGCTTGAGTTGGCGGTGCGAAGTGTGCAGAGAAGCACCGCCGTCAACGCACAAAACTTCTGTGGCTTTCTGAAATTCCTGCTCGCTGGTCTCTCCCTCATCCATGTCGTCGTCGTCTTCGTCCTTGTCGCGGCCGCGGGGAGGTCTGTCTCCTTGCCGCTGCTTGGCCTTGCCGCGGCGTCCTCCCCTGCCGTTGAATGGCCGCTTCTTGCCGGATCCCCCATCACCTCCTTGGGCCTTCTCCTTGTCGCGTCGCTCGTACTCAGCTTTTTGCTGCTCGACGAGGTACTCGACCCTCTTGCAGTTCTGGAGGTCGTGGCCCTTGGTGCGGTGGATTTTGCAATACTGCTTGTCGGTGCCGTCCTGCTTGTCGGCGGCCGCCACAGCCTGGCAGTTGGTGCACGCGGCAGTCTCCTTGCCAGAGCTACCAACTTGGGCTTTCTCTGCGCCAGCCTCCTTGCCGGACTGCTCAACGACTAGCACTTCCTTGTTCTTCTTCTTCCTATTGTTCCGCCACCGGTTCTTCTTTGTCGGGGCGGCATCCTCACTGTCTGATCCTCCTGCTCGAGTATCCTCTCCGGGGAGTTTCCTCCCCTCCTCAGCGCGTGCGCACTTGTCGGCCAGGGCGTACAGCTTGCTGACGTCCCTGATCTTGCACATCGCCATCTCCTCCCTCATCCTGCGGTTACGCACGTTCTGGTGGAACGCGCTGAAAACCGTGGCAGGGTGGACGTCCGGGATGTTATGTTGCACACGGCTGAATCTCTGGATATACTTGCGCAGGGGTTCTCCTTCCTTCTGGGCGAGCAGGTGGAGGTCACTCTCCTGGCCATGTGGCTTGTGGCCGCCCGTGAAGGCGCCGACAAACTGATGGCACAGGTCAGCCCAAGAAGAAATGGAGTTGTCCGGCAGGAGCATGAGCCAGGATCTGACGTTTGGCTTGAGCACCAGCTGGAAGTAATTGGCGAGTATCTTCTCGTCTCGTCCCCCAGCAGCCTGCACCGCGATGGTGTAAATGCTGAGGAACTCTGACGGATGTGTCTTGCCGTCGTACTTCTCCGGTACGTCGGGCTTGAAGTTCTTCATGCTCGGCCACTGGACTTGCCGCAGCTCACGAGTGAACGCAGGGCAACCTACCGCGTACGGCAAGTCGCCTGGTCCCCCGGGCGCGTGCATGTCAACAGCGGGCCCAGCACGCTGGTCGGATTGACGCCACGCTTCTCTTCGGCGCTCGATGCGGGTTCGAGCGTCCTCTTGTTGTCGATCGTCGAGAACTTGGCGCTGATCGCGGCGAGCCCGCGGATCTGATGACGCGGTGGAGTCGTCGTCGAGGTTGATCCGGCGAGTCGGCGATTTCGGCCTCCGGGGCGGAGAGTGCACGGTGGTTGCACCCCCACCGGTCTTGCCGCCATCGGCCTGCACCTGGCTGACTTGCCGCGGCCGCGACGTGCTCGGCTGCTGCGGGGTGTCGCCGTTGGCGAAGGCGATGAGGCTTTGGATGGTGGCCCTCCAGTCGTCGGCCTTGTTTGCCACTGGAGGGAAGTCGAGGAGCAGTTGAGCTTGAGCTAGAGCTTCTGCTGGAGTGGCGGGTAGCGGTGGCGAGCGGTGCGAGGAGCGGGATATGCTCGGACTTCTAACTACGTTAGAAGGAGCAGCATCCCGTCCCGGCGACCGCGCCTTGCTCGTGCCAGCATGTTGATGTGCATGCTGGCCTTGAGCGTCCCGAGATCCGCCAGCTTGACCTTGGCCCAGCAAGCGTATGGTACCTTGAGTACCACGTCGCTGCCGGTCCCGCGCCTCCTGAGATGGGCGCGGTGCATGTACGGACGCCGAGGCCTTGGAGTGCGCCCGGTCGTCCGTCTTGTCCTTGGACTTGACGGCGCCGTGAGTTCCCTCGTCGATGTCCGTCCTTCCGCCGGCGTCTACCCCACCAGCCGTTGGCTCCGACGGTGGCGGGATCGACGCGGACGGGCCTGCTGCCTCCAAAGCCTTCTTCTTCGGCGGCATGTCGATGAAGATGTTGAAGATTTTGCTCGCGTGAACGCCGGATCAGGTTCACACAACCTCGATGCAACCCCCTACCTGGCGCGCCAAAGATGTCGGGGAAACTGATCGCCCACGAACACCTATGGGACCGGAGCCCCTTCTCGGTACGGCCGGGGGGCGGAGAATGCACAAAGAGCGGATCGAGGCGAGCACACGAGCAGTTTACCCAGGTTCGGGCCGCACGGATGCGTAAAACCCTACTCCTGCTTTGGTTTGTTATTGAGTTCTTGGCTCGGGAGCGAAGAGAGCAACAGTACACTCTAACCGCTAACAAGACCGAGCGTGGAGAATGATCGATGTTCCGAACCCCTTCTACGTTGCGCATGGGCCTCCTTTTATAGGTCAAAGGGGTCACCGACAGGTGGCAACACAGATGGGGGTAAAAATGTAAAAAAAGTGGTAGTTGGAACAGTGTTTGTATAGTGCTCTATACCTAACCCTGACGGCAGGGGACAAGGGCATTAAATGCCCGTCGTCGTCGCCCCAAACAGTGCAAAATGTGGCCGTCAGGGGCGCCACCGTCCGCCACGACGGTAGCCTTGTCATCACCGCTTGCCACCGTGTACCCCAAGCTACACAGCCTTCCGCCACGTGCTCCTGGAAGGGTCCTAGGGCGACACGTGGGTGGATGTGCTGGAGCGCGGGTACTGAGTGGAAGTTTGCCGCGGTAAGTGCCTTGCCGCAGTCGATATCTTGTCGCGCCTGGGAGCTTGTCGCTCACCGGGCCTTGCCGCGACGCGTGGCGCGCCGCGGCAAGTTCCTTGAGATTCCTTTGATTGGCCTTCCCGGCAAGCTCCTCTTGCCAGGGTCTTGTGCCTTGAGTGGTTTTTGTGACTTGAGTGGCCATCCCGGCAAGCTCCACTTGCCGGGGTCTTGTCTCCTTGACTTGGATACTTTGTTCTTGAATGGCTCCAAGGGAACCATGGAGGATCTTGGCGGTCGCCTGGCTAGCCCTGCCGCGGGACGCTACAACTGCCCGTGCACAAGTTCGGGATACTAAGGTACCCCTACTTTAGTACATCGACACCTATGCTAGATGTCTCGCTCTTTAGTTTATTGCCTCGATGCCTATGTTTGTTTGTCAGCCCTCCTATTGTTGCCATGAAACTCTCTAACCACCCACCTAGCAAACCGTTGTTTGGCTATGTAAGCATCGCTCAGCCCCTCTTATAGCGTTGTTAGTTGCAGGTGAAGATTTGAAGATTCTTGCTTCATGATGAAGTTATTGTTGGGATATCACAATATATAATCTGTTAAACTAAATCATCTATATATTGGTAATGGGTGGAAGGCTAAGCCTCTTGCTTGGTGTTTTGTTCCACTCATGCCACCCTAGGAACCGTTAAACCGATGTTATGTTCCTTGATTTTGCGTCCCTAACACGGTTGGGGTTTATGGGCCCCCCTCGATAACCCGCTTAGCGCTAAAGCTTTTCCAGCAAGGCCCAACATTGGTTTTACATTTTCCTAATAACTAAAACTTGCATAGGGACTAGCTACCCCGAGGACTTAATAAACAACCCCCGGGCCAGTGCTCCTCATGAGTGTTGGTCCAACCCAGAGTCGTTTGCGGTACCCCCTTGGCAACTTGGGTTTGGTCACCGTACGATGTGCTCATCTGGTCATGGCCTGAGACTAGATACGCGCGGCTACTAACAGGGTGTCGGCATGCCGGGAGGTCTTGCTGGATTAGTTTTACCTTTGTCGGAATATCTTGAGCACGGGATTTCGAGAATACTCGGGTCTTCTCACCTTGGAGTTGCGACTCCGTAGATCGTGAGCTTGTGATGGGCTAAGTTGGGACACCCCTACAGGGTTTGATCTTTCGAAAGCCGTGCCCGCGGTTATGTGGCAGATGGGAATTTGTTAATATCCGGTTGTAGATAACTTGACACCATGTTCATAATACACTACCTGCGTGAGTAACCGTGACTGTCTCTTTCCGAAGGGGTTCGGGAAGTGAACACGGTGGGGTTATGTTTGACGTGAGTAGTTAGGATCACTTCATGATCACTTTGACGATCGTTGACACTTTCTCTCCTCGCTCTAAACCCGTAAGTTAGTGCTAGTGCTGCTGCAACCTTATTTAAGCCTTTTCCACACCTAAGGCTTTGATAGTATTGCTACCCGGGAACAGGATTGCTGAGTCCTCCGTGACTCACAGATTCTACACAACACCAGATGCAGGTACCGTTGAGAACTACACAGGTGGTGGTTCAGAGTTGTATTGGGAGTTCGATGAAGAGCGTGGGCGATACTATGTGTCCTATCCCGAGGATTAGTAGGGCTCTTACTAGGATGATCAGGACCTTGTGTTGCTTTATTTATGGTATCTTTCATTTGGATCTTCGTTCGTAGTCGGACTCTGATGTTTTTCGGATGATGTATGTTAATGTATTTCATTGTGTGACGTGGCGAGTGTAAGACAACTACTCTTTTACATTTTCATCCCCTCTTTTACATGAGTTGTGCAAAGATACCATACTTGAGATCATCTAGTATGTGATTATGCCTTTAAGTCGTGCCAAGACACGTGGGAGGCATAGTCACATACTGGGCATTACACCCACACTGACCAAATTATCGATGCAACGGCCGGACACAACTCGTTGTGCTTCCTTGATGCTTACTCCGGATACCATCACATAAAGATGAAGGAATCCGATCAGGCCGCAACAGCATTTATCACCCCGTATGGTCCTTTCTGTTTCAACAATGTGCCCTTTGGACTTAAAAACACTGGCGCCACATATCAATGCATGATTCAAACATGGTTGGAAAAACAAATTAGCAAAATAGTGGAGGCATATGTTGACGACGTAGTCGTTAAGACTAAACACGTCGAGACTTTTGTGGAAGATCTCCGCCTTACGTTTGCCAACCTTCGAGAATATGACATAAGGCTCAATCCGGAAAAATGTGTTTTTGGGGTCCCAACTAGAAAGCTATTAGGGTTCATTGTATCCCATAGAGGAATCGAAGCTAACCCAGCTAAAATCCGGGCCTTGTCAGAACTCAAAATACCAACCGACCTCAAGCAAGTGCAAAAACTAGCAGGCCGTGTAGTGGCCTTAAGACGCTTCATCTCCAGGTTAGGAGAAAAAGCAATGCCACTTTATAGATTGCTACGACGCACTGACAATTTCAAATGGACGGACGCGGCCACAGCTGGACTAGGAGAAATAAAAACTCTACTAGCGAGCAATCCAATCCTAGCCGCCCCCGGTGTTGGCGAACCAATGCTGCTGTATATATCAGCCACTCACCAAGTAGTGAGTGTCGTGCTCGTCGTCGAACAAGCCAAAGAGGGACATAAATTCCCCGTTCAAAAAACATGTATACTATGTATCCGAGGTTCTAACACCGTGCAAGTCACGGTACCCCCACTGTCAGAAAATTGCCTATGCGGTCTTCATGTCATCTCGGAAACTCTGACACTACTTTCAAGAGTGTTCGATCCCAGTGGCATCCGAGGTACCACTCAACGATATTATTAATAATAAAGATGCCATTGGACGCATAGCCAAATCGGCCATTGAGCTCCTACCGTTCAAAATATCCTATAAGCCATGCCAGACTATTAAATCCCAGGTGTTGACTGACTTTGTCGTAGAATGGACTGAAGCCGAACTCCCTAAAGAGTACGGCTCATATTCCCACTGGACAATGTACTTTGACGGTTCCAAAATGCTATCTAGATTGGGGGCCGGCGTAATATTGATATCTCCAACAGGGGATACAGTCCGGTATGTTCTACAGATTATGTACACGGACTCGAACAATGCGGCCGAATATGAGGCTCTATTGCATGGTTTCCGCCTAGCCGTATCCATGGGCATACAACGCCTCGAGGTACGCAGAGACTCAAACCTCGCTATCTCCCAAATTAATGGAGATTTTGATGCGAAGGATTCAAAAATGGCAGCTTATCGCAATGTTGTATTGAAAATATCGGCTAGATTTGAGGAGTTGGAATTCCATCACGTAGCCCGAGATAATAACCAGGCCGCCGACCTACTCGCTCGTATGGGCGCTAAACGCGACCCCATCCCGCCTAACACCTTCGTGGAAAGGCTATTTAAGCCATCAGTAACATGGCAGGACGCGGGCGGCGATACAAATTCGAATCCGAATACACCCTCGGTCGAACTTAACCAAGACGTCATTGGAGATCAAGACATGGAAATAACTCCTTTTCGGCTCACGAGATCATGGCTGTCATAGCCCCCTGGAAAGAGCACTTCCTGGCTTACCTTAAAAGGCAGGAGCTCCTCGATGACCAAAACGAGGCCCGCCGCATAGTCCGGTGTTCTAAGGACTACAAAATCCACGAAGGTGAACTATATGAGAAAAGCACTACTGGTGTTCTACAAAGGTGCATCTTCGAAGAGGAGGGAAGGCAAATTATCACTGAAAATACACGCTGGAATGGGCGGCCATCATGCCGCAGCCCGGGCACTCGTAGGCAAAGCTTTTCGAGATGGCTTTTTCTAGCCCACTGCCCGAGCAGATGCCCAAACCTTAGTCCAACACTGTGTTGGCTGCCAGCTTTTTTGCAAATCATAGTCACATGCCTCCCACCGCTCTGAGAACAATCCCCATTACTTGGCCTTTTGCGGTCTGAGGCTTGATATGGTCGGACCCCTTAAAGGTTGGAGGCATAAAAATAAATACTTACTGGTGATGGTAGATAAATTCAATAAATGGATAGAAGCCAAGCCAGTAAAAACAGCTGAGTCAGGCCCCGTGATAGATTTTATATCCGGCGTAGTACACCGTTACGGTGTCCCGCACAGTATTATCATAGATAATGGCACCAAATTCACAACTGACGAGGTAAAAAATTGGTGTGCAAAGCTAGGTATTAAACTTGACTACACTTCTGTATACCATCCTCAAACAAATGGTCAAGTCGAAAGAGCCAGCGATCTGGTAATGAGCGGCATTAAACCTCGACTAGTGCGCTCCCTATGGGAGTCTAATAAACACTCGCTCGAAGAGCTTGACTCCGTACTCTAGGGGTTGCGGACTACACCTAATCAGACGACCGGATACACACCTTTTTTCATGGTGTACGGCGCATAGGCCGTTCTGCCCTGCGAAATTATTCATGACTCACCTCGAGTGCGCATGTACGAGGAGAGAGAAGCCGAGCTAGATCGGCAGGACAACCTAGAAGGACTTGAAGAAGAATGCGATACAACGCAAGCCCGTTCCGCATTTTCTCAACCACACGCCATGCAATACCAGAGCAGAGAAGTGCGGGCCAAGACATACAACATCGACGAATTCATTTTACGCCTCCCGGAGAAGAAAAAGGACAGGCTCAAACCAAAATGGGAGGGGCCCTTCATTATCGATGAAGTACTCACCGGTGGAGCATATCGCCTTCGGAATGCACAGGACAACCACCTTGAGCCGAACCCGTGGAACGCTGCCAGGCTCCGACGATTTTATGGATAGTTCGGCAGCAATTTTTTCCTCCTTTCAAGTTAGGTCTTGTCTTTTATTTTATTTTATTTTTTTCTCCTTTTCTTTTTTACATTTTCTCCCATTTGGCAAGCATTCGGCTCGCCTGAACTGCCACAGGATAAGTACATCTTCGAATGTGTCTACCTCATATATAAATGGGGGTTTATTTAACGAAGCCCATTACCAATAAAGCTTATTGCCTAAAATGTCGTCTGTTTTTATAGTCCTTCCTTGCCATTATATGCACCAATATGACTTAAGTTCTAGCCAAGCCGGGTTGCTTGGCTCCAATGCTTACCCCTACGTTTCCGATTGTTCGGCTAGGGCGTAAAGGGAGCACCTCTGCGATTGTTACAACCGGGTAATCCGGACATGTACCTCAGACTGGGTGAAGCCGAAAGCTAGCGCTCTTAAAGGAATGATCGGTCGGTGGATATACGACATATCGCATTCTAAAGCGTATTTTAAACTACCATGGGATATGACATCCTACAATCATTTTCATAGGATCAAAAGCCTAGGCCCGCATCTATATGCACGCCGACCCAGGGAAAGGAAACCCTAACGGAACTATTCTCTCTGGAAGATGTTTCTTGCGTTAAACAATAATATAGCATAACTCCCTGAACATAATTTGTCTGTTCAAGCAATTATGACCAGATTGCCTGGTTTCCGAACATATCACGTGTTTACCACAGATATTGTATTCGGAAGCACTCCAGCCTTTGGTTTTATGGAGGTTAAAGCAGATGGTCGGCCATGACAACCTTTTTATAAATTCGGCCAGAGATAAGTTTTATGGTAAAAGTACATTAATACATAGAATCAAATGACTACTCTTTTTCGATTCCCTCTATAAGGATGTCTAGTTTACAATCCTGTTGGGAAAGCTTGGCAGTTGTCTCTACTTGGTCATATACCAAATGCAGAGGAATATCTTGTCCATCGGACCCTCGAGGTCCCACGCGGGCCATATGATTTGGATCAAGACAAGTGTAGCACGTCTTCACCATAGCCCAGGCTTCTCTAGCACCCATGCGACATGTTGACGCTTTCCACAGTTCGAATCGGCGTCGAGCCCCTTTGAACAAGTACGCCAAGTCCTCCATAGTTTCTGGAGGCGAATCGCCCGACCATAAAGCCCTGGCCATACTCTTCATGGCCTTCCGAGCTCGCTCGTGGACCCTGGAAAGCTCTTGAAGCACGTCACCCTCAAAACCGGACACTCCTCCTTCGGGCTGCCCAGTTAACAAACCTGCAGGAAAAGTTTTATGAGAAACTTCCAAAATAAGAGACTATAAGGAGAGCTAGGTATAAGGGACATACTGAACATGCCGCCTTTTAGCCTCATGTTCTCTTCCAAGGCGCTTGAGAGTTGGGCCCTTACGTCCTTTAGCTCCTGTTCAAGCCTAATATTTTTATCCTCCGCTTGGTTCCTTTTTATCTATGGCTTGCGTTAATACACGCTTGCCAGCAGCTGTTTCATCTTCGGCAATAAAATTGTCCGCCAAAGCAACCCTTAGCTCCCTCTCTAGTTGGTCGGTCAACCCTGTTGATATATTACAATTAGTATGTACATAATGACTCAGTGATCAACACAAATATCATAGTATCCAGACACCATTGTTCTTACCACAAGCATCCTTTCCTGATTTCTTCGAATTTTCCAATTCGGCTTTGGCATTCATGAGCTGGGTCCGGTACTCTTCAAGCTCCTTGGATAAGGAGTTATTCTTTTCTTGAAGCACCTACAAAAAACAACAATCCTCAAATCAGTTGTACCAACTGCTTTAAGTCTCGGGGGCTACTGGCATGGGAACATCAAAATGTACACTTACCCGCATATCTTTCGAAAGACTGTGAGTGGCTCCAGCGAGTCCGTCTTGAGCGGCTCGGATATAGGCATCTGCAGAGTTCAGGGCGTTAAACGCCTCCTCGGAAAAGGCTAGGTCACGCATGGCTACTTTCCGCCGCCGGTGAGCCATCGCAACCTCTAGTTCAGAATTAGTAACTGACATTCCGTCTGAATCCTCCTGGAGGGGACAATCCAGCGCTGAATCCGTGTTAACCCTTGATGGGCCAGATGCCGGATTGGCTAGAGCTTGGTCTGTATGATCTACGGAGACAGTCCGGTGTGTATTCCTCCTAAAAAGAAAAACAAAGCGGAAAGTTGTAATACTGACTTCACCGCCCAACGTGTGTCAAAACAAACATACCTCTTTGAAGGTCCACTGGTGTTCGTGGTCCTCTTTTGCTTCGAGACCTCACCCGACGCGGGTGTCACCCTCTGGGATGACGGTCTTCGCACAGTCCGGCGTGAGGAGCGCCGTCCCTGTTCAGCATGATAAAATATAGTGGGTAAGGCGCACTCGGAATCTTCTCTTCAATGAGATATATCCTAGGTACTTACACGGGAAGAAGGAATGAGGCCTGGGTAATCGGCTACAATAGCCACCAGGGTGCCCTCACGGCAGGCTTGATAGAAGACTCCCTCTTCTAGCTCTATGCCTATGTCCGGATCTTCATCGTATCCGGGGCCTGCATTTTGGACTCGTTCCATGGCTCCGGGGCGGGACTATTAATCCCCTAGATCACCTTCCTCCACTCCTATTGGGAGAAACCGAATTCAGTTCGGTCAATACATCATAACAAAGAAAAAATGGGCAAATATAGCGGTCAGGAGAGAGACTTACCCAGTCGGGAGGATTGTACATGGAGAAACCCTCCCGGCACGTTAAGCGGATGAAGTCTTGCTTCTCTCCTTTATAAAGACCTTCTAGGATGACGGCTAGAGCGGCAGGGTCATCCGGGCCCGGGCGTAAGCAGCACAAGGCATCATTCAGGCCATTATAATGCCACATTGGAAATCCTCTTGCTTGGAGCGGCTGCACGCATCGCTTTATTGAAATAGCCATCACTTCGATTATAGATAACCCCGAACTGGCGAGCAATCTGATCTTGCCGACCAGTCTGCTAACCTCCGCTGTCTCTTCTTCTGAGGGACTGCAGGGGCGCCAGTTGAAAAGCTTCTTTGGCGGAGCGCTGGAATATTTGGAGAGGCCTTGTCGAAGTGGATCCGGTAGGGCAATGTCCTTAATATAAAACCACTCCGAAGGCCACTCTTCGGATGCCTTCTTTGGAGTACCGGGCAGATAGCCTGTCCCGGCTATGCGCCATACTTCGGCGCCCCCAACTTCAAATATGGATCCCTTTTCCGAGTGAAGGACAAGGCAGAAGAACTTTCGCCGCAGCTCGAAGTGAGGCTCGTAGCCCAAGAACAGTTTGCATAAAGCGACGAAACCCGCGATATCAAGGCTAGACCCCGGCATGAGATCGTGCAATTGGAGACCATAGAACTCCAGGAGTCCCCTAAGGAACGGGTGGACGGGGAAACCTATGCCTCTTAAAAGGAAAGGGACAAAACACACCCGCTCTCCATCGGAGGGGTTGGGAAAGCTCTCTGCTAGGGCTTGATTGAAGTTAGTCCGGCCCGGATGGGGATTAGATCCTCTGGAGGGAGATATCTGTGCGCTTGAAGTGTCCTCAGACGCGCATGGGATACAGAGAAGCTTTTCCAATCTCCTGCACGAGGGCCATGAGGGCGCGAGGAAGAGCTTGGGGCGCTAGCCATGTTTGAAGATTTTTTGCATGCACTAGGGTTTCTTCCGCGTGGAATGGGATGGAGAGGCAACTAGGATCTATTCTCTTATATAGGCGCCTTCCCTACACAGTACAGGGGGTATTGGTAAGACTGCCCAGACGGTTCACATTCATTGGACACGTGGAAGCCAAGGCGACGGGGGCGAGGAATCAACAAAATACAATATTTACAAAAGCCGGACTATCATCCAGGAGGACTCACCTTGCAAGACCGAAGACATGAAGTTGGACACAATCTCGTCCTTGAAGGCAAGTCCGGGGGCTACTAAGGGAGTCATGTATTCAGGGGTCCTCAAGCATCCGGATCGATGAAGTTGGGCCATATTAAAGGGTTGTAAAAGAAGAAGCAGAAGACTCTCCCCTGTATTCGGTCAGGACTACTATGTATGTAGAAAGGCAAGCGAAGAGTCTAGATATATCAATTACTTCCTCCCCAAGTCACCGTTGTAACCCTAGGTTCTCTCTGGCGTGTATATAAGACGGGGAGATTAGTCTGTAGAGGGGATCATCAACATCGGAATATCCTCATAGGCTAGACTTTAGGGTTTAGCCATTACGACTAGGTAGATCAACTCTTGTATTCATATTCATCCATATTAATATAGCAAGAAGTAGGGTATTACTTCGATCAAGAGGGCCTGAACCTGGATAAACATCATGTCCCAAGCCTCTTGTTACCATCGATCCTCCAAACGCATAGCTTGGGGCCCCCTGCGATCTACCTGTTTTGACACCAACATAGTGTTGGGGAACGTAGTATTTCAAATTTTTCCTACGATCACGCAATATCTATCTACTAGAAGCATAGCAACGAGAGGGGAGAGTATGTCTACGTACCCTCGTAGACCGAAAGCGAAAGCGTTTATCAACGCGGTTGATGTAGTCGTACACCTTCACGATCCGTCCTGATTTAGTACCGAACGTACGGCACCTCCGCGTTCAGCACACGTTCAGCTCGATGATGTCCTCGCCTTCTTGATCCAGCAAGACGAGCGAAGTAGTATATGAGTTCCGGCAGCACGACAGCGTGGTGACGGTTGTTGATGAAGAACAATCTCTGCAGGGCTTCTCCAAGCACTACAGAAACTAGACGGAGGATAAACTAGAGGGTCGGGGTTGCTGGCACACGGCTTGGTGTATCTTGATGTGTTCCAGGTGCTAGCCCCGCCCCTCTATTTATAAGTTGAGCCCTGGTGTCGTAACTTGGAGCAAAAGCCTCCTCAAAGTCGGTTTTCCCCGAAAGGCAAGAGTCCCACTCGGACTCCAGGACCAAACGCCACAATCCTTGGCATCTGGCCCAAAGGCCATGGGCCTCGGCGTCTGGCCCAGGGCTAGACGCCAGGGTCTCCGGCGTTTGGCCCCCTCGCCTCCGCAAAACACCTTTTGCACCAACTTAATTGTAATGCCCAGGATGGAGTTATACCTCCTACATGCCGAGGCACGACTTAAAGGCATAAGTCCATCCTAGAATGATCTCAAGTTTGGTAATCTTTGCACAACTCATGTAAAAGGGGGATAGTAAACTGAAAATAGTTGGCTTACAATCGCCACGTCACAGAATTACAGTACAAGTCTCAAACATCATACATTAAGAACACTACAACCCTCTAAGGGCAAAAGCCAAATGTCAAAGTACCAAACTCAGATAAATAAACCACAGGCGGATCGAATCCTAGTAAGAGACTCCACTACTGATCGTCCGGGTAGCGCACATAGTACCGACTACGCTCCTCGTCGTACTCCCAATCCAGCTCGGTGCCATCACCTGGATAGCTCACAGCTGGACCTGCATCTGGTGTGAAGTAACTGTGAGCCACAGAGGACTCAGCAATCCCGTCTCCGGGTAACAGAACTATCAAAGCCTTTAGGTGAGGGAAAGGCTGAAGAAAGAACAAGTCTGCAGCAGCAACTAGCATCTAGCTTACGCATGTGAGAGCGAGAAGAGTAGGCATCGGCGAGAAGTGATCACGAAGTGATCCTAGCTACAAGCTCACAATCATAACCCCTCCGTGTTCAACTCCCGAATCCCTATTCGGAAATTGACAGTCACGGAACACACGCTGGTAGTGTATTAGTAACATTGTGTCAAGTTAACTACAACCGGAATTAACAAGCTCCCATCTGCCACATAACCGCGGGCACGGCTTTCGAAAGTTCAAACCCTGCAGGGGTGTTCCAACTTGACCCATTACAAGCCCACGATCCGCGAAGTCGCAACTCCAAAGTGGGAAGACCCGAGTATTCTCGGAATCCCGTGCTCAAGATATACCGAGCTAAGGTAAGGCTAATCCAGCAAATCCTCCCGACGTGTCGACACCCTGATCGTAGCCGCGCGTATCTAGGTCTCAGGACACGACCGGATGAGACGTCCTACAGGTGTATGCCAGATACCTCAGGTTGCCCCAAGGCGGCCCCGCAGTCCGCTCGTTTCGGACCAACACTCATGTGGAGCACTGGCCCGGGGTTGTTGATTAAGAAAGAGGGTTAATTACTCCCTATGCATGTTTAGTTTGTTATTAGGCAAATAGTACCAATGTTGGGATTTGCTGGAAAAGACTTAGCACTTAGCGGTTTATCGAGGGGGTCCCATACACCCCAACCGTGTTAGGAACGCATAATCAAGGAACATAATACCGGCTTATACGGATCCTAACGGCATGAGTGGAACAAATCACCAAGCAAAAGGCTTAGCCTTCCACCCTTGCCAATATATAGATGATTTCAAGTTAAGCATTTATATAGTGTGATATAACCCAACCAAACTTCAACATGGAGCAAGCATCTTCGATCTTCACCTGCAACTAGCAACGCTATAAGAAGGGCTGAGCGAAGCGTACTTAGCCAAGCAACGGTTTGCATAGGTAGGGTGGTTAAACATGGCAATTGGTTACAAGTAGGAGGCTGACAAGAAGAACATGGGCATCGAGGCAAAACTATAGATCAAGACTACTAGCAATAGGCAAAGATAGTAATGTTATCGGGGTTCGGTCATCTTGCCTGAAGAGAAGTCGTTCGGATCGTAAGAAGGGTCCTCGTGCTCAACCTCGTTGGAAACCTCGTGCTCAACCTCGTACTCGTTCTCAGCTTCCGGCTCTAAACAAAACAATCACACCAAGCACCAATCAACAAGATGCAATGCGCACTCGATAAACATGGATGCATGATGGATGCACTAAGGATGCACACGGAGCACGTAAAACATCAGTCAATCAAAACACCTCAAAACAAGATAACAACCTGATATTATTAATCTACACAGAAAATCACCCAAGTTTGATATAAGATTCGCTGAAATCGGAGTTACGGGCTAAAAGTTATGCCCGAAACAAGATTTGAGCGAAAGCTGAAAATTACAGCAACATAGCCACTTGGGAGCTCAAAATAATTAAGCTACAGCACCCAAAAAGCATGGCAAAGGACTTGAACACAAACTAGATATATAGTACAGCAACTAGGTCCAAAGTGCACCCCCAACGGAGTCACGGATCAATAGCAATGATCTTGGACATATTGAACTTTGCAATAAAATTCTGGCAGCAGAATTTTATTGAAACTTTAGAGCAAAAGATAAACATGCTACAGCCACTCAAATGGACATGTGAGGACATGAATGGAAAGACAACAATATAAACTTCAAGGAACAATCAAAATCCACCCCAAAACTAACATGCTTTGTCCTAGAACATCACACGAACATGGCATCGGAACGTTACAGATTCCAGACTTAGTGAAAATTCACTAAGTCCTAAAACAGCAATATCATCATAGCATATAAAAGAGCATGTTTAAGTCACCTCGAAACTAAACATGGCAAAGGGTAAGCACCTCATCAAAATACATATGACGGTGATCCCGAAACACACAAGCATGCATCATAGAGGTGAACACAACGATTGCAACGAGCTCAACAAGATGGCATTTCATAACAAGTGAAAACACAACATATGAACATGGCACTTTGCAACGATGATAACAAGGCAATAATAAATCTACCATGCAACCTATCACAAGCAACACGTAGTTCGTGGCAAGACGAACACGTGGACATGTCATTTGCATCGTTTGGACAAACGAGCTAAAAGCTATCACATGTCAAAGGTGGCATGAAAATAACACATAACAGCAGTTTTTAACATGATGCACTCTTGCAACAGCAAAACAAGTGTCAAGATGACATCTAACATGCATGACAACAACAGGTAAAACGTAGAGGACATCTCCACGAACATCTGGACATGCTACACGCGCAAAACGGAGCAACAGGCACAAAGTTAGAGCAGGTCAAAGTTAGCATTTCAGATTAGTTAACAGGGACTTAGTGGGGAAGAAGTCAACCTCAACAGAAAAAAAACAGATCTGATGAACAGTGCGGAGACGGGCCCGGTGAGCGCGGATCCGGCCCAGATCTGGTGCGGCGCGGCGATCTGGCGAAGGCGGCGGCGGAGGACTGCGGCCCGGCGGGCGAAGCGGCTATTGGGCCCCGGCCCAGCCGGCGCGGGGAGCTGGCGCGGAGGAGGGAAGGGCCCGGCCGGCGCGCAGCGAAGGAGCGGCGGCCCGCTCGGCTGGAGGTGGCCCGGCTCGGTGGGCGGCCTGCGGTGGCAGAGGCTGGAGGCGGTGAGCGCGCGGTGGCCCGGTTGCCTCGGCCCAGCCGGGGCGAGGAACTGGCGAAGCGAGGCCTGGGGCGGCGGCTTCGGTGCGGAGGCGGAGCAGGCCGATCCCGCGGGGCGAGGGAGTGGAGCGGTACGGGCCGGCGATGTGGTCCCCTGGACCGGCCCGTGACGAGGCGAGCTGGCGATCGACCTGGCTCGGTCGCCCGATGCGGCCAGGCGACGCGCGGGAGGAGCGCGCGAGGCAATCGCGGGGATCCGGCGGGGCGCCTCCTGGCGTTGACCTCGCGCTCAGATCGAGGGATCCTTCGGGATCCGGAAGTTTTTTTGGATCTGAGGGAAAGAAAAGAAAAAAAAAAGGAAGGGGATCTAGAGGAGGAAGAAGAAGGGGATAGGGATGCCCAAAATAGACTAGGGGGGTCTATATGTAGCAGTTTTTAGGGTTAGGAGGGGATTTATGGGCGCTAGGAGCCCTCCGATCGCGATCCGACGGATCCGATCGCGGGGGTAGTTTTAAAAGGCCTAGACGGAGATAAAAGAAAGCAGTAGGGGTATTTCCGGGACACGAAGTGAAGGCACATCGGACCCACACGAACAACGGATGGAAAAGTCAACGGAGTCCAAACGAGACGAGATTTGAGAGGCGGGTTGCACACAACAAAACAACAACACACAACACAACCTTGCGGCACACCGGTAACGAAAAACGCCCGAACAACAAAGTAGGCCTACGGGACGTCACGGACACGTGAGGGAGCTCCGGAACGCGAAACGGACAACGGGAAGAAACACACGAAACCGGATGCAACCCACAACACAGATGCAATGCAATGCACATGTCTACATGATATGAATGAATGCCACACACTCACACAACAAAACGATGAAAGCCCGAAAGACAAAGAACCCGAAAAGGAAATAGATGAAACCGGAGATATATATATACCCAAAAGGGAAAATATTACATCCGGGGCATTACAAACTCTCCTCTACTACAAAAAGATCTCGTCCCGAGATCTAGGACTGGAAAAAGGAAGGGTACTCGGAACGAAGATGATCTTCTCGTTCCCAGGTAGCTTCTCGGTCTGTGTGATGTGACCACTTGACTTTCAGAAACTTGATGGACTTGTTGCGAGTCTTGCGTTCAGTTTCTTCGAGAATGGCAACTGGATGCTCTCGGTAGGAAAGGTCTTGTTGAAGATCAATCTCCTCAAACGGAATCATGCGCTCAGGTTCCTTGAAGCATTTGCGAAGCTGAGACACATGGAAGACATCATGAACATTTGCAAAGTTGGAAGGGAGCTCGAGCTGATAGGCTAGATCGCCTCTTTTGCCAAGAATCTTGAAAGGCCCGACGTATCTAGGAGCAAGTTTTCCTTTGATACCGAATCTTTGGGTTCCTTTCATCGGAGAAACTCGGAGATAGACATGATCACCGATGTCGAAAGCCAAATCACGATGCTTTCCGTCATAGTAGCTCTTCTGACGCGACTGAGCGGCCTTGAGATTCTCACGTATGACTTTGCACATTTCTTCGGCTTCTGAGATCAAGTCATTGCCAAGAAGTTGGCGTTCGCCTGTTTCAGACCAGTTGAGAGGGGTACGGCACTTTCTGCCATAGAGAATTTCAAACGGTGCTTTGCCTGCACTTGCTTGAAAGCTGTTGTTGTAAGAGAACTCGGCAAATGGAAGACAGTCCTCCCATTTCATGCCGAAGGAGATGACACAGGCTCTGAGCATATCTTCTAGGATCTGATTCACACGCTCGACATGACCACTAGTCTGAGGGTGAAAGGCAGTGCTGAACCTGATCTTCGTGCCCATGGCTGACTGAAAGGAGTCCCAGAACCTTGATGTGAACAAGCTACCACGGTCTGAGGAAATCACTTGAGGAATGCCATGTAGGGACACAATTCTGGAAGTGTACAGCTCTGCAAGTTGAGCTGAATTGATTGATTCTTTGACTGGAAGAAAGTGAGCAACTTTGGTAAGCTTGTCAATCACCACAAAGATAGCATCATTGCCTCGCTTGGATTTAGGAAAGCCAGTGACGAAGTCCATTTCAATGTGGTCGAACTTCCACTCGGGAATAGGAAGAGGTTGGAGAAGACCGGCTGGACGTTGATGTTCTGCTTTCACTCTTCTGCATACATCACATTCATTCACGAATTGGGCAATCTCCCTTTTCATGCGTGTCCACCAGTAAGATTGCTTGAGGTCTTGGTACATCTTGGAACTGCCAGGATGAATGGAAAGGAGAGAGTCATGAGCTTCTTCCATTATTAGCTTCCTGAGATCACCTTTGGGAACAACGAGTCTGTCCTCGAAGAACAAGGTATCTCTCTCATCAACACGGAAGCACTTATATTTTGGAGTGCCCTTTGCAATCCCATGTTTCACCTTCTTCACCATGGTATCACTGAGCTGGGCCTCACGGACTTGATCTTCCAAGGTAGGAGCAATTTGGAGATTAGCAAGAAAACCCTGCGGAACAACCTGGAGGTTGAGCTTCCTGAAAGCTTCACAAAGCTCAGGCTGGTGAGGCTTGATAAGAAGGCTGTTGCAATATGCCTTTCTGCTCAAAGCATCTGCAATCACATTCGCCTTGCCTGGAGTGTACTCAATGCTGGGGTTGTACTCTTGGATCATCTCGACCCAACGAGTCTGGCGGAGGTTCAGATGCGGCTGTGTGAAGATGTACTTCAAGCTCTTGTGATCAGTGAAGATGTCGACCTTTCTGCCCAACAACAGATGTCTCCACGTAATCAGAGCATGTACCACAGCTGCTAGCTCGAGATCATGTGTGGGATAGTTCTTCTCACTTGGCTTGAGCTGCCGAGAAGTATATGCCACAATTTTCTTATCTTGCATAAGCACACCACCAAGACCTTGAAGAGAAGCGTCACAGAACACTTCATAGGGCTTGGTTTCATCCGGAGGAGTCAGAACTGGAGCAGAGACAAGCTTCTCTTTGAGGGTTTTGAAAGCCACTTCACACTCGGGAGACCAAAAGTATTTGACATTCTTCTGAAGGAGGTTGGAAAGAGGCTTGGCAATCTTGGAGAAGTTCTCCACAAACCTTCTGCAATAGCTGGCAAGACCGAGAAAACTGCGGAGCTGCTTGACGTTCTGAGGAGCTTCCCAGTTGACAATTGCTTCAACTTTCTCGGGATTAACCGCAATACCGTCAGCTGAGATAATGTGGCCCAGGTACAACACCTTATCGAGCCAGAACTCGCACTTTGAGAACTTGGCATAGAATTTATGCTCTCGGAGTCGATCAAGAACCAGACGCAAGTGCTTTTCGTGATCTTCTTCATTCTTGGAAAACACCAGAATATCATCCAGATACACAAGCACGAATTCGCCAGTATAGGGGTTGAAGATGTAATGCATCATCCTTGAAAAGGTAGGAGGAGCATTGGCGAGACCGAAGGACATGACGGTATACTCGTATGAACCGTAGCTCGTTCTGAAGGCCGTATTGGGAATGTCTTCCTCGCGAATGCGAATTTGATGATAGCCCATTCGGAGGTCAAGCTTAGAGAATACTTTAGCTCCTTTGAGCTGCTCAAAGAGTTCGTTGATGTTGGGGAGCGGATACTTGTTCTTAATCGTCTTCTTGTTCAGTGGCCGGTAGTCAACACAGAGACGCTCCGTGTCATCTTTCTTCTTGACAAATAAGACGCCACAGCCCCACGGAGATGTACTCGGTCTGATGAGACCCATACTCTCTTGCTTATCAAGCTGCTTCTTCAATTCCTTCAATTCATCCGGAGAGAGCTTGTATGGACGCCGGCAAGCAGGTTCGGTGCCCGGCTCGAGTTCAATGACAAACTCCACCTGACGGTGTGGAGGCATGCCTGGAAGATCTTCTGGAAAGACGTCTTGATATTCGTTCACCACTGGAATTTGCTCTATGGCATTAATTTCACCCTTATCATTAAGAGAGAAAAGCCGAATAGTATTATCCCTGGAGGCGAAGATAATCACATCTTCATCAGAATGAGTCATCTTGACTTCCTTCTGGGCACAATCAATGTGAGCATCGTGCTGAGAAAGCCAATCCATTCCGAGAATGAGGTCGATGTCAGAATGACCAAGAACCACCGGAGAAGCCAAAAATCGATAATCACCCATGCGAATGGAAACATCCGGAGCATATAATCTAGAAGTCATGCATCTTCCCGGAGAAATCACTTGCAACTCCCTTTGCAAGGGCATAGTGCCCACATTATACTTGGATGCAAATGGGAATGACATGAAAGAATGAGAAGCACCCGAATCAAATAACACTTTAGCTGGAAAAGAGTTCACTGGAAGGTTACCCAGAATGACATCAGAAGAAGCCTCCGCTTGTGCTGCATTCATCAGATTAACCCTTGCAGACTTTGGATCATGCTTGACAATAGCTGAACTCATAGGTGGTGGAGGAGGAAGACGCTTCGGATTCGGACATCTGTTGGCATAGTGACCCTTCTGGCCACACTTGTTGCACACCACTTCAGAGAGAGGACGGAAATGAGAGCCACTGGACTTGGAGCCTTGAGACTGAAACTGCTTCTTCGACTGGTTGCTTGGGTTGGGTGGGTGGGAGAAACCACGACCACTAGAGTTCTTGTTGTTGGAGTTGTTGTATGGAGCTCGAATCACTGGAGGAGGAGGAAGCCAGAATTTCTGTTGTTTCGCAGCCAACTGAGACGATGAGGAAGAGTGAACAGCATCTCGAATTCTCTTCTTAGAAGCCTCCATCTTGAGCTGAGCTGCTTCTTGTTTCAAAGCCATATTATAGAACTTATCGAATTCGTCTGGCTCGAACAAAGTGAGAGCAAGCTGAAGTTCATCTTTGAGACCTCCACGGAACTGATAGATTTTACTCTTTGCATCAGGAATGTCTTGCTTTGCATAGCGAGCGAGGTTTTGGAACTTGACATTATACTGATAGACTGACATGGAGCCCTGCTTGAGGTTGCGGAATTGCTCACGCATACCCTCGATAACACTTGTAGGAATGTGATGCGAGCGGAAATCCTTGCAGAAATTCTCCCACGAGATCACTTGACCCGGCCTTGAGTCTTTGTACTGCTGCCACCAGTCAGCTGCTTGATCTTTCAGTTGGAAGGCTGCAAACTTCACATAGTCATCTTCTTTCACGTTACTGCACTCAAAATGCTTCTTTAAGTCGGTCAACCAATCCTCAGCATCAAGAGGGTCGACACAGTAACTGAAAGCTTTAGGATTGTTAGCCAGGAACTGGTTGAGGGTAGCATGGTGCTGCTGGAAGAAGTTGCCTTGGTTCATTGGAACACCCTGATTAGCTTGATTAGCTTGCATAGCTTGCATTTGCTGCATCATCTGCATCATCAACTGAGTGTTCTGAGCAGTAGTCTGCATAATTGCTCTCCAAGCCTCAGGCGGAGGAGGAGGTGAAGGAGGACGTTCTGGAACCTCTTCACCCTCTGGGTTGGCATTCGGAACCCTTTTCGGAGCCATCCTGTAAGAGATGACCACGAATCAGCAATTGATTGACAAAGGAATAAGCTGAATCAATGGAATGAATTGCAACAAGTCTTCACAATAATCATTCGAACAATAAGAACGAATGAAATCATCCGAACAAGAGGAACGAATGAATTTCTCAGTTAATTGATAACATCAGTCTTCACGAGAAGCCACATAGGGATCAAAAGGATAAAATAATAAAACAACAAGGTACGGAAAGGAACAAACACAAGAGAGGAGTTTCGTTCTAACATCTTTGTGCTGAAAGCATATGAACGCGTTACGAAAAGGTTTTGCAATCCCCGGATCAGCATAGCCAAGGACCCTTTAAGATGCAACTCCTGATAGTAACATCGGTCATATAACCCCTTCACTCAATGTCGAACCCCGAACTCACTAACCTGCATTCGTTGGAAGAATGCCTACGATCTACTAGATAAAACCCACCTATAGTTTTCCGAAAGATTCCAGTTATGCAATCAGGTGTTGGGGATACACGGGAAGCACCGCGCAATCAACTCTAACCTACATCCAGGTGTATCCATCCTTCAACACATAACCAGTCTTTCTCGGAAACTGTGTACCTCGGACCTTCGAAAAGCATCCACTATAACAAGCTATGGCAATACTCCCGAACTACCTCCCCAGTACTGGGTGATGTCGGGGTTATCTTGCCACTGGCCGTATAGGGGAGATTTTCGATGTCGGCCGTCTTAAGTATTTAGTACTGCCGCGATATGCTTGTTACAATGATACCCCGAAGCTCAAATCCTCGGTAACAGGAGGCATCGGGAACAATATCCTTGTCACAAGAACATCGAAACAATCCCAGAATACTCGCGGGATTCCTAAAAAAAAATTTGTGCAAATTTTGAAGATAGGAGAGACAAGAGTAGACGTCAGGAGTCCTCACCAGAGAGAAAGGGGATGAGAAGCAAAGAAATCCTACTCTCCGATATAATATAGGACTCAAAAAGTTTTCAGTGTGTGCCTAGACTCAACCGTCAACGGTTCGATCAAACAGTGGGGGCTCCTAGGTCGGAGAAGGCTCTGAATACCAACTTGTAATGCCCAGGATGGAGTTATACCTCCTACGTGTCGAGGCACGACTTAAAGGCATAAGTCCATCCTAGAATGATCTCAAGTTTGGTAATCTTTGCACAACTCATGTAAAAGGGGGATAGTAAACTGAAAATAGTTGGCTTACAATCGCCACGTCACAGAATTACAGTACAAGTCTCAAACATCATACATTAAGAACACTACAACCCTCTAAGGGCAAAAGCCAAATGTCAAAGTACCAAACTCAGATAAATAAACCACAGGCGGATCGAATCCTAGTAAGAGACTCCACTACTGATCGTCCGGGTAGCGCACATAGTACCGACTACGCTCCTCGTCGTACTCCCAATCCAGCTCGGTGCCATCACCTGGATAGCTCACAGCTGGACCTGCATCTGGTGTGAAGTAACTGTGAGCCACAGAGGACTCAGCAATCCCGTCTCCGGGTAACAGAACTATCAAAGCCTTTAGGTGAGGGAAAGGCTGAAGAAAGAACAAGTCTGCAGCAGCAACTAGCATCTAGCTTACGCATGTGAGAGCGAGAAGAGTAGGCATCGGCGAGAAGTGATCACGAAGTGATCCTAGCTACAAGCTCACAATCATAACCCCTCCGTGTTCAACTCCCGAATCCCTATTCGGAAATTGACAGTCACGGAACACACGCTGGTAGTGTATTAGTAACATTGTATCAAGTTAACTACAACCGGAATTAACAAGCTCCCATCTGCCACATAACCGCGGGCACGGCTTTCGAAAGTTCAAACCCTGCAGGGGTGTTCCAACTTGACCCATTACAAGCCCACGATCCGCGGAGTCGCAACTCCAAAGTGGGAAGACCCGAGTATTCTCGGAATCCCGTGCTCAATATATACCGAGCTAAGGTAAGGCTAATCCAGCAAATCCTCCCGGCGTGTCGACACCCTGATCGTAGCCGCGCGTATCTAGGTCTCAGGACACGACCGGATGAGACGTCCTACAGGTGTATGCCAGATACCTCAGGTTGCCCCAAGGCGGCCCCGCAGTCCGCTCGTTTCGGACCAACACTCATGTGGAGCACTGGCCCGGGGTTGTTGATTAAGAAAGAGGGTTAATTACTCCCTATGCATGTTTAGTTTGTTATTAGGCAAATAGTACCAATGTTGGGATTTGCTGGAAAAGACTTAGCACTTAGCGGTTTATCGAGGGGGTCCCATACACCCCAACCGTGTTAGGAACGCATAATCAAGGAACATAATACCGGCTTATACGGATCCTAACGGCATGAGTGGAACAAATCACCAAGCAAAAGGCTTAGCCTTCCACCCTTGCCAATATATAGATGATTTCAAGTTAAGCATTTATATAGTGTGATATAACCCAACCAAACTTCAACATGGAGCAAGCATCTTCGATCTTCACCTGCAACTAGCAACGCTATAAGAAGGGCTGAGCGAAGCGTACTTAGCCAAGCAACGGTTTGCATAGGTAGGGTGGTTAAACATGGCAATTGGTTACAAGTAGGAGGCTGACAAGAAGAACATGGGCATCGAGGCAAAACTATAGATCGAGACTACTAGCAATAGGCAAAGATAGTAATGTTATCGGGGTTCGGTCATCTTGCCTGAAGAGAAGTCGTTCGGATCGTAAGAAGGGTCCTCGTGCTCAACCTCGTTGGAAACCTCGTGCTCAACCTCGTACTCGATCTCAGCTTCCGGCTCTAAACAAAACAATCACACCAAGCACCAATCAACAAGATGCAATGCGCACTCGATAAACATGGATGCATGATGGATGCACTAAGGATGCACACGGAGCACGTAAAACATCACTCAAGCAAAACACCTCAAAACAAGATAACAACCTGATATTATTAATCTACACAGAAAATCACCCAAGTTTGATATAAGATTCGCTGAAATCGGAGTTACGGGCTAAAAGTTATGCCCGAAACCAGATTTGAGCGAAAGCTGAAAATTACAGCAACATAGCCACTTGGGAGCTCAAAATAATTAAGCTACAGCACCCAAAAAGCATGGCAAAGGACTTGAACACAAACTAGATATATAGTACAGCAACTAGGTCCAAAGTGCACCCCCAACGGAGTCACGGATCAATAGCAATGATCTTGGACATATTGAACTTTGCAATAAAATTCTGGCAGCAGAATTTTATTGAAACTTTAGAGCAAAAGATAAACATGCTACAGCCACTCAAATGGACATGTGAGGACATGAATGGAAAGACAACAATATAAACTTCAAGGAACAATCAAAATCCACCCCAAAACTAACATGCTTTGTCCTAGAACATCACACGAACATGGCATCGGAACGTTACAGATTCCAGACTTAGTGAAAATTCACTAAGTCCTAAAACAGCAATATCATCATAGCATATAAAAGAGCATGTTTAAGTCACCTTGAAACTAAACATGGCAAAGGGTAAGCACCTCATCAAAATACATATGACGGTGATCCCGAAACACACAAGCATGCATCATAGAGGTGAACACAACGATTGCAACGAGCTCAACAAGATGGCATTTCATAACAAGTGAAAACACAACATATGAACATGGCACTTTGCAACGATGATAACAAGGCAATAATAAATCTACCATGCAACCTATCACAAGCAACACGTAGTTCGTGGCAAGACGAACACGTGGACATGTCATTTGCATCGTTTGGACAAACGAGCTAAAAGTTATCACATGTCAAAGGTGGCATGAAAATAACACATAACAGCAGTTTTTAACATGATGCACTCTTGCAACAGCAAAACAAGTGTCAAGATGACATCTAACATGCATGACAACAACAGGTAAAACGTAGAGGACATCTCCACGAACATCTGGACATGCTACACGCGCAAAACGGAGCAACAGGCACAAAGTTAGAGCAGGTCAAAGTTAGCATTTCAGATTAGTTAACAGGGACTTAGTGGGGAAGAAGTCAACCTCAACAGAAAAAACAGATCTGATGAACAGTGCGGAGACGGGCCCGGTGCGCGCGGATCCGGCCCAGATCTGGTGCGGCGCGGCGATCTGGCGAAGGCGGCGGCGGAGGACTGCGGCCCGGCGGGCGAAGCGGCTACTGGGCCCCGGCCCAGCCGGCGCGGGGAGCTGGCGCGGAGGAGGGAAGGGCCCGGCCGGCGCGCAGCGAAGGAGCGGCGGCCCGCTCGGCTGGAGGTGGCCCGGCTCGGTGGGCGGCCTGCGGTGGCAGAGGCTGGAGGCGGTGAGCGCGCGGTGGCCCGGTTGCCTCGGCCCAGCCGGGGCGAGGAACTGGCGAAGCGAGGCCTGGGGCGGCAGCTTCGGTGCGGAGGCGGAGCAGGCCGATCCCGCGGGGCGAGGGAGTGGAGCGGTACGGGCCGGCGATGTGGTCCCCTGGACCGGCCCGTGACGAGGCGAGCTGGCGATCGACCTGGCTCGGTCGCCCGATGCGGCCAGGCGACGCGCGGGAGGAGCGCGCGAGGCAATCGCGGGGATCCGGCGGGGCGCCTCCTGGCGTTGACCTCGCGCTCAGATCGAGGGATCCTTCGGGATCCGGAAGTTTTTTTGGATCTGAGGGAAAGAAAAGAAAAAAAAAAGGAAGGGGATCTAGAGGAGGAAGAAGAAGGGGATAGGGATGCCCAAAATAGACTAGGGGGGTCTATATGTAGCAGTTTTTAGGGTTAGGAGGGGATTTAGGGGCGCTAGGAGCCCTCCGATCGCGATCCGACGGATCCGATCGCGGGGGTAGTTTTAAAAGGCCTAGACGGAGATAAAAGAAAGCAGTAGGGGTATTTCCGGGACACGAAGTGAATGCACATCGGACCCACACGAACAACGGATGGAAAAGTCAACGGAGTCCAAACGAGACGAGATTTGAGAGGCGGGTTGCACACAACAAAACAACAACACACAACACAACCTTGCGGCACACCGGTAACGAAAAACGCCCGAACAACAAAGTAGGCCTACGGGACGTCACGGACACGTGAGGGAGCTCCGGAACGCGAAACGGACAACGGGAAGAAACACACGAAACCGGATGCAACCCACAACACAGATGCAATGCAATGCACATGTCTACATGATATGAATGAATGCCACACACTCACACAACAAAACGACGAAAGCCCGAAAGACAAAGAACCCGAAAAGGAAATAGATGAAACCGGAGATATATATATACCCAAAAGGGAAAATATTACATCCGGGGCATTACATTAATGCCCCGTGGGCTTGACCCCTTGGCCGAACCATATCATACTATATATCAATTTTTACCTCCGGAGCTCTTCGTCATGTCCGTGATCTCATCCGGGACTACGAACAACATTCGGTCACCAACATACATAACTCATTCAATACTATATCGTCAACGAAACATTAAGCGTGCGGACCCTACGGGTTCGAGAACTATGTAGACATGACCGAGACATCTCTCTGGTCAATAACCAATAGCGGAACCTGGATGCCCATATTGGCTCCTACATATTCTGATCTTTATCGGTCGAACCGCATAACAACATACGTTGTTCCCTTTGTCATCGGTATGTTACTTGCCCGAGATTCGATCGTCGGTATCATCTCGTTACCGGCAAGTCTCTTTACTCGTTCCATAATACATCATCTAATGACTAACTCATTAGTCATTTGCTTCCAAGGCTTACTATGATGTGCATTACCGAGAGGGCCCAGAGATACCTCTCCGACACTCGGAATGAAAAATCCTATTCTTGATCTATGCCAACACCACAAACACCTTCGGAGACACCTGTAGAGCATCTTTATAATCACCCAGTTACGTTGTGACGTTTGATAGCACACAAGGTGTTCCTCCGGTATTCGGGAGTTGCATAATCTCATAGTCATAGGAACATGTATAAGTCATGAAGAGAGCAATACCAGTAAAACTAAACGATCATAGTGCTAAGCTAACGGATGGGTCGTGTCCATCACATCATTCTCCTAATGATGTGACCCCGTTGATCAAATGACAACTCATGTCTATGGCTAGGAAACATAACCATCTTTGATCAATGAGCTAGTCTAGTAGAGGCATACTAGGGACACTCTATTTTGTCTATGTATTCACACATGTACTAAGTTTCCAATTAATACAATTCTAGCATGAATAATAAACATTTATCATGATATAAGGAAATAAATAATAACTTTATTATTGCCTTTAGGGCATATTTCCTCCAGTCTCCCACTTGCACTAGAGTCAATAATCTAGATCACATCACCATGTGATTAACACCAATAGTTCACATCACCATGTGACTAACACCCATAGTTCTTATCGCCATGCGACCAATACCCAAAGGGTTTACTAGAGTCAATAATCTAGTTCACATCGCCATGTGATTAAGACCCAAAGAGTACTAAGGTGTGATCATGTTTTGCTTCGTGAGAGAAGTTTAGTCAGCGGGTCTGTTACATTCAGATCCGTATGTATTTGGAAATTTCTATGTCTACAATGCTCTGCATGGAGCTACTCTAGCTAATTGCTCCCACTTTCAATGCGCATACAGATTGATACTAAGAGTCATCTGGATTAGTGTTAGAGCTTGCACCGGCGTAACTCTTTACGACAAACTCTTTATCACCTCCATAATCGAGAAACATTTCCTTAGTCATTCGGTTACTAAGGATAATTTTGACCGCTGTCCAGTGATCTACTCCTAGATCACTATTGTACCTCCTTGCCAAACTCATGGCAAGGTACACAACAGGTTTGGTACACAGCATGGCATACTTTATAGAACCTATGGCTGAGGCATAGGGAATGACTTTCATTCTTTCTCTCTCTTCTGCCGAGGTCGGGTTTTGAGTCTTACTCAACTTCATACATTTTAACTCAGGCAAGAACTCCTTCTCTGACTGATCCATTTTGAACTACTTCAAAATTTGTCAAGGTATGTACTCATTGAAAAAACTTATCAAGCGTCTTGATCTATCTCTATAGATCTTGATGCTCAATATGTAAGCAGCTTCACCGAGGTCTTTCTTTGAAAAACTCCTTTCAAACACTCCTTTATGCTTTCCAGAAAAATCTACATCATTTCCGATCGACATTATGTCATTCACATATACTCATCAGAAAGGTTGTAGTGCTCCCACTCACTTTCTTGTAAATACAGGCTTCACCGCAAGTCTGTATAAATCTATATGCTTTGATCAACTTATCAAAGCGTATATTCCAACTCCGAGATGCTTGCACCAGTCCATAGATGGATCGCTGGAGCTTGCACATTTTGTTAGTACCTTTAGGATTGACAAAACCTTCTGGTTGCATCATATACAATTCTTCTTTAATAAATCCATTAAAGAATGCAGTTTTGCTATCCATTTACCAGATTTCATAAAATGCGGCAATTGCTAACATGATTCGGACAGACTTAAGATCGCTACAGGTGAGAAAGTCTCATCGTAGTCAACTCCTTGAACTTGTCGAAAACCTTTCGCAACAAGTCGAGCTTTGTAAACAGTAACATTACCGTCAGCGTCGGTCTTCCTCTTGAAGATTCATTTAATTTTGATGGCTTACCGATCATCGGGCAAGTCAACCAAAGTCCACACTTTGCTCTTATACATGGATCCCATCTCAGATTTCATGGCCTCAAGCCATTTTGCGGAATCTGGGCTCATCATCGCTTCCTCATAGTTCGTAGGTTCATCATGGTCTAGTAACATGACTTCCATAACTGGGTTGCCGTACCACTCTGGTGTGGAACGTACTCTGGTTGATCTACGAAGTTCAGCAGTAACTTTATCCGAAGTTTCATGATCTTCATCATTAGCTTCCTCACTAATTGGTGTAGGAATCACTGGAACCAGTTTCTGTGATGTACTACTTTCCAATTCAAGAGAAGGTACAATTACCTCATCAAGTTCCACTTTTCTCCCACTCACTTCTTTCGAGAGAAACTCCTTCTCTAGAAAGGATCCATTCTTAGCAACGAATATTTTGCCTTCGGATATGTGATAGAAAGTGTACCCAACAGTCTCCTTTGGGTATCCTATGAAGACACATTTCTCCGACTTGGGTTCGAGCTTATCGGGTTGAAGCTTTTTCACATAAGCATCACAACCCCAAACTTTAAGAAAACAACAACTTTGGTTTCTTGCCAAACCACAGTTCATAAGGCGTTGTCTCAACGGATTTAGATGGCACCCTTATTTAACGTGAATGCAGTTGTCTCTAATGCATAACCCAAAACGATAGTGGTAAATCGGTAAGAGACATCATAGATCGCACCATATCTAATAAAGTACGATTACGACGTTCGGACACACCATTACGCTGTGGTGTTCCGGGTGGCGTGAGTTGTGAAACTATTCCACATTGTTTTAAATGAAGGCCAAACTCGTAACTTCAAATATTCGCCTCGCGATCAGATCGTGGAAACTTTTATTTTCTTGTTACGATGATTCACTACTTCACTCTGAAATTTCTTTGAACTTTTCAAATGTTTCAGACTTGTGTTTCATTAAGTAGATATACCCATATCTTCTCAAATTATCTGTGAAGGTCGGAAAATAATGATACCCGCCGCGAGCCTCAACACTCATTGGTCTGCATACATTAGTATGTATGATTTCCAACAAGTCAATTGCTCGCTCCATTGTTCCGTAGAACGGATTTTAGTCATCTTGCCCATGAGGCATGGTTAGCAAGCACCAAGTGATTCATAATCAAGTGATTCCAAAAGTCCATCACTATGGAGTTTCTTCATGCGCTTTACACCATTATGACCTAAATGGCAGTGCCAAAAATAAGTTGCACTATCATTATTAACCTTGCATCTTTTGGCTTCAATATTTACGAATATGTGTATCACTACAATCGAGATCCAACAAACTATTTTCATTGGGTGTATGACCATCGAAGGTTTTATTCATGTAAACAGAATAACAATTATTCTATGACTTTAAATGAATAGCCGTATTGCAACAAATATGATCAAATCATATTCATGCTCAACGCAAATGTCAAATAACATTTATTTAGGTTTTACACTAATCTCAAAAGTATAGGGAGTGTGTGATGTTGATCATATCAATCTTGGAACCACTTCCAACACACATCGTCACTTCACCTTTAACTAGTCTTTGTTCATTCTGCAACTCCCGTTTCGAGTTACTAATTTTAGCAACTGAATCGGTATCAAATACCCAGGGGTTGCTATGAACACTAGTAAAGAACACATCAATAATCCGTATATTAAATATACCTTTGTTCACTTTGCCATCCTTCTTATCCGCCAAGTATCTAGGGCAGTTCCACTTCCAGTGATCATTTTCTTTGCAGTAGAAGCACTTAGTTTCAGGCTTGAGTTTAGCTTTGGGTTTCTTCACGGGAGTGACAACTTGCTTGTCATTCTTCTTGAAGTTCCCCTTCTATCCCTTTGCCATTTACTTGAAACAAGTGGTCTTGTTAACCATCAACACTTGATGCTCTTTCTTGATTTCTACCTTCACCAATTTCAGCATCGCGAAGAGCTCGGGAATTACTATCGTCATCCCTTGCATATTATAGTTCATCACGAAGTTCTACTAACTTGGTGATAGTGTCTAGAGAACTTTGTCAATTACTATCTTATCTGGAATATTAACTCCCACTCGATTCAAGCAATTGTAGTACCCAGACAATCTGAGCACATGCTCAATGGTTGAGCTATTCTCCTCCATCTTGTAGGCAAAGTACTGTCAGAGGTCTCATACCTCTCGACACGGGCATGAGTATGAAATACCAATTTCAACTCTCGGAACATCTCATATGCTCCATGGCATTCAAAACATTTTTGAAGTCCCGGTTCTAAGCCGTAAAGCATGGTGCACTAAACTATCAAGTAGTCATCATACCGAGCTTTTGTCAAAACGCTCATAACATCTGCATCTGCTCCTGCAATAGGTCTGTCACCTAGCGATGCATCAAGGACATAATTCTTCTCTGCAGCAATGAGGAAAATCCTCAGATCACAGAAAAAGTCCGCATCATTGCTACTAACATCTTTCAACTTAGTTTTCTCTAGGAACATATAAAACAAACGGGGAGCAACATCGTGAGCTATTGATCTACAACATATATATATGCTAATACTACCAGGACTAAGTTCATGATAAATTAAAGTTCAATTTAATCATATTACTTAAGAACTCCCACTTAGATAGACATCCCTCTAGTCATCTAAATGATCACGTGATCCAAATCAACTAAACCATGTCCGATCATCACGTGAGATGGAGTAGTTTCAATGGTGAACATCTTATGTTGATCATATCTACTATATGATTCACGCTCGACCTTTCGGTCTCCAGTGTTCCGAGGCCATATCTGCATATGCTAGGCTCGTCAAGTTTAACCCGGGTATTCTACGTGTGCAAAACTAGCTTTCACCCGTTGTATTTGAACGTAGAGCTTATCACACCCGATCATCACGTGGTGTCTCGGCACGACGAACTTTCGCAATGGTGCATACTCAGGGAGAACACTTATACCTTGAAATTTTGTAAGGGATCATCTTATAATGCTACCATCGTACTAAGCAAAATAAGAAGCATAATAAGATAAACATCACATGCAATCAAAATATGTGACATGATATGGCCATCATCATCTTGTGCTTTTGATCTCCATCTTCAAAGCACCGTCATGATCACCTTCGTCACAGGCGCGACACCTTGATCTCTATCATAGCATCGTTGTTGTCTCGCCAACTATTGCTTCCATGACTATCGCTACCGGTGATGGGCCTCTAACCCCTCGTTGGTTACCCCAAGTGGAAGGTGTGAGATGCAGTGTTGTGGAAGTTTTTCCCTTAGCAAAGATGCCAAGGATCGAATCCCCAGAGACTCCTAAGTTCAACAAGTAGGTGTCAACTGCTAACGGCGCCAGATATTAGCAATCAACGTGGACCTGCACACAGATACAAATAACTTTGCTCCCAACGAGTATAGAGAGGTTGTCAATCCCTCCGGCTTTGTAGTTCACAAAGGATTAAACGCAAATGATAGTAGTGATAGATAATGTTTGCAATAGTAAGTAAAAGAGAAAAGTAAATAGCGGATGTGATCAATGATGGTAATATGGACCGGAGTCTCATGATGTTCACTAGTGATGTCTCTCTCCCAAAAGATGATAAAACAGCTATGTGAGGTAAACGAATTACAGCTGGGCAATTGACAGGACCACGAACGCAAACCAATGCTGACTACATTGCAAGAAAGGTTGAGGTTCAAAGCTTGGGCGGTACGCCAAAGTAAGTAGACCGAAATCCATCAATATCTACTACTAATCATCCACCTTGAGATATCTATCCAGAACATCTCGCTGGTATTAAGTTGCGAGCCCCACCCATAGTGTAAACTCAAAGCAACAGACAACTGCATTAAAAGAACTTTGCGTAAAGTAAACAATCCTTGCACCCGCGGGCACAAGCACCGTTGTTTTCCCCTTTGTGGCAACAGCACATCCCCTAGACTCATGTTTCTGTCACTCAAGCTAGTCATCGAGGGGCATGAACCCACAATCAAGCATAACGTTCCCTCTTGGAGTCACTACGTATTACTTGGCCAAAGCAATAAATAACAACGGAGAACATGCAAGAATTACTTATGAACATAAATATAAAAGAGGTAGATCAAATATATTACTCAATCACAATCTGAACATAATCTCATAATCCATCGGATCCCAACAAACTCATCATAGCAACAGCATAAGGATTACATATGTGCCTCGATCATGTAGGGCAGCTCACGAGGACTAATTAGTGAAGCACAAGAACGGGAGGAGAACATCACATAGCTACTGGTCATGGACTCATGGTCCAAGGGAGACTACTCACAACTCATCCGGGAGGCGTCCATGGTGGTGGAGAGGCTCCCGATGGTGATCCTCCCCTCCGGCAGGGTGCCGGGAAGAGTTCTCCTGGTGCTCCCGATCTTGGAAGCGGCGGCGGCGGCAGAACAGAGATGAGATCGCGAAAAAGAGTTCCCGTCCCGAGGGTTTAGAAGGACGCTCTAAATATATGCCAAAGGGGGGCACCAGACGGGGCTCGGGGGGCCCAGGCGCCCCCCGGCGCGGCCCAGGGGGGGCGTGCCGCCACGGCGCCTGGGGCCCTGGTGCCCCCCCCCCCCCGGCTGTACTTCGGGCGCAAGGTAGGTTCTGGAATGCTGATTTTTTATATAATTTTTCTGGATTTTTCCTGACAGTTCTCGTAATGTGAAAACCTGAAATACAAAAACAGCCGAAAACAGAAACTGGCACTGGGGTGCACTCGATTAGTAGGTTAGTCCAAATATGATCAAAAGTGTATGGAAGTGTATAAATATCATAGCAATATCACCCAAAAGTGGCATGGAGCAAGCAGAAATTATAGATACGTTTTGGACGTATCAACATCCCCAAGCTTAATTCCTGCTCGTCCTCGAGTAGGTAAATGATAACAAGAATAATTTATGTGGTGACATGCTATTAACCATATAGGACTTTTTATAGTCATATGACAAAAGCTTAGTGAGACAATGATTCTATAGTAATTAAATTGCCTCATGAGAAAATCACAAAGGACTGAAAGTTTTACAATATGAAACTGAAACATCAAAAAGATTTGCAATGAACATGGTGTGCAAATATGATAAAGTGATATCTAGCTTGCCCCCTTTAGTGAAGCAAAACATAAATGCAGGGGCACCTTCAAGGTTTAAGTGATGACTAGATACAATGATTTCAAAATAAACGATATCACAATCATGCAAAAGACAATGCTACTTTGGAATAATGCACATTACACTTAGAATGACAATCATGCTCTCAGTAGTTGGTGCTTGAAGAAATAAGGTGGAGACTCAAAAAGTAAAAGAATGGTTATGTGCTAGTGCTTTTTATTTTGAAAACATAGAAGCAATTTTGTCAACGGTAGTAGTACTTCATATGTGTCAAGCATAAGACATCCTATAAGTTGCAAGCCTCATGCATCGAATACCAATAGTGCTCGCACCTTGTCCTAATTAGCTCGGGTTTCCATGGGTTATCATTGCATTACATATGTTTCAACCAAGTGTCACAAAGGGATACCTCTATGCCACCTGTACAAAGGTCCAAGGAGATAAATCGCATTTGATTTCTCGTTTTTGATAGATCTCAACTTGAGGACATCCATACCGGGACAACATAGAAAATAGATAATGGACTCCTCTTCAATGCATAAGCATATTCTCATAAGAGATTGAGGATTAATGTCCAAGCTAAAACTTCCACCATGATGCATGGCTTTGGTTGGCGGCCCAATGTTCTTCTCTAACAATATGCATACTCATTCAACCCATGGCAAATCACCCTTACTTCAGACAAGACGAACATGCATAGCAACTCACATGATATTCAACAAAAGTGTGACAGTTGATGGCGTCCCCAGAAACATGGTTACCACTCAGCAAGCAACTTATAAGAAATAAGATACATAGGCAACATATTCTTTACCACAATAGTTTTTAAGCTACTTTCCCATGAGCTATGTATTGCAAAGTTAGTCTGCTTAGTACAGGTGGAGGTTAGCAAAAGACTGGGAGCGACCAACTAAGAGAGCAATGACGGTCATAATCATGCAGAGCGACAAAGCAACATTGAATCAGGCATGGTAGTTATATCGCTACTCAGAAATAAAAGATCATCAAGGCTTGACAGACTTTCTTTACAGTCTTAAATATGCGTGAGCATACGCCAAGTCAATCAAAATAAATTCTCGAAGTAAGATATTACTAAACCATACCACATCATAGGCAAACAAATCAAGTTGGTACTCCAATAACACATTGGGAATCCCCCAGCTATTTGAGACTAACCATAAGAAAACCTGAACTACTAAGCGCCATTATGCACGTAGCATCTTTATCATAGACATATCAACCAATGCAACGGAAGCAAACTCTCTTAATAAGATAAGCATGATAATTAAAGAGAGTTCAAGCAACCAACTAAACAAAAGCTCTTTGAAAAGATAAGCATGAATACTAAGAGCAGAGCATGATAGTAGCTATTAAAAGACAAAGAACACACACAGCAAAGATAGATATGAAAATTCTATGTTATGTTCTAGGTAGAAGTGGAGCGTGTTTCTCTCCCACATAAAGTACGCTGAGTTCCGACTCGTTATGAAAAACTAAAAAGAAAACTAAAAGCAAGACGCTCCAAGCATAGCACATAACACATGAAGTGATAAAAATATAGCGGAACGAAAGACGAACTGATAATGTTGATGGAGAAGGGGATGCACGGGGGCATCCCCAAGCTTAGACGCTTGAGTCTCCTTGAATATTTCTTGGGGGTGCACGGGGGCATCCCCAAGCTTGAGCGCTTGACACTCCTGAATCTTTTTATCATCTTCCCTCGCACACTTGAAAACTCCCTTCATACATAACTCATCATAATCTGATTAGCGAGGTTAGTACCCTTAATAAAATAATTGTTCCTTGCTGGAAATAAAGATATTCTTGAAGGTCTACTGTTTCTCAAGATTACCAAAAGGTTTTTGCAAAGAAAAAGCAAGCTCTTGGTTTGCAAAATGAAGGAAAGGCAAAACAGGACAGAATCTGTGAAAAACAGAACAGCAGGTAGTAAATGATTTGTTCGGGGTACTTCTGCAACTCAAATCAAAAAACTCAGAACAGATGCACGAAAGATAATTATATAGAGAACGCTTTCGAAAAAATTCAGACCAAAAAGATGATCTGGTGATTTTATACGAATTTTTCTATCCAAGGACAGAATCTGTTTCCTGGACAGCACCTCACAACTTTTGAACTTTCTAGCAATCAGAGGCTATACTTGGCACAAATATGAAAAGCAAAGATACAATGATGATGCTACTGTAGTAAACAACATCAAGACACAACAAAAGCAAAATATAAAAATTTATTCATGTGGGCTGCCTCCCAAAAGCGCTTTCTTTTATGCCTTTAAGCTAGGCATAATGCATATAGATCAAGTTTTATCAAGAGTAAAAGAATAGCTAGCCCGTACAACGGACTCAAAAGGTAACTTGATCTTCTTACGAGGGAAGTGTTCCATCCCTTTCTTGAGAGGAAACTAAAATTTTATATTACCCTCTTTCATGTCAATGATAGCACCAACGGTGCGCAAAAAAGGACGTCCCAAAATAATTGGACATGAAGGATCACATTCAATATCCATAATAGTAAAATCAACGGGAACATAATTATCATTGACAACGATAAGAACATCGTCGATCCTCCCCAAAGGTTTCTTTATGGAAGAATCAACGAGACGAACACCAAAAGAACAAGAATCAAAAGGTTTCAATTTAAGCATATCATATATTCTTTTGGGCATAACAGAGGTACTAGCTCCAACATCACATAATGCATAGCAAGAGAAGTCATTCAATTTAATTTTTATCATATGATCCCAACCATCTTCTAGCTTTCTAGGTATGGAGGCTTCTACTCTAAGTTTCTCCTCCCTAGCTTTGATGAGAGCATTAGTGATATGCTCTGTGAAGGCAAGGTTAAGCGTGCTAGTGCGGGGATCTCTAGACATCTTGTGAAGGAAATCAATAACTTCGGTAAGAGTGCAATTATCAAAATCAAGGTCACGAGCATCAAGTAAAGTGGTAGTGGTGTCCTTTAGGTTCACTTGTTTGGTAGTTTCTATAGTCATAGCATCACCATTAATAGGTCCAATGGGACCAGGAGTACATTGGGTGCTAAGAGTTTGAACATCCTCAACAACTTGGATAGTTGCAACAGTGTGGTGGGTAGGAAGGCTCTTAATTCTATCTTCTTCCTCCCTTTCTCTAGCCCATCTTTCTTTAAGTTTAGCCATCATCCTAATGTTTTCATTAATTTGCACTTGAATAGCATTTATAGGAGTGACTTCCCTCTCCTCAAGAGGAGAAAATTTATTTTTTAGCAATTTTACCTCATTGGCTAAATGGTCTACCTTAAAAGAAAGATCATCTAGTTTGTTTAGTTTTTCTTCTACACTCTTATTAAAGGCTTTTTGGGTAGTAATGAAATCTTTAAGCATAATCTCTAGTTCAGTAGTGGAGTTCCTGGTGCTAGGATAAGCATTGTTGTTCCCATAAGAATTAGAGGGGAACGGTCTAGGATTGCTACCAAAGTTACTCCTATAAGCATTGTTGTTAAAATTGTTTCTAGAGATAAAGTTCACATCTACTTGTTCTTGAGCAATCAAAGAATTTAAAGGAACATCACGAGGATCAACAGAAGATTGCTGCGAAAGTAGAGACATGATCAAGTCAACTTTTTCATTTAAGGAGGAAATCTCCTCGACAGAGTTTACCTTCCTACCTGTTGGAGCGCGTTCGGTGTGCCATTGGGAATAGTTGGTCATCATCTCATCGAGAAGCTTTGTGGCAGCACCAAGTGTAGTTGACATAAAAGTTCCTCCCGCGGCCGAATCTAACAAGTTCCGCGAGGTAAAGTTCAAGCCTGCATAAAAAGTTTGGATAACCATCCAAGTAGTCAAACCGTGAGTAGGGCAGTTCTTGATAAGAGATTTCATACGTTCCCAAGCTTGGGCAACGTGTTCATTATCCAATTGTTTAAAATTCATTATGTTACTTCTCAGTTGGATAATTTTAGCAGGTGGATAGTATTTTCCGATAAAAGCATCTTTGCACTTGTCCCATGAATCTATGCTATTTCTAGGCAAAGACTGAAACCAAATTTTAGCTCCTCCTCTCAAGGAGAAAGGAAAAAGCTTAAGCTTAACAATATTACCATATATTTCTTGGTACTTTTGCATATCACAAAGTTCAACAAAGTTGTTTAAGTGTAAAGCAGCATCATCTCCAGCACCGGAGAATTGATCTTTCATGACTAAGTTCAGTAAAGCAGGTTTAATTTCATATGATGGTGCTGAAGTGGCAGGTGTAGTGATAGGTGTGCTGATAAAGTCGTTGTTGTTGTGACTAGTGAAGTCACACAACTTGGTGTTCTCGGTGGAACTCATAGTAGCAAGCAAGCAAGATAACTATTTTTGTGATTTTCGATAAAAGGTACTAAAGCAAAACTGAAAGGTAAACTAACAAGACTAAAAGCAAAGGTAAAAGATAGCGTGCAACTCCCCTATCCTGAAGAGTGGAGTCCCCGGCAACGGCGCCAGAAAAACTCCTTGATGGGCCTCTAACCCCTCGTTGGTTACCCCAAGTGGAAGGTGTGAGATGCAGTGTTGTGGAAGTTTTTCCCTTAGCAAAGATGCCAAGGATTGAATCCCCAGAGACTCCTAGGTTCAACAAGTAGGTGTCAACTGCTAACGGCGCCAGATATTAGCAATCAACGTGGACCTGCACACAGATACAAATAACTTTGCTCCCAACGAGTACAGAGAGGTTGTCAATCCCTCCGGCTTTGTAGTTCACAAAGGATTAAACACAAATGATAGTAGTGATAGATAATGTTTACAATAGTAAGTAAAAGCGAAAAGTAAATAGCGGATGTGATCAATGATGGTAATATGGACCGGAGTCTCATGATGTTCACTAGTGATGTCTCTCTCCCAAAAGACGATAAAACAGCTATGTGAGGTAAACGAATTACAGCTGGGCAATTGACAAGACCACGAACGCAAACCAATGCTGACTACATTGCAAGAAAGAATGAGGTTCAAAGCATGGGCGGTACACCAAAGTAAGTAGACTGAAATCCATCAATATCTACTACTAATCATCCACCTTGAGATATCTATCCAAAACATCTCGCTGGTATTAAGTTGCGAGCCCCACCCATAGTGTAAACTCAAAGCAACAGACAACTGCATTAAAAGAACTTTGCGTAAAGTAAACAATCCTTGCACCCGCGGGCACAAGCACCGTTGTTTTCCCCCTTGTGGCAACAGCACATCCCCTAGACTCACGTTTCTGTCACTCAAGCTAGTCATCGAGGGGCATGAACCCACAATCAAGCATAACGTTCCCTCTTGGAGTCACTACGTATTACATGGCCAAAGCAATAAATAACAACGGAGAACATGCAAGAATTACTTATGAACATAAATATAAAAGAGGTAGATAAAATATATTACTCAATCACAATCTGAACATAATCTCATAATCCATCGGATCCCAGCAAACTCATCATAGCAACAGCATAAGGATTACATATGTGCCTCGATCATGTAGGGCAGCTCACGAGGACTAATTAGTGAAGCACAAGAACGGGAGGAGAACATCACATAGCTACTGGTCATGGACTCATGGTCCAAGGGAGACTACTCACAACTCATCCGGGAGGCGTCCATGGTGGTGGAGAGGCTCCCGATGGTGATCCTCCCCTCCGGCAGGGTGCCGGGAAGAGTTCTCCTGGTGCTCCCGATCTTGGAAGCGGCGGCGGCGGCGGAACAGAGATGAGATCGCGAAAAAGAGTTCCCGTCCCGAGGGTTTCGAAGGACGCTCTAA
>LR738709.1:577356265-577382282 GCA_902687465.1 Secale cereale
GGCTGTACTTCGGGCGCAAGGTAGGTTCTGGAACGCTGATTTTTTATATAATTTTTCTGGATTTTTCCTGACAGTTCTCGTAATGTGAAAACCTGAAATACAAAAATAGCCGAAAACAGAAACTGGCACTGGGGTGCACTGGATTAGTAGGTTAGTCCAAATATGATCAAAAGTGTATGGAAGTGTATAAATATCATAGCAATATCACCCAAAAGTGGCATGGAGCAAGCAGAAATTATAGATACGTTTTGGACGTATCAACCGCTTAGTGATAAAGTAAAGCAATTACATGGCGACTGTATTTCATACAATAAAGCGACAACCATATGGCTCCTGCTAGTTGCCGATAACTTTACAAAACATGATCATCTCATACAAAAACGTATAACTCATCATGTCTTGACCATATCACATCACAACATGCCCTGCAAAAACAAGTTAGACGTCCTCTACTTTGTTGTTGCAAGTTTTACGTGGCTGCTACGGGCTTAGCAAGAACCGTTCTTACCTACGCATACAAAACCACAATAATATTTCGTCAAGTATGTGATGTTTAAACCTTCACAAGGACCGGGCGTAGCCATACTTGATTTAGCTAAAGTGAGAGAGGCAGACACCCGCCAGTCACCTTTAAGCAATGAGTGCTCATAACGGTGAAACTAGTCTCACGTAAGCATACGCGTAATGTCGGTCCGGGCCGCTTCATCTCACAATACCGCCGAACCAAAGTATGACATGCTGGTAAGCAGTATGACTAGTATCGTCCACAACTCATTGTGTTCTACTCGTGCATATCGTCTACGCATAGACCTGGCTCATGATGCCACTGTTGGGGAACGTAGTATTTCAAAATTTTCCTACGATCACGCAATATATATCTACTAGAAGCATAGCAACGAGAGGGGAGAGTATGTCTACGTACCCTCGTAGACCGAAAGCGAAAGCGTTTATCAACGCAGTTGATGTAGTCGTACACCTTCACGATCCGTCCCGATCTAGTACCGAACGTACGGCACCTCCGCGTTCAGCACACGTTCAGCTCGATGACGTCCTCGCCTTCTTGATCCAGCAAGATGGGCGAAGTAGTATATGAGTTCCGGCAGCACGACGGCGTGGTGATGGTTGCTGATGAAGAACAATCTCTGCAGGGCTTTGCCAAGCACTACAGAAACTAGACGGAGGATAAACTAGAGGGTCGGGGTTGCCGGCACACGGCTTGGTGTATCTTGATGTGTTCCAGGTGCTAACCCCGCCCCTCTATTTATATGTTGAGCCCTGGGGTCATAACTTGGAGCAAAAGCCTCCTCAAAGTTGGTTTTGCCCGAAAGGCAAGAGTTCCACTCGGACTCCAGGACCAAACGCCACAATCCTTGGCGTCTGGCCCAGACGCCATGGGCCTCGGCGTCTAGCCCAGGGCCAGAGGCTAGGGTCTCCGGCGTTTGGCCCCCTGGCCTCCGCAAAACACCTTTTGCACCAACTTAATGCCCTGTGGGCTTGACCCCTTGGCCGAACCATATCATCCTATATATCAATTTTTACCTCCGGAGCTCCTCGTCATGTCTGTGATCTCATTCGGGACTCCGAACAACATTCGGTCACCAACATACATAACTCATTCAATACTATATCGTCAACGAAATGTTAAGCGTGCGGACCCTATGGGTTCGAGAACTATGTAGACATGACCGAGACATCTCTCTGGTCAATAATCAATAGCGGAACCTGGATGCCCATATTGGCTCCTACATATTCTACGAAGATCTTTATCGGTCGAACCGCATAACAACATATGTTGTTCCCTTTGTCATCGGTATGTTACTTGCCCGAGATTCGATCATCGGTATCATCATACCTAGTTCAATCTCGTTACCGGCAAGTCTCTTTACTCATTACATAATACATCATCTCATGACTAACTCATTAGTCATTTGCTTCCAAGGCTTATTATGATGTGCATTACCGAGAGGGCCCAGAGATACCTCTCCGACACTCGGAATGACAAAGCCTATTCTTGATCTATGCCAACACCACGAACACCTTCGGAGACACCTGTAGAGCATCTTTATAATCACCCAGTTACGTTGTGACGTTTGATAGCACACAAGGTGTTACTCCGGTATTCGGGAGTTGCATAATCTCATAGTCATAGGAACATGTATAAGTCATGAAGAAAGCAATACCAGTAAAACTAAACGATCATAGTGCTAAGCTAATGGATGGGTCGTGTCCATCACATCATTCTCCTAATGATGTGACCCCGTTGATCAAATGACATCTCATGCCTATGGCTAGGAAACATATCCATCTTTGATCAATGAGCTAGTCTAGTAGAGGCATACTAGGGACACTCTATTTTGTCTATGTATTCACACATGTACTAAGTTTCCAGTTAATACAACTCTAGCATGAATAATAAACATTTATCATGATATAAGGAAATAAATAATAACTTTATTATTGCCTCTAGGGCATATTTCCTTCACATAGGGGGAGCCTATGAATGTTACATGTCTTTCCAAAGCTTTACGTGCTATTCTCTATATCTTTATCTAAAGCTTTGATGTATGTTGTCATCAATTACCAAAAAGGGGGAGATTGAAAGCACAAGTGCTCCCTGGGTGAGTTTGGTAATTAATGTCAACATATCTCTTGTTGGACTAATACTTTTACCTAGTATATTTCAGAGGAGTTCAACACTGGAGTGGCATGGACAAGAGGATGTGGAACCCCTTCAAGATGCTAAGGACAAAAGGTTGGCAAAAGCTCAAAGCTCAGGACTCTACATTTTCTATTTCAGTGATCCAAGATCACATTGAGTCCATAGGAAAGCCAATACTATTAAAAGGGGATGAGGTGTCGCTTAATGGCTTGCTTGCTCAAAGTGCTTAGTGATATGCTCCAAAGCCCTCAACCACTTCATCACATCCACATATGTACTAAACCTAAAAGTCAAACTCAGCCCCACCGATTTGAACTATCCAGCGCCACCGAGTTCATTTGACATAGCCACTGCTGAAACCCTAATCAGTTCGGTCTCATCGATAGGGATCTCAGTCTCACCGAGATGGGAATGTCAACTCTCTGTTTCCTATTTGAAACATCTCGGCCTAACCGAGATGTGAGGATCGGTCTCACCGAGTTAGTATTGCAAACTCTCCGATTCCCTTTCGTAACATTTCGGTCTCAACAAAATGAGCAAATTGTTCCCACCGAGTTTGCCTGACCAACCCTCTGTGTGCCTATTATAGGAATCGGTCTCAATGAGTTTATGTGACCGGTCTCACCAAGATTACGTTATGCCCTAACCCAAAAGAAATCGGTCCCACCGAGTTGACCAAGTCGGTCCCACCGAAAAGCCTAACATTCACAATTTGAACTAAATCGGTCCGACTGAGTTTCTTGATTCGGTCCCACCGAGTTGGCCAAAATGTGTGTAACGGTTGGATTTTGTGTGGCGGCTATATATACCCCTCCACCCCCTCTTCACTCGTGGAGAGAGCCATTAGAACAAGACTACACTTCCATTACTCATTTTCTGAGAGAGAACCACCTACTCAAGTGTTGAGATCAAGATATTCCATTCCTACCACATAAATATTGTTCTCTAGCCTTCTCCAAGTTGCTTTCCACTCAATCTCTTCTTCCACCATATCCAAATCTGTGAGGAGCTGTTTGAGTGTTGGGGAGACTATCATTTAAAGCATTTGAGCAAGGAGTTCATTATCAACACACCGTTTGTTACCTTTTGGATAGTGGTGTCTCCTAGATTGGTTAGGTGTCACTTGGGAGCCTCCGGCAAGATTATGGAGTTGAACCAAGGAGTTTGTAAGGGAAAGGAGATCGCCTACTTCGTGAATATCTACCCGAGTGAGGCAAGTCCTTCGTGGGCGATGGCCATGGTGGGATAGACAAGGTTGCTTCTTCGTGGACCCTGATACGTCCAAAACGTATCTATAATTTCTGCTTGCTCCATGCCACTTTTGGGTGATATTGCTATGATATTCATACACTTCCATACACTTTTGATCATATTTGGACTAACTTACTAATCCAATGCACCCCAGTGCCAGTTTCTGTTTTCGGCTGTTTTTGTATTTCGGGTTTTCACGTTTCGAGAACTGCCCAGAAAAATCCAGAAAAATTATATAAAAAATCAGCGTTCCGGAAACAACACTGCGTCCGAAGGGCAGCCTGGGGGGGGCCACCAGGGCTCCAGGCGCCCAGGCGGCGCCCCCCCCCCCCTGGGCCGCGCCGGGGGGCGCCTGGGCCCCCCGAAGCTCCCCCGATGCCCTACTTTGGCATATATTTTAAGGGTCCTCCGTAACCCTCAGAACACGAACTCTTTTCGCGATCACATCTCTGTTCCGCTGCCGCCGCCGCTTCCAAGATCGGGAGCACCAGGAGAACTCTTCCCGGCACCCTGCCGGAGGGGAGGATCACCACCGGGAGCTTCTCCACCACCATGGACGCCTCCCGGATGACTCGTGAGTAGTTTCCTTTGGACCATGAGTCCATGACCAGTAGCTATGTGATGTTCTCCTCCCGTTCTTGTGCTTCACTAATTAGTCCTCGTGAGTTGCCCTACATGATAGAGGCACCTATGTAATCCTTATGCTGTTGCTATGTTGAGTTTGCTGGGATCCGATGGATTATGAGATTATGTTCAGATTGATCTTGAGTAATATATTTGATTCACCTCTTTTATATTTTTGTTCATAAGTAATTCTTGCATGTTCTCCGTTGTTATTTATTGCTTTGGCCGAGTAATAGGTAGTGACTCCAAGAGGGAACGTTATGCTCGATTGTGGGTTCATGCCCCTCGATGACTAGCTTGAGTGACAGAAACATGAGTCTAGGGGATGTGTTGTTGCCACAAGGGGGAAAACAACGGTGCTTGTGCCCGCGGGTGCAAGGATTGTTTACTTTACGCAAAGTTCTTTTAATGCAGTTGTCTGTTGCATTGAGTTTACACTATGGGTGGGACTCGCAACTTAATACCAGCGAGATGTTCTGGATAGATATCTCAAGGTGGATGATTAGTAGTAGATGTTGATGGATTTCGGTCTACTTACTTTGGCGTACCGCCCATGCTTTGAACCTCAACCTTTCTTGCAATGTAGTCAGCATTGGTTTGCGTTCGTGGTCCTGTCAATTGCCCAGCTGTAATTTGTTTACCTCACATAGCTGTTTTATCGTCTTTTGGGAGAGAGACATCACTAGTGAACATCATGAGACTCCGGTCCATATTACCATCATTGATCACACCCGCTATTTACTTTTCGCTATTTACTTACTATTGCAAAACACTATCTATCACTACTATCATTGCTTTTAATCCTTTGTGAACTACAAGGCCGGAGGGATTGACAACCTCTCTGTACTAGTTGGGAGCAAAGTTATTTGTATCTGTGTGCAGGTCCACGTTGATTGCTACTAATCTGGCGCCGTAGCAATTGACACATACTTGTTGAACCTAGGAGTCTCTGGGGATTCGATCCTTGGTATCTTTGCTAAGGGAAAACACTTCTACTTACTGCATCTTACACCTTCCACTTGGGGTAACCAACGAGGGGTTCGAGGCCCATCAAGGAGTATTTTCTGGCGCCGTTGCCGGGGACTCCACTCTTCAGGATAGGGGAGTTGCATGCTATTTTTACCTTTGCTTTTTAGTCTTGTTAGTTTACCTTTCATTTTTGCTTTAGTACCTTTTTATCGAAAATCACAAAAATAGTTATCTTGTTCTTTAGTTATCATTATGTCGGGTCCTTTTGTCTTTGACGAGGCAAAAGTTCTCACCTTTAAACAAAGAGGTGGGGAAAGTTTGAAAGATGCTTGGTATAGAATTAATGATTCACAAAAAAGAGCCACCAAGAAGCAACCTACTACTATCTTGCTTAGAAATTTTTATGTTGGAATTACTTCTTGGAATAGGTTTATTCTAGATACTGCTATCAATGGGAATTTCCTAGAGGCCCCAGTTTGGGAGTCTCTTAGTATTATTGAAAATCTTGTTGGGAATCTCCCTGTTGTTAGCATTCCAGAGGACATCACCCTAGCTCACATTATGAAAAAACTTGAAAAGATAGAGCTAGAGATGCCAAGCATTAATAAGATGAATGAGTTGGATCGTAAGATCCAAGGGAATTTGAATAGACTTGATAGCTCCATGCATAAAATTTTCAAAATTTTGGAGACCGACAAATTCCATGATTCTGACTCTTCTAGGATGGACAAGATTGAGGAAATATTTGATACCTTAGGAACTACTTTCTCCTCGATCAAAACCAAAAAGGTAGAAACTCCGGCAAAGAGTGAGCCTAAGTTCGTTCACGTTCCAAAGGCTCCCCGTTTTAAAAGTAATCCACCTACTGCCAAAGGGGTTGAAACTGTAAAGACTTTGGAAGAAACACCTATCGTTGATGAATTTAAATGAATCTTCCCTTGACTTTTATCCTTTTGGTCTTCTACATAGAAGTATCTCTATGAGGCCTTTATTTGAGAGTCCTCTTAAGACTAGTTGTATTATTGAAGAGCTTTTTGATGATCTTGATGATGGTTCAATTGATACAACTTGATATATGCATTATGCCTAGCTTAAAGGCATAAAAGAAAGCGCTTTTGGGAGGCAGCCCACATGAATATTTTTTTTGCTTTTGTTGAGTCTTGATGTTGTTTACTGCTGTAGCATCATCATTGTATCTTTGCTTTTCATAATTGTGCCAAGTATAGCCTTTGATTGCTAGAAAGTTCAAAAGTGTGAGGTGCTGTCCAGGAAACATATTCTGTCCTTGGATAGACAAATTCGTATAAAATCACCAGATCATCTTTTTGGTCTGAATTTTTTCGACAGCGTTCTCTATATAATTTTCTTTCGTGTGTCTGTTCTGAGTTTTTTTATTTGAGTTGCAGAAGTATCCCGAACAGATCAATTACTGCCTGCTGTTCTGTTTTTCACAGATTCTGTCCTGTTTTGCCTTTCCTTCACTTTGCAAATCAAGAGCTTGCTTTTTCTTTGCAAAAACCTTTTGGCAATCTTGAGAAACAGTAGAAATTCAAGAATATCCTTATTTCCAGCAAAGTATAATTATTTTATTAAGGGTACTAACCTCGCTAATCAGATTATGATGAGTTATGTATGAAGGGAGTTTTCAAGTGTGCGAGGGAAGATGATAAAAAGATTCAGGAGTGTCAAGCCCTCAAGCTTGGGGATGCCCCCGTGCACCCCCAAGAAATATTCAAGGAGACTCAAGCGTCTAAGCTTGGGGATGCCCCCGTGCATCCCCTTCTCCATCAACATTATCAGTTCGTCTTTCGTTCCGCTATATTTTTATCACTTCATGTGTTATGTGCTATGCTTGGAGCGTCTTGCTTTTAGTTTTCTTTTTAGTTTTCATAACGAGTCGGAACCCAGCATTCCTTTATGTGGGAGAGAAACACGCTCCACCCCTACCTAGAACATTACATAGAATTTTCATGTCTATCTTTGCTGTGTGTGTTCTTTGTCTTTTAAATAGCTACTGTCGTGCTCTGCTCTTAGTATTCATGCTTATCTTTTCAAAGAGCTTTTGTCTAGTTGGTTGCTTGAACTCTCTTTGATTATCATGCTCACCTTATTAAGAGAGTTTGCTTCCATTGCACTGGTTAATGTGTCTATGATAAAGATGCTACTTGCATGATGGTGCTTAGTAGTTCAGGTTTTCTTATGGTTAATCTCAAATAGTTGGGGGGTTCCCAATGTGTTATTGGAGTACCAACATGGTTTGTTTGCCTATGATGTGGTATGGTTTAGTAATATCTTCCTTCAAGAATTTATTTTGATTGACTTGGCGTATGCTCACGCATATTTAAGACTGTAAAGAAAGTCTGTCAAGCCTTGATGATCTTTTATTTCTGAGTAGCGATATAACTTCCATGCCTGATTCAATATTGCTTTGTCGCTCTGCATGATTATGACCGTCATTGCTCTCTTAGTTGGTCGCTCCCAGTCTTTTGCTAACCTCCACCTGTACTAAGCAGACTAACCATGCAATACATAGCTCATGGGAAAGTAGCCTAAAAACTATTGTGGTAAAGAATATGTTGCTTATGTATCTTATTTCTTATAAGTTGCTTGCTGAGCGGTAACCATGTTTCTGGGGACGCCATCAACTGTCACACTTTCATTGAATATCATGTGAGTTGCTATGCATGTTCGTCTTGTCTGAAGTAAGGGTGATTTGTCGTGGGTTGAATTAATATGCATATTGTTAGAGAAGAACATTGGGCCGCCAACCAAAGCCATGCATCACGGTGGAAGTTTTAGCTTGGACCTTAATCCTCAATCTCTCATGAGAATATACTTATGCATTAAAGAGGAGTCCATCATCTATTTTCTATGTTGTCCCGGTATGGATGTCCTCAAGTTGAGATCTATCAAAAACGAGAAATCAAATGCGATTTATCTCCTTGGACCTTTGTACATGTGGCATAGAGGTACCCCTTTGTGACACTTGGTTGAAACATATGCAATGCAATGATAACCCATGGGAATCCGAGCTAATTAGGACAAGGAGCGAGCACTATTGGTATACGATGCATGAGGCTTGCAACTTATAGGATGTCTTATGCATGACACATATGAAGTACTACTACCGTTGACAAAATTGCTTCTATGTTTTCAAAATAAAAAGCTCTAGCACATAACCATTCTTTTACTTTTATGTTGAGTCTCCACCTTCTTTTAAAAGCACCAACTACTGAGAGCATGATTGTCATTCTAAGTGTAATGTGCATTGTCCCAAAGTAGCATTGTCTTTTGCCTAACTGTGATATCGTTTATTCTGAAATAATTGTATCTAGTCATCACTTAAACCTTGAAGGTGCCCCTGCATTTATGTTTTGCATCACTAAAGGGGGCAAGCTAGATATCACTTTATCATATTTGCACATCATGTTCATTGCAAATCTTTTTGATGTTTTAGTTTCATATTGTAAAACTTTCACTCATTTGTGATTTTCTCTTGAGGCAACTTAATTACGTTAGAATCATTGTCTCAGTAAGCTTTTGTCATATGACTATGAAAAAGTCCTATATGGTTAATAGCATGTCACCACAGAAATTATTCTTATTATCATTTACCTACTCGAGGACGAGCAGGAATTAAGCTTGGGGATGTTGATACGTCCAAAACGTATCTATAATTTCTGCTTGCTCCATGCCACTTTTGGGTGATATTGCTATGATATTCATACACTTCCATACACTTTTGATCATATTTGGACTAACTTACTAATCCAGTGCACCCTAGTGCCAGTTTCTGTTTTCGGCTGTTTTTGTATTTCAGGTTTTCACGTTTCGAGAACTACCCAGAAAAATCCAGAAAAATTATATAAAAAATCAGCGTTCCGGAAACAACACTGCGTCCGAAGGGCAGCCTGGGGGGGCCACCAGGGCTCCAGGCGCCCTGGCGGCGCCCCCCCCCCCCGGGCCGCGCCGGGGGGGCGCCTGGGCCCCCCGAAGCTCCCCTGATGCCCTACTTTGGCATATATTTAAAGGGTCCTCCGTAACCCTCAGAACAAGAACTATTTTCGCGATCCCATCTCTGTTCCGCCGCCGCCGCCGCTTCCAAGATCGGGAGCACCAGGAGAACTCTTCCCGGCACCCTGCCGGAGGGGAGGATCACCACCGGGAGCTTCTCCACCACCATGGACGCCTCTCGGATGACTCGTGAGTAGTCTCCTTTGGACCATGAGTCCATGACCAGTAGCTATGTGATGTTCTCCTCCCGTTCTTGTGCTTCACTAATTAGTCCTCGTGAGCTGCCCTACATGATCGAGGCACCTATGTAATCCTTATGTTGTTGCTATGTTGAGTTTGCTGGGATCCGATGGATTATGAGATTATGTTCAGATTGATCTTGAGTAATATATTTGATTCACCTCTTTTATATTTTTGTTCATAAGTAATTATTGCATGTTCTCCGTTGTTATTTATTGCTTTGGTCGAGTAATAGGTAGTGACTCCAAGAGGGAACGTTATGCTCGATTGTGGGTTCATGCCCCTCGATGACTAGCTTGAGTGACAGAAACATGAGTCTAGGGGATGTGCTGTTGCCACAAGGGGGAAAACAACGGTGCTTGTGCCCGCGGGTGCAAGGATTGTTTACTTTACGCAAAGTTCTTTTAATGCAGTTGTCTGTTGCATTGAGTTTACACTATGGGTGGGACTCGCAACTTAATACCAGCGAGATGTTCTGGATAGATATCTCAAGGTGAATGATTAGTAGTAGATATTGATGGATTTCGGTCTACTTACTTTGGCGTACCGCCCATGCTTTGAACCTCAACCTTTCTTGCAATGTAGTCAGCATTGGTTTGCGTTCGTGGTCCTGTCAATTGCCCAGCTGTAATTTGTTTACCTCACATGGCTGTTTTATCGTCTTTTGGGAGAGAGACGTCACTAGTGAACATCATGAGACTCCGGTCCATATTACCATCATTGATCACACCCGCTATTTACTTTTCGCTATTTACTTACTATTGCAAAACATTATATATCACTACTATCATTGCTTTTAATCCTTTGTGAACTACAAGGCCGGAGGGATTGACAACCTCTCTGTACTCGTTGGGAGCAAAGTTATTTGTATCTGTGTGCAGGTCCATGTTGATTGCTACTAATCTGGCGCCGTAGCAATTGACACCTACTTGTTGAACCTAGGAGTCTCTGGGGATTCGATCCTTGGTATCTTTGCTAAGGGAAAACACTTCTACTTACTGCATCTTACACCTTCCACTTGGGGTGACCAACGAGGGGTTCGAGGCCCATCAGACCCTTCGTGGGTGGAGCCCTCCGTGGACTCACGCAGCCGTTACCCTTCGTGGGTTGAAGTCTCCATCAATGTGGATGTACGATAGCACCACCTATCGGAACCACGACAAAAACATACGTTTCTCCAATTGCGTTTGCACACTCCAATCACATCCATTTACTTTCTTGAAAATTGCATGATTTACTTTCTGCTGCTCATACACTCTTGGCATGCATGCTTGAAATGTTTTTTGAATGTTTGAAATTATGCTAAAAACTTTACCTCAACTCAAGGAACTTAAAAACTGCTACTTTTCTTGTTGAGTGTCTAATCACCCCCCCCCCCCTCCCTCTAGACACCTCTTCTTCGATCCTCTCATCAATAGAAAAAAACACCTTCGGAGATACCTGTAGAGCATATTTATAATCACGGAGTTATGTTGTGACGTTTGATATCACAGAAAGCACTCCTCCGGTATCCGGGAGTTGCATGATCTCATAGTCAAAGGAATATGTATTTGACATACATGAAAGCAGTAGCAATAAACTGTATGATTAAATGCTAAGATAACGGATGGGTCTTGTCCATCACATCATTCTCATAATTATGTGATCCCGTTATTAAATGACAACTCATTTCCATGGTTAGTAAACCTTAACCATCTTTGATTAACGAGCTAGACTAGTAGAAGCTTACTAGGGACACAGTATTTGTTTACGTATTCACACATGTATTTAGGTTTCCGGTCAATACAATTCTAGCATGAATAATAAACCTTTATCATGAATAAGGAAATATGAAATAATATTAACTTTATGATTGCCTCTAGGGCATATTTCCATCAGTCTCCCACTTGCACTAGAGTCAATAATCTAGTTCACATCGCCATCTGATGAACACCCAAAGAGTTTACTAGAGTCAATAATCTAGTTCACATCTCCATGTGATTAACACCCATAATTCACATCGCCATGTGATTAACACCGAAAGAGTTTACTTGAGTCAATAATCTAGTTTACATCTCCATGTGATTAACACCCATAATTCACATCGCCATGTGATTAACACCCAAAGAGTTTACTAGAGTCAATAATCTAGTTCACATCGTTATGTGTTTAACACTCAAAGAGTTCTAAGGTATGATCATGTTATGCTTGTGAGAGAGTTTTAGTCAATGGGTCTGCAACATTCAGATCCGTGTGTATTTTGCAAATTTTTATGTCTACAATGCTCTCCATAGAGTTACTCTAGCTATTTTCTCCTACGTTCAATACGCATCCAGATTGATACTGAGAGTCATGTGGATTAGTGTCAAAGCTTGCATCGGCGTAACCCTTTACGACGAACTCTTTATCACCTCCATAACCGAGAAACATTTCCTTATTCCTCTAAGGATAATTTTGACCGATGTCCGGTGATCCACTACTGGATCACTCTTGTACCCCCTTGCCAGACACGTGGCAAGGCACACACTAGGTCGGGTACACATCATGATATGTTTTACATAAACTATGGTTGATGCATAGGGAATGACTTTCATTCTCTCTATATTTTTCTACCGTGGTCGGGCTTTGAGTCTTACTCAACTGCATACCTTACAACTCAGACAAGAATTCCTTCTTTGACTGATCTATGTTGAACTACTTCAAAATCAAGGTATATACTCATTGAAAATTTTATCAAGTGTCTTGATCTATCTTTATATATCTTGATGCCCAATATGTAAGGAGCTTCACCGAGGTCTTTCTTTGAATAATTCTTATTCAAATATCCTTTTATGCTATCCAGAAATTCTACATCATTTCTGATCAACAATATGTCATCCATATATAATATCAGAAATGCTACAGAGCTCCCACTCACTTTATTGTAAATACAGGCTTCATCGTAAGTCTGTATAAAACCATATGCTTTGATCACCTCATCAGAGCGTATATTCCAACTCCGAGATGCTTGCACCAGTCCATAGATGGATCGCCGGAGCTTGCACACTTTGTTAGCACCTTTAGGATCAACAAAACCTACTGGTTGCATCATATACAACTCTTCTTTCAGAAATCCATTAAGGAACGCAGTTTTGACATCCATTTGCCAGATTACGTAAAATGCGGTAATTGCTAACATGATTTGGACAGACTTAAGCATCGCTACGGGTGAAAGTCTCATCGTAGTCAACTTCTTGAACTTTGTCGAAAACCTTTTTGCGATAAGTCGAGCTTTGTAGATAGTAACATTACCATAAGCGTCCGTTTTCCTCTTGAAGACCCATTTACTCTCAATTCGAGAGAAGGTACAATTACCTCATCAAGTTCTACTTTCCTCCCACTCATTTCTTCCGAGAGAAACTCCTTATCTAGAAAGGAACCATTCCTAGCAACAAAAATCTTGCCTTCGGATCTGTGGTAGAAGGTGTACCCAACAATTTCGTTTGGGTATCCTATGAAGACGCACTTCTCCGATTTGGGTTCGAGCTTATCAGGCTAAAGTTTTTTCACATAAGCATCGTAACGCCAAACTTTAAGAAACGAGAACTTTGGTTTCTTGCCAAACCATAGTTCATACGACGCCATCTCAACGGATTTAGATGATGCCCTATTTAAGGTGAATGTGGATGTCTCTAACGCATAACCCCAAAATGATAAAGGAAAATTGGTAAGAGACATCATAGAACGCATCATATCCAATAGAGTACGGTTACGACGTTCGGACACACCATTACGCTGTGGTGTTCCAGGTGGCGTGAGCTGTGAAACTATTCCAGATTGTTTCAAATGAAGACCAAACTCGTAAATCAAATATTCCCCTCCGCGATCGGATCGTAGAAACTTTATTTTCTTGTTACGATGATTCTCTACTTCACTCTGAAATTCTTTGAACTTTTCAAATGTATCAGACGTGTTTTTCATCCAGTGGATATACCCATACCTACTCAAATCATCTGTGATGGTGAGAAAATAACGATACCACTGCATGCTTCAATACTCATCGGTCTGCATACATTAGTATGCATTATTTCCAATAAGTCATTAGCTCGCTCGATTTTTCCGGAGAACATTCTAGATTTTTGATCGGATTTTTTGGTGGCATGGCCAAGCGGTAAGGTAGGGGACTGCAAATCCTTTGTCCCCGGTTCAAATCTGGGTGCCGCCTGATCAATAAAATACTGAGGTTTTTTGAGTTTTAGTCATCTTGCCCATGAGGCATGGTTCGCAAGTATCAAATCATTCATAATCAAGTGATTCTAAAAGTCCATCAGCATGGAGTTTCTTCATGCGCTTTACACCAATATGACCTAAACGGCAGTGCCATAAGTATGTTGCACTATCATTATCAACTTTTCATCTCTTGGCATCAATATTATGAATATGTGTATCACTAGATCGAGATTCAATAAACCACTAACATCGGGTGTATGACCATAGAAGGTTTTATTCATGTAAACAGAATATCAATTATTCTCTGACTTAAATGAATAACTGTATTGCAATAAACAGGATCCTATCTTGTTCATGCTCAACGCAAACACCAAATAACACTTATTTAGGTTCAATACTAATCCCAAAAGTAGAAGGAGTGTGCGATGATTATCATATAATTCTTGGAACCGCTTCCAACACACATCGTCACCTCACCCTCAACTAGTCTCCGTTTATTCTCCAACTCCTGTTTCGAGTTACTAATCTTAGCAACCACACAGGTATAAAATACCCAGGGGATACTACAAGCAATAGTAAGGTACACATCAATAACATGTATATCAAATATACCTTTGTTCACTTTGCCATCCTTCTTATCTGTCAAGTATTTTGGAGCAGCTCCACTTCTAGTGACCATTCCCTTTGCAGTAGAAGCACTCAGTTTCAGGCTTAGGTCCAACTTTGGGCTTCTTCACGGGAGTGACAACTTGCTTGCCAGTCTTCTTGAAGTTCTCGTTCTTTCCCTTGCCCTTTTTCTTGAAACTGGTGGTTTTATTAACCATCAACATTTGATGCTCTTTCTTGATTTCTACCTTCGCCGATTTTAGCATCGCGAAGAGCTCATGAATCGTTTTTGTCATCCCTTGCATATTATAGTTCATCACGATGTTCTAGTAGCTTGGTGATAGTGACTAGAGAACTCTGTCAATCACTATATTATTTGGAAGATTAACTCCCACTTGATTCAACTGACCGTAGTACCTAGACATTCTGAGTACATGCTCACTAGCTGAGATGTTCTCCTCCATCTTGTAGGCAAAGTACTTGCCAGAGGTCTCATACCTCTCGACATGGGCATGAGTCTAAAATATCAATTTTAGCTCTTGGCACATCTCATATGCTCTCTGGCTTTCAAAACTTTTTTGAAGTCCCGGTTCTAAGCCATAAAGCATGGTGCATTAAACTATTAAGTAGTCATCATATAGAGTTTTGCCAAACATTCATAACGTCTGCATCTGCTACTGCGATAGGTCTGTCACCTAGCGGTGCATCAAGGACATAATACTTCTGTGCAGCAATGAGGATAATCCTGAAATCACGGACTCACTCCGCATCATTGCTACTAACATCTTTCAACTTAGTTTTATCTAGGACCGTATCAAAAAACAGGGGAGCTAAATCGCGAGCTATTGATCTACAACATAGATATGCAACTACTATCAGGGCTAAGTTCATGATAAATTAAGTTCAGTTAATCTAATTACTAATGAACTCCCACTTAAAATAGCATCCCTCATGTTATCTAAATGATACATGATCCAAATCAACTAAACCATGCCCGATCATCACGTGAGATGGAGTAGTCATCAATGATGAACATCTTTATGTTGATCATATCTACTATATGACTCATGCTCGACCTTTCGGTCTCCAGTGTTTCCGAGGCCATGTGTGTACATGCTAGGCTCGTCAAGTTTAACCTAAGTATTCCGCGTGTGTAAAATTGTCTTACACCCATTGTATGTGAACGTAGAGTCTATCACACACGATCATCACGTGGTGTCTCAAAACGACGAATTATAGCAAGGGTGCATACTCGGGGAGAACAGTGTTATCTTGAAATTTAGTGAAGGGATCATCTTATAATGCCACCACCGTACTAAGCAAAATAAGATGCATAAAAGATAAACATCGCATGTAATCAAAATATGTGACATGATATGGCCATCATCATCTTGTGCTTTTGATCTCCATCTCCAAAGCATCATCATGATCTCCATCATCACCGTCTTGACACCTTGATCTTCATTATAGCGTCGTGGTCGTCTCACCAACTATTGCTTCTACGACTATTGCTAACTCATAGAGATAAAGTAAAGCAATTACATGGCAATTCCATTTCATACAATAAAGAGACAACCATAAGGCTCCCGCCTGTTGCCGATAATTTACAAAACATGATCATCTCACAAAAAATGTATAACTCATCACGTCTTGACCATATCACATCACAACATGCCCTTTAAAAACAAGTTAGACGTCCTCTACTTTGTTGTTGCAAGTTCTACGTGGCTGCTACGGGCTTATGTCAAGAACCGTTCTTACCTACGGCACAAGACCACAACGGTGATTTATCAAGTTTGTTGTTTTAACCTTCAACAAGGGCCAGTCGCAGTCAAATTCAATTCAACTAAAGTAGGAGAAACAGACACCCGCATGCCACCTTTATGCAAAACAAGTTGCATGTCTGTCGGTGGAACAGATCTCATGTACGTGGACATGTAAGGTTGGTTCGGGCTGCTTCATCTTACAATACCGCCGAATCAAAATAGGACGTTGGTGGTAAGCACTATGACGATCACCGCCCACAACTCGTTGTGTTCTACTTGTGCATATCATCTACGCATAGACCTGGCTCATGATGCCACTGTTGGGAAATGTTGCATGGAAAACAAAAAAAATTATCTATGCACATGCAATGATCTATCCATGGAGATGCATATCTACGAGGGGGAGAGTGCGTTTACTTACCCTCGTACACCGTAAGCGGAAGCGTTTCACAACACGGTTGATGTAGTCGAACTTCTTCGTGCTTCAATGGATCAAGTACCGAACGCACGGCACCTCTGCGTTCAACACACGTTCAGCTCGGTGACGTCCCTCGCCTTTTTGATCCAGCAAGACGTCGAGGTAGTAGATGAGTTCTGTCAACACGATGGCGTGGTGACGGTGATGGTGAAGTGATCTCCGCAGGGCTTCGCCTAAGCACTACAAAAATATGACCGAGGTTGTAAACTGTGGAGGGGGGCACCGCACACGGCGAACAATTGATGTTCTGTGTTCTAGGCGCCCCTCCCTCATATATATAGGTGGGAGGGGGAGGGGAGAGGCCAAGGGGAGCCCCAAGTAGGTACAAATCCTACTTGGGCTCCTACCCTAGGCCGCCCCCTTTCCTTATTTGGAGTGCGGGGAAAGGCAGGGGAGGGTGGCACCCCCCTTTCTTTTCTCCCATGAGAGGGAAAGGCATGAGGGGATAGCTCTCCCCTTTTTCCTTACCTAGGGCTGGCCAAGAAAGGGAGGGGGCACATCAGCCCCCTTGTGGGCTGGTCTGTCCCCTCCTTTGGCCCATAAGGCCCATATCTTGCCGGGGGGTGCCGGCAACCCCTCCCAGTGACCCAATTCCTTCCCGGTACATCTCGAAACACTTTCGGTATCCAAATACCATCGTCCTATATATCAATCTTTACCTATCGACCATTTCGAGACTCATCTTCATGTCCATGATCTCATCTGGGACTCCGAACAACTTTCGTTCACCAAAACATATAACTCATATAATACTACATCGTCAACGAACGTTAAGCGTGCGGACCCTACAGGTTCGAGAACTATGTAGACATGACCGAGACACCTCTCTGGTCAATAACCAATAGTGGAACCTGGATGCGCATATTGGCTCCTATATATTCTACGAAGATATTTATCGGTCGAACCGTTAGGACAAGATACACAACTTTCCCTTTGTCCGTCGGTATGTTACTTGCCCGAGATTCTATCGTCGGTATCTCTATAACTAGTTCAATCTCGTTACCGGAAAGTCTCTTTACTCGTTCCATAATACATCATCTCGTGACTAACTCATTAGTCATTTGATTGCAAGGCTTATTATGATGTGTATTACCGAGAGGGCCGAGAGATACCTCTCTGATACTAGGAGTGACAAATCATAATCTCGATTCACGGCAACCCAACAAAACATCTTCGGAGATACCTGTAGAGCATCTTTATAATCACCCAGTTACGTTTTGGCGTTTCATAACACACAAGGCACTCCTCTAGTATCCGGGAGTTGCATGATCTCATAGTCAAAGAAATATGTATTTGACATACATGAAAGCAGTATCAATAAACTATATGATCAAATGCTAAGCTAACAGATTGGTCTTGTCCATCACATCATTTTCACAATGATGTGATCCCGTTATCAAATGACAACTCATGTCCATGGTTCGGAAACCTTAACCATCTTTGATTAACGAGCTAGTCTAGTAGAGGCTTACTAGGGACACAATAATTGTTTATGTATTCACACATGTATTTAGGTTTTGATCAATACAATTTTAACATGAATAATAAACATTTATCATGAATAAGGAAATATAAAATAATAACAACTTTATTATTGCCTCTAGGACATATTTCCATCATAGACTAGGTTGAATACTCTAGCCCGCTATAGTTCAACTAAGTCGAAAGTGTAATGAGTTTGGCCTTTAGATGAAAACTAATCGGTTTGCATGAAATTCGTCCAGTTTGTTTCGAATCCGGTTTTAAATCCTCTTGGATGGATGGCTCCTGGGTCATTGTCCAACATGCCCGTGGACAAATGCCATTTTCGTTTCAGAGTTTTGCATTGGAGTTGCCCTTAGTCTTACGCGTCCCCGCCAGCTCCACGTCACAATTTTCATCATTTTTTCTCCCTTTTTTTGAATGAAAAAGCTTTCATTGGTTAGGTGGGGTCATTGTAGTCTACCATACAATTGTCATCATTTCCCCTCTTGATTTAAAGATTGACACGAAATAAATTTTTGAATGCCAATTTACTTTTCATTTTCTTCAAAATTTCTTTCTCCGTAAAACTAGTTTGCCTACTTACTCAGGGAACTTTCTGGAATTACCCTGCTTAGAAAAACAGTGTTTTCCCCTCATAAAAAGGGAAAAAATATTTTTTTGGTAAAAGCGAGCTCATGAATCGTTTTTGTCATCCCTTGCATATTATAGTTCATCACGATGTTCTAGTAGCTTGGTGATAGTGACTAGAGATCTCTGTCAATCACTATATTATCTGGAAGATTAACTCCCACTTGATTCAATTGACCGTAGTACCCAGACATTGTGAGTACATGCTCACTAGCTGAGATCTTCTCCTCCATCTTGTAGGCAAAGTACTTGCCAGAGGTCTCATACCTCTCGACATGGGCATGAGTCTAAAATATCAATTTCAGCTCTTGGCACATCTCATATGCTCTCTGGCTTTCAAAACTTTTTTGAAGTCCCGGTTCTAAGCCATAAAGCATGGCGCATTAAACTATTAAGTAGTCATCATATCGAGTTTTGCCAAACATTCATAACGTCTGCATCTGCTACTGCGATAGGTCTGTCACCTAGCGGTGCATAAAGGACATAATACTTCTGTCCAGCAATGAGGATAACCATGAAATCACGGACTCACTTCGCATCATTGCTACTAACATCTTTCAACTTAGTTTTATCTAGGACCGTATCAAAAAACAGGGGAGCTAAATCGCGAGCTATTGATCTACAACATAGATACGCAACTACTATCACGGCTAAGTTCATGATAAATTAAGTTCAGTTAATCTAATTACTAATGAACTCCCACTTAAAATAGCATCCCTCATGTTATCTAAATGATACATGATCCAAATCAACTGAACCATGCCCGATCATCACGTGAGATGGAGTAGTCATCAATGATGAACATCTTTATGTTGATCATATCTACTATATGACTCATGCTCGACTTTTCGGTCTCCAGTGTTTCCGAGGCCATGTCTGTACATGCTAGGCTCGTCAAGTTTAACCCAAGTATTCCGCGTGTGTAAAATTGTCTTACACCCATTGTATGTTAACGTAGAGTCTATCACACACGATCATCACGTGGTGTCTCAAAACGACGAATTGTAGCAACGGTGCATACTCGGGGAGAACAATATTATCTTGAAATTTAGTGAAGGGATCATCTTATAATGCTACCACCGTACTAAGCAAAATAAGATGCATAAAGGATAAACATCACATGTAATCAAAATATGTGACATGATATGGCCATCATCATCTTGTGCTTTTGATCTCCATCTCCAAAGCATCATCATGATCTCCATCATCACCGTCTTGACACCTTGATCTTCATTATAGCGTCGTGGTTATCTCACCAACTATTGCTTCTACGACTATTGCTAACTCATAGCGATAAAGTAAATCAATTACATGGCAATTGCATTTCATACAATAAAGAGACAACCATAAGGCTCCCGCCTGTTGCTGATAATTTACAAAACATGATCATCTCATAAAAAATGTATAACTCATCACGTCTTGACCATATCACATCACAACATGCCCTTTAAAAACAAGTTATACGTCCTCTACTTTGTTGTTGCAAGTTCTACGTGGCTGCTACGGGCTTATGTCAAGAACCGTTCTTACCTACGGCACAAGACCACAACGGTGATTTATCAAGTTTGTTGTTTTAACCTTCAACAAGGACCAGCCGCAGTCAAATTCAATTCAACTAAAGTAGGAGAAATAGACACCCGCCTGCCACCTTTATGCAAAACAAGTTGCATGTCTGTCGGTGGAACAGATCTCATGTACGTGGACATGTAAGGTTGATCCGGGCTGCTTCATCTTACAATACCGCCGAATCAAAATAAGACGTTGGTGGTAAGCAGTATGACGATCACCGCCCACAACTCGTTGTGTTCTACTTGTGCATATCATCTACGCATAGACCTGGCTCATGATGCCACTGTTGGGAAATGTTGCATGGAAAACAAAAAATTATCTATGCACATGCAATGATCTATCCATGGAGATGCATAGCAACGAGGGGGAGAGTGCGTCTACGTACCCTCGTAGACCGTAAGCGGAAGCGTTTCACAACACGGTTGATGTAGTCGAACTTCTTCGTGCTTCAACGGATCAAGTACCGAACGCACGGCACCTTTGCGTTCAACACACGTTCAGCTCGGTGACGTCCCTCACCTTCTTGGTCCAGCAAGACGTCGAGGTAGTAGATGAGTTCTGTCAACACGATGGCGTGGTGACGGTGATGGTGAAATGATCTCCGCAGGGCTTCGCCTAAGCACTATAAAAAATATGACCGAGGTTGTAAACTGTGGAAGGGGGCGCCGCACACGGCTAACAATTGATGTTCTGTGTTCTAGGCGCCCCTCCCTCATATATATAGGTGGGAGGGGGAGGGGAGAGGCCAAGGGGAGCCCCAAGTAGGTACAAATCCTACTTGGGCTCCTACCCTAGGCCGCCCCCTTTCCTTATTTGGAGTGCGGGGAAAGGCAGGGGAGGGTGGCACCCCCCCTTTCCTTTCTCCCATGAGAGGGAAAGGCACGAGGGGCTAGCTCTCCCCTTTTTCCTTACCTAGGGCTGGCCAAAAAAGGGAGGGGGCGCATCAGCCCCCTTGTGGGCTGGTCTGTCCCCTCCTTTGGCCCATAAGGCCCATATCTTGCCGGGAGGTGCCAGCAACCCCTCCCGGTGACCCAATTCCTTCCCGATACGCCCCGAAACACTTTCGGTGTCCAAATACCGTCGTCCTATATATCAATCTTTACCTATCGACCATTTCGAGACTCATCTTCATGTCCGTGATCTCATCCGGGACTCCGAACAACTTTCGTTCACCAAAACATATAACTCATATAATACTACATCGTCAACGAACGTTAAGTGTGCGGACCCTACAGGTTCGAGAACTATGTAGACATGACCGAGACACCTCTCTGGTCAATAACCAATAGCGGAATCTGGATGCGCATATTGGCTCCTACATATTCTACGAAGATCTTTATCGGTCGAACCGTTAGGACAAGATACACAACTTTCCCTTTGTCCGTCGGTATGTTACTTGCCCGAGATTCTATCGTCGGTATCTCTATACCTAGTTCAATCTCGTTACCGGCAAGTCTCTTTACTCGTTCCATAATACATCATCTCATGACTAACTCATTAGTCATTTGCTTGCAAGGCTTATTATGCTGTGTATTACCGAGAGGGTCGAGAGATACCTCTCTGATACTCGGAGTGACAAATCATAATCTTGATTCACGGCAACCCAACAAAACATATTCGGAGATACCTGTAGAGCATCTTTATAATCACCCAGTTACGCTGTGGCGTTTCATAACACACAATGCACTCCTCTAGTATCCGGGAGTTGCATGATCTCATAGTCAAAGAAATATGTATTTGACATACATGAAAGCAGTATCAATAAACTATATGATCAAATACTAAGCTAACAGATGGGTCTTGTACATCACATCATTTTCATAATGATGTGATCCCGTTATCAAATAACAACTCATGTCCATGGTTAGGAAACCTTAACCATCTTTGATTAACGAGCTACTCTAGTAGAGGCTTACTAGGGACACAATATTTGTTTATGTATTCACACATATATTTAGGTTTCGATCAATACAATTCTAACATGAATAATAAACCTTTATCATGAATAAGGAAATATAAAATAATAACAACTTTATTATTGCCTCTAGGACATATTTCCATCATAGACTAGGTTGAATACTCTAGCCCGGTATAGTTCAACTAAGTCGAAAATGTAATGAGTTTGGCCTTTAGATGAAAACTAATCGGTTTGCATGAAATTCGTCCAGTTTGTTTCGAATCCGGTTTTAAATCCGCTTGGATGGATGGCTCCTGGGTCATTGTCCAACTTGCCCGTGGACAAATACCATTTTCATTTCAGAGTTTTGCATTGGAGTTGCCCTTAGTCTTACGCGCCCCCATCGGCTCCACGTCACTATTTTCATCATTTTTTCTCCCTTTTTCTGAATGAAAAAGCTTTCATTGGTTAGGTGGGGTCATTGTAGTCTGCCATACAATTGTCATCATTTTCCCTCTTGATTTAAAGATTGACACGAAATAAATTTTTGAATGCCAATTTACTTTTCATTTTCTTCAAAATTTCTTTCTCCGTAAAACTAGTTTGCCTACTTACTCAGGGAACTTTGTGGAATTACCCTGCTTAGAAAAACAGTGTTTTCCCCTCATAAAAAGGGAAAAAACATTTTTTTGATAAAAGCAACGGAACAGACTCCGTGCCATTCCTATTTCGCGCCATTGCGTATAACAGCGCGAAAACATCGCGCTCCGCCCACAGCCCAAAACTTTGGCGCCGGGGGCCATTCCTCTGACCCAGCCCGCCACTCCCGCCTCCCGCCAGGTCATCGATCCGCGGCATCCCTCCCCCGGATCGCGATCTCAACCGTGCGCTCCATCTGCATCGAACGGCAGCAAACGCCTCCTCCCACCTCTCGCCCCCGTTAAAATCCCCTCCCCACATCCGGCAAATCACAACACAATCCTCCAATCCCACCGCTCCTCCAATCCCACATTCGCTCCAAGCTCGAACCAAGGAGAGAACCTCAGCCATGTCTGGGCGCGGCAAGGGAGGCAAGGGGCTCGGCAAGGGCGGCGCCAAGCGCCACCGGAAGGTGCTGCGCGACAACATCCAGGGCATCACCAAGCCGGCCATCCGGAGGCTCGCTCGGAGGGGCGGCGTGAAGCGCATCTCCGGCCTCATCTACGAGGAGACCCGCGGCGTGCTGAAGATCTTCCTCGAGAACGTCATCCGCGACGCCGTCACCTACACCGAGCACGCCCGCCGCAAGACCGTCACCGCCATGGACGTCGTCTACGCGCTCAAGCGCCAGGGCCGCACCCTCTACGGCTTCGGCGGCTAGGCTCTTCCTCGCCACCCCCCTGCAGATCCATTGATGGAACCGCGACTTGTTTAGTTCTCTATTTGCTCTGTAGTTCGAACCGAATCGTGGAACAAAGCTGTTCGCATATGTTGCTGGAAATCAAACTCATCTCAGTGAAATACCGTGTCTCTGATTTTGTTCTGTTGCATCTCTGTTAATGTGAAGTTGTTCTCTATTCTGCGATGCAAAATTGTGTGCGCTTGGGAGTTGGATTGTTTTGCCATTCTTACCAGGAGACCCTGACGGATCGTACTTGTTTGCTAAACAGTTGTGTATGGCCGAATCAGGAACACCATTTGCTCCTTTTCTGCTAGTATTTGATCTGATGAATTTGTACAGGGCACCATTTATGATCCTTCTATGTCGCAACAATGTGTGTAAATTGGGATTGGGATTAGCCTGCATTTCATACATCGATTTCTTGATTGATTTGCCATGCCACTTGCTTTGTGCAAATTATCATGTGATTCTTGTTAATTAGAAGTGTCACTTGATCCATTTCTGCTGTGTTTTTAATGTTACTGCAGTAATACTTAATCTGTTGCATCATACAATTTGCCACTGGCAGCAACAACTTAATCCTTAAGTTTAAATTAACTAGCTTATCAGCATAATTCTCCCATCTTCATTTTCCTAATATCATATGATGCTATAGATAGGAGAGTTTAGTGACAGAACATTTTATCTTTAAACCTGAGAAGATCAGTTCTTACTTGATGTGTATACTGTATCAGCAGGAATGAAAAACAGTTAGAGAGCAGTGACACGTGAATGCTAAAATTCTACAGAAGTAAACGGCCGAGCAACGAAAAATGAGAATAGTAGTGGTGCATTGCATTGGGTCAAAGTTTCTTGTAGATTATCTTCATTTCTCAAGAACAGTTCAGATGAAGGAATAATAATCTGTCCCTGGAAGGCATGTTACAGCAATGCTGCAAGTTTTACTTTTCATTTTGAAGGGAGCAATGCAGCAAGTTTATCCAAGTTGAGATTAATATCCACAGTGAATTAGTGACTGAAGAAGCCTGTTCCTTGCAGAATAACTGAAGACGACCATTGCCATTTTGATAGACAAAAATTCCATAGACACATTCTTCCTTTGATACCTATAGGATACAGTTGTGGACACCCTCCCACATGAACAATTTCAGGAATACCTGTTATGAAACTGAATACTTGATACAGTATGACAAGGAAAAACATCACTATCATGTGCGGGCGACAAGATGATTGAAATTTCACACGTGGAGAAAATGGAAGTATCAAGTTTTTGGTGTTGTATTTGCTCGACTCAGAGAATCACAATCCGGTAACAAGTAGCGCAACCATACTTTTCAAGGTATACACATCACAGCAGTTCAGAACTGTAGATTGATGTCATGCAACAAAAGGGATACCAGAGTCTCGGATGAGAACTATAGATTTCGTCGTGCTCATAAGCGGTACCAATTTGACAACGCCAGAAGAAATCCCCAAACCGACACTTCAGTATTTTTCTGTATACCTTCAGAAGTTTAAATTATGCATGTCCCTTGTATTTAATCCTGTCTAAGCAGGTGTGTGATTATCAGCGGTCAATGTTACCTGCAGTCACTATAGCGTCCAATTATCTTCTTGAGCTATAGTATTTCCCACAAACCATGATCTCTTGCAAGAAACCGAGGGCCAATGATTATTAACTTCACTTCACTTCCTTGGAGCCGGCGCCCTTTCTATGTGATCTATGAGAGGTCTGATCCCACGCCCAATAAAATGTGTCCGGCCCATGTAATTACTTGAGCAAAAAAATAATTTTAGGATTCCTTTGATTTTCACAGATACAAAATGTTAATATTAAAACAAAAAATGAATGAAATATAATTTTTGGAAATATATCAAGAAAACAATTCGCAGATTTATAAACTTTTATAATAATTGTTCACCAAAACTTAAAAAAGATCACATATTTTAAAAAATACTCATGAATTTATAAAAAATGTTTAGAAAATTTATTTTTTTACAAGTTTTAGAAATACATTACTTCAAATTTCCAGGAATTCCAAAATGGTCGTATATTTAAAAAAATATGAATTAAAATGTGCTCACAAATTTTAAAAATGCTCACAAATTTTAAAAATGCTCACAAAGGTAAAAATACTCAAGAATTTTAATAAACATTCACGGACTTTAATAACATTCATGCAATTTTATAAAGATAATAAAACAAAGGGACGCTCATAAAAACAAATACTATAGTACACAAAAATTGCAAAAGAAAAGCAAA
>LR738709.1:577382359-577575793 GCA_902687465.1 Secale cereale
AGAATGAAAGCACGTAAAAAATAACGCCCGCCCGTATTAGGCCATCCCAATAGTGTGGCGTAGGCGGCGCGTTTGCTTCGATCACACACACAATATGATGGGGCGTCTATTTGTGGCTTATAACGAGTTGGAAGGAATGCTCGCCTATGCAGCACCTTGTACATTGTAACATTGGCTAGGTGTGCCACAACTAGTTCACTAGCTTACAAAGTAGACATCAAAACATATAAATGAAAAAAAAAAATCATGGCTACTTTGTTGTATAAATGAAAAAAGTAGGCATTTTGATGTATATGAATAATATACAAAGTAGACATCAAAACATATAAATGAAAAAATGTTAAGGATGTATTAAAAAATGTATCATGTGTAAAACAAATGTTCCTGATGTATACGAAAAATGTACAACATGTATGAAAAAATATAGATAAAAACATACTCCCTCCGTTTCTAAATATAAGTCTTTTTTAGAGGTTTTAATATGAACTACATACGAATGCGTATAGACATATTTTAGAGTGTAAATTCATTTATTTTGCTCCGTATGTCGTCATTATTGAAATCCCTAAAAATACTTATAATTAGGAACGAGTATATTTTAACAAAATGTTAATCATGTATTTGAAAAATGTTAACCGTGTATAATGTTTCAAATAGGCATAGGACAAATATATAAATTTTTTTCATGAAAATCATTTTGGGGTATCTAATAATTACTAATGAAGTATATTAAAAATAATAAAGAGCTATAAAAGATTCATCTATATGGTATATGAGGAGCGGGAGTACGTACTCCCAGGAGTACACAACCATTTTCCTATATATATATATATATATTAAAATGTTAAACATATATTTTTAAAATGGTTAAACATGTGTAAAAAAGTGTTACTTATATATACAGAAAATGTACAATGTATGTAAAAATAGTAGACATCGAAACCATATATTTGACAAAAAAAATTAATCAAATATTTAGAAAATGTTCAACGTGTGCACAAAAAAAATGTTTCAAATGTATACGAAGAAAATCTTCAACGTGTACAAAATAAGTTCCTGTTCTATATGAAAATAGAAACAAAAAATGATGAGAACCGACAAATAAACATAGAAAACCAAAAAACAACAACAACAATAATAATAAAAAGCTAAAGAAAACCAGTGCAAAAGAGTGGAACCAGTAAAATTGACATGGTAATAAATAATAACAAAAAAACCATGGAAAACACAAAAGAAAGAAAGAAACAGAAAAAACAAAGGAAAAAAATTATTAAAATCTGAAGAAAACCGATGCAAAAGAATGAACACAGTAAAAACCACAGAATGCCGCCCTGATGGCACCATTTCCCTTCCATCACTCAAGATATCTAATTAGAAACCCCCGCCCATCCCCTTGGTCAATGGCACAATAAAAGATGTTGAGAATCGCCGCCACGGTCCTCGTCCAATTCCCATGATGGAGATGCCACCTTACAGTGCCCCAAAGTCGGGAACCTTGGTTCTACCCTCCACAAGCTTGGCTTCCACCTACCCTAACTCAGTGGAGTTAGTGCCGGGGAGGATGCTCGCGAACGGTGCATCGACTGAGTTTGAGCGGCACGAGCTCACTGAGATGGAGACCGAGTAGGAGAAGACCATGCTTGACGAGGAGGTGCACGAGCTCACCTTATTACACATTTACACTTCATTCAGATGGCTTGCGGCGAGGAGTTGTAATCCATAAATGCAAATAATTGCCGTAACACTGTTATTTTATTGTGTTCCGAATCCCATACAAATGTTGTACTACAGATGGAGTCCTACCGGATTACGGCATGCCAACCGTGCTAGACGTAGCATGACTACAACTCTGTTTCGTGTCCACCAAGAAAGAGAGTTGTTTGCCCCTTTATATAGTGCCAGCTAGTCATAGAATAGATGAGAGAGAGAGAGAGCGCTCCACCAGATTAGCACGTAGAGGGTTTGTTCTCTCGTGTAATGTAATACTCCTCCCAATTATAGTGATACGCCGCCGTGCGTTCCGTGGTTTTCTCCTGCAAAGGTTTCCACGTTAAATCTGTGTCTCTCGTGTCTCGTTTATTTCTCGTTATTATCTAACAAGTGATATACAGAGCCAAATTCGCAGATACGAGATTTGAAGAGGATAGTTAGGGTTGGGCACGGCCGCAGCCGTCTTCCACGATCCGTCGAATCCAACAAGGGATTGATTTCCGCTGCGCGTCGTTGCAAGAGTCCAACATCTGTTCCGCCGACACCGACAGGATTTCGTACACGTTCACATCAGCAAGGCTGCAAGCGTTCTTGATAAAATCGTCGAGACCCGGCGAGTTCCGCGAGTTGTTTCCTGCTGCGTACAAGCACACGTCGCCGAGTTCCACCACTCCACGTACGGCTTCAGGTTACGAGGAGAGTTTGTCGGCTGGTTTCAGGCAGATTTAATCAACTAGTACTACTTCTAGTACAAGGAGTAAAAGTGTTTTGATCTACTAGCACTACGTCACGTGAAGGCATCTTCTCCAAATCAGATTTTTTGTCTCGGTTGCTACGTGCACACGAGGATACTATCAGGTGCTATTTATCTTATTTTCATCTGATCCACGTATTAATTCTGTCAAGAATTTTTCTTTCGGCTTGTACTACTTTGTGTACACAGTTTTATCTACTCATGGCATCCATGAAGTACGATGTTCCGCTGCTGGATCATGACACAAAGTTTACCCTATGTCAAGTCGAGATGCGAGCATTGTTGGCGCAAGCCGATTATCATGATGCACTCAGTTTTTCTTCAAGGTGGAGTTTTTGGGGATTATGACCCGTCGGGATAATGGATGCAATATTGCTGCAGTTATTTGAAGAACACAATTCAGTTATCAAGAAAAAAAGGGTATGGAGGAGGTAACTATTAAGCCTGTTGGTAGCCAGCATATACTCTATTCTCTCCATAGTTTTTTGCTGTTATGCATGTGAAGGTTTTGTTTTGATATTCATGTTCGTGATGAGAATCAGTTGAGGTGCAAGAAGGAGATTGATTTGTTTTCTGCTAGATACTACTCCCGCCGTCCGAAAATACTTGTCGGAGAAATGGATAAAAATGGATGTATCTAGAACTAAAATACATCTAGATACATCCATCCTTCCGACAAGTATTTCCGGACGGAGGGAGTACAACATTTAGCGCTGTTAAGTTTCAAGTGCAATTCAGTTGTCTTTGCTCTTTCAAGAGGGGTCTATTGCAGAGTTGAAACTCCGTTGCATGTTAAGATGGTTTCTTCATCCAACAGTTGTTCTACAAGGACACTTTATGACCATGTCATGGATTTTTCATTAACCACTACAAGTCGGCAGTTTTTTGGGTGCACACGATGCCATCCGTACCATATGCGCTTGCATGAGTATTGTTTGCCGAGGTTTGTGCTTTCTGTTTTGAAGCACGTCCAGATTTCATGATATGAGTTCTTCATAATACGATGTGCACCAAGATGTTGCACTATGAGCTATGCGCTCGTTCAGGCACCATAGGAGATATGATGACTTATGTCATTTGATGATTGAGCAGTTTCAGTTTTTGAGGTCAGTGGCACAGACTCAGACTTTTATTGGGAGACCAAGTTTTGTTAGTCTGCTTTGTTGATAATTGTGCTGTTTTCCGGATGACCTACTGATTGATTTGCTCAATATGACTTCATGAGAAGTTTATTAGTCCTATGGACGTTTCCAGGCACAAGGTTTACTTGTGATGACTTTAATTGAGGAGTTGATGCTATCTATGATTATTGTATAAGGGATTTCATCTCAAGGTGAAGTGTTATTTTATTGTGTTCCGAATCCCATACAAGTGTTGTACTACAGATGGAGTCCTACCGGACTACGGCATGCCAACCGTGCTAGACGTAGCATGACTACAACTCTGTTTCGTGTCCATCAAGAAAAAGAGTTGTTTGCCCCTTTATATAGTATCAACTAGTCATAGAATAGATGAGAGATAGAGAGAGAGCTCCACCAGATTAGCACGTAGAGGGTTTGTCCTCTCGTGTAATGTAATACTCCTCCCAATTATAATGATATGCCGCCGTGTGTTCCGTGATTTTCTCCCGCAAGGGTTTCCACGTTAAATCTGTGTCTCTCGTGTCTCGTTTATTTTTCGTTATTATCTAACAAACACTTTGCAATGTGAAGGTGGTAGTGTGGAGTAGTGGTGGTAAGTGTCGCGGAATTGTCCCTAGACAATTGGCTACGATATTTGACTGATATTCGTGCATTGCTGTTTTATATGTGGGGGCGGCCTACACAACGTCCAACTCCCCTTCGTCTCGGACGTCCGTGTCGCTTCGTCCCCGGTTTCAGATCGTTTTCGTCCGAGACCCTCTGCGCTCATCGTGGCGAGGTTGTCTTTGGCCTTGGCGCTAACGCAGAAATCGACTTTCCCTTCCGAATTTTCCAGGGACGTGAGAATTAGCAAATGTGAACAAAAGATATTGGATAAGGTTGCTAATCGAAATGAGAGACAAATCCAACGCGCATGGAGCCATCACAGTCCAGAAAAATGAGAAGGGTGGAGATTACAACACGAGATGATGCCATCAGCCCATCACACATATTTTAAGGATCACAAATGTGTCCAAACGCGACCGGTACATAGTAGTGGAGTGGGGTTTGGTGCTACGGATAGCTACCTTTGGACCGGTGTTGCCTTTTGGCAGGTAGAGCAAGCGCAGCTTCGCTCGACACCAATCAGATACCGGCTCGATATCACAAGAGATGGCCGGTGGCCGGATCGATGCAGCCGCCCGTCCTCGCACACGCACGCACGGTCTTTGAATCCTCCGGCGGAATAACGCCGTGTGCATACCAAGTCTTCAACCTGCGCAAGAACTTTTCAGAGCTCTAGAGAAGCGGTATATATTTGTCCGTGCCTGCGCAACAACGATCGATTCGATCCAGTAGAATCTTAAGATCAGTCCGCGATGAAGACCGGAAGGCATCATAGCAAGAAGAGGCAGCAGCAGCAGTCGGGGAGGGCCGTGCTTGTGACTTTCTACGTGGCGAGGCCGAGGAGGAAAGACGGCGGCGGCGCGTCCGCGGGCTCGTCGCGGCATGTTCATCACCACCACCAGCACGATGTTCACCATCACCACCACCACCATCTTCACCACGGAAGCAACGAGGCGCGACGGCGGGGATCGGAGAACCGCAGACCCTACGACCGCCGGGCCGAGCTGCTGGAGTACTCGCGGCAGATGAGGGCCTCGGCTGCCGCAGCAACGGCGAGGCCGGTGCACCCAGAGCCTCTCCCCCCACGTCGCGACGTCGAAGCGGTGCGTGCGTGCGGTACGGTGTCTGTCCATCTTTGTCGGCTCACACGGTCTGACCTTGTAGAATCTCTCATCGCAGGCCGGTGCGGGGCGTTACCCGGTGCACCCGCCGCCGGCGTCCGATCCCCGTTTTATTTACATAGCTCGACTGATCGAGTCCCTGTCGGGCGGTACGGTGCGGCTTGCCGGCCACCCGCCCGCGGCGGGCGACGACCGTAGGCTGGTGGAACGACGGCGGCTGGAGCGCGCGGAGAGCCAGCAGCAGGTGAGGCAGAGATGCCTCGGGCTCGGAGGCGGCTGGAGCTGGAAGAGGGTGCTCAAGCTCGTGCTGCCCTGCCAGAGCAGCACCGGCCGGCCGTCTACGAGGTCAAGGACACGAGGCAGAGATGACGACGACGGCAAGGCCAAGGCGGCCAGGGCGTGGCCGGCTGCAGCACAGCTGGTCAGCAAGTTGAAGGTACCTACGTAGCCTGTTGTTATTCGTGAACTGCACTGCATGGATGTTTTCGGTCAGCAAGATTGGGTTGCTGTCTACTGTCGGAGGCAAGCAGAGTCTGATAGATTTGGTGCTGCAGGTTAATCGTACGAGTAGAAGGACCGGCGACGAGGGGTTGCTGAAGAAGCTCTTTTCGACGTTCCAACGGCAACGGTCGCGACCGGGTCGCTGACACCATCACGAACCGGTGGCCTGCTCTGCTGAAGAACCAAATCGATCTTGGCATCATCGTGTTGTGGTGACACAAAACGATTTCTGTATTTCGAGGTAGTAGCAGGGGCCTGTAGAATTTTGCCGAGGTTTGATAGTATATATTGATCCAATGCAAGCTCATCCACGGAGGCAGGATGCAACGAGCTCAAGCCTGCATACACTGTTCGGCTTACACGGCATGAATTTTAAAGAGTCAATTACACCGGTGGTGCTGGAACTTGACGTAAACGGTCACTTTAGTACTAGAACTTGCGTGATACATTAAACTAATGTGAAAACTTGGCTTGGACGTACAAATACGATGCAAATCTTGTTTGTATACGGCTGCAACGCTGACGAGGCATGACAGCGTGGCATAGGACCCGCTGTCAGTGACCGCATAGTGAAGGCTGGGCGTGTGGCGTACTCTTTTTGCAAAAACACCCTCGGATTTTTATTTTATTTTTCTCACGAAATAGCACCTGTTAGATCTCACTTGTTAGTGAAACATCAAAAAAATGTTATAACGAAAAATATGGCGCAGAAGGATTCGTACCGGTCACCTCCGTCTAAACCAGCACCTGCCGCTACCAACCCGCCCAGTGAAAGTTGCTGATGCACAAGCATACACAAGTTTTATATCTTTGAATTAAGTAACATAATCAAGAATTTTAATCTGTAGAAAAGGATTCGCCCGTGGGGTTTCGACAAGCTACCCATGTAAAACAAGTAGGAGGGCGTGCCATTCCAACTATGGACTGTCACATGTTTTTTTTTTTGGAGATAAATGGACTCTCATGTGTAAATATAATTGTTACAGTTGATGTGTAAATATGCTCATGGGCTACAATTTACATGTATATTATTACAATTTACACGTCTATAACAAAATATGTATATTATTTATAATTACAATTTTTTGTTTGATATTTATAGTTATAAAAAAATGTAAATTGTAATTATAAATAATATACATATCAATAAATATATAAACGAAAAAGTGCTCACCTATTAATTTTAAAATCCATCATATTAAATTATGAAATATATATTTTTCGTATGAATGAAAATAATTATGTTGTATATAAAGTTGTTCAAGATTTAATTTGTTTATGTTGTTTTATAAGTGTTCATGAAGTTTTATAAATTTTGTGTGTTTTTGATAAATTATATTTGTATTTCTAAATTAATTTAATATATATGTATGAGGCTATTGTGCCTCAGACTGCAGATTCTCAAATGAATACGTATTTACAATACAATTTACATTTTTTTAGGCTAACAAATGAAAAGGAAAAAAAAAAGACTAACATGTTTAAGGCACGAAATGCTAGTGTTTGTATTGCTAGGTCCTGCTGGTAGTAATTGTTAGCTCGTTAGTACGAAATCCCACGGCGGTATATCTTTTTTTAATTTCTGTTCTTCTTTTAGGTTCTCTGTGATTTTTCTTATTATTATTATTTTACATTATTTTAGGTAAGGATGTACAAGGCTTTTTTTTTGCTGGGTTGGCTAGCCTCGCACTCCGTTTGAGCCAAGCTTACGGTTCGAGTCATGCGTGGTTTCCTTTTTTCATTCTGAGACTAATAGAATTTGTGATGTTTGGCTGACAAGTGGGACCATCTGATGCCACACATGCAGTTACTGTGTAAACTTAGCAGGGGCCTTTATGTGAGAAAAAGCGAAAAATAAGAATTCAAAATGTTTTTTTTTGTTGCAAAAAGAGCACGCCACACAACCGTCTTCCCAATAAGGTCACTGACAGCATGGCGTAGCGGGCCCTACGCCATGCTGTCATGCCTCGTTGGGGTCGCCGGCGTATAGAAACTAGGTTTGAACTGTATTTGCACGTTTGAATCAAGTTTTTGCACCACTTCAATATATGCCACAAGTTTTAGCACTAAAATGACCATTTGCGTCAAGTTCTAGCATCATCGGTGTAATTGACTCAATTTTAAAGCATTCTCGAGCCAGGCCCGCGAGCTACGTTCGAATCGGCAGTTTCTCGCGAGTCAGATCCGAACGATGCACAGTGATCATACATGGACGGACCCCTGCACGAGTTGAGACCAAAAGGATGCGAGCTCTGTAGGTGCTTCTTCTTCCTCCTCCACTAACCTCATGCCTAATCTCCTTTTCTTCATTCTCCTTTCTAATCTACACAACAATGCTTCGATTTAAGATAAGCACTACACAAAAAAGAAGCACATCAGTTTGTAGTAGGTCGTAAATGCTCAATTTTATGTTCACGTTCAAAGCTGTTTTGAACGAATTTTGTCAGGCCTACGATCGACCGTTTGGAATTTTCTTTGACCGACAGCTTCATCGTGCAGTTCCACGCGATGTTCGTTTCATCCTGCTGTTCCACACGATGTTCGTGTTGCAAGTTTCTGTTTTGATGACCTACTGACGCCGTTATTACACGTACACTGTATTTCTTCTCCTTTGTCTTTTGTCATACATCTCTCCTGTTCATCCGTTTCGTCTTCGGTGTCGTTTCTCTTGGCCTCCTGCCCGCATCTTACTACACTGAAATCGTCTTCGGTGTCGGTTATCTTAGCCTCCTCTCTCGTCCTACTGCATTGGCGCTGCCATAGTGCAAGCACTGCATTTTTTCTTCGCATTTTTTGGGCGCTGCCATAGCGCAAGCACTGCATTTTTCTCCGCATTTTTTCTCCTCCATCCACCGTCTCCATACGGATTTTCACTGCGACGACGAGGTTAGCAACTAGTTCGCCGCGCCGCCGACGAGATCACTCGACTCCATACACGTCATGTCGGACACGGCGCCACCACCACAAGCTATGGCCCGACACACAATGCATTTCTTCTTCCACCCTCTACATCAACACACCTCCGCATGGTCCATACGGACTTTCTCTGCGACAACGAGGCTAGCAACTAGTTCGCCGCACCGCCGACGAGATCCTCGATTCCGTGCACGTCATGTCGGACACGGCACCACCACCACAATCACCTGCAGTAGCTATGTCTCGACACACAATGCATTTCTTCTTCCACCCTCTGCATCTAACACTCCTCCGCATGGAATTTCCCCTCTGCATCAACACTCCTCCGCATGGAATTTCCCTAGCGGCAGCGACACTAGGAACCAGTTCGCTGCGGCGTCGGCAGGAACACTTGCCCGAGACTCCATGCTTATCTGGTTGAACATGGTGCCGCGGTCATCGTCCACCGTAATCGCGAGGCATGATGCAACTGTATGTGTTAAGTGTAAGTCTTAGCACTTAGTCATATTCAGTATATACAACGAAACCTAGACGTAACCAAACACTTTGCCAAAATTACAATGCAACCAAACACTATGCCAAAATTACTGCCCTAATACGAGAGGTCTAGACGCGGGCAACCAAACAACCAAACACTATGCCAAAATTACTGCCCTAATACGAGAGGTCTAGACGCGGGCAACCAAACAATATGCACCGTGCCAAAATTACTGCCCCAATACGAGGCCTAGAGGGCCGCTGCTAAACGCGCCCCAAAAGATCTTTTGTCTCCTGAACCAACTACTCTAGTTTGGCATTCCAAGAGGAAATAAAAAAAAGATTTGCACCAGCCGGGAATCGAACCCGGGTCTGTACCGTGGCAGGGTACTATTCTACCACTAGACCACTGGTGCTTCATGTCAAAAAAGTATGTGAACCACTGGTGCTTCATGGCAGTATGCAATGAGTTCAAAAGATCTTGACTCTTGAGCCACCTGTTCTAGTTTGGTATTCCAGAAAGCAAAAAAAAGATTTGCACCAGCCGGGAATCGAACCCGGGTCTGTACCGTGGCAGGGTACTATTCTACCACTAGACCACTGGTGCTTCATGTCAAAACAGTATGTGAACCACTTGTGCTTCATGGCAGTATGCAACGAGTTCAAAAGATCTTGACTCTTGAACCACCTGTTCTAGTTTGGTATTCCAGAAAGCAAAAAAAAGATTTGCATCAGCCGGGAATCGAACCCGGGTCTGTACCGTGGCAGGGTACTATTCTACCACTAGACCACTGGTGCTTCATGTCAAAACAGTATGTGAACCACTTGTACTTCATGGCAGTATGCAACGAGTTCAAAAGATCTTGACTCTTGAACCACCTGTTCTAGTTTGGTATTCCAGAAAGCAAAAAGAAGATTTGCACCAGCCGGGAATCGAACCCGGGTCTGTACCGTGGCAGGGTACTATTCTACCACTAGACCACTGGTGCTTCATGCCACAAACGGCATTTGCCAACTTCCATTCCTTGCCACCACAGTTAAAATGGATTGCAGTCACAAAGATCTGTCATGCAACAGCACCCAGCTGATAAGAAGTTACTTCATTTTATTGGATCAAAATTACAAAGGCTGTTCGCTGCCATGCGTATACAGGCACGCTACAGAACAGACCACACACAAATGGCATGAAGAAGTAACAAGCAGGTCAGACACACAAACAGAGCCGAGTGCCAAAATCCACAGAGCTCCTTAGAACACAGCCGTGATCTCGGCCTCCCCCAGCACGTGCCCCTCGATGGCCTCCATGACCTTGTCCACAGTCACCTGCAAAATTCAGCACCACGAATCAGTACCCACACGTTAAAAAGTTCAGACCAGAGTCACTACGATTGAAGTTTGCAGGTGAACTTGCCTTGTTGCCGAGGCTGAGCACGTCGTCGAGCGCGTAGAGGCGGAACTGGATGCGGTGGCCGTGGGAGTCCGGGACGGGGCCGCGCCACCCGGGCTGCTTCCAGTCATTGACCCCCTCCTGGACGCCGCCGTTGCCGCCGGCGTTGCCCCCGGCGGCGGAGAAGCCCTCGGGAAGCCCCTTCTCCTCGGGCGAGATGTTGACGACCACCCAGTGCGTCCACGGCACCTGCACGTCCGCGTCGATGTCCTGCACCACCACCGCCAGCGACTGCGTGCCGTCGGGCACCCCGTACCACTCCAGCGGCGGCGAGATGTCCTTCTTGGCGCCCTGCCCCTCCAGCGTGTACTGCCGCGGCAGCCGCCCGTCGTGCGCCGACACCGGCGGGCACACCAGCCTCAGGCTCTCCTGCGCCATCTCGCCGGCCGGTCTTCCTGCTTCTCTCTGCTGCTGCCGATGCTCTGCTCGTGCGATGAGTTTGCTGGATTGTTCTGGTTGCTGTGAGGCTGTGAGTGACGTTGGAGGAGGGATGGGTCGGGTTTATAAGGGAAGGGTGGCACGCGGCGGGGGGATTCCGAGGGACGCGTGGCCGGCGGTGCGGGGTACGTGTAGTCGGCTGGGGGCGTGGCGTGGGCTCCCGGAGGGTCGGCGGGGACCCGCGATGAGAAGAAAATCTGGGAGACTTCAGATTTGCGATAGTGTTTTTGAAACGAGGATCAGATTCGCGATAGTTAAGCAGTCGTGCTCGCTTCCTGCTTTGGCCAGGTGTCCGTGTCCCCCCGGGCCGTGCCTGTCTCTTTTGGGCACGAGGAGGGCGATGAAAGATTTGTTTTCGCTTACTAGTAGTGCTTTTTCTTTTTTTGGTTCCTATTTCTTTTCCTTTAGCTGTAATGACCTGTCTGGACCAAGATAAGGATTGAGAATCATACTACAAGTGTCCATCCGAATGGCATTACACCAGGAGAATCAGCATAGCCCTCAATTGTGCATAGATAGTTCAAGGCAGATGATGAAGGGTCTAGATAGCTCACAATGTTGCATAGTTGTCAACATAAATGAGCGGAAGTGGATGAGCTATTGAATTGCATAGTTGTGGAGTGATCTACGGGCACGTTTGGTTACATGCATCGTTTTTTGCCACTTTGTATACTTGTTCTAGTTGGGCCTCGCGGAGAATTGGCGTGTTGTTTCGGAGTTCCGGCAAGGATCATCACAGACAACGGCATCCATTTCACGAGCCACGCCTTCATGCAATATGTTCATACCCTCGGATGCAAAATCTCATTCGCCCCGAAGCAATGGACAAGCTGAGAGGACGAATGCTGAAGTGCTTCGTGGACTCAAGACACGAACTTTTGATATGTTGCAGAAGCACGGCAGACGGTGGATCGAGGAGCTGCCGGTAGTTCTCTGGTCCCTCAGAACGACACCTAACCGAGCTACCGGGCAGACTCCCTTCTGCCTGGTTTACGGGGCAGAAGCAGTTATCCCCACGGAACTCATTTACGGGTCTCCTCGAGTGCTTTCCTACGATGAAGTAGCGCAAGATCAGCACTCGCGTGACAAGGCCGTGCTACTCGAGGAAAACCGTCTCCGGGATGCTACGCGTGCTGCACGCTACCAGCAAGCCCTGCATCGCTATCATAGCCGCAGGGTTCATGCCCAGTGTTTTGAGGAAGGTGACCTTGTCCTTAGGCGCGTTCAGTCCGCCAAGGGGACAAACAAGCTGTCGCGGAAGTGGGAAGGCCCTTTCCAGGTGGTACGAGTCACCAGACCTGGCGCAGTCCGTCTGGAGACCGGGGATGGCACTCAGTTGCAAAACTCATGGAATATTGAGCATCTTTGTAAGTACTACCCGTAAAGTGCGAGGCTGCCGGGCACTGCCCGGCAGCCATCCTTTTGTACAGGCCTTGCCTCAGCTGCATGTAACCCCTTGTACAAAGCCATGACGATGACCCCATGCAAGAGAAAGTAAGGAAGCGCTGAGAGGGGGTGGGGCAACCAAGATCACTACATAGGCATTTCACGAGGATTTGCATATGCATATAGATAGGATCGCATCATGCATTCACTCTTACCTACATGGAGTTGCAGGTTCCTGCCATGAACTTGGCTTCGATAAGGAGTTGAGAAGATGCCCTGGCACTACGATCCCCGTCTATCCAAAACAGATAAGTTCTCCCCTTTTTATCCATTAGTGTTCTGTAAGCTATAACTTGTGCATTGAGAAACCTCGCCGCTCTCTTGGAACTAGGGTGCTCCCATCCTTGGCTCGAACGTTGCTTCGGCCTGTGGCGGTCGTAGTAGCCCTAGGTAAAAGGGAGTGGGCGGGGGGCTGGCACCTCGGTCTGTTCCCCGGCAGACATGGTTCTTCGGCAGACGAAAAGGGTGCCGGCAGGATAGCCTGCCGAGGAAAAACTCGTTTAATTACAGTAAAGAGGCATTCCACCTCTGCATGGACGTATACATGCACGGGTTCCCGGCAAGGTTTATCTCTTTCATTGACATGTAGATACAAGTACAAGCATTACAGAACACAAACATGGATATAAGGATTACATTACTTGAATTAGAATTTAGCAATTGCCCACAAGTTTAAGATTGAAAAAAGATAAGTGCTCCGTAAACTCCTCTCCCTGCCCCTCCTATCTCAGGAATGACAAGGCTAAGAAGGAAGGAGACGCACGAAGCACCCCAACAAACCCCTGGTCACCACCTCCAGGACTTGATGAAGAACTCCAGTACAGGCACCGGCAGAAGAGGACACCGGGGCCCAGCCGAAAGACCCCAAAAGGAAGCGGAAGCACCACGGGGACGAGCTTCTTCCCGACAGCCAGAAGAAACGGTGATGACGGCGCCGGAAAAAGGGGGGAAGAACCAGGCAAACGGGCGGCGGGTCGCCAGTACGACACGAACGCGTCGATGCGGGCGTGCTCATACTGGACGATCCTCCTCCTGTCTTCTCCTTCTCCCCCAGATTCGTCTTCATCAACACAATTCCGGGGGAAGGTCGAGGCACAAACCGGACACCCTCTGTGGGAAGACAACAAGTAGCCAGAACAGCCAGGGGGCTGGAGGCGCACCGCTCCCCACCTTGGCGGGCAGGAAGGCACGCCCTTCGTCAACATCAGCCCCGAGGTTTTCGGGAAGGACGGTGCTGGAATTACCAACAATCTCCAGCCCGCCTCTCGACAGAGCTTTGAAGAAATCGAAAGGTTCACCGCGGCAAGGACCGGGCTCACTCCCCAAGAATCAACACCAACATGAGGCAACGATGGCCCCAAGCTGGAGCCCGGGGGCTGGCCCCAGGCTCTCTTCTTCGACATAACCAGCAAAAGCAGAAGACAAGAGAGGAGGAATGCAAAGATGGATGGCCTTGCCCTCATCCACCCCTCCCTTTTATAGGCAGGGCGAGGAGGAGAGCTACTCCATCAACGGGCGGCCACCGTCCTCCTCCGCCAATTCAAGACGACCGGGCCCTCGCCATGATACTCTCCCGCTCCACGCGCCTCCGTCACCTACCCCGCGTGATGCATGCCGCATACGTGGCTAAGGATAAGGGCGTGGTGGGAAGAGTAGATTGGCAGTTTCCACCCCGTGCGTTAAAGTCATTCACGGGCCATTACTGGAGCGCCCCCACCACTGTTGGCCTTACGCAACGCGCAGGGAAATTGGAAACTAGTCAGGATTGAAGACCCATGAAGAAGTAAAAAGAGGACCTCAAGAGAATGGCCTCTTCAGCAACCCTGCCTGTGCACTTATTAGGCCCTACCCCGACGACGCTCAGCAGCGCGATTGGGGCAGGACCGGGGGTTTCTGTCGGTGAAATAAACCCTGGGTCTGCTGCCCAGACTATGCACAGGCACAAGACCAAGATTGAAGCACCAGCCCCAACCAAAGTACAATGAATCAAGAGGAACGAAGAACCAACTCAGAGCAAAGAGACCAAAGCCATGCCAGAGAAGCAAGACATCACCAAGAGAAGGGCCTCCCTTGCCGGGTAGGCGAGCCCGGCAAGGGGCGAGGCCACCTCCAAAGCAGATAGCAGAAACACCCCGGCAGGGCCTGCCGGGGGCTCGCGAAGGCCAAACCGCCCCACCTAACACTCAAGCACGACCCCCATCGTCAATCAATGCGGTGTCGAGCCGCAAGATGATTAAGTGGCAGCCAGTTCCTACAGAAAGAACATGCAGATGACACCCGTCCTGCAACATGCCAAGAAGACAGACACTGAGCTAGCAGGATAGCTCGACAAGGCTTGCCGGGCAGCCAACGATGTGACGTTAAGCGGCGCATTTAATGCGCCCTGTCAGCCTGCAGAGTTAGGTATGATAGCACTATTCGCTATCTTATCAGTGCATAATGACTACTTTGCCACTGTGGTAACCCCTTAACCTATAAAAGGAGGCCCACGGCAACCGTAGAAAGGGTTGAAAAGTTGATGAAACCACACCACCATACGCGCGTAGTCACTACGGCCCTGAGGCAAACCCTGCCGGGCGAGTGTACCATGCACCACCTCACTCATTCCACCATAAATCCACCAAAGCAGGAGTAGGGTCTTACGCCTCGCAGCGGCCCGAACCTGGGTAAATTGCTTGTGTGCTCTCTGCCGTGCTGCCGTACGACGATCTGCTCTTTGTGCAACACGACGTCCCCCACCGAACCAGCAATGGGCTACCCGGTCCCATAGGTGGCCACGGATATCCCGCGACATGGTCTTTTGACCCCTGTGCGCACGGGGTAGTCAGAAACTCTATGGGCACCCTTGACCCCGTGCGCACGGGGTGCTGGGTAAACTCTCTGAGTACCCCGTGCGCACGGGGTCTTTTGACCCCCCTTGCGCACATGGTGGTGCGTAAGTCTCTAAGTACCCTGTGTGCACGAGGCTAACTTAGCATGTGCGCACGGGGTCCAATAGGCAGAAAACCCCATCCGACCAAGAACGCTATAAAAAAACCTTCTTCCTCCTCTATCCCTAGCCCTAATTTCTTGTTGAGCTCCACCATTGCTACACCCCATTTTGCTCATTACTCTCAATCCCTCCACCCAAACTTGTTGAAACTTTGTGGATTGGGAGAGCAAGACCCAATCTACACTTTGACCAAACCAAATCGCGTTCCCCGCAACATTTCTTCCCCATTGACTTGTTACTGTTGGAGCTTGGGCTCCTAGGCGGTTAGAGGTTCATCCGGAAGCTTCCTTACTTGTGGTGTGCTTCGGAGAAGTTTGTAAAGGTGTGGTGGTCGCCTTCAAGACCAACCCGACTCATCCGTTGGGGTGACTCGAAAGAGATTACGGTGAGCCTTCAGCGGTGTTCCGCAAGCTTTGGCTCCGGCACCGCTCTAAACGGAGAGTAGATCTTCCCCAAGGAAGAGTGAACTTCAGGATAAAATCTGCGTACTTGTCTCACTTGTGGTTAATCCTTTCCCGCACTTTACTTTGCCTTGTATGCTTGTTGTCTTTCTAATTAGATTGTTGCCTAGCATATTTAGCTTTAAGTTTGCTTGTCATATAGGTTGTGTTCACCTAGATGCATATCTAGTGAACCCTATTTATCCACTAAGCCTTAAAATTGACAAGAAAGATTAAACTTTGTAGTCTGCTATTCACCCCCCTCTAGTCAACCGTATCGATCCTTTCACTCTTGTTACTATTTTTAATTTGTGGCATATAAGTAGACAAGATGAGACATTTGGCATTGTAAGAGGAACTCTTCTTTCAAAGATCATCATTGATAGCTTTTAGAAACCCATGCTCTTGCTCTAAATTTAGCTTCTTGAAGCTTAGCTTCTCATGAGTTCTTATGAGCTCTCTATGATCCTCTAGAGTTGTTTCATGAGCTAAATAGTGTTTAGTTCTTTAGTTAGATGCTCAATCTCCTTCTTATCATTTTCATTCGTTTCATCTTGATTATCATGATTACTATCAAGTTAATTAAAGCTCACATCACTAGCTTTGTCAGCAAGTAACTCATCATCACCTAGCAAATCATATTCATCACTATTGAAATAAAGATACTCGAGGTGTGATACCTTGGGGCCTTTAGCCATGAAGCATCTTCAGTTCCTTCTTTTGGTGAATCGAATATGTCATAGGAGTTCGACGATACTAGATCAATTCCGGCAACACCTTTATCTTGACTCTAGTCGGAGCCAGAGCAATAACTTATCTCGGAGTGAGTGTCAGAATTGGAGCCAAAAATACATTCACCAACATGAGCTTGATGTCTTCGTCTTGTGTAGCTCTTTGATGACTTGTCTTTCCTTCCCGAATCCTTGCTTCTTTGAGAGGGTCTTCGTTCATAACAATCATCTCTACTCCTTCTCTCTCTATGAGGTGATTCATCTCTTCTACTTCTCCTTTTGGTTGAATCTTCTCTTTTCTTGTAGGGAGCCGTACACTCATTGGAATAGTGTCTGGGTCTTCCACAATTGTAGCAATCACAATCAAGGCTTGAAGATATTTTGTCATTGTAGGACCTTGACTTGGAGCTTCTATCTTTGCTTTGACTCTTGTAGAATTTGTTGAAGTTCTTCGCCATTAAGCTCAATTCTTCATTGGAGATTTTCTTGTCATTTGATGTAGTGGTATCATCACATGAAGCTTTGTATGCACCACTAGACTTGTTGTGGAGATCTTCCTTATCCTTGAGTGACATCTCATGAGCAACAATTCTTCCAATGACTTTCGTGGGATTGAGATCTTTGTAATTGGGCATCATTTGGATCAATGTGCCCACGGTATCATATTTTCCATCCAAGGCTCTAAGGATCTTCTTCATGATGAATTTGTCGGTCATCTCTTCACTTCCTAAGCGGGCAACATCATTTGTGATGAGAGAAATCCTAGAGTACATTTCGGCGACTCCTTCACCATCCTTCATCTTGAACTTGTCAAGTTGACTTTGAAGAACACCCAACTTGGATTCTTTGATGGACTCGGTACCTTCGTTCATATCAACCAAAGTATCCAAAATTTCCTTTGCATTCTCAAGGCGGGTGATTTTGTTGAATTCTTCGAGACACAATCCATTGAAAAGAATATCACAAGCTTGAGCGTTGTATTGCAACATCCTCATTTCTTCCGCGGTCGCTTCACGACCCAGTTCTCTACCATCTTCAAAGAATTCACCTTGCAAGCCAATATGAACAACAACCCAAACAACGGGGTTATGACCAAGAATATGAATTTTCATCTTATGCTTCCAAGTAGCAAAATTTGTACCATCAAAGTAAGGACCTCTATGGTGATAGTTACCCTGGCTAGACGGCATACTTTCCTAGGTTGTGAAACCAAGGCTATGATCACCAAAGCTATGGAAATCAAGGCTAATGGAGACAAAAGCTCTGATACCAATAGTAGGACTGAAAGCAAGTCTAGAGGGGGGGGGGTGATTAGACTACTTGACCAAATAAAAATCTTTCCTTTTCCCAATTTTAGTTGTTGGCAGATTTAGCAATTAGCACAAGTCAAGCAATCAACCTACACATGCAATTCTAAGAGTATAGCAGTGGAAAGTAAAACATTGCATATGAAGGTAAAGGGAAGGGTTTGTAGAAGGCCAACACAATGGATACACGAATATTTTTGGCGTGGTTCCGATAGGTGGTGCTATCATATGTCCACGTTGATGGAGACTTCAACCCACGATGGGTAACGGCTACGCGAGTCCATGGAGGGCTCCATCCACGAAGGGTCCATGAAGAACATGAAGGAAATATGCCCTAGAGGCAATAATAAAGTTGTTATTTATATTTCCTTATATCATGATAAATGTTTATTATTCATGCTAGAATTGTATTAACCGGAAACTTAGTACATGTGTGAATACATAGACAAAACAGAGTGTCCCTAGTATGCCTCTACTAGACTAGCTCATTGATCAAAGATGGTTATGTTTCCTAACCATAGACATGAGTTGTCATTTGATCAATGGGGTCACACCATTAGGAGAATGATGTGATGGACAAGACCCATCCGTTAGCTTAGCAACTTGATCGTTTAGTATGTTGCTATTGCTTTCTTCATGACTTATACATGTTCCTATGACTATGAGATTATGCAACTCCCGTTTACCCGAGGAACACTTTGTGTGCTACCAAACGTCACAACGTAATTGGGTGATTATAAAGGTGCTCTACAGGTGTCTCCGAAGGTACTTGTTGGGTTGGCGTATTTCGAGATTAGGATTTGTCACTCCGATTGTCGGAGAGGTATCTCTGGGCCCTCTCGGTAATGCACATCATAATAAGCCTTGCAAGCAAATGACTAATGAGTTAGTCACGAGATGATGTATTACGGAACGAGTAAAGGGACTTGCCGGTAACGAGATTGAACTAGGTATGATGATACCGACGATCGAATCTCGGGCAAGTAACATACCGATGAAAAAGGGAACAACGTATGTTGTTATGCGGTTCGACCGATAAAGATCTTCGTAGAATATGTAGGAGCCAATATGGGCATCCAGGTTCCGCTATTGGTTATTGATCAGAGAAGTGTCTCGGTCATGTCTACATAGTTCTCGAACCCGTAGGGTCCGCACGCTTAACGTTTCGTTGACGATATAGTATTGAATGAGTTATGTATGTTGGTGACCGAATGTTGTTCGGAGTCCCGGATGAGATCACGGACATGACGAGGAACTCCGGAATGGTCCGGAGATAAAGATTAATATATGGGATAATAGTGTTTGACCTCCGGAAGGGTTCCGGAATTCACCGGAAGGGGTTCCAGATGTTTCCCGAAGTGTTTGGGTACGAGAACACTTTATTTGGGACAAAGGGGAAAGCCCACGAGGCTTTAGGAAAGTGCAAAAGGAAGTTTTGCGGAGACCAGAGGCTAGACGCCAGGAACCCTGGCGTCTAGGGGGTAGACGCCGGGAACCCTGGCGTCTAGCCCTGGAGTCCGAGTGGGACTCTTTCCTTTCGGGCAAAACCGACTTTGAGGAGGCTTTTGCTCCAAGTTTCGACCCCAGGGCTCAACATATAAATAGAGGGGTAGGGCTAGCACCCAAGACACATCAAGATACACCAAGCCGTGTGCCGGCTACCCCGACCATCTAGTTTATCCTCCGTCTAGTTTCTGTAGTGCTTGGCGAAGCCCTGCAGAGATTGTTCTTCATCAACAACCGTCACCACGCCGTCGTGCTGCCGGAACTCATCTACTACTTCGCCCGTCTTGCTGGATCAAGAAGGCGAGGACGTCATCGAGCTGAACGTGTGCTGAACGCGGAGGTGCCGTACGTTCGGTACTAGATCGGGACGGATCGTGAAGGTGCACGACTACATCAACCGCGTTGATAAACGCTTCCGCTTTCGGTCTACGAGGGTACGTAGACACACTCTCCCCTCTCGTTGCTATGCATCTAGTAGATAGATCTTGTGTGATCGTAGGAAAATTTTGAAAATACTACGTTCCCCAACAGTGGCATCATGAGCCAGGTCTATGCGTAGATGATATGCACGAGTAGAACACAAGTGAGTTGTGGACGATACTAGTCATACTGCTTACCAGCATGTCATACTTTGCTTCGGCGGTATTGTGAGATGAAGCGGCCCGGACCGACATTACGCGTACGCTTACGCGAGACTGGTTTCACCGTTATGAGCACTCGTTGCTTAAAGGTGACTGGCGGTTGTCTGTCTCTCTCACTTTAGCTGAATCGAGTATGCCTACGCCCGGTCCTTGTGAAGGTTAAAACAGCACATACTTGACGAAACATCGTTGTGGTTTTGTATGCGTAGGTAAGAATGGTTCTTGCTAAGCCCGTAGCAGCCACGTAAAACTTGCAACAACAAAGTAGAGGACGTCTAACTTGTTTTTGCAGGGCATGTTGTGATGTGATATGGTCAAGACATGATGAGTTATACGGTTTTGTATGAGATGATCATGTTTTGTAATGTTATCGGCAACTGGCAGGAGCCATATGGTTGTCGCTTTATTGTATGAAATGCAATCGCCATGTAATTGCTTTACTTTATCACTAAGCGGTAGCGATAGTCGTAGAAGCAATAGTTGGCGAGACGACAACGATGCTACGATGGAGATCAATGTGTCACGCCGGTGACGAAGGTGATCATGACGGTGCTTTGGAGATGGAGATCAAAAGCACAAGATGATGATGGCCATATCATGTCACATATTTTGATTGCATGTGATGTTTATCTTATTATGCTTCTTATTTTGCTTAGAACGACGGTAGCATTATAAGATGATCCCTTACTAAATTTCAAGGTATAAGTGTTCTCCCTGAGTATGCACCGTTGCGAAAGTTCGTCGTGCCGAGACACCACGTGATGATCGGGTGTGATAAGCTCTACGTTCAAATACAACGGGTGTAAGCCAGTTTTGCACACGCAGAATACTCGGGTTAAACTTGACGAGCCTAGCATATGCAGATATGGCCTCGGAACACTGGAGACCGAAAGGTCGAGCGTGAATCATATAGTAGATATGATCAACATAAGATGTTCACCATTGAAAACTACTCCATCTCACGTGATGATCGGACATTGTTTAGTTGATTTGGATCACGTGATCATTTAGACGACCAGAGGGATGTCTATCTAAGTGGGAGTTCTTCAAGTAATATGATTAATTGAACTTTAATTTATCATGAACTTAGTCCTGGTAGTATTAGCATATCTATGTTGTAGATCAATAGCTCCCGATGTAGCTCCCCGTTTATTTTTTATATGTTCCTAGAGAAAACTAAGTTGAAAATTGTTAGTAGCAATGATGCGGAATTGTTCCGTGATCTGAGGATTATGCTCATTGCTGCACAGAAGAATTATGTCCTTGATGCACCGCTAGGTGACAGACCTATTGCAGGAGCAGATATAGACGTTATGAACGTTTTGACAAAAGCTCGGTATGATGACTACTTGATAGTTTAAGTGCACCATGCTTTACGGCTTAGAACCGGGACTTCAAAAAGGTTTTGAACGCCACAGAGCATATACGATGTTCCAAGAGTTGAAATTAGTATTTCATACTAATGCCCGTGTCGAGAGGTATAAGACCTTTGACAGTACTTTGCCTACAAGATGGAGGAGAATAGCTCAACCAGTGAGCATGTGCTCAGATTGTCTGGGTACTACAATTACTTGAATCAAGTGGGAGTTAATCTTCCAGATAAGATAGTAATTGACAAAGTTCTCTAGTCACTATCACCAAGTTAGTAGAACTTCGTGATGAACTATAATATGCAAGGGATGACGAAAGTAATTCCCGAGCTCTTCGCGATGCTGAAATCGGCGAAGGTAGAAATCAAAAAGGAGCATCAAGTGTTGATGGTTAACAAGACCACTTGTTTCAAGTAAAGGGCAAAGGGATAGAAGGGGAACTTCAAGAAGAATGACAAGAAAGTTGTCACTCCCGTGAAGAAACCCAAATCTAAACTCAAGCCTGAAACTAAGTGCTTCTACTGCAAAGGAAATGGTCACTAGAAGTGGAACTGCCCTAGATATTTGGCGGATAAGAAGGATGGCAAAGTGAACAAAGGTATATTTGATATACAGATTATTGATGTGTATTTTACTAGTGTTCATAGCCACCCCTCGGTATTTGATACTTGTTCAGTTGCTAAAGAGTAGTAACTCGAAATGGGAGTTGCATAATGAACAGAAACTAGTTAAAGGATGAAGTGACGATGTGTATTGGAAGTAGTTCCAAGATTGATATGATCATCATCACACACTCCCTATACTTTCGGGATTAGTGTTGAAACTAAATAAGTGTTATTTGGTGTTTGTGTTGAGCATGAATATGATTTGATCATGTTTATTGCAATACGGTTATTCATGTAAGTTAGAGAATAATTGTTGTTCTGTTTACATGAATAAAACCTTCTATGGTCATACACCCAATGAAAATGGTTTGTTGGATCTCGATCGTGTGATACACATATTCATAATATTGAAGCCAAAAGATGCAAGGTTAATAATGATAGTGCAACTTATTTGTGGCACTGCCGTTTAGGTCATATTGGTGTAAAGCGCATGAAGAAACTCCATAGTGATGGACTTCTGGAATCACTTGATTATGAATCACTTGGTGCTTGCGAACCATGCCTCATGGCCAAGATGACTAAAACTCCGTTCTCCGGAACTGTGGAGCGAGCAACAGAGTTGTTGGAAATCATACATACTGATGTATGCGGACCAATGAGTGTTGAAGCTCGCGGCGGGTATCGTTATTTTCTGACCTTCACTGATGATTTAAGCAGATATGGGTATATCTACTTAATGAAGCACAAGTCTGAAACATTTGAAAAGTTCAAAGAATTTCAGAGTGAAGTGGAGAATCATCGTAACAGAAAATAAGAGTTTCTACGATATGATCGTAGAGGTAAAATATTTGAGTTAGCGAGTTTGGCCTTCAGTAAAAACAGTGTGAAATAGTTTCACTAGTCATGCCACCTGGAACACCATAGTGTAATGGTGTGTCCGAACGTCATAACCGTACTTTATTAGATATGGTGCGATCGATGATGTCTCTTACCGATCTACCACTATCGCTTTTGGGGTTATGCATTAGAGATAGCTACATTCACGTTAAATAGGGCACCATCTAAATCCGTGGAGATGACACCGTATGAACTGTGGTTTGATGAGAAACCTAAGCTGTCATTTCTTTAAGTTTGGGACTGCGATGCTTATGTGGAAAAGTTTCAACATGATAAGCTCGAACCCAAACCGGAGAAGTAAATCTTCATAGGATACCCAAAAGAAACTATTGGGTACACCTTCTATCACATATCCGAAGGCAAGGTCTTTGTTGCTAAGAGTGGATCCTTTCTAGAGAAGGAGTTTCTCTCGAAAGAAGTGAGTGGGAGGAAAGTAGAACTTGATGAGGTAATTGTACCTTCTCCCGAATTGGAAAGTGGAACATCACAGAAACTAGTTCCAGTGATTCCTACACCAATTAGTGAGGAAGCTAATGATGATGATCATGAAACTTCAGATCAAGTTTCTGCTGAACATCGTAGATCAACCAGAGTACGTTCCGCACCAGAGTGGTACGGCAACCTAGTTCTGGAAGTCATGTTACTAGGCCATGATGAACCTACGAACTATGAGGAAGCGATGATGAGCCCAGATTCCGCAAAATGGCTTGAGGCCATGAAATTTGAGATGGGATCCATGTATGAGAACAAAGTGTGGACTTTGGTTGACTAGCCCGATGATCGACAAGCCATCGAAAATAAATGGATCTTCAAGAGGAAGACTGACACTGACGGTAATGTTACTGTTTACAAAGCTCGACTTGTTGCGAAAGGTTTTCGACAAGTTCAAGGAGTTGACTACGATGAGACTTTCTCACCCGTAGCGATGCTTAAGTCTGTCCAAATCATGTTAGCAATTGCCACATTTTATGAAATCTGGCAAATGGATAACAAAACTGCATTCTTTAATGGATTTATTAAAGAAGAATTGTATATGATGCAACCAGAAGGTTTTGTCAATCCTAAAGGTGCTAACAAAATGTCCAAGCTCCAGCGATCCATCTATGGACTGGTGCAAGCATCTCGGAGTTGGAATATACGCTTTGATAAGTTGATCAAAGCATATAGATTTATACAGACTTGCGGTGAAGCCTGTATTTACAAGAAAGTGAGTGGGAGCACTACACCATTTCTGATAAGTATATGTGAATGACATATTGTCGATCGGAAATGATGTAGAATTTTCTGGAAAGCATAAAGGAGTGTTTGAAAGGAGTTTTTCAAAGAAAGACCTTGGTGAAGCTGCTTACATATTGGGCATCAAGATCTATAGAGATAGATCAAGACGCTTGATAAGACTTTCGATGAGTACATACCTTGATAAGATTTTGAAGTAGTTCAAAATGGATCAGTCAAAGAAGGAGTTCTTGCCTGACTTGTAAGGTGTGAAGTTGAGTAAGACTCAAAGCCAGACCACGGCAGAAAAATATAGAGAGAATGAAAGTCATTCCCTATGCCTCAGCCATAGGTTCTGTAAAGTATGCCATGCTGTGTACCAAACATGTTGTGTACCTTGCCATGAGTTTGACAGGGAGGTACAATAGTGATCCAGGAGTAGATCACTGTACAGCGATCAAAATTATCCTTAGTAATTGGATGACTAAGGAAATGTTTCTCGATTATGGAGGTGATAAAGAGTTCGTCGTAAAGGGTTACGCCGATGGAAGCTTTGACACTAAATCCAGATGACTCTAAGTATTAATCTGGATGCGTATTGAAAGTGGGAGCAATTAGCTAGAGTAGCTCCATGCAGAGCATTGTAGACATAGAAATTTGCGAAATACATACGGATCTGAATGTGGCAGACCCGTTGACTGAACTTCTCTCACAAGAAAAAACATAATCACACCTTATTACTCTTGGGTATTAATCACATAGCGATGTAAACTAGATTATTGACTCTAGTAAACCCTTTGGGTGTTGGTCACATGGTGATGTGAACTATGGGTGTTATTCACATAACGATGTGAACTATCGGTATTAAATCACATGGCGATGTGAGCTAGATTATTGACTCTAGTGCAAGTGGGAGATTGAAGGAAATATGCCCTAGAGGCAATAATAAAGTTGTTATTTATATTTCCTTATATCATGATAAATGTTTATTATTCATGCTAGAATTGTATTAACCGGAAACTTAGTACATGTGTGAATACATAGACAAAACAGAGTGTCCCTAGTATGCCTCTACTAGACTAGCTCATTGATCAAAGATGGTTATGTTTCCTAACCATAGACATGAGTTGTCATTTGATCAATGGGGTCACACCATTAGGAGAATAATGTGATGGACAAGACCCATCCGTTAGCTTAGCAACTTGATCATTTAGTATGTTGCTATTGCTTTCTTCATGACTTATACATGTTCCTATGACTATGAGATTATGCAACTCCCGTTTACCTGAGGAACACTTTGTGTGCTACCAAACGTCACAACGTAACTGGGTGATTATAAAGGTGCTCTACAGGTGTCTCCGAAGGTACTTGTTGGGTTGGCGTATTTCGAGATTAGGATTTGTCACTCCGATTGTCGGAGAGGTATCTCTGGGCCCTCTCGGTAATGCACATCATAATAAGCCTTACAAGCAAATGACTAATGAGTTAGTCACGAGATGATGTATTACAGAACGAGTAAAGAGACTTGCCGGTAACGAGATTGAACTAGGTATGATGATACCGACGATCGAATCTCGGGCAAGTAACATACCGATGACAAAGGGAACAACGTATGTTGTTATGCGGTTCGACCGATAAAGATCTTCGTAGAATATGTAGGAGCCAATATGGGCATCCAGGTTCCGCTATTGGTTATTGACCAGAGAAGTGTCTCGGTCATGTCTACATAGTTCTCGAACCCGTAGGGTCCGCACGCTTAACGTTTCGTTGACGATATAGTATTGAATGAGTTATGTATGTTGGTGACCGAATGTTGTTCGGAGTCCCGGATGAGATCACGGACATGACGAGGAACTCCGGAATGGTCCGGAGATAAAGATTAATATATGGGATAATAGTGTTTGACCTCCGGAAGGGTTCCGGAATTCACCGGAAGGGGTTCCGGATGTTTCCCGAAGTGTTTGGGTACGAGAACACTTTATTTGGGACAAAGGGGAAAGCCCACGAGGCTTTAGGAAAATGCAAAAGGAAGTTTTGCGGAGACCAGAGGCTAGACGCCAGGAACCCTGGCGTCTAGGGGGTAGACGCCGGGAACCCTGGCGTCTAGCCCTGGAGTCCGAGTGGGACTCTTTCCTTTCGGGCAAAACCGACTTTGAGGAGGCTTTTGCTCCAAGTTTCGACCCCAGGGCTCAACATATAAATAGAGGGGTAGGGCTAGCACCCAAGACACATCAAGATACACCAAGCCGTGTGCCGGCTACCCCGACCCTCTAGTTTATCCTCCGTCTAGTTTCTGTAGTGCTTGGCGAAGCCCTGCAGAGATTGTTCTTCATCAACAACCGTCACCACGCCGTCGTGCTGCCGGAACTCATCTACTACTTCGCCCGTCTTGCTGGATCAAGAAGGCGAGGACGTCATCGAGCTGAACGTGTGCTGAACGCGGAGGTGCCGTACGTTCGGTACTAGATCGGGACGGATCGTGAAGGTGCACGACTACATCAACCGCATTGATAAACGCTTCCGCTTTCGGTCTACGAGGGTACGTAGACACACTCTCCCCTCTCGTTGCTAGGCATCTAGTAGATAGATCTTGTGTGATCGTAGGAAAATTTTGAAAATACTACGTTCCCCAACAGAACAACCTTGTTTATGCCACAATGGCCATCGCCCACGAAAGACTTGGCTCACTCGGGTAGATCTTCATGAAGAAGGTGATCTCCTTGCCCTTACAAACCTCTTGGTTCATCTCCACATCACGACGGAGGCTCCCATGTGATACCTAGCTAATCTAGGAGACACCACTCTCCAAAAGGTAATAGATGGTGTGTTGATGATGAACTCCTTGCTCTTGTGCTTCAAATGATAGTCGCCCCAACACTCAACTCTTTCTCACAGATTTGGATATGGTGGAAGAAGAATTAGAGTGGAAAGCAACTTGGGGAATGCTAGAAATCAAGGTTCAAATGGTAGGAATGATATATCTTGATCTCAACACATGAGTAGGTGGTTCTTTCTCAAAAAATGAATGGTGGAAGTGTAGGAACATTCTGATGGCTCTCCCCTAGGAGGAACAAGGGGTGGAACAATATATATATATATATATATATATCCAACCGTTACACACTTTTGACCAATCTCGGTGGCACCGATTTGTGAACTCGGTGGCACCGATTTGTGAACTCGGTGACACCGATATGTGCAAAATATGAACATGAGGAATCTCGGTGGGACCGACTGGAACAACTCGGTGGGACCGATGTGCTAGGGCTTAGGGAAAACTTCATCTCGGTGGCACCGATTGCATCAACTCGGTGGGACCGAAGTGAATGCAACGAGCAATAGAGAATCTGTCAAACTAACTCGGTGGGGCTGATCGCAACAACTTGGTGAGACCGAAGTGAATGCAACAAGTCACACAGCATTGGCAAGGACATCTCGGTGGGATCAAGATCTGTATCGGTGAGACCGAAATGTTATAGTTTCTGGCAGTGCCTATGTCAAATGAACTCGGTGGCGCCAGGTAGGACATATCGATGGGGCCGAGTTAGGAAATTAGGGTTTTGTAGCGACCAGACCTCAAATAGTCCGATCTCTGTGCATCAGTGTCATCCCTGGATTAGTAATGCTGACACGCACAGTACTTGAAGGATTTATAACAGAGTAGCAATCACACATTTATTACATCGATAGTCCAACGATGAATTTATTACAAATAATATGGCTGAAGGCCATCTAACACGATAACAACATAAGGCTTGGAAGATAAGTGAGTCCATCAACTCCAACGGCATCACTGAGTATAGAACCACGACCTAAAAGGGCATCTTACTCGTCGTCTGAAAAGTCTGCAACATGAAACGTTGCAGCCCGAAAACGGGTCAGCACATGGAATATGCTGGCAAGGTAACACAAGAGAATGCAATGAAAGTAAAGCTATACTACATGCAATATGGCTGGTGGAAAGCTCTATGGTTAAGTTTTTGCGTAAAGCCAATTTTTCCCTACTTCAAAGGAATGCATTTTAATTAACTATCATGGTAGTTGAAACCTCGTTGAGAAGATAGACATCCTCTCAACCCCAATTAAAGTTCATCATTAAACCCAACAAAATTAAATTAGAGTAACATGTTGAGATGCACATGAAAATCCAAGTACTAGATACTCAAGATGTCCATAACCGGGGACACGACTAATCATGATTAGTTTGTACACTCTGCAGAGGTTTGTGCACTTTTCCCATAAGACTTGATCGCCTCCGTTTGGTTTCTCGCACTGCCTGGTGTTTGAGAAACGGATGACCGAGACATAGTCTTTCAGAAGCGCTAGCACCTTACGATTGGGCGGACCGTACCAAACTACATCCCCTACATCTGCTAGTCCACCACTGTAAGAGTTCGCACAACTTACTCATACTATGCTAGAGCCCATAATAGCATTGTGGCTGCACACGGAAGTTTCTAGTATGAATAATCTCATGATCCCTTTGAGCCTGGGTGGCGGTCCATAAAAAAAACAGGCAATCGCTGGAATACCCAGGTGCCTCAATCTTCCCACATGTGTATTAATGTTGCCACCTTAAGTTGAACCATTAATTAAACAATCTCACATCTGTCATGGATTTCACTCACCCAATCCACGTCTACGAGTATAGCATGTCCTAACAGCAAACGTAGAAGTAACTCTCAAAGGTTTGAATGTAATGCAGGTAATAGGTACTACCTCAATCTACTTCCCAATCCCACAAGTTAATTAATCCTACTCTTGCAATGTGTGAGGGTTTTACTAATGCAATGAAAACTGGGTAATTGGAAAGCATGATCAAAGTGTTATTGCCTTGCTGATGATCCGCAAAACCTAGAGACTCAAAGTAGCAAGCGGCGCACTCCGGGTACTCTATCGCAATCAAACAAGCACACAATAAGTACTTAACTAATGCACGAGTAACACTCAAATAAGAGATCTAACCAGAAAGTTCAACTTAAGAACTCCGGTTTGCAAAAAGAATCAACTCGAAAGAAGCAACGAAACTCAAACTTCAAAAGAAACGAGCTCCGAATTACTAGTTGGCCTAAATTCAAATTTTACAGTAGCCAAAACTTTGTTCCACTTGATTAAACGTAAAGAGGGCTTCGAGACAAAGATCTGGGATTTTGAATCACCTGATTCCGACTCTCGAGCGAAAAGAAAAACGCGAAACAAGATCAGGGCAGAAATCGTGATCGGAATAACCGCGGATAAATACCCCGAAAAAGAAAAACGACGAACAGGCTAACGAACAAACATTCGCTGTCTGTGGTTAACTAACGAAAACCGTTCGTTAAAACGAACGTACGGACGAACGTCCGCTAAATAGCTAAACCGAAAAAAAACCGAACCGATCTAATAAAAAAACATATCTAGGTTTTCCTAAAACAAAACCGATCGGTTAATCGAAAAAAAAAACAGAAAACTACCTCGAACTTCGGCGGAAAACTCCGGCGGTCTGGCGGGGCGAGGCGGCGGGGCTCCGGCGGCGGCGGCACGGCACGCGGGCGGCGGGGCGGTGCGGCGGCGCGGGCGGCGGGGTGGCGCGGGAGGCGGTGGCGGGAGGCGGCGGCGGCGGCGGGATCCTGGGGGGGCTGCGGGGCGAGTCGAAGCGAGCTGGGCCGGCGGCTGCGGCTTATAAAGCCCACACTCCTATTCCTATACGAATCCTAAGTCAGTTCGTTTTTTTTTGTTTTTCTAAAAGAGTCCCGACGCAGAAAAACTAACGAAAAAATACCAAACGGACTCCAAAATTCTGGAAATAAATTTTCACCGTCCTCTAATAATATTTAGGACAAAGTGAACATTTTTCCCGGACCTAAATGCAATTTTGAAAAACGCGTATTTTTCCTATGCAAATAAATCCGCAAATAAATCCAGAAAAATACCAAAAGTGATTTTAACATTTTTCCTCCAATATTTCTGTTATTTTGGAGAAGTCATATTATCTCCGCTCATATTTTGTTTTTTAGAAATATTTTTAGGAGAGAAAAATAATTAGAATCACACTGTCCTCGTACCGGTATTCGAGCGAACTCAAATACGAAAACGGTAAAATTCCCAACTCTCTCCGTAGGTCCTTGAGTTGCTTAGAATTTTGAGGAACTCCACGACAAAATGCAAAAACATGAAATGCAAATATGATCTATGTATAACATTCCAAATTGAAAATTTGGGATGTTACAAACCTACCCCCCTTAGAATGAATCTCGCCCTCGAGATTCGACTTGGCTAGAGAACAGGTGTGGGTGGTCCTTGCGTAGATCATCTTCTCGTTCCGAGGTGGCTTCTTCCTCGGTGTGGTGACTCCACTGAACTTTGCAAAACTTGATAACCTTGCTGCGAGTAACTCTACTCGAAAATTCGAGAATCTTAACAGGCTTCTCCTCATAAGTCAAATCACTGTCCAACTGAATTGCTTCCAGGGGTACTGTGTCTCTAAGCGGTATATCGGCCATCTCCGCGTGACACTTCTTAAGCTGCGAAACGTGAAACACGTCGTGCACTCCTGACAATCCTTCGGGCAATTCCAACTTATAGGCAACCTCTCCCATGCGTTCCAAAATACGGTAAGGTCCCACAAATCTCGGGGCTAACTTCCCTTTAACTCCGAAACGTTTAACTCCTCGCAGGGGCGATACTCTCAGGTACGCTCTGTCTTCGATCTCATAGGTTATCTCCTTGCGCTTCGAGTCTGCATAACTCTTCTGCCTGGACTGAGCTACCTTCAGTCTATCTTGAATCAACTTCACCTTCTCCTCAGACTCTTTGATTAAGTCTGGTCCAAACAACTATCGGTCTCCAACTTCGTCCCACGACAACGCTGTTCGGCATCTCCTTCCATACAATGCCTCGAACGGTGCCATCTTCAAACTGGCTTGGTAACTGTTGTTGTATGAGAACTCCGCGTAGGGCAAGTTGTCATCCCAACTAGATCCATAATCTAATGCACAGGCTCTTAGCATATCCTCTAAAATCTGATTGACTCTCTCCGTCTGTCCATCTGTCTGCGGATGAAACGCTGTGCTAAACTCTAGCCTGGTACCCAAAGTTTCATGTAACTGATTCCATAACTTTGAGGTAAACTGGGTTCCTCTATCTGACACGATGCTCCTCGGAACTCCATGCATACATACAATTCTGGTCATGTATATCTTTGCCAACTTTGCACTGGTATATGTGGTTTTCACAGGAATAAAGTGGGCTACCTTCGTCAATCGGTCTACTACTACCCAGATTGAATCATATCCTGCTTTGGTCCTGGGCAATTGATACGTCCAAAATGTATCTATAATTTTCTGCTTGCTCCATGCCACTTTTGGGTGATATTGCTATGATATTCATACACTTCCATACACTTTTGATCATATTTGGACTAACTTACTAATCCAGTGCACCCCAGTGCCAGTTTCTGTTTTCGGCTGTTTTTGTATTTCAGGTTTTCACGTTTCGAGAACTGCCCAGAAAAATCCAGAAAAATTATATAAAAAATCAGCGATCCGGAAACAACACTGCGTCCGAAGGGCAGCCTGGGGGGGGGGCACAGGGGCTCCAGGCGCCCTGTGGGCGCGCCCCCCCTGGGCCGCGCCGGGGGGGCGCCTAGGCCCCCCGAGGCTCCCCCGGTGCCCTACTTTGGCATATATTTAAAGGGTCCTCCGTAACCCTCAGAAGAAGAACTCTTTTCGCGATCCCATCTCTGTTCCGCCGCCGCCGCCGCTTCCAAGATCGGGAGCACCAGGAGAACTCTTCCCGGCACCCTGCCGGAGGGGAGGATCACCACCGGGAGCTTCTCCACCACCATGGACGCCTCCCGGATGACTCGTGAGTAGTCTCCCTTGGACCATGAGTCCATGACCAGTAGCTATGTGATGTTCTCCTCCCGTTCTTGTGCTTCACTAATTAGTCCTCGTGAGCTGCCCTACATGATCGAGGCACCTATGTAATCCTTATGCTGTTGCTATGTTGAGTTTGCTGGGATCCGATGGATTATGAGATTATGTTCAGATTGATCTTGAGTAATATATTTGATTCACCTCTTTTATATTTTAGTTCATAAGTAATTCTTGCATGTTCTCCGTTGTTATTTATTGCTTTGGCCGAGTAATAGGTAGTGACTCCAAGAGGGAACGTTATGCTCGATTGTGGGTTCATGCCCCTCGATGACTAGCTTGAGTGACAGAAACATGAGTCTAGGGGATGTGCTGTTGCCACAAGGGGGAAAACAACGGTGCTTGTGCCCGCGGGTGCAAGGATTGTTTACTTTACGCAAAGTTCTTTTAATGCAGTTGTCTGTTGCATTGAGTTTACACTATGGGTGGGACTCGGAACTTAATACCAGCGAGATGTTCTGGATAGATATCTCAAGGTGGATGATTAGTAGTAGATATTGATGGATTTCGGTCTACTTACTTTGGCGTACCGCCCATGCTTTGAACCTCAACCTTTCTTGCAATGTAGTCAACATTGGTTTGCGTTCATGGTCCTGTCAATTGCCCAGCTGTAATTTGTTTACCTCACATAGCTGTTTTATCGTCTTTTGGGAGAGAGACATCACTAGTGAACATCATGAGACTCCGGTCCATATTACCATCATTGATCACATCCACTATTTACTTTCCGTTATTATTTACTATTGCAAAAACTATCTATCACTACTATCATATTGCTTTTAATCCTTTGTGAACTACAAGGCCGGAGGGATTGACAACCTCTCTGTACTCGTTGGGAGCAAAGTTATTTGTATCTGTGTGCAGGTCCACGTTGATTGCTAATTGCGCCGTTAGCAATTGACACCTACTTGTTGAACCTAGGAGTCTCTGGGGATTCGATCCTTGGCATCTTTGCTAGGGGAAAACACTTCTACTTACTGCATCTTACACCTTCCACTTGGGGTAACCAACGAGGGGTTCGAGGCCCATCAGCAATCCGGTGATAAAATCCATGCCAAGCTTCTCCCACTTCCATTCGGGTATTGGCATCGGTTGTAACAATCCTGCTGGCTTCGGATGTTCTGCCTTTACTCTTTGGCATACATCACAAACTGCTACATACTCTGCAATATCCTTCTTCATACCGGTCCACCAGAAAATATCCTTCAAATCCAAATACATCTTAGTATTTCCTGGGTGAATCGAGTATGGTGAATCATGGGCCTCCTGTAAAATCAACTTCCTGATCTCCGGGTCATTGGGCACATAGATTCGATCCTCAAACCATAGGGTGTCGTGTTCATCCTCACGAATCCTTTAGCTTTTCCTTCGCTCATCCTCTCCTTTATAGAGGCAATCTCTTTATCAGCTTTCTGAGCTTCTCTGATTTTATCCATCAGGGTAGACTGGATTTCTAGTGTTGCTACATAGCCTCTCGGAACTATTTCCAACCGTAGTTCTCGTAGGTCCTCGGCTAACTCCTTTGGAAACTCCTCCTAGGGTATTGACATGGCTCTTACGGCTTAGCGCATCGGCCACTACGTTAGCCTTTCCGGGATGATAATGCAATATCATGTCATAATCCTTAATGAGTTCCAGCCATCTCCTTTGCCTAAGATTCAACTCCTTCTGAGTGAATATATACTTCAAACTCTTATTATCCGTATATACTTCACAATGGTTCCCAATAAGAAAATGTCTCCATGTCTTCAATGCATGCACTACGGCTGCTAATTCCAAATCGTGGGTGGCATAGTTCATCTCATGAGGTTTTAGTTGTCGTGAAGCATACGGAACAACTCTTCCTTCCTGCATAAGAACAGCTCCAAGTCCTCGACGTGAAGCGTCGTAGTACACCTCATAATCCTTATGTTGATCTGGCAAAATCAACACAGGGGATGAAACCAACCTTTTCTCCAACTCCTGGAAACTAGTCTCACATTCTTCGGTCCATCTGAACTTGGTGTCCTTCTTCAACAACTCCGTCATTGGCTTTGCAATCTTCGAGAAATTCTCGATAAATCTCCGGTAGTATCCCGCGAGTCCAAGAAAACTCCGGATCTCTCCAACTGTCGTCGGTGCTTCCCAATTGGTCACAGTGACCACCTTGGCGGGATCTACTGCTATTCCTTCTCCGGATATAACATGTCCGAGAAATCCGACTTCCTTCAACCAAAACTCACATTTGCTAAACTTGGCATATAACTAATGTTCTCTGAGCTTCTCCAATACCAAACGCAAATGCTCTTCATGCTCTTCTTCATCCTTCGAGAAGATCAATATATCATCTATGAACACTACGACGAACTTATCCAAATACTCCATAAACACTTTGTTCATTAGGTTCATAAAGTATGCCGGTGCGTTTGTCAGACCAAATGACATAACGGTATACTCGTACAATCCATACCTAGTGGTAAAGGTCGTCTTAGGTATATCTTGCTCTCGGATCTTCAATTGATGGTACCCTGATCGTAGATCGATCTTGGAAAATACCTTAGCTCCTTGCAATCTATCGAACAGGTCATTGATAATCGGCAGTGGGTACTTGTTCTTGATCGTTACTTCATTCAACCCACGGTAATCGACAACCATTCTTAATGATCCATCCTTCTTCTCCACTAGAAGTACTGGCGAACCCCAAGGCGAAGAACTTGGGCGTATGAATCCTTTATCCAGTAACTCCTTAATCTGCTTCTTAAATTCCTCCAAATCTTTTGCGGGCATCCTATAGGGTCTCTTAGAAATTGGCCCGGTGCCTGGCAAAAGTTCAATCAAAAACTCTATATCTCTATCCGGTGGCATGCCAGGTAACTCCTCTGGAAACACATCCGGATAATCCTTCACTACTGGCACTTCCTCCTGTACAACTCCTGACAGGTAATTTAATCTACTCCTCTTTGACTCATGTCGGGATACATACTTGATCCTTCTTCCTTCCGGCGTAGTAAGCAAAATGGTCTTGCTGGCACATTCAATATTCCCTTCATACTTAGATAACCAATCCATGCCTAATATCACATCCAGTCCTTGAGATTCCAATACTATTAGGTCTGAAGGGAAAATGTAATTATCAATCCTTAAGGGCAACTGATCACACCATGACTTAGCCATATACTCCGCTCCTGGTGAGGTTACTAACATGGGCGATCTAAGGGCTTGGGTCGGCAGCTTATACTTATCCACGAATCCCCTTGAAATGTATGAAAGCGATGCACCAGTATCGAAAAGAACGAGTGCAGTAAAGGACTTAACTAAGAACTTACCTATAACTGCATCTGGTTGCTCCTCTACTTCCTCCACAGTCACGTGGTTCACTTGTCCTTTGTTGAACGGGTTGGGCTTCTTCCCGGCGCTTCCATTGCCGTTCCCATTCTTAACTTCTGGGCATTCATTGGCATAATGTCCAGTCTTCCCGCACTTGTAACAAGTGACATGGCTAAAATCCCTCTTGGTGGGTGTGGACGGTGCATGGCGGTTCTGGTTTCCATTGGCTCCATTCCCATTTCCATTCTTGGTGCCATTGTGGTTGTGCGAGCTACCTCCTCCATGGGTATGCTGAAACTGTCCTACCGCTTTAGGGGTAAAGCGAGGCTTCTACTGAGCTCCAAAGTTATACTTTCCTTGCCCATACTTCCTCTTGCGACTCTCAATCTGTTGATGCTCCCTTTCAATCATCAGGGCGCAGTCAACCAACTCCTGGTAGTTATTGAAAGTTGCCACCATCAACTGTACACTCATCTCATCATTCAGCCCTTCCATGAATCTCTCCTGCTTCTTGGCATCTGTGGCCACATCATTGTTGGGGAACGTTGCATGGGAAACAAAAATTTTCCTACCGTTCACCAAGATCAATCTAGTAGATGCAACTACGAGAGGGGAGTGTGATCTACGTACCCTTGTAGATCGCTAAGCGGAAGCGTTATGAACGCGGATGATGGAGTCGTACTCGTCGCGATTCAGATCGCCGAAGACCTAGCACCGAAGCAACGGTGCCTCCGCGTTCTTCACACGTACGGCTCGGGGACGTCTCCTCCTTCTTGATCCAGCAAGGGGTGGAGGAGAGGTTGATGGAGAACCGGCAGCACGACGGCGTGGTGGTGATGGTGGAGAAGAACTCCAGCAGGGCTTCGCCTAAGCACCGCGGGAGAGGAAGATGTAACGGGAGAGGGAGGGCAGCACCGAGGCACAAACTGTGTTGGCTGCCCTCCCTTTGCCCCACTATATATAGGGGGGGTGGAGAGGTGAGGGCGCCCTAGGGTTTCCCCCTAGGGGCCGGCGGCCAGGGCAAGGGGAGGGGGCGGCGGCCAGGGCAGGGGGGGCGCCCAGGCCCTAGGGTTTCCCCCCCTAGGTGCCTTGCCCCCCAAGGCCAAGGGGTGCGGCCAGCCCTAGGGGGTCCCACCCCCTTAGCCGCATGAGGAGAGGGCCCAGGGGGGGCGCACAGCCCCCTGAGGGCTGTGGTGTTCCCCTTTGTGGCCCACTAGGCCCAGAACCACTTCCGGACCCCCCGAAAACCCTTCCGGTACTCCGCCGATTTCCCGATGCTCCCCGGAACACTTCCGGTACTCCGAAACCTTTCATCCTATATATCAATCTTCGTCTCCGGACCATTCCGGAGACCCTCGTCATGTCCGGGATCTCATCCGGGACTCCGAACAACTTTCGGTAACCATACACTTTTCTCACTAACAACCCTAGCGTCACCGAACGTTAAGTGTGTAGACCCTGCGGGTTCGGAAACTATGCAGACATGACCGAGACACTCCCAGGTCAATAACCAATAGCGGGATCTGGATACCCATATTGGTTCCTACATGTTTCTCGATGATCTCATCGGATGAACCACGATGTCAAGGATTCAGGCAATCCCGTATACAGTTCCCTTTGTCTCGTCGGTATGTTACTTGCCCGAGATTCGATCGTCGGTATCTCTATACCTAGTTCAATCTCGTTACCGGCAAGTCTCTTTACTCGTTACCGTAATACATAATCCCGTGACCAACTACTTAGTCACTTTTGAGCTCATTGAGATGACGTATTACCGAGTGGGCCCGGAGATACCTCTCCGTCACACGGAGTGACAAATCCCAGTCTTGATCCATGTCAACTCAACAGACACCCTCGGAGATACCTGTAGAGCACCTTTATAGTCACCCAGTTACGTTGTGACGTTTGGTACACACAAAGCACTCCTACGGTGTCAGTGAGTTACACGATCTCATGGTCATAGGAACTTATACTTGACATGCAGAAAAACTATAGCGATAACTGACACGATCAAAAGCTATGTTAACGTTTGGGTCTCGTCCATCACATCATTCTCCTAATGATGTGATCCCGTTATCAAATGACAACTCATGTCTATGACCTGGAAACCGCGGTCATCTTTGATCAACGAGCTAGTCCTGTAGAGGCTCACTAGGGACACAAAATCTGTCTATTCATCCACACGTGTATCTGAGTTTCCAATCAATACAGTTATAGCATGGATAATAAACGATTATCATGAACAAGGAAATATAATAATAACTCTTTTATTATTGCCTCTAGGGCATATTTCCAACAGTCTCCCACTTGCACTAGAGTCAATAATCTAGCATTACAAGGTAATGAATCTAACACCCATAGAATCTTGGTGTTGATCGTGCTTAGCCCGTGGAAGAGGCTTAGTCAACGGATCTGCAACATTCAAATCCGTGTGTACTTTGCAAATGTTTATGTCCTCCTCCTTGACCGAATCGCGGATGGAATTGAAGCGTCGCTTTATGTGTCTGGTCCTCTTGTGAAACCTTGGTTCCTTGGCTAGAGCAATGGCACCAGTGTTGTCACAGAACAGAGTCATTGGGTTCAGTGCACTAGGCACAACTCCAAGATCTGTCATGAACTCCTTCATCCAGACACCTTCCTTCGCCGCCTCCGAGGCAGCTATATACTCTGCTTCACATGTAGAATCAGCTACCACGCTCTGCTTGGAACTGCACCAGCTTACCGCTCCCCCGTTGAGAATATATACGTATCCGGTTTGTGACTTAGAGTCATCCGGATCTGTGTCAAAGCTTGCATCGACGTAACCCTTTACGACGAGCTCTTGATCACCTCCATAAACGAGAAACATATCCTTAGTCCTTTTCAGGTACTTTAGGATATTCTTGACCGCTGTCTAGTGATCCATACCAGGATTACTCTGAAACCTTCCGGCCATACTTATGGCAAGGCTGACATCTGGTCTTGTGCACAGCATTGCATACATGATAGAGCCTATGGCTGAAGCATAGGGGACGACACTCATTTTTTCTCTGTCATCCGCAGTCACTGGGCATTGAGTCTTACTCAACTTCGTACCTTGCAATACCGGCAAGAACCCCTTCTTGGATTGATCCATTTTGAACTTCTTCAAAACTTTATCAAGGTATGTGCTTTGTGAAAGTCCTATCAAGCGTCTTGATCTATCTCTATAGATCTTGATGCCCAATATGAAAGCAGCTTCACCGAGATCTTTCATCGAAAAACTCTTGTTCAAATACCCCTTCACGCTATCCAAAAATTCTATATTGTTTCCAATCAGCAATATGTCATCCACATATAATATTAGAAACGCTATAGAGCTCCCACTCACTTTCTTGTAAATACAAGCTTCATTGTAAACTTGTATAAACCCAAACGCTTTGATTACCTCATCAAAACGAAGATTCCAACTCCGAGATGCTTGCACCAGCCCATAAATGGAACGCTGGAGCTTGCATACTTTGTCAGCATTCTCTGGATCGACAAAACCTTCTGGTTGCATCATATACAACTCTTCCTTAAGAAAACCGTTAAGGAACGCTGTTTTGACATCCATCTGCCAAATTTCATAATCAAAAAATGCAGCTATTGCTAACATGATTCGGACGGATTTAAGCATCGCTACGGGTGAGAAAGTCTCATCGTAGTCAATCCCTTGAACTTGTGAAAAACCCTTTGCCACAAGTTGAGCTTTATACACGGTGACATTACCGTCAGCGTCCGTCTTCCTCTTAAAAATCCATTTATTCTGAATGGCCTTCCGCCCTTCAGGTAATACTTCCAAAGTCCATACTTTGTTTTCATACATGGATCCCATCTCGGATTTCATGGCCTCTAACCATTTGTCGGAATCTGGGCCCACCATCGCTTCTCCATAGCTCGTAGGTTCACCGTTGTCTAACAACATGACCTCCAAGACAGGGTTACCATACCACTCAGGTGCAGTGCGTACCCTTGTCGACCTACGAGGTTCGGTAGTAACTTGATCGGAAGCTTCTTGATCATCATCATTAGCTTCCTCTTCAACCTCTGTAGGCTCCACAAAAACATCTTTCTGTGCTGCGCTACTTTCTGGTTGAAGCAGAGGTTCAATAACCTCATCAAGTTCTACCTTCCTCCCACTGAATTCTTTCGAGAGAAACTCTTTCTCGAGGAAGGACCCGTTCTTAGCGACAAACACTTTGCCCTCGGATCTGAGATAGAAGGTGTACCCAACTGTTTCTTTTGGGTATCCTATGAAGACACATTTGTCCGCTTTGGGTTCGAGCTTTTCTGGCTGAAGCCTTTTGACATAAGCATCGCAACCCCAAACCTTGAGAAAAGACAACTTAGGTTTCTTACCAAACCACAGTTCATACGGTGTTGTCTCAACGGACTTAGATGGAGCCCTATTTAAAGTGAATGCAGCTGTCTCTAACGCATATCCCCAAAACGATAGTGGCAAGTCGGCAAGAGACATCATAGAACGTACCATATCTAATAGGGTTCGATTACGACGTTCGGACACACCATTACGCTGCGGTGTTCCAGGTGGTGTCAACTGTGAAACAATTCCACATTTTCTTAAGTGATCACCAAACTCATAACTCAGATATTCTCCCCTCGATCAGATCGTAGGAACTTGATCTTCTTGTTACGATGATTTTCAACTTCACTCTGAAATTGCTTGAACTTTTCAAAAGTTTCAGACTTATGCTTCATCAAGTAAATATACCCATATCTACTTAAGTCGTCAGTGAAGGTGAGAAAATAACGATATCCACCGCGCGCCGTTACACTCATCGGACCGCACACATCGGTATGTATGATTTCCAATAAGTCACTTGCCCGTTCCATTGTCCCTGAAAACGGGGTCCTTGTCATCTTGCCCATGAGGCACGGCTCGCACGTGTCAAGTGATTCAAAATCAAGAGACTCCAAAAGTCCATCAGCATGGAGCTTCCTCATGCGTTTCACGCCGATATGACCGAGACGGCAGTGCCACAAGAAAGTGGTATTATCATTATCTACTCTACATCTTTTGGCATCAATGTTATGAACATGTGTATCATCACTATCGAGATTCAACAAGAATAAACCTCTAACTTCGGGTGCATGACCATAAAAGATATTACTCATATAAATAGAACAACCATTATTCTCTGACTTAAATGAGTAACCGTCTCGCAATAAACAAGATCCAGATATAATGTTCATGCTTAACGCAGGCACTAAATAACAATTATTCAGGTTCATAACTAATCCCGATGGTAATCGAAGAGCGAGCGTGCCGACGGCGATCACATCAACCTTGGAACCATTTCCCACGCGCATCGTCACTTCGTCCTTCGCCAGCCTCCGTTTATTCCGCAGTTCCTGTTTAGAGTTGCAAATGTGAGCAACCGAACCGGTATCAAATACCCAGGCACTACAACGAGAGTTGGTAAGGTACACATCAATAACATGTATATCATATATACCTTTGTTGTTGTTGGCCCCCTTCTTGTCCGCCAGATACTTGGGGCAGTTCCGCTTCCAGTGGCCATTCCCTTTGCAATAGAAACACTCAGTCTCTGGCTTGGGCCCAGCCTTGGGTTTCTTCACTGGATTAGCAACTGCTTTGCCACCCTTCTTAGAGTTACCCTTCTTGCCCTTGCCATTCTTCTTGAAACTGGTGGTCTTATTGACCATCAACACTTGATACTCCTTCTGGATGTCTGCCTCAGCGACTTTCAGCATCGAAAACAGCTCGGCGATGGTTTTATTCATCCCTTGCATGTTGTACTGCTGGACGAAGCTCTTGTAGCTTGGAGGGAGTGACTGGAGAATTCTGTCAATGATAGCCTCATCCGGGAACACAAGTCCCAGATCAGCTATGCGGGTATAGTACCCAGACATCTTCAGTAAGTGCTCACTGACAGACGAATTCTCCTCCATCTTGCAAGCGAAGAATTTATCGGTGGTCTCATACCTCTCGATCTTAGCATTCTTCTCAAATATGAATTTCAACTCCGTGTACATCTCATATGCACCATGACGTTCAAAACGCCTTTGGAGTCCTCCTTCCAAGCCGTACAACATGGCACATTGTACTATCGAATAGTCATCCGAACGCGTCTGCCAGACGTTCATATCGTCTGCAGAGGCTCCAGGAGCGGGGGGTTGACCTAGCGGTGCATTTAGGACATAAACCTTTTGGGCAGCTGTGAGGATGATCCTCAGATTGCGGAGCCAGTCCACAAAGTTGCTCCCATCATCTTTCAGTTTAGCTTTCTCTAGGAACGCATTAAAATTCAGGGGAACTCCTGCGCGAGCCATCTACAACATAAATTTGCAAAGACATTTTAGACTATTGTTCATGATAAGTGAGTTATTACCTAATCAAATTAATTATAACTCCCACTCAAATTGACATCCCTCCGGTCATTCGAGCGTGACATGATCCAAATTCACCAACCCAAGTCCGATCATCACGTGAGATGAGGTGGTGTCAATGGTGAACATCAACATGTTGATCATATCCACTATATGACTCATGCTCGACCTTTCGGTCCTCCGTGTTCCGAGGCCATGTCTGTACATGCTAGGCTCGTCAAGTCTAACCCGAGTGTTCTGCATGTGCAAAACTGGCTTGCACCCGTTGTATGCGAACGTAGAGTCTATCACACCCGATCATCACGTGGTGCTTCGAAACGACGAACCTTCGCAACGGCGCACACTCGGGGGGAACACAATTTTATCTTGAAATTTTAGTGAAGGATCATCTTATAATGCTACCGTCGTCCTAAGCAAAATAAGATGCATAAAAGGATTAACATCACATGCAAATCATAAATGACATGATATGGCCATTAACTCGTGCTTTTGATCTCCATCTCCAAAGCACCGGCATGATCTCCATCGTCACCGGCGCCACACCATGATCCCCATCATCATGATCTCCATCATCGTGTCGCCATCGGGGTTGTCGCGCGCCCACCATGCTCTTACTACTATTGCTACCGTTTAGCGATAAAGTAAAGCATTACAAAGCGCTTAATGATTGACACGCAGGTCATACAAAAATTAAAGACAACCCTATGGCTCCTGCCGGTTGCCGTATACATCGACATGCAAGTCGATATTAACTATTACAACATGATCATCTCATACATCAAATATATCTCATCATGTCATTGGCCATATCATATCACATACATACCCTGCAAAAACAAGTTAGACGTCCTCTAAATTGTTGTTGCATGTTTTACGTGGCTGCTATGGGTATCTAGCAAGAACGCTTCTTACCTACGCAAAGCCACAACGGTGATATTTAAGTTGCTATTTAACCTTCTACAAGGACCGCCTTGTTCTATTCCGATTCAACTAAGATAGGAGAGACAGACACCCGCCAGCCATCTTATGCAACAAAAGTCACATGTCTGTCGATGGAACCGGTCTCATGTACGTGGACATGTAAAGTTGGTCCGGGCCGCTTCATCCCATAATACCGCTGAATCAAGAAAGACTAAGGAGGGAAGCAATCTAAACATCAACGTCCACAAACCCTTTTGTGTTCTACTCGTGAAAGCATCTACGCAAGATCCTAGCTCTGATACCACTGTTGGAGAACGTTGCATGGGAAACAAAATTTTTTCCTACGTTCACCAAGATCAATCTAGGAGATGCATCTACGAGGGGAGAGTTGGATCCACGTACCCTTGTAGATCGCTAAGCGGAAGCGTTCAAGAACGCGGTTGATGGAGTCGTACTCGCCGCGATTCAGATCGCCGAAGATCCTAGCACCGAAGCAACGGTGCCTCCGCGTTCTTCACACGTACAGCTCGGGGACGTCTCCTCCTTCTTGATCCAGCAAGAAGGGGAGGAGAGGTTGATGGAGACACCGGCAGCACGACGGCGTGGTGGAGATGGTGGTGGAGGATTCCTGCAGGGCTTCGCCAAGCACCGCGGGAAAACGAAGATTGTAGTGGGAGAGGGAGGGCAGCACCGAGGCACGAACGTGTGTAGCTGCCCTCCCTCTGCCTCTCTTTATATAGGGGGAGTAGAGGGGAGGGGGCGCCCTAGGGTTTCCCCTAGGGGCCGGCGGCCAGGGCAAAGGGGAAGGGGTTGGCGCCCCCTGGGGCTAGGGTTTCCCCTCTTGGCGCATGAGGAGAGGGCCCAGGGGGGGCGCACAGCCCTATGAGGGCTGTTGTGTCCCCCCTTTGTGGCCCATTAGGCCCGAAACTCCTTCCGGGACCCCCGAAACCCTTTTCGGTCATTTGCCGATTTCCCGATACTCCCCGGAACACTTCCGGACTCCGAAACCTTTCATCCTATATATCAATCTTCGTCTCCGGACCATTCCGGAGACCCTCGTCACGTCCGGGATCTCATCCGGGACTCCGAACAACCTTCGGTAACCATGCACTGTTCTCACTAACAACCCTAGCGTCACCGAACCTTAAGTGTGTAGACCCTGCGGGTTCGGAAACTATGCAGACATGACCGAGACACTCCCAGGTCAATAACCAATAGCGGGATCTGGATACCCATATTGGTTCCCACACGTTCCTCGATGATCTCATCGGATGAACCACGATGTCAAGGATTCAGGCAATCCCGTATACAGTTCCCTTTGTCTCGTCGGTATGTTACTTGCCCGAGATTCGATCGTCGGTATCTCTATACCTAGTTCAATCTCGTTACCGGCAAGTCTCTTTACTCGTTACCGTAATACATAATCCCGTGACCAACTACTTAGTCACCTTGAGCTCATTGAGATGACGTATTACCGAGTGGGCCCGGAGATACCTCTCCGTCACACGGAGTGACAAATCCCAGTCTCGATCCATGTCAACTCAGCAGACACCCTCGGAGATACCTGTAGAGTACCTTTATAGTCACCCAGTTACGTTGTGACGTTTGGCACACACAAAGCACTCCTACGGTGTCAGTGAGTTACATGATCTCATGGTCATAGCAACTTATACTTGACATGCAGAAAACTATAGCGATAACTGACACGATCAAAAGCTATGTTTACGTTTGGGTCTCGTCCATCACATCATTCTCCTAATGATGTGATCCCGTTATCAAATGACAACTCATGTCTATGACCTGGAAACCGCAGTCATCTTTGATCAACGAGCTAGTCCTATAGAGGCTCACTAGGGACACAAAGTCTGTCTATTCATCCACACGTGTATTTGAGTTTCCAATCAATACAGTTATAGCATGGATAATAAACGATTATCATGAACAAGGAAATATAATAATAACTCTTTTATTATTGCCTCTAGGGCATATTTCCAACAATCATCTGGGGCATAACGAGATAGGGTACTAAACTCATCCACGTACTGGGCTACAGTACGATTCCCTTGGCGCAAATTGCGAAACTCCTGCTTCTTCATACTCATGGCTCCAGTTGAGACATGGGCGGTACGAAAAGCTTGCTGAAACTGATCCCAAGTGACATTGGCTACGGGGTAAGTGGCTGTGTAATTCTCCCACCATGCTGCGGCTGGTCCAGACAACTGGTGTGCGGCAAATCGCACCTTCTCAGCATCCGAGCAATTGGCGGTGGTCAAATCCCTTCCAATTTTGCGTAGCCAGTCATCAGCCACAATTGGTTCGATGCTGCTAGCAAACACGAGTGGTTGCAACCTTAAGAAACGTGTCAGGTTGTCCACAGGTGGTGGTGGTGGAGGGTTGTTGTTGTTGTTGTTGTTGTTGTTGTTGTTGTTGTTGTTGTTGTTGTTGTTGTTGTTGTTGTTGTTGTTGTTGTTGTTGTTGTTGTTGTTGTTGTTGTTGTTGTTGTTGTTGTGGTTGTTCTGAGTGTTCTGGACAAGAAGTTGCATCAGGGTGTTCTGTTGCTGGATCAACTGGGTGAGCTCAGGGGGAAACTCGAATTCACGTCTTGGAGGCATCTGATGGGTGTAAAGGGAAGAGATTAGAATAGAAAAGAGGTCTAAGGGAAAATCACTACCCATATGCACATGAGACAAACACACAATCATATCACACCAATCAATTTCAAACAAGGTCTTACATATATAACGATCGTTACAAAGGTGCTCTAAAACTAATACTTGGTGGTAAACTACTAGTCACTGGGTGGTCATCTAAAAATATTGATCGGCAGAGGATTCCATAATATCTGCTCCAGCTTCATCTTCATAGTCTTCATCCTTGCTATCCTCAGCTTCCGAATCCGTGTCATCTATGATGATATAGTCTTCCGGTGGAATCTCCTTGGGTTCTTCTTCCTCGTCTTCTTCTCCCATGAGTATCCCTAACTTCCGGGTCAAATCATCATTCTTCTCCACAAGTATCTTCATCTCCTCCTCATATCCGTCGCGTGTAGACTTGACTTCTTCCTCTAGCTCCAAATTCCTATTTAGGGCTTTCTTCAAATATACCATCCCTGCACACATCTGGTGCTCCTGGCGACGAATGTGGTGGTTCAACTCCTGGATGAATGCTGCAATGGATATACCCTTCCGTGTGCTGATCATATCCCAATTCTCATCTCGGCGTCCACAAATCTGGTAGATGGTGTCCTTTAGCTCCTGTTTGTAGACTTCTCCAATCCTTCCCATAGCAATGTGGGCTGCCATACTCCTTCCTAGGCTCCATGTAGGCGCATTAAAAGAAATTGCTATGAGTGAGGTGACGGGTGCGAACGTCCTTCCTGGAACTTGGGCTTGAATCAACCAATGCTCCTCCTCAGGTAGAGTGGCATTGTAGGTTCCAGTAAAACTTGGTAATCCAATGTTGAGATATCTGGTGACTTCCTTCAGGTGTCGTCCAAATGGCGTGTCATCATCCGGTTGCATGAACTTGTGCTTTGCTTCCACCATCCTAAAGAGTAGAAAAGATGAGGAGTCAGAAAAGAGAAGAGTGAATTGTGCTCTAGGGCTTGTCTTAGTGGTCGTGTCCTATAGTCAGCGTGTGCTCTGATACCATCTTGTAGCGACCAGACCTCAAACAGTCTGATCTCTGTGCATCAGTGTCATCCCTGGATCAGTAGTGCTGACACGCACAGTACTTGAAGGATTTATAACAGAGTAGCAATCACACACTTATTACATCGATAGTCCAACGATGAATTTATTACAAATAATATGGCTGAAGGCCATCTAACACGATAACAACGGAAGGCTTGGAAGATAAGTGAGTCCATCAACTCCAGTGGCATCACTGAGTATAGAACCACGACCTAAAAGGGCATCTTACTCGTCGTCTGAAAAGTATGCAACATGAAACATTGCAGCCCGAAAACGGGTCAGCACATGGAATATGCTGGCAAGGTAACACAAGAGAATGCAATGAAAGTAAAGCTATACTACATGCAATATGGCTGGTGGAAAGCTCTATGGTTAAGTTTTTGCGTAAAGCCAATTTTTCCCTACTTCAAAGGAATGCATTTTAATTAACTATCATGGTAGTTGAAACCTCGTTGAGAAGATAGACATCCTCTCAACCCCAATTAAAGTTCATCATTAAACCCAACAAAATTAAATTAGAGTAACATGTTGAGATGCACATGAAAATCCAAGTACTAGATACTCAAGACGTCCATAACCGGGGACACGGCTAATCATGATCAGTTTGTACACTCTGCAGAGGTTTCTGCACTTTTCCCACAAGACTCGATCGCCTCCGTTTGGTTTCTCGCACTGCCTGGTGTTTGAGAAACGGATGACCGAGACATAGTCTTTCAGAAGCGCTAGCACCTTACGATCGGGCGGACCGTACCAACCTACATCTCCTACATCTGCTAGTCCACCACTGTAAGAGTTCACACAACTTACTCATACTATGCTAGAGCCCATAATAGCATTGTGGCTGCACACGGAAGTTTCTAGTATGAATAATCTCATGATCCCTTTGAGCCTGGGTGGCGGTCCATAAAAAAACAGGCAATCGCTGGAATACCCAGGTGCCTCAATCCACCCAGATGTGTATTAATGTTGCCACCTTAAGTTGAACCATTAATTAAACAATCTCACATCTGTCATGGATTTCACTCACCCAATCCACGTCTACGAGCATAGCATGTCCTAACAACAAACGTAGAAGTAACTCCCAAAGGTTTGAATGTAATGCAGGTAATAGGTACTACCTCAATCTACTTCCCAATCCCACAAGTTAATTAATCCTACTCATGCAATGTGTGAGGGTTTGACTAATGCAATGAAAACTGGGTAATTGGAAAGCATGATCAAAGTGTTACTTGCCTTGCTGATGATCCGCAAAACCTAGAGACTCAAAGTAGCAAGCGGCGCACTCCGGGTACTCTATCGCAATCAAGCAAGCACACAATAAGTACTTAACTAATGCACGGGTAACACTACAATAAGAGATCTAACCAGAAAGTTCAACTTAAGAACTCCGGTTTGCAAAAAGAATCAACTCGAAAGAAGCAACGAAACTCAAACTACAAAAGAAACGAGCTCCGAATTACTAGTTGGCCTAAAGTCAAATTTTACAGTAGCCAAAACTTTGTTCCAGTTGATTAAACGTAAAGAGGGCTTCGAGACGAAGATCTGGGATTTTGAATCACCTGATTCCGACTCTCGAGCGAAAAGAAAAACGCGAAACAAGATCAGGGCAGAAATTGTGATCGAAATAACCGTGGATAAATACCCCGAAAAAGAAAAACGACGAACAGTCTAACGAACGAACGTTCGCTGTCTGCGGTTAACTAACGAAAACCGTTCGTTAAAACGTATGGACGAACGTCCGCTAAATAGCTAAACCAAAAAAAAAACCGAACCGATCTAATAAAAAAACAGATCTAGGTTTTCCTAAAACAAAACCGATCTGTTAACCGAAAAAAAACGAAAACTACCTCGAACTCCAGCGGAAAACTCCGGCGGTCCGGCGGGGCTCCGGCGGCGGGGCTCCGGCGGCGGCGGGGCGGCACGCGGGCGGCGGCGCGGTGCGTCGGCGCGGGCGGTGGGGCGGCGCAAGAGGCGGCGACGACGGCGGGATCCGGGCGGGGCTGCGGGGCGAGGCGAGGCGAGTTGGGCCGGCGGCTGCGGCTTATAAAGCCCACAGTCCTATTCCTATACGAATCCTAAGTCGGTTCGTTTTTTTTCTTTTCTAAAAGAGTCCCGACGCAGAAAAACTAACGAAAGAAATACCAAACGGACTCCAAAATTCCCAAAATAAATTTTCACCGTCAGCTAATAATATTTAGGACAATGCGAACATTTTTCCCGGACCTAAATGCAATTTTGAAAAACGCGTATTTTTCCTATGCAAATAAATCCAGAAAAATACCAAAAGTGATTTAAACATTTTTCCTCCAATATTTCTGTTATTTTGGAGAAGTCATATTATCTCCGCTCATATTTTGTTTTTTAGAAATATTTTTACGAGAGAAAAATAATTAGAATCACACTGTCCTCGTACCGGTATTCGAGCGAACTCAAATACGAAAACGGTAAAATTCCCAACTCTCTCCGTAGGTCCTTGAGTTGCTTAGAATTTCGAGGAACTCCATGACAAAATGCAAAAACATGAAATGCAAATATGATCTATGCATAACATTCCAAATTGAAAATTTGGGATGTTACAGGTTTGGACATATTTGTGGAGAAAGTGGCTAAGGGTTTGAAGCAATATAACTAAGCACTTTGAGCAACCAGATTATTAAGCAACACCTCATCCCCTTTTAATAGTACTGGATTTCCTATGGACTCAATGTGATCTTGGATCACTTAAAAAAATGTAGAGACTTGAGCTTTTGCCAATCTTGTTCCTTAGCATTTTGAGGGGACCACTTCTTTAGTCCATGCCATGCCAATCATTGAACATCCTAAAATATTCATCTCGAGTGGATATTAGTTCAATGAGATATATGTTGTTATGAATTACCAAAACCACATGGGGATTAGTTGCACTTTCATCAATACAATGTTCTCCTTGATGTTCTTGGAGATCTATTTGATGTAATGACTTTTTCTGGTGTGTTTGTTGCGATCCGTCGAATCGTGAGTTTACGATCAGATCTATCCATGAATATTATTCTAGTTTTTTCCTAACTTTTTTATGCATGATTTGTGTAGCCTCGTATTTCTTCTCTGATTTATTGGTTTAGTTTGTCCAACTAGATTGTTTTTTCTTGCCATGGGAAGAGGTGCTTTCTGATGGGTTTGATCTTGCGATCTTCAATCTCAGTGACAAAAAGATACATGACATGCCTGTATCATTACTATTAAGGGTAAAAAGATGGGGTTTATTCATACGCGAGTTTATCTTGTCTACATCATGTCATCTTGCTCAAAACATTACTCCGTTCTTCATTAACTTAATACACTAGATGCGTGCTGGATAGCGGTCGATGTGTGGAGTAATAGTAGTAGAAGCAGGCAGGAGTTGGTCTACTAATCTTGGACGTGATGCCTATACGCATGATCATTGCCTTGTTATCATCATAATTTTTTTCTTTTCTATCAATTGCCCAACATTAATTTGTTTACCCACCGCATGATATCTTCAAGAGAGAAGTCTCTAGTGAAAACTATGGCCCCCAGGTCTATTTCTAACATATTATTTTCAGATCTATTAAACCAAAAATACAAAAATAGCTTGCTGCAATTTATTTACTTTTATTTTCTTTGCATCTATCAATCTATCTATTTATCAAATACCATACAATTTAATCTTGCACGTAACCTTTGCTACTTGTGATCCGCGTTGGTAAATTCCCCGAAGAGGAGGGGATGATGCAGCATAACAGCGGTAAGTATTTCCCTCAGTTATGAAACCAAGGTTATCAATCCAGTAGGAGAACCAAGCAACACTAAGACACCTGCACACAAACAATAAATCCTCGCAACCCAACGCGTAGAGGGGTTGTGTCGGTGTACTAAAGTAGGGGTACCTTAGTATCCTGACTTGTGCACGGACAGTAGCAGCGCCCCGTGGCAGGGCTTGCCACGCGCCCGCCAAGGCCCACTCTAGTTCCTTTGGAGCCATTCAAGAACAAAGTATTCAAGTTAAGAAACAAGACCCCGGCAAGAGGAGCTTGCCGGGAAGGCCGCTCCAGGCTCAAGACCACCCCTCTAGCACAAGACCCTGGCAAGAGGAGCTTGCCAGGAAGGCCAAAGAACAGCATTTCAGAAGACTTGCCGTGGCGCATCGCGCGCCCCGGCAAGGCCCGGAGAGCGACAAGCTTCCGGGCGCGGCAAGGTAGCGACCGCGGCAAGGTGCTTGCCGCGGCAAGCTTGCACTGTGTGCCTGCGCTCCAGCTCATCTGGCCACGCGTCGCCCTGGGGCCCTTCCAGGGGCACGTGGCAGATGGCTGTGCAGCCTGGGGTACACGGTGGCAAGCCACGATGACAAGGCCACCATCGTGGCGAACGGAGACGCCCGGACGAACGCTTTTTGCACTGTTTGGGGGCGACGGCGACGGGCATTCAATGCCCTTGTCCCCCACCGTCAGGGTTAGGTATAGACCACTGTACATGCACTGTTACAACTACCACCAGTTTTACGCTTTTACCCTCATCTACGTTGCCACCTGTCGGTGACCCCTTTGACCTATAAAAGGAGGCCCATGCACAACGTAGGGGAGGTTCCGAAGCTTGATCACTCCCATGCTCGGTGTAGCTGGTACTGTAGATCTTCTTGCTCCCGAGCCAAGAACTCAATAACGAAACCAAGGCAGGAGTAGGGTTTTACGCATCCGTGCGGCCCGAACCTGGGTAAACTGCTCGCGTGTGCACCTCGATCCGCTCTTCGTGCGCCCTCCGCTCCCTTGCCGTACCGAAAAGGGGCTCCGGTCCCATAGGTGTTCGTGGGCGATCAGTTTCCCCGACATCTTTGGCGCGCCAGGAAGGGGGCGTCGAGGTTGTGCGAACCTGATCCGACGTTCACGTGGGCGTAATCTTCAGCAGCTTCATCAACCTCATCGACTACATCAGCATGCCGCCGAAGAAGAAGGCTTCGGAGGTCGGAGGCCCGTCCGCGTCGATCCCACCACCACCAGAACCAACGGTTGGTGGGGTAGATGCTGGCGGAAGGACGGACGCCGGCGAGGAAACTCACGGCGCCGCCAAGTCCAAGGACAAGACGGACGACCGAGCTCACTCCAAGACCTCGGCGTCCATGCACGCGCCACGCCCCTCTCAGGAGGTGCCGGACCAGCGACGGCGTGGTACGCAGGGTACCATCCGCTTGCTGGGCCAAGGACCAGTTGGCGGGTCGCGGGACGCTCAAGGCTAACGCGTTGGCACGAGCAAGGCGCGGTCGCCGGGACGAGACCCTACCCCTTCTATCGCTGTTAGAAGTCCGAGCATATCTCGCTCCTCGCACCGCTCGCCACCGCTCCCCTCCACTCCAGCAGAGGCTCTAGCTAGAGCTCAGCTACTCCTCGACTTCCCTCCAGCGGCAGACAAGGCCGAAGACTGGAGGGCTACCATTCAGAGCCTCATCGCCTTCGCCAACAACGACACGCCGCAGCAGCCGGCAACATCACGGCCGCGGCAAGTCAGCCAGGCGCGGGCTGATGGAGACAAGACCGTCGGGGGTGCAACTACCGTGCACTCCCCGCCGCGGAAGCAGAAATCGCCGACTCGCCAGATCAACATCGACGACGACTCCACGGCGTCTTCGGATCCACGAGCCCGCCGCGATCAACGCCAAGTCCTCGACGACAGGCGACAAGAAGACGCTCGGACTCGCATCGAGCGTCGAAGAGAAGCGCGACGACAGTCCGACCAGCGTGCTGGGACCGCTGTCGACATGCACGCGCCCGGTGAACCAGGCGACTTGCCGTACGCAGCAGGTTGCCCTGCGTTCACCCGAGAGCTGCGGCAAGTCCAGTGGCCCAGCATGAAGAACTTCAAGCCCGACGTACCCGAGAAGTACGACGGCAAGACCCATCCCTCAGAGTTCCTTAGCATCTACACCATTGCGGTGCAGGCTGCCGGGGGACGGGATGAGAAGATATTAGCAAACTACTTCCCGCTTGTGCTCAAGCCCAATGTCAGATCTTGGCTCATGCACTTGCCGGAGAACTCCATCTCTTCTTGGGCAGACCTGTGCCACCAGTTTGTCGGCGCCTTCACGGGCGGCCACAAGCCCCACGGCCAGGAGAGCGACCTTCACATTCTAGCCCAGAAGGAAGGAGAGTCCCTGCGGAAATACATCCAGAGATTTAGCCGCGTCCAGCACAACATCCCGGACGTCCACCCTGCCGCGGTTATTAGCGCGTTCCATCAGAACGTGCGTAACCGTCGGATGAGGGAGGAGATGGCGATGTGCAAGATACGAGACGTCAGTGAGCTTTACGCTCTGGCTGACAAGTGCGCACGCGCTGAAGAGGGGAGGAGACTCCCCGGAGAGGATGTTGGAGCAGGGGGAACGGACAGTGAGGATGCCGCCCCGGCAAGGAAAAACCGGCGGCGGAACAATAAGAAGAAGAAGAACAAGGAAGTACTAGCTGTCGAGCAGTCCGGCAAGGAGGCTGGCGCCAAGAAAGCTCAGGCTGGTAGCTCCGGCAAGGAAGCTGCCCCTGTAGCAGCCGCCGACAAGCAGGACGGCTCCGACAAGCAGTACTGCAAGATCCACCGTACCAAGGGCCACGATCTCCAGAACTGCAAAAGGGTCGAATACCTCGTCGAGCAGCAGAAGGCTGAGTACGAGCGACGCGACAAGGAGAAGGCCCAAGGAGGTGGAGGAGAGTCCGGCAAGAAGCGGACATTCAATGGCCGGGGAGGACGCCGCGGCAAGGCCAAGCAGCGGCAAGGAGATAGACCTCCCCGCGGCTGCGACAAGGACGAAGACGAAGATGACGACGAGGACATGGACGACGGAGACAACAACGAGCAGGAGTTCCAGAAGGCCACAGAAGTTTTGTGCGTCGATGGAGGTGCCTCTCTGCATACTTCCCACCGCCAACTCAAGCAATGGGTGCGGGAAGTCAATGCAGCAGAGCCACCCGTCGAGTTGCGCAAACTCCTGAAGTGGTCCAGCACGCCCATCATCTTCGACATTGAGGACCACCCTGACCGCACAACCGCGGTCGGGTGTTTGCCGATGTTGGTTTCGCCAACCATCCGCAACCTCAAGGTCACCAAGATGCTGGTTGACGGCGGGGCCGGCCTGAACCTGATCTCCTCCGCTGTGATCCGGAAGCTGCAGATCCCCCCGACAGCGAGCTCGAAGAGACCGGCACGTTCCAAGGGATCAACCCGGGAAGGAGCAAGCCGAAGGGGAAGATCACATTGCCAGCAACCTTTGGCGGAGAGCTAAACTTCAGGACTGAGAGGATCACATTCGACGTTGCCGATGTCCCATTGCCATACAATGGGATACTTGGCCGTCCAGCGCTCGCCAAGTTCATGACAGCCTCTCACTACGCCTACAACATGCTCAAGATGCCAGGGCCAATAAGCGTCATCTCTATCCCTGGCGACAAGAAGGACGCGCTTATCTGCGCCGACAAGATCTACCGGGACGCAGCAGCCGCAGCAGATAGCAAGATACTTGCCGCTGAAGCTCCCGGGGGGAAGAACAAGACCAAGTCCGGCAAGAGCTCTGGGGCCCACTCCGGCAAACGCACCTCTTCAGAGTGCTGTGCTGCCGTCGAGGACGCACCATCGAGCTCCACCGGCAAGTGCAAGAAGGGAATGGCAGCTCCACCTGCAACCAAGAAGGTGTCCGCCAAGGAGGACGGCACTGGTGGTACTTTCATCATCAGTGCCACGCTCGATCCTAAATAGGAAAGCACGCTCGTTGCTTTCCTGCGGGCGAATGTCGATGTGTTTGCATGACAACCGTCTGACATCCCCGGCGTTCCCAGGAAAGTAATTGAGCATAAGCTTGCCGTTTGTCCTCATGCGCGGTGTAACACCCCAAAAATTTTTACCATGATTTATTTATTAAAATTTTGCCAAGAAATTAAAATTTTCTTTTTTGGATTTTATTTTGATTTCCGTACCATTATTTTCTTTTGAATTGTGGAATGTTTCCCTCAAGGGGAAACTTTCAAGAATATTGTTGGACTTGTGTACCTTCTCAAGATCATTTCTTTTATTAGTAGAATTATTTCTATAAATATTTTTCCTAGAGCTTTATTGCCTTTAAATTGGTTTTGGAGTCTCATTTGCACTGCAACCCTTTGAAAAATGCATTTAAAAATTCCACCAAAATTTGGAGATGTTGGTAGAAGTATATAATTCATTTCCATGCAAAAACCCATTGGTGTTCTTTGGAAAATTTGAGCAAACCATCCTCCTTTGTGTTCTGGTCCAGTTTGGTGGTTTGTACTACAGCTCCATTTTTGCTTGCCCTTTTGCCTCTAAATTTTTCCCCTGCTTATAGTCCACCCTACCAAACTCTTAAGTCCAGGAGATTGGAACCATTGGAATATTTTTGGTCCATGCAAGGATAGCTTTTCTTTTCTGTCCAGATTTGTTTTTCTCAAAAAAATTGCACTAGGAAGTTTTGGCTTTTGACAAACTAACCTTGCCACCCTCTTTATCATCTAAAGAGAATATGATCTGGAAATTTTGATCACTAGCAAAACCTTCTGGATGCCCCTAGCATTTTGTCGAACAGCTGGAGTGCATGAACTCTTTTGGCATGATTTTTGCTTTGCATTGGAGGTTAGCTCATCTGGCATTATCAGTTTGTCTCTTAGCTTTGCCTTGGCCTTCAAGCCATCCCTGTAGAGCCCCGTGGGCAGCAGAGCTCCCTGGCAGGCGTCGGCATTTTGCCGAACACCTTGAGCACGTGCCCAGAGCGCGACGCAGAGCGCGCATTTTGCACGCGCCACGCCCGCAGCGCCGCACCAACCGACCTCGCCCCCTGATCCTTATCGGCCCGCAGAAGAGTGCTGGAACACCACCGCCACCTCACCCCGTCCGCTAGCACCGCTCGACTGCTGCCCTGCGCAGTTCAGAGCCGACCACTATGGCCATCTTGGCGGCATGCCTTCGGCCGTAAGGCCCCCTGACCGCGGCAGCGCCGTCCAAGCGTCCTCCACTCGCCAGCTCGTCCAGGGAACAGCCCGAGCTCATCCTCGAGCGCGTCCGCTAGCTGCGGCCATCGCCACGTCGCTCCCGGGCAACAGGCCGTCGAGCTTATCCTCGGCCGCCGCCGTTCTTATCCTCGGAGCCGCGGAACCGACCTGCTGGCGCTATAAAAGGAGCCCCGAGCTCGTCCAGATCCTCAGGCAAGCCGCAAAGTTCTTCCCCTCGCTCAAAACCATCTGGAGAAGGCAGTCTTCTCCGTCTCCGGCAACCACGGCCGCCACCATGCGCCGGCACCATTCGCCGTGACCAGGCCCTCCCCCACCCATCCAGTGCCGCCTTTGGCTTCCCCTCGACACCACGAAGCTCCCCAACCACTCAACCGAGCTCCAGCACCACCGTAGCCATTTCCCCTTTCCAACCGAGACCGCCGTCCGCCGCGAAGCTCGTCGCCGACGCATTCCTCCACCTCAGTCTCCTTCTCGACCACCGAAGGGACCACCCCAGTCCGGCGGGTCCATCCCCGCACTCGAACGCCCTCGAGGCGCCACCGTTCGCCGGCGTTGATCGCCGGAGCTCCGCCTCCTTTCGGCCAGAGAAGGAAGAAGACTGGTTGGACCAGTCAAACCTGACGGGTGGACCCGCGGGCCCACCGTCAGTGGCTCTGGTCGTCCCGCCGAGGCGCTTAAGTGGAAGCGTAAAGCCCGAAGTACGTCTCTACCTCTCAGAAGCGTATTCCGAGCCGATGCGTTTTCCTTTTTCTGGCTTTTAATAAAACAGAATTTTGACTAAACTTTGACTGGGCATATCTTTTTAAATAAAACTCCAAATGAGTTGATTCTTTTTCCTACCACTCTCAAATTTCACCTAATTTATTTTAAGATTTATTTCAAAAATAATTAGGACAATTTTTTGTACTGTTTTTAAAGTTTGTGTTAATTTGGATATTTTCAAAAATAGGAATTTGGAGGGAAGATCAAAACTTTCAAAAGTTTTGGAGTGCCCTCACCTCTCTGCACCTTGAAGGCAAGCATCTTGAACACCGATATGATATCTTGTTGAATGCTTGCTAGGAGTAGTAAGCTATGTTTATGTCACATGAAATAATGAGTTTTGCATATGATGACAAGTCATGCATGAATGCATTTGATGAGAAGTTGATTTGCTGTGATCATGTGATATACATGTAAAGTGGTTACTGCCTCATGCCACGTATGCCTGAGCTGGTCCGGACAAACTTCGGGGAGAAGCTTTGTCATGGGTAAAGTATGACCGTGAAAATGGCACCTCATGGTGACGAGAGAGATCAGTGAAGGCATAACGAGGCATGATGGGCGGTGAACCTGTTGGTGAGGAATATATATATTTGTTATGCTAATCATGCAGGTGTTGCTTTAACCTCCTGAGTCGACCATAGATCGAGTCTTGTTCCGGTAACCCCCATACTTGTTTCGTGCTACCACGTGTCCCTGCCATAGGTAGGGTACAGTCCAGTAAGTTGTCAACCCCTTTCTTGGCACACACCGTACAGAGAGGCCATGGTGGAAGATACCGGCTGCATCCGGTAGGCAGGCCACCTGGTCCGGGGGCATGGGTGTTTCCGGTTGGAACCGAGGGGGTAGCTCCCCTAGTTTGCGCGCATTACAAATTCTGTGATCCCATGCTACTCGAGGTTGTAGCCTCCCCACTTAGAGTTTTACTTAACAGGTGTCGTGGGTGATTCCAGTCACCGGTAAGTTAAGCTGGTGTGTGCAGGTCAGGTGTGTTTTCAACTAAAAGACCGTAAATGGCATTAGTCCCGATGGGCTAGAGGAATCCATTACTCGTGGGTAAAGAGTACACTCTCTGCAGAGGTTATACCTATTCGAATAGCCGTGTCCGCGGTTAAGGATTACAGTCTGGGATGGGTCAAGTGTCGGTCTTAGTGTCGGTCTTCGGAGGAAGAACCACTAAGCCAGAACATGGATCATAACTTGTGGCATGTGATGATTATGATTATTATTATTATGGACTAACCACTTGTATTGTTTAAATTATTGAGTATCCCTGGGATGGTTCTACCTCCTGGATATTCCCTGTGATTACTTTTCGTATAAGCCCTTTATGTGGTGTCGCTCAGACGCCCGACTGTGGCATGCTTATTATTTATTTTCCTTATAAGCCCTTTATGTGGTGTCGCTCAGACGCCCGACTGTGGCATGCTTATTATTTATTTTCCTTATAAGCCCTTTATGTGACGTCGCTCAGACGACCGACTGAGGCATGCTTTATTTTATTATCCTTTCGAGGAGTCGCTTCAGACACCCGATCGGTGCATTTTATTTTTATTCTTTGATTGCTTATTCATGGTTTATAAGAATAACATGCTTGCGTCATGAATTTTATTTCGCGACTAACGAAGTGATCATGGGATATTCCTGAGCATGAATGTCATTTGTTATATTGTACCTGTGTTCATAATGTTTGCGAGTACATTCAAAGTACTCACTGGCTTGTCCCTGGTTATTGTCTTGGCCAGATTTCTTGCTTGGAGAGGAGTGCTACGATGGCAGCCCCGGAACCTAGGCAACGGTGATAGCAGCCCCGCGAAGATAGGAATTATCCAGGTCAGCTGTTCCTGTGGGAAATGGAGTCCCATAGACGCTGATGTATCGCAAACCGCTTACGCCATCAACCACTAGAACCCTTTTGTTGTACTCATGGACCAGAATGGTCTTGTACTACATATTTTATATTTTGCTTGGAATTTCTGTATCAAGTTTGTGTCTCATCAGCTAACAGTAATCCTGGGGCTGGTGAGCACAAGGACCGTTTACTAGGAAATTATTATCCTGGAAAACCGGTCCTGACAACCTTGGTATCAGAGCCAGGCTGACCATTGGCTAATCCTATCTTAGCCAGGTCAATAAACCTAGGTTAAACAACCCACCAAACCTTATTCTAAACCCAGCCAAATCTCTCGTACAGGACAGCCACACAGTGACCCCGACAGCTTTTGGCAGTCGGTGCCCAACCTATCGGTCTACCCATAGGCCGTGCGCCTGTGCCGACACCTGAGTTGTCCCATCCACAAGCGTGCGATGGAAGACCCGGCTGACTTATAAAGGAAGCCTTGCCCCAAAACTCAGCACATCACAGCCTCATTCCCAGAGCGATATCCAACCACCAAGATGCCAGGCCCCCGCGTTCACAACGAGACCACCGCAGTCGAGCTCGAAGGCTTCGTAGCCATCCTCGCCAATCTCACCCGTCGTGCCTTCGGCACCATCGAGCCGCCGGAATATGTCGTGTACCAAGAGCACACGAGTAATTCCATCCATCACTTCTGGGCCACGGCGCACATCTACGGTAGAAGCGTCACATCGGAGCGTCCCTACCGGTTCACCGGGAGGACGACCTCCGACGAGCCCCAAGCCATCCAACTTGCAGCCCGAGAGGCTATAGTTCATCTTCGGCACCTGTCGCCGAGGGTTAACTGTCGCTCATTCTACTACTACCCTAGTCGTGAAGGCTATGGTAGACCGACCCAGGTCGCCAACGGAGACCATGAGTCGGACCCTGCCCTGGTGCATCTGGTGCGCTACCTGAAAGCGCAAGAGGCACTATTTGATCAGGTCACTCTTGACCTGATTGAGACTCGCATGACGCTCGCTCGCCTGACCCCGGCGAGGAGCGAAGTCGCACCCGCCGCCGACACCCCGATAGTGCTGCCTGGAAGGCCGATTGAGCCCCCAAGCTCTGACCGTGTCATCCACCCGGGCAATGCCATCGCCTCACCCGGAGATCTCCGTCGTCTCTTGGAGGCCTACTCCAATGGGACGGTGACCTCGACACCCCACGAAGGCCACCACCGCTACTCCAGCCCTGTAGCTCCCCATCCTACCCCGGCCAGCTCCGACACGGAAGCACCCGGAGAGGACTCGGCATCCGCAAACCACGCCCGGCTAGATCTCAACCAGGTGGACTGAGTCCACCAGAATTGTTGTCAAGCCCTAGTGACCGGTTTTTCCTTTAGTTACGTAGTAGCCGTTGTGTGGCGTAGTAAGCTCGTAACCACTTGTGTGTCAACCTCTCATAGTATGTGTGATCTGGCATGAATTGTTTGACGAGTGGTTGCAGAATAAAATTCTAGACGTGACCCCTAGCCGACATGCACAGTAACATGTCACTTTTCTTTTGGGGATTGAGGCCTGAGACTTTGACTTAGACAGCCCCGCGCCGGAGTCGGTGTCTCAGTCGTACGGCACCACTTCATGTTTCACGGCCCAGGCTCTCTATAAGAGGCCACCCTCATTTTTCCACACCAGCAACCATCAGCATCGAGCACTACCTTCCTCATTCACCCATCCATGTCTCACCCCAGAGCTTACCTGAGGACCCCCGACGCAAACCCTGATAGTTTTGTTAAGATATTATGGGATTTTTCCCGCAATACTCTTGGCTCCACCCATCCACCCCTGTATGAGCTGTTCAAATCGAGAATCACTCCTGATCTCTCGAAATACTGGGCAGCTGTACATATTCCACCAGCAGATTTAAACCAAGGTCCTCCCTATGTTATCTTCATCGGGAGATCCATGCCAACACCAGGCATGGCCATTGAGTCTGCTGCGTATGAAGCAGTCACCCGTCTTCGATTCGCGGTACCTTGTGCCAGCACAAGAGAATACTGCTATTTCCCAAGCCGCGCTACTTTTGGAGCAGAAGCTACGTTCCGCTGTGGACGTGCGGAGAGCGATCCAGCCCTGGTCTATCTCACTCAATATGTGATGGCCCAGGAACGTTTCACCCAGCAAATACTGGGGTATCTCCACTACCTTGCTGTTTTGAATCCCCGGATCACCATTGGCGGACCCCCTCTGCCAACTCAGGAGGGACACGTTATTCGATTACTTCCTCAACTTCCTCTGCTCTCTCCGGAAGAAGAAGAATGTATTCCAACACCGGGAAGCCTTCCGCTTTCCCCGATAGAAGAGGAATGTGCCCCAGTGCCGGAGACATTTCCTCAGGACCCTGTCCTTTTTCCGTAGACGTAACTGCTATGTTTGTTACCCTAGCACTTATTATGTATTACAGCTTATGCGTTGTATCCTAATCTTGTGCGAGGTATTTAATGTTTGTTTTTGATTAATGTGAGTAGATTTTACTACTGTTCATTTTGATTGACTGCCTCCGCTCTCAGTAAATCTTGCAGTTAGATTTCTCTTGAGCCGTTGCAACACATAAATTCTTCATGACATGTATTTTAATTCGCACAGCACCACGACAGCAGGCACACATCCACAACCACTCAACTGCGTGCACTAATTGCATAACCACGTACACATTTTGCACCTATCTGATCACCTCTCTAACACACCACAGCCTCTAAAGGAGGAATTTGTGGGTGATTATTCGAACGCAAGTTGCCCCCAGCACACTGACGGCAGTCAGAACCTAACAACCACACTTAATCTTCATGATCACCTCCGCCGCGAAGAGCTAACACTCGAGCAGCAGCATCACGGCGATCATTGAGGATCATCGCACACAAGAGCACGGAGAACCCCAGCAATGCCGCCAACCCTCCGCACATCAGGATCACGTACCAGTCCGGCATCACCTCCGCCATTAGAGCCTCGTCGCGAGCTCCTGCAGACAGAAATGGAGAAGGAAGGAGAAGAGAGACGAGGCCAGGTGTGAGGAAGAAGAGAGGAGCACCGCGGTCATTTTATAGCTCGAGATCGGTGTACGGTGGGCGAAGTCCACCAGCGCCGCTCGCCGCTCGATCGCCGGTGCTCGGGGGCGAATCCGCGAGCAGTGCCGACAGCGCACTGGCCCGCGAGGTGAGTGCACACTGCACCGGCAGCTAGCACGCCGCGCACTACCGCAGTACGGCCTAGATGCCCTACGCGCTAGGCGTCGCCGGTGGAGAAAGCGCAGTCGCGCGCGAGAGAGAGGAAGAGGAGAGCCAGAGGTAGGAGGAGAGACTGACAGTGGACCCCGGGTCCACCTGTCAGCCAGAGAGAGCTCTATGCACTCGGGTACGACCAGCGTAATTTGTGAATTTAGACTATTGCTCTAAATTTACCGTAACCGATAGTGGTAATTTCTCGGTTTTCCCAACCATAGCTTTTCTTCACATAGCGCCAGTACCCAACTGTAGTTGTGCCGATTGTTTGCCCTCTCGCCGTAATCTCAGTGTTTAATATATTCGTTTCCTTTGAATTAATGCTTTATGGTAATAGGATGGATATTTTGAGATCGTCCTTAGCAAATCTCGAGGACGAGATTTTTCTTAAGGGGGGTGGTGTTGTAACACCCCAAAAATTTTTACCATGATTTATTTATTAAAATTTTGCCAAGAAATTAAAATTTTCTTTTTTGGATTTTATTTTGATTTCCGTACCATTATTTTCTTTTGAATTGTGGAATGTTTCCCTCAAGGGGAAACTTTCAAGAATATTGTTGGACTTGTGTACCTTCTCAAGATCATTTCTTTTATTAGTAGAATTATTTCTATAAATATTTTTCCTAGAGCTTTATTGCCTTTAAATTGGTTTTGGAGTCTCATTTGCACTGCAACCCTTTGAAAAATGCATTTAAAAATTCCACCAAAATTTGGAGATGTTGGTAGAAGTATATAATTCATTTCCATGCAAAAACCCATTGGTGTTCTTTGGAAAATTTGAGCAAACCATCCTCCTTTGTGTTCTGGTCCAGTTTGGTGGTTTGTACTACAGCTCCATTTTTGCTTGCCCTTTTGCCTCTAAATTTTTCCCCTGCTTATAGTCCACCCTACCAAACTCTTAAGTCCAGGAGATTGGAACCATTGGAATATTTTTGGTCCATGCAAGGATAGCTTTTCTTTTCTGTCCAGATTTGTTTTTCTCAAAAAAATTGCACTAGGAAGTTTTGGCTTTTGACAAACTAACCTTGCCACCCTCTTTATCATCTAAAGAGAATATGATCTGGAAATTTTGATCACTAGCAAAACCTTCTGGATGCCCCTAGCATTTTGTCGAACAGCTGGAGTGCATGAACTCTTTTGGCATGATTTTTGCTTTGCATTGGAGGTTAGCTCATCTGGCATTATCAGTTTGTCTCTTAGCTTTGCCTTGGCCTTCAAGCCATCCCTGTAGAGCCCCGTGGGCAGCAGAGCTCCCTGGCAGGCGTCGGCATTTTGCCGAACACCTTGAGCACGTGCCCAGAGCGCGACGCAGAGCGCGCATTTTGCACGCGCCACGCCCGCAGCGCCGCACCAACCGACCTCGCCCCCTGATCCTTATCGGCCCGCAGAAGAGTGCTGGAACACCACCGCCACCTCACCCCGTCCGCTAGCACCGCTCGACTGCTGCCCTGCGCAGTTCAGAGCCGACCACTATGGCCATCTTGGCGGCATGCCTTCGGCCGTAAGGCCCCCTGACCGCGGCAGCGCCGTCCAAGCGTCCTCCACTCGCCAGCTCGTCCAGGGAACAGCCCGAGCTCATCCTCGAGCGCGTCCGCTAGCTGCGGCCATCGCCACGTCGCTCCCGGGCAACAGGCCGTCGAGCTTATCCTCGGCCGCCGCCGTTCTTATCCTCGGAGCCGCGGAACCGACCTGCTGGCGCTATAAAAGGAGCCCCGAGCTCGTCCAGATCCTCAGGCAAGCCGCAAAGTTCTTCCCCTCGCTCAAAACCATCTGGAGAAGGCAGTCTTCTCCGTCTCCGGCAACCACGGCCGCCACCATGCGCCGGCACCATTCGCCGTGACCAGGCCCTCCCCCACCCATCCAGTGCCGCCTTTGGCTTCCCCTCGACACCACGAAGCTCCCCAACCACTCAACCGAGCTCCAGCACCACCGTAGCCATTTTCCCCTTTCCAACCGAGACCGCCGTCCGCCGCGAAGCTCGTCGCCGACGCATTCCTCCACCTCAGTCTCCTTCTCGACCACCGAAGGGACCACCCCAGTCCGGCGGGTCCATCCCCGCACTCGAACGCCCTCGAGGCGCCACCGTTCGCCGGCGTTGATCGCCGGAGCTCCGCCTCCTTTCGGCCAGAGAAGGAAGAAGACTGGTTGGACCAGTCAAACCTGACGGGTGGACCCGCGGGCCCACCGTCAGTGGCTCTGGTCGTCCCGCCGAGGCGCTTAAGTGGAAGCGTAAAGCCCGAAGTACGTCTCTACCTCTCAGAAGCGTATTCCGAGCCGATGCGTTTTCCTTTTTCTGGCTTTTAATAAAACAGAATTTTGACTAAACTTTGACTGGGCATATCTTTTTAAATAAAACTCCAAATGAGTTGATTCTTTTTCCTACCACTCTCAAATTTCACCTAATTTATTTTAAGATTTATTTCAAAAATAATTAGGACAATTTTTTGTACTGTTTTTAAAGTTTGTGTTAATTTGGATATTTTCAAAAATAGGAATTTGGAGGGAAGATCAAAACTTTCAAAAGTTTTGGAGTGCCCTCACCTCTCTGCACCTTGAAGGCAAGCATCTTGAACACCGATATGATATCTTGTTGAATGCTTGCTAGGAGTAGTAAGCTATGTTTATGTCACATGAAATAATGAGTTTTGCATATGATGACAAGTCATGCATGAATGCATTTGATGAGAAGTTGATTTGCTGTGATCATGTGATATACATGTAAAGTGGTTACTGCCTCATGCCACGTATGCCTGAGCTGGTCCGGACAAACTTCGGGGAGAAGCTTTGTCATGGGTAAAGTATGACCGTGAAAATGGCACCTCATGGTGACGAGAGAGATCAGTGAAGGCATAACGAGGCATGATGGGCGGTGAACCTGTTGGTGAGGAATATATATATTTGTTATGCTAATCATGCAGGTGTTGCTTTAACCTCCTGAGTCGACCATAGATCGAGTCTTGTTCCGGTAACCCCCATACTTGTTTCGTGCTACCACGTGTCCCTGCCATAGGTAGGGTACAGTCCAGTAAGTTGTCAACCCCTTTCTTGGCACACACCGTACAGAGAGGCCATGGTGGAAGATACCGGCTGCATCCGGTAGGCAGGCCACCTGGTCCGGGGGCATGGGTGTTTCCGGTTGGAACCGAGGGGGTAGCTCCCCTAGTTTGCGCGCATTACAAATTCTGTGATCCCATGCTACTCGAGGTTGTAGCCTCCCCACTTAGAGTTTTACTTAACAGGTGTCGTGGGTGATTCCAGTCACCGGTAAGTTAAGCTGGTGTGTGCAGGTCAGGTGTGTTTTCAACTAAAAGACCGTAAATGGCATTAGTCCCGATGGGCTAGAGGAATCCATTACTCGTGGGTAAAGAGTACACTCTCTGCAGAGGTTATACCTATTCGAATAGCCGTGTCCGCGGTTAAGGATTACAGTCTGGGATGGGTCAAGTGTCGGTCTTAGTGTCGGTCTTCGGAGGAAGAACCACTAAGCCAGAACATGGATCATAACTTGTGGCATGTGATGATTATGATTATTATTATTATGGACTAACCACTTGTATTGTTTAAATTATTGAGTATCCCTGGGATGGTTCTACCTCCTGGATATTCCCTGTGATTACTTTTCGTATAAGCCCTTTATGTGGTGTCGCTCAGACGCCCGACTGTGGCATGCTTATTATTTATTTTCCTTATAAGCCCTTTATGTGGTGTCGCTCAGACGCCCGACTGTGGCATGCTTATTATTTATTTTCCTTATAAGCCCTTTATGTGGTGTCGCTCAGACGCCCGACTGTGGCATGCTTATTATTTATTTTCCTTATAAGCCCTTTATGTGACGTCGCTCAGACGTCCGACTGAGGCATGCTTTATTTTATTATCCTTTCGAGGCGTCGCTTCAGACACCCGATCGGTGCATTTTATTTTTATTCTTTGATTGCTTATTCATGGTTTATAAGAATAACATGCTTGCGTCATGAATTTTATTTCGCGACTAACGAAGTGATCATGGGATATTCCTGAGCATGAATGTCATTTGTTATATTGTACCTGTGTTCATAATGTTTGCGAGTACATTCAAAGTACTCACTGGCTTGTCCCTGGTTATTGTCTTGGCCAGATTTCTTGCTTGGAGAGGAGTGCTACGATGGCAGCCCCGGAACCTAGGCAACGGTGATAGCAGCCCCGCGAAGATAGGAATTATCCAGGTCAGCTGTTCCTATGGGAAATGGAGTCCCATAGACGCTGATGTATCGCAAACCGCTTCCGCCATCAACCACTAGAACCCTTTTGTTGTACTCATGGACCAGAATGGTCTTGTACTACATATTTTATATTTTGCTTGGAATTTCTGTATCAAGTTTGTGTCTCATCAGCTAACAGTAATCCTGGGGCTGGTGAGCACAAGGACCGTTTACTAGGAAATTATTATCCTGGAAAACCGGTCCTGACACGCGGCCCGTCAAGCAGAAGGTCAGGAAGCAAGCGGTGGAGCGCCAAGAGTTTATTGCTGAAGAAATCAAGAAGTTGGAAGCGGCAGGCCTTGTTAGAGGTGTTCTTCATCCCACGTGGCTGGCCAACCCTGTTGTCGTGCGCAAAGCTAATGGGAAGTGGAGGCTTTGTATAGACTTCACTGATGTGAATAAAGCTTGTCCCAAAGATCCATTTCCCTTGCCGCGCATTGACCAGATTGTTGACTCCACGGCTGGATGTGAGTTGCTTTCGTTTCTTGATGCATATTCCGGATACCACCAGATATTCATGGCTGAAGAGGATGAAGAGAAGACCGCATTCATTACTCCATGTGGCACTTACTGTTTCATACGTATGCCCTTTGGATTGAAGAATGCGGGTTCAACATTTGCAAGGGTGGTCCACACTGCTTTTGAGCCACAGATACACAGGAATGTAGAAGCTTACATGGATGATATAGTGGTCAAGAGCAAGGACAAGGATACCCTGATTCAAGACCTAGAAGAAACTTTTGGAAATCTGCGCAAGATACAACTCAAGCTTAACCCCGAGAAGTGCGTGTTCGGAGTCCCCTCCGGCAAGCTTCTCGGGTTCTTTGTGTCCCAAAGGGGGATTGAAGCCAATCCCGACAAGATCAAAGCCATCGAGCAGATTGAAGCCCCGAAGCGCGTCAAGGATGTACGGAGGCTTGCTGATTGTGTGGCTGCCCTCAGCAGGTTCATTTCTAAGTCTGCAGAACGCGCCCTGCCGTTTTTCAAAATCTTGAAAAAGGCGGGTCCAATGAAATGGACTCCGGAAGCGGAGGCAGCGCTGCAGGACTTGAAAGGATACCTGTCCTCCACTCCAATACTTGTCGCACCTAAGCCACAAGAGAAGTTGCTGCTATACTTAGCAGCGACCAATCAAGTGGTTAGTGCTGCGTTGGTAGCGGAAAGGGAGGCAGAGGAGGAGCCCACAGCCCCGACAAGCGCATCCAGCGACAAGCAGGGGGCTTCCCCGACAAGCTCTGGCCCCGACAAGGATGAGTCTGCGCAGATGCAAGGAGAAGTGCGAAAGAAGATGGTGCAGCGCCCAGTTTATTTTGTCAGTTCCCTCTTGCAAGGGGCTAGGTCAAGATATTCTGGGGTGCAGAAGCTGCTTTTCGGTCTTCTCATGGCCTCGAGAAAGCTGCGCCATTACTTCCAAGCACATGAGATAACAGTGGTCACTCGCTTTCCGCTCAAAAGGATACTGCAAAACCCAGAAGCAACAGGGAGGATTGTCGAGTGGGCACTGGAGTTGTCGAGCTTTGGTCTCAAGTTTGAAAGTACTTCAACTATCCAGAGCAGAGCCTTGGCAGAGTTCATAGCAGAATGGACACCAACGCCAGACGAAGAGATTCCAGAGACAAACATCCCCGCCAAAGAAGCAAGCAAAGAATGGGTAATGTACTTCGATGGAGCCTTCTCGCTGCAAGGCGCCGGTGCTGGTGTGCTGCTTGTCGCACCCACCGGAGAGCTCCTCAAGTACGCTGTCCAGATGCACTTTCCCAAGGAGCAAGCAACAAACAATACTGCAGAGTATGAAGGTTTGCTTGCCGGCCTCAGAATTGCAGCAGAACTTGGGATCAAGAAGCTGATTGTGTGGGGAGATTCGCAGTTGGTTGTCTGACAAGTGAACAAGAGCTACCAGAGCCCATTGATGGAAGCTTACGTCGACGAAGTGAGAAAGCTTGAAGAAAACTTTGAAGGCCTACAGATGGAGCATGTTCCGAGGGCTCAAAATGACATCGCAGACGGCCTGTCAAAGTGTGCTGCATTGAAGCTACCTGTGGAACCAGGAACCTTCATGCTCAAGCTAACTCAGCCATCCGTTACACCATCAATTGGGCAAAGCAAGAAGAGAAAGTTTGTCTCCGGCGACTACTTGCCGGCGGATCTTCCTGAAGCCGCCGCCAAGGTCCCCAAGATCAACGGCCAAGTTGCTGAGGAACAGTCTGCTCCTGCGGACCCTAGGGTTCGTACAGTTGAAGCAAGCGTTCCCGACAAGTCTTGCCTCGGCGGGCTTGCCGGGGAACGTCCAGCTCCGGCAGAGTCGCAGGTTCTTGCCGTAGAAGCTGACGTTCCCGCAGCAGCACTGATGCCTTTAGTCCTTGTTGTTGAGCCTCAAGCTCCAACCTAGGCACAGCAAATTGTCCGTTTTCTTCAAATTGGAGAACTTCCCGAAGAGCCAGAAGAGATAGAGAGAATAACCAGGCAGTCAAATATGTACCAGTTCGTCGGCAATGAACTGTACAAAAGAAGACTCAATGGTGTCAGATTGAAGTGCATTTCCCGGGAAGATGGACAGAAGCTGTTGGCGAAGATACATGGAGGCATATGTGGCCACCACATTGGCGCAAGAGCACTTGCCGGCAAGGCTTTCCGGCAAGGTTTCTTTTGGCCAGAAGCCCTCCAAGATGCAACTGCACAAGTAACCAAGTGTGAAGCGTGCCAGTTCCACGCCAAGCAAATACATCAGCCAGCTCAAGCTCTCCAGACGATCCCTTTGTCCTGGACCTTTTCGGTTTGGGGGCTCGACATCCTCGGCCCCTTTCCCCGCGCAGTCGGGGGCTTTGAGTACTTGTACGTCGCCATCGACAAGTTCACAAAGTGGCCGGAAGTGGAACCAGTGAGAAAGGTGACCGCACAGTCAGCAGTCAAGTTCTTCAGGTCAATTGTTTGCCGTTTCGGAATCCCTAACAGGATCATCACCGACAACGGCACACAGTTCACAAGTCGCACCTTCATGCAGTACGTCCAAGACCTTGGCGCCAAGGTCTGCTTCGCTTCTGTTGCTCACCCGAGGAGCAATGGTCAAGCGGAGAGGGCAAACGCTGAAGTGCTGCGCGGGCTCAAGACAAGAACTTTCGACAGGCTGCGCAGGTCCGGAAGAAACTGGATTGAGGAGTTGCCGGTGGCTCTTTGGTCAATCAGGACGACACCAAATCGAGCCACCGGACAGACACCCTTTGCTCTTGTCTATGGAGCAGAGGCAGTTCTCCCCACGGAACTCGCATACGGGTCTCCTCGAGTCCTCGCTTATGATGAGCTCGAGCAAGAGCAGCTGCGGCAAGATGATGCACTGCTCCTCGAGGAGGACTGTCTTCAGGCTGCTGTACGAGCTGCTCGATACCAGCAAGCTTTGCGCCGCTACCATAGCCGCAAAGTCAAGGCCAGAAGTCTCGAGGAAGGCGACCTTGTTCTTCGGCGTGTTCAGTCCGCCAAGAATTCCAACAAGTTGACGCCGAGGTGGGAAGGCCCTTATCGGGTGAGACAAGTCACGAGGCCCGGCGCTATCCGCCTTGAGACCGAAGAGGGTTTACCGGTGAGCAACTCCTGGAACATTGAGCACCTTCGCAAGTTTCACCCATAAGGCGCGGTTGCCGTGATCTGCTCCGGCAACCACCTTTTGTACAAGTCTTGCCGCTGTTGCATGTAAACCTTTGTACAAAGCCGGGCCCAGACCCCGTGCATCAGTAAAGCTTTTGTGCCTCGCACAATTTGTCGTTTCATGCCTTGTCATTTTTCTTGCATGTATTATCTGACACTTTGTGCAGCACACACCTCCGGTAAGCAATAACGAGCCGCAGGGCTCCATATCTATGTTTCCTCCATTTTCTTCCTTTTCTCAAGCAGAAGAAGGATTCCTCGCGCACAAGTTTGTCGGGAGGGGAAGGAAACCGTAGTATGGACCAAGTGCCGTTCAAGGAAGCTTTGCCTTGCCGGGAAGCAAACCGCACACAAAAGCTAAGTTGCCAAAGTTTGAGCATTCAAAATTTTAAAATTCTTAGTTATCTTCCTTGAACGACCACGCTTTCTATGGAAAACCTGTGCGCGGAGGAACCTACCCGTGGCTAGCCGCGCCCTTACTTTGTTTCGAGCACGCTCAACGGCTTAAGTGAGCTGCGACAAGTGTCGCGCCCTTACTTCGTTTTCGACTTCGCTCAACAATCTAAGTGTGCTGCGACTAGCTACGGCAAGGTTTCTTGCCGGTAGGGACGTTGCCGGTAGGCTGCTGAAGTTCCGCACTCAGCGCTCGCGGCAAGGGTCCCTTTGCCGGCAAGTTCCCTAGAAGCGTAGGGTGAGAAGCATACAAAGTAAAGGAATCAAGCAAGGGAGATAACACTGCATCAATTACCCAAAATAAAGTTATATTACAAGTTGACTTGTCGCTGTTCTAATAGACTACTGTCCATGACTTGGTTCACAGCGACAAGGGAAGCGGAAAGAAAGCAACCTAGTCTACACGATCGCCATCAACTCTTCTGATCTTGCCTACATTGGCCACGATGTGGGCGACACGAGCCTTCAGTGCTTCCTGGTCAGCGTCGGGCGGCAAGGTCCGGAGGACGTTGTCAAGGTTGATCCCGGGGTTGCGGTAGACTATCTTCGTCAACACTCGCTCCACAGTACCCGTGCAAAGTCTGCGCGCCTTGTTTGCCAGCTGCGTGGGGACCCTCTCCCGGAGCTGCTCGAGGGCCGGCGCCACTCCCCTGAAGAACAGGCTCAGCTTGGCGCTGTGGGGGAGGTTTGCGTCGGGGGAATACACGAGGTGCTCCGTCCTCAGCGCCGCCATCTCCTTGTCAATGGCAGCGGCGGCGGCGACGAGCTCCTCAGTCCACTGCTCCACCGTCTGCCTGAAGTTATTTTGCATGACGGCGGCGCTGTCCAGCAATGCCCTCTCTGCACGGAGGTCCTCCTTCAGCTTTGTCTCGCGGTTCCGGGCGCCGTCAAGTGACTCAGTGAGGGTGGACAGTTTCAGCTCCAAGTCCGCGATGGAATCCTTGGCGGCGGTGAGTTCCTGGCCCTTGTCGGAGAGGCGGACTTGCAGCTCCGAGTGGGTGTGGGCGTCTTTCTCCCTCGCCAACGTGAGCGCGGCAATCCTCTCCTCGCTCGTCTTCAAGCTCGTCTCCAACTGCGCCACCCTCGCCTCCAAGTCCCTCTTGGCGGTCTCTGCGGCAGCAGTGGCGTCCCTCGCCTCCTGCAGAGCCCCGCCAATGGACTGCTCGCGCGCGGTAAGGTCGTCCTCGTGGCTATCGAGGTCGACCTTCCGCTGCCTGAGCTCTCCCTCCCGCCGAGACAGATCCTCGGCGGCTAGTCGTTGCTGCTCCTCAACCTCGGCCTTCTCGAGAATGAACGCCTGGTGCGCCTCGGCGAGCTCCTCCCGATCCTCCGCCAAGTTCCGGAGAGCCGTTTGGTTGGCGGCGCGGAGCTCCTCAGCGCGTTTCTCCAGATCGACACCTGCCTTGGCAGCCAGAGCCTCTCGGGACTCCAGCTTAGCCTGCTTGGCGCGGTACAGAGCCAGGAGCCGGCGCAGAAGCTGCTCCTCCTCGGGCTCGTTGCTGCTGCCGGGCGCGTCGACAAGCTTCAGCCCGACGGAGGCAAGGACTTCTCCATCGAAGCTCCCCCCCTCCACGGGCGCCCTCGACGTAGAAGCCCACGGGACTTGGATAAAGACCCCGTTGGCGGCCTCCAGATAAACACCCGGCCCAGTCGCGGCGGTGGAGGGGTCGGCGGCCGGTGCAGCGTCCGGCGCTCCTGCGGCCTCAGGGCCGTCAGTGCGGTCGCCGGTCCCCTCCTCAGCTGCCGCGTCAGTGGCCGCATCGGTCTCATCGGCGGCTGGCTCGTCGGCGCCGGCCATCCCTTCAGCGGTGGCGGCATCGCCAGCATTGCCGCGCGCGTCCTCCTCGGCGATGACCTCTGTCTCCATCGGCTCCGGGGCGGGCGGATCTGACAAAAGAAAAAGGAAGAAGAATTGTCAAGCAAATATCCAAAAAGAAGAATTCAAGAGGAGAAAAGCACAAGAGTTACCTGTGCGGGCCTCTTCTGCGACGGGGTCCCTTGCCGGGGTGTTCTCCCTCGGCGGCGTGGTAGTGGCCCCCGCCGGCGAAGGGTCGCTGGCGCCTTCCCTTGGCGGGGTAGCCGCCCTTGGCGGGGTACTCGTCCTTGGCGGAGTACCCGTCCTTGGCGGAGTATTCTCCCTCGCCGGGGAGCTCCTCCTTGGCGGGGAGGTCGAGACGTGTAGCTCGTCGGGAGCAGTCTCCTGGCGCTCCTGAGGCTGCGGCTCTACTTCTGCGCAAACCAACAAACAAGCAAGATATTAGCAAGGATAAAAAGCCCACGCGCGCCCGACAAGCGAAGAAGTAAACAAGGGACTTACGCTGGGGGCTGCACTGGGGGCTGCCCTGCGGGGCAGCTGGCTGGTCCGGCAAGCTCGTCGCCGGCGCATCCCCTGCCGCTGCGACGGGCTCGTCCTCGAGATCGACCACTGGGATCTTGGCCCTCTTCGCCACCCTTTGGGCCAGGGTCCTGAAAGACAAACATCAAGCAGAATCAGACAAGGAAGATTCAAAGCAAGAACAACAAATTGAAGAAAAACAAGAGTCGCTCCACTTACTCTTCCTCCTCCTCGTCGGAGCTGAGAACGGAGAAGTCAAAATCCGCCTCGCGCGCTCCGGCGCGAGGAGCTGGAGGAGAAGGCTCCCTCGGGCGCTTGGCGGGCACTGGGTTGGTGGTCTGCGAAGACCCCGCTCCGGTCGTCGCCGAGGCCCGAGGAGTGGAAGGAGCCGTAGAGCCGGAGCGGGAAGACCCTCCTTCGGCCGCTGCAGAGGCGCGGGGCGCTCCCTTGGCGGCCTTGTCCGCCGCGGTGGCGCGCGTCGGACGGCGCCGCAGCCGCAGTGCCGCCGGACGCTCCGCCACGACTGCGGCCTTGCGGAGACGCTTCTTCGGTTGAGGCGGAGGACTTGGCGGCGGCGGAGAACTCCCCGAGGATGAAGACGAACCAAGGTTCAGCCACCCGCCCGAGTCTTCATCGGAATCGCCCGATTCAGCGTCCTCCTCGGCGGGCTCACTTGACTCTGTGCCCTGCCCGGCAGCCTCGCTCGTACCGGCAGGCTCCCCGGCAGGCTCCCCGGCAGGCTTCAACAACTTGAGGATCTCTTCCTCCTCGGCCCTACTCACTGCATCCGCTGCATCTGCCTCGTCCAAGGAATACCCAAACTCGCCCGCGGCATCGGCTACGGCCGCCTCCTCCATCCTGGTGGCGATATACGCCAAATCCCGGTCGGTGGTGTCGCGGGTGAGACCCTTCTTTTCATCAAGATTGATCGGCAGCTCAACCAAGTTGTCGAAGAAGGCTTGTGCAGTTTCGTCAGAAGGCGCCAGCCAAGTGGGATCAACCCCGTGGGAGTCGCACAGCGGCATTGCCGCGCGGATAGCACTAAGTGACGAGTTATTACATAGTGGAACTACTCCCCGCGATGGGGCAAACCACTCCGGGTGCTTGGGGTCATGCTTGAATAGCTCCCGGATCATCCCCTTGAGCTCCAGGACAGTAAAGTTGTAGTTGAGGCCGGGGCGTAGCCTCATGCAGTCAGCCGCGTTGCCGAATTCCCAAGCAACCCTTTTCCACTCCTGCAAGGGGGCGATGCGGCGACGAAGGAAATCGGCCCCAACCTCACCTACAGTTAGATTGGCTTGCCGGAGGCGGAGGATCCTAGTAAGGGCAATCTTCAGCTTCTCGTCCTCCGGGGCCAGATCACTCCAATCCTTGCCGTGCACTATTGCAGCTCGGCGCGGGGAAGTAAATTGCTCAGGTTCATCTTCCATAATCCAGCACCAGTCAGCCCTCCACTCTTCCCACTTGCCGCGAAGCTCTCCAATCAAGTACACCTCTTTCTTATTGAGCCTGAAGATCCAAGAGATCCCGTCGGACAGAGGGGACCCAGACTCTACTCTAGGTGTGAAAAAATGGCGGAAGAGGGCTACGTTGGGGATGACTCCGACAAAGTTTTCGCACAGATGTGCGAAAACGGCCATGGTTAAGACTGCGTTCGGGGTAAAATCCAGAAGGTGGAATCCATACGTGTTCATAACGTCGCAGAAGAACTCAGAGTACGGAGGACAGAGACCGCAATGGAAGAACAGAGCAAAATAAGGGTAACCTCCCGGGAACATGTCGCAGGCTTCAGCGGGGAGGACCCTGGTGCGCGGGTGAGCCTTCGTCTCCCTCGACCAGAACAAGTAGAACTTGTCCTTCATCTCCCTCGCGCCAAGCCTCGGCGGGAAGACCAACATCTTCTTCCGCATTGCTGCTAACTTCGCCGCCCGGTCGGTCTTCGCGGCTTTCGCCTTGTCGCTCTTCGGGGCCATGGCGGGAGCGGCGGGGGAAGCCGGCGGCGCTGGAAAGGCTGGTGGCGGCGGAAGAAGGGTGGAGCGCAGCTCTCTTTCGACCTTTGAGGAGGGGGAGAGCGGCGGGGGTTTCTGGAGGTTGAAGACGCAATGAAGCAATGGGGGAAACTGCCCCTGTTTCCCCTGCTTTTAAGGGGGAGTGGGGGACGTTCCGCATTTTCCCATTAAAGAAACATGCCACGATCTCTCCCACGACGCCGCAATCGACGCGTGCCGTTAGGGAGGGATGCGGCGGATACAGAGTGGGATACGGCGCGCCGTGGGCCGCGTGTGCCCGTGCACTGTTTTGGGCCTGGCCCAACAGCGCTCGGCACCATGTGTGGCCCAGGCCCGGGGCCTCCTGTCGGTGTACTAAAGTAGGGGTACCTTTGTATCCTGACTTGTGCACGGACAGTAGCAGTGCCCCGTGGCAGGGCTTGCCACGCGCCCGCCAAGGCCCACTCTAGTTCCTTTGGAGCCATTCAAGAACAAAGTATTCAAGTTAAGAAACAAGACCCCGGCAAGAGGAGCTTGCCGGGAAGGCCGCTCCAGGCTCAAGACCACCCCTCTAGCACAAGACCCTGGCAAGAGGAGCTTGCCAGGAAGGCCAAAGAACAACATTTCAGAAGACTTGCCGTGGAGCATCGCGCGCCCCGGCAAGGCCCGGAGAGCGACAAGCTTCCGGGCGCGGCAAGGTAGCGACCGCGACAAGGTGCTTGCCGCGGCAAGCCTGCACTGTGTGCCTGCGCTCCAGCTCATGTGGCCACGCGTCGCCCTGGGGCCCTTCCAGGGGCACGTGGCAGATGGCTGTGCAGCCTGGGGTACACGGTGGCAAGCCACGATGACAAGGCCACCATCGTGGCGAACGGAGACGCCCGGACGAACGCTTTTTGCAATGTTTGGGGGCGACGGCGACGGGCATTCAATGCCCTTGTCCCCCACCGTCAGGGTTAGGTATAGACCACTGTACATGCACTGTTACAGCTACCACCAGTTTTACGCTTTTACCCTCATCTACGTTGCCACCTGTCGGTGACCCCTTTGACCTATAAAAGGAGGCCCATGCACAACGTAGGGGAGGTTCCGAAGCTTGATCACTCCCACGCTCGGTGTAGTTGGTACTGTAGATCTTCTTGCTCCCGAGCCAAGAACTCAATAACAAAACCAAGGCAGGAGTAGGGTTTTACGCATCCATGCGGCCCGAACCTGGGTAAACTGCTCGCGTGTGCACCTCGATCCGCTCTTCGTGCGCCCTCCCTCCCTTGCCGTACCGAAAAGGGGCTCCGGTCCCATAGGTGTTCGTGGGCGATCAGTTTCCCCGACAGGTTCTCAATCCCTCCAAGGTATTGCGATATCATAAATAGAAAGATTGATAGATGCAAATAGGATAAAAGCAAATAAAACACATCAAACTATTTTTCGGTTTTGGTAAAATAAATCTGAAAATATATGATAGGAAATAGACCCGGAGGCCGTAGATTTCCCTAGTGACTTCTCTCGAGAAAATAGCATACGGCGGGTAAACAAATTACTGTTGGGCAATTGATAGAAAAGCAAATAATAATGAAGATATCCAAGATAGTGATCATGTATATAGGCATCACATCCAAGATTAGTAGACCGACTCCTGTCTGCATCTACTACTATTACTCCGCACATTGACCGCTATCCAACATCACATTGACCGCTATCCAGCATGCATCTAGTGTATTAAGTTCATGGAAAAATAGAGTGATGCAATAAGAACGATGTCATGATGTAGACAAGATCTATTCATGTAGGAATAGACCCCATCTTGTCATCCCTAATAGCAATGATACATGTGTGTCATGTCTCCTGCTGTCACTGAGATTGAGCACCGCAAGATCGAACCCGTTACAAAGCACCCCTTCCCATGGCAAGATAAATCAACTAAGTTGGCCAAACAAAACCAAAATATCGGAGAAGAAATACGAGGCTATAATAATAATGTATGGGTAGATCTGATCATAAACTCACAATTCATCAGATCTCAACAAACACACCGCAAACAAGAGTTACATCAAATAAATCTCCAAGAACATCGAGGAGAACATTGTATTGAAGATCAAAAAGAGAGAAGAAGCCATCTAGCTACTAACTACGGACCCATAGGTGTGTGGCAAACTGCTCACGCATCATCGGAGGAGCACCAATGAGGATGATGAGCCCCTCCGTGATTGTGTTCTCCTCCGACAGAGTGCCGGAAAAGGCCTCTAGATTGGATCTCGTGGTTCTGGAACTTGCGGCGACTGAAACAAGTTTTCGTCGACTCCTCTAGGGTTTTTGGAATATTTTGATATTTATAGAGCCAGATGTCAGTGGAAAAGGTTCTCGTGGGCCCCAAAAGCCACCAGGGCATGCCAGGTTGAAAAGGTTCTCGTGGGCCCCACAAGCCACCATGGCCTGGGGGCTCTAACGCGCCCTGATACGTCTCCAACGTATCTATAATTTTTGATTGTACCATGCCATTATATATTATGTTTTGGATGTTTAATGGGCTTTATTATGCACTTTTACATTATTTTTGGGACTAACCTATTAACCCAAAGGCCCAGTGCAGATTGCTGTTTTTTTGCCCATTTCAGGGTTTCACAGAAAAGGAATATCAAACGGAGTCCAAACGGAATGAAACCTTCGCGAGAGTTATTTTTGGAACGATATCAACACAGAAGACTTGTAGTACACGCGAGGGAACGAAGGAGGCGGCCACGAGGGTCCAGGGCGCGCCCCTCCTACAGGGCGTGCCCCCACCCTCGTGGACCCCCTCTGGCTCCCCCGATGCCCTCCTTCCTCCTATATATACTCATGTACCCTGAAAACATCGAGGCAACATAGAAAACCCTAATCCCACTGCTGCAACCTTCTGTTCCAGTGAGATTCCATCTTGGGGCCTATTCCGGAGCTCCGCCGGAGGGGGGATCTTCCAAGGAGCGCTTCTACATCAACACCATTGCCTCACCATGAGTTGTGAGTAGTTTACCACAGACCTTTGGGTCCATAGTTATTAGCTATATGACTTCTTCTCTCTTTTTGGATCTCAATACCAAGTTCTCCTCGGTCTTTGAGGAGATCTATTCGATGTAATCTTTCTACGGTGTGTTTGTTGAGGTCCGATGAATTGTGGGTTTATGTCAAGATTATCTACGAGAAATATTTGATTCTTTTCTAAAATCTTTTATGTATGATTATAATATCCTTGCAAGTCTCTTCGAATTATCGTTTTGGTTTGGCCTACTAGATTTATAGTTCTTGCAATGGGAGAAGTGCTTGGCTTTGGGTTCAATCTTGCGGTGTCCTTTCCCAGTGACAGCAGGGGCAGCAAGGCACGTATTGTATTGTTGCCAACGAGGATAAAAATATGGGGTTTATATCATATTGCTTGAGTTTATCCCTCTACATCATGTCATCTTGCTTAAAGCATTACTTTGTTCTTATGAACTTAATACTCTAGATGCATGCTGGATAGCGGTCGATGTGTGGAGTAATAGTAGTAGATGCAGAATCGTTTCGGTCTACTTGTCACGGACGTGATGCCTATATATAATGATCATGCCTAGATATTCTCATAACTATGCGCTTTTCTATCAATTGCTCGACAGTAATTTGTTCACCCACCGTAGAATTCTGCTATCATGAGAGAAGCCACTAGTGAAACCTATGGCCCCCGGTTCTATTCTCAACATATTAATCTTCCAATCTACTTTACTTTGCTTTATTTACTTTCTGTTCTTATACCAAAAATATCATACTATCCTATCTATCAGATCTCACTTTTGTAAGTGACCGTAAAGGGACTGACAACCCCTTATCGCGTTGGCTACGAAGTTCTTATTTGTTTGTGCAGGTGTGAGGGACTCGTGCGTGGTCTCCTACTGGATTGATACCTTGGTTCTCAAAAACTGAGGGAAATACTTACGCTAGTGTGCTGCATCACCCTTTCCTCTTCGAGGGAATACAACGCAAGCTCGAGAAGTAGCAATAAGAATTTCAGGCGCCGTTGCCGGGGAGGCTTACGCAAAAGTCATATACCAAGTACCTATCACAAACCCTTATCCTTCGCATTACCTTTTTGCCTCTCGTTTTCCTCTCCCCCACTTCACCCTTGCCGTTTTATTTGCCCTTCTTTTTGCCGTGTGTTTACCGTTCGCTTGCTTCTTGTTTGCTTGTGTGTTGGATTGCTTGCTTGTCGCTATGGCCCAGAAACAATACCAAATTGTGTGACTTCTCCAATACTAACAATAATTATTTTACTAGCACTCAAATTGCTCCTATTACCGATGCTGAATCTTGTGAGATCAATGCTGCTTTGTTGAATCTTGTCATGAAAGATCAATTTTCCGGCCTTCCTAGTGAAGATGCCGCTACCCATCTAAACAACTTTGTGGATTTGTGTGATATGCAAAAGAAGAGGGATATGGATAATGATATTGTTAAATTGAAGCTATTTCCGTTTTCACTTAGAGATCGTGCCAAAATTTGGTTTTTCTATTTGCCTAGAAATAGTATTGATTCATGGAATAAGTGCAAATATGCCTTTATCTCTAAGTATTTTCCTCCTGCTAAGATTATCTCTCTTAGAAATGATATTATGAATTTTAAGCAACTAGATCATGAGCATGTTGCACAAGCTTGGGAGAGGAGAGAATGAAATTAATGATACGGAATTATCCTACACATGGTTTGAACTTATGGATGATTATACAAAACTTTTATGCTAGCTTGAATTTTGCTTCTAGAAATCTTTTAGATTCGGCCGCAGGAGGCACTTTCATGGAAACTACCTTAGGAGAAGCTACCAAACTCCTAGATAATATTATGGTTAACTACTCTCAATGGCACACCGAAAGATCTACTAGTAAAACAGTGCATGCTATTGAAGAGATTAGTGTTTTGAGTGGAAAGATGGATGAACTTGTGAAATTATTTGCTGCTAAGAGTGCTTCTTCTGACCCTAATGATATGCCTTTATCCATGTTGATTGAAAATAATAATGAATCTTTGGATGTGAATTTTGTTGGTAGGAACAATTTTGGTAACAATGCTTATAGAGGAAACTTTAATCCTAGGCATTTTCCTAGTAATTCCTCTGATAATTATGGTAATTACTACAATAACTCTTATGGAAATTTTGGTAAGACACCCTCTGAATTTGAAACTAGAGTTAATGAGTTTATGAATTCACAAAAGAATTTCAATGCTTTGCTTGAAGAAAAATTGCTTAAGATTGATGAGTTGGCTAGAAGTGTGGACAGAATTACTCTTGATGTTGATTCTTTGAAAATTGGATCTATTCCACCTAAGCATGATATCAATGAGTCTCTGAAAGCCATGAGAATTTCCATTGATGAATGCAAAGAAAGAACCGTTAGGATGCGTGCTAAAAAAGAGTGCTTTATAAAAGCGTGTTCTTCTAGTTATCATGAAAATAAAGATGAAGATCTGAAATTATTGATGTGTCTCCTATTAGATCCTTGTTTTCTAGTATGAATCTTTATAAAGATGGGACTAGAGATGAGTCTACTTTAGTTAAAAGGCGTCCCAATGATTCGGAGTTTTTAGATCTTGATGCTAAAATTGTTAAAAGTGGAGTTGAAGATATTAAAACTTTTCATAGTGATGAACCCACTATTTTGGATTTCAAGGGATTCAATTATGATAATTGATCTTTGATAGATTGTATTTCCTTGTTGCAATCCGTACTAAATTCTCTGCATGCTTATAGCCAAAATAAGACTTTTACCAAACACATAGTTAATGCTTTGATGCAATCTTATGAAGAAAAACTTGAATTAGAAGTCTCTATCCCTAGAAAACTTTATGATGAGTGGGAACCTACTATTAAAATTAAAATTAAAGATCATGAATGCTTTGCCTCGTGTGATTTGGGTGCAAGTGTTTCTACTATCCCAAAAACGTTGTGTGAATTGTTAGGTTTCCATGAGCTTGATGATTGTTCGTTAAATTTGCATCTTGCGGATTCTACCATTAAAAAACCTATGGGAAGGATTAATAATGTTCTTATTGTTGCCAATAGGAATTATGTGCCCATAGATTTCATTGTTCTTGACATAGATTGCAATCCTTCATGTCCTATTATTCTTGGTAGACCTTTCCTTAGGATGATTGGTGCAATTATTGATATGAAGGAAGGAAATATTAGATTCCAATTTCCGTTAAGGAAAGTCATGAAACACTTTCCTAGAAATAAAATCAAATTACCATATGAATCTATTATGAGAGACACTTATGGATTGCCTTCCAAAGATGGCAATACCTATATCTACCCTTGTATCGTGCCTAGCTAGGGGTGTTAAACGATAGCGCTTGTTGGGAGGCAACCCAATTTTATTTTCTTTGTTTTTGCTCCTATTTAGGAATAAAAATTACATCTAGATTTTGTTTAGATGTGGTTTTGTGTTTTAGTTAGTGTTTGTGCCAAGTAGAACCTTTGGGAAGACTTGTGTGAAGTTTATATGATCATGCTGTAAAAAACAGAAACGTTAGCGCTCACGAGAATAGCCACCAGATTTTACTGGAGAGTGATATTTTGTGATTATTTTTGAAGATGATTAATAGACAAATTCCTCACGTTTACCAATTTATTTGAAATTTCTTAGAGTTACATAAGTATTCGAAAGTTACAGATTACTACAGACTGTTCTGTTTTTGACTGATTCTGTTTTTCGTGTGTTGTTTGCTTATTTTGATGAATCTATGAGTAGTATTGGGGAGTATGAATCATAGAGAAATTGGAATACAGTAGGTTTAACACCAACATAAACAAATAATGAGTTCATTACAGTACCTTTGAGTGGTGGTTTGTTTTCTTATACTAACGGAGCTCACGAGATTTTTGGCTAAGTTTTGTGTTGTGAAGTTTTCAAGTTTTCAGTATGGCTTTGATGGACTATGGAACAAAGAGTGGCAAGAGCCTAATATTGGGGATGCCCAAGGCACCCCAAGGTAAAATTCAAGGACAACCAAAAGCCTAAGCTTGGGGATGCCCCGGGAAGCCATCCCCTCTTTCGTCTTCATCTATCGGTAACTATACTCGGGACTATATTTTTATTCACCACATGATATGTGTTTTTCTTGGAGCGTCATGTATGATTTGAGTCTTTGATTTTTAGTTTTCCACAATCATCCTTTCTGGACACACCTTTTGAGAGAGATAAATATGGTTTAGATTTTTTTAGAATACTCTATGTGCTTCACTTATATCTTTTGAGCTAGATAGTTTTGCTCTAGTGCTTCACTTATATCTTTTAGAGCACGGTGGTGGTTTTATTTTGTAGAAATTGTTGATCTCTTATGCTTCACTTATATCCTTTTGAGAGTCTTTTAGAACAGCGTGGTAATGTGCTTTCTTTATAAAACTAGTCCTAATATGATAGGCATCCAAGATGAATATAGTAAAAAACTTTCATACAAAGTGCATTGAATATGATGAGAAGTTTGATACTTGATGATTGTTTTGAGATATGAGGATGGTGATATTAGAGTCATGCTAGTGGATTAATTATGAATTTGATAAATACTTGTGTTAAAAGTTTGTGATTCCCGTAGCATGCACGTATGGTGAACCACTATGTGACGAAGTTAGAGCATGAGGTATTTATTGAGTGTCATCCTTTGTGTGGAGGTCGGGGGCGCGCGATGGTTAACTCCTACCAACCTCCCCCCTAGGAGCATGCGTTGATTACTTTGTTTTGATGACTCGTAAATTTTTGCAATAAGTATATGTGTTCTTTATGACTAATGTTGAGTCTATGGATCATACGCACTCTCACCCTGCCACCATTGCTAGCCTCTCTTGTACCACACAACTCTCGCCGGTACCATACATCCACCATATACCTTTCTCAAAACAGCCACCATACCTACCTATCATGGCATTTCCATAGCCATTCCAAGATATATTGCCATGCAACTTTCCACCATTCCGTTCATATGACATGCTTCATCATTGTCATATTGCCATGCATGATCATGTAGTTGACATCGTATTTGTGGCTAGGCCACCATGCATAATTTTTCACACATGTCACTCTTGATTCATTGCACATCCCGGTACACCGCCGGAGGCATTCATATAGAGTCATACTTTGTTCTAGTATCAAGTTGTAATATCGAGTTGTAAATCAATATAAGTCTGATGATCATCATTATTAGAGAATTGTCCCAAAAAAAAGAAGGAAAGACCAAAGAAAAAGGAAAGGCCCAAAAAAATGAAAAGAAAAGAAAAGGGACAATGCTACTATCCTTTTCCACACTTGTGCTTCAAAGTAGCACCATGATCTTCATGATAGAGAGTCTCATGTTTAGTCACTTTCATATACTAGTGCGAATTTTCATTATAGAACTTGGCTTGTATATTCCAACGACGGGCTTCCTCAAATGTCCTAGGTCTTCATGAGCAAGCAAGTTGGATGCACACCCACTTAGTTTCTTTTGTTGAGCTTTCATACATTTGTAGCTCTAGTGCATCCGTTGCATGGCAATCCCTACTCACTCACATTGATATATATTGATGGGCATCTCCATAGCCCATTGATACGCCTAGTTGATGTGAGACTATCTTCCTCCTTTTTGTCTTCTCCACAACCACCACTCTATTCCATCTATAGTGCTATATCCATGGCTCACGCATGTATTGCGTGAAAGTTGAAAGGTTTGAAAAAATTGAGTGTGAAAACATTTGCTTGGCTGAAATCGGGGTTGTGCATGATATGAATATTTTGTGTGATGAAGAGGGAGCATAGCCAGACTATATGATTTTGACGGGATAACTTTCTTTGGCCCTGTTATTTTGAGAAGACATGATTGCTCTGTTAGTATGCTTGAAGTATTATTATTCTTATGTCAACATAGACTTTTGTCTTGAATCTTTCAGATCTGAACATTCATGCCACAATAAAGAAATTACATTGAGAATTATGTTGGTTAGCATTCCACATCAAAAATTATGGTTTTATCATTTACCTACTCGAGGACGAGCAGGAATTAAGCTTGGGGATGCTTGATACGTCTCCAACGTATCTATAATTTTTGATTGTTCCATGCTATTATATATTATGTTTAGGATGTTTAATGGGCTTTATTATGCACTTTTATATTATTTTGGGACTAACCTATTAACCCAAAGGCCCAGTGCAGATTGCTGTTTTTTTGCCTATTTCAGGGTTTCACAGAAAAGGAATATCAAACGGATTCCAAACGAAATGAAACCTTCGCGAGAGTTATTTTTGGAACGATATCAACACAGAAGACTTGGAGTACACGCGAGGGAACGAAGGAGGCGGCCACGAAGGTCCAGGGCGCGCCCCCTCCTACAGGGTGCGCCCCCTCCTACAGGGCGCGCCCCCACCCTCGTGGTCCCCCTCTGGCTCCCCCGATGCTCTCCTTCCTCCTATATATACCCATGTACCCTAAAAACATCGAGGCAACAGAGAAAACCCTAATTCCACCGCCGCAACCTTCTGTTCCCGTGAGATCCCATCTTGGGGCCTATTCCGGAGCTCCGCCGGAGGGGGGGATCTTCCATGGAGTGCTTCTACATCAACACCGTTGCCTCACCATGAGTTGTGAGTAGCTTACCACAGACCTTCGGGTCCATAGTTATTAGCTAGATGGCTTCTTCTCTCTTTTTGGATCTCAATACCAAGTTCTCCTCGGTCTTTGAGGAGATCTATTCGATGTAATATTTTTGCGGTGTGTTTGTCGAGGTCCGATGAATTGTGGGTTTATGATCAAGATTATCTACGAGAAATATTTGATTCTTTTCTGAAATATTTTATGTATGATTATAATATCCTTGCAAGTCTCTTCGAATTATCGGTTTGGTTTGGCCTACTAGATCTATAGTTCTTGTAATGGGAGAAGTGCTTGGCTTTGGGTTCAATCTTTCAGTGTCCTTTCCCAGTTACAGCAGGGGCAGCAAGGCACATATTGTATTGTTGGCATCGAGGATAAAAAGATGGGGTTTATATCATATTGCTTGAGTTTATCCCTTTACATCATGTCATCTTGCTTAAAGCATTACTCTGTTCTTATGAACTTAATACTCTAGATGCATGCTGAATAGCGGTCGATGTGTGGAGTAATAGTAGTAGATGCATAATCATTTCTGTCTACTTGTCACGGACGTGATGCCTATATATAATGATCATGCCTAGATATTCTCATAACTATGCGCTTTTCTATCAATTGCTCGACAGTAATTTGTTCACCCACCGTAGAATTCTGCTATCATGAGATAAGCCACTAGTGAAACCTATGGCCCCCGGGTCTATTCTCAACATATTAGTCTTCCAATCTACTTTGCTTTGCTTTATTTACTTTCTGTTCTTATACCAAAAATACCAAAAATATCATACTATCCTATCTATCAGATCTCACTTTCGTAAGTGACCGTAAAGGGATTAACAACCACTTATCGCGTTGGCTGCGAAGTTCTTATTTGTTTGTGCAGGCGTGAGGGACTCACGCGTGGTCTCCTACTGGATTGAGACCTTGGTTCTCAAAAACCGAGGGAAATACTTACGCTATTGTGCTGCATCACCCTTTCCTCTTCGAGGGAATACAACGCAAGCTCGAGAAGTAGCATGCCCTGGTGTCTTGTGGGCCCCATGGGCCTCCTCTGATGCACCTCTTGGGCTCCCTGGGTCTCTTCTAGGCAGAAAAAATCTCCAAAAAAGTTTCGCGGCCTTTGGACTCCGTTTGGTATTGATATTCTGTAATGTAAAAAAAGAAAAAAAAAGTAGCAACTAGCACTGTGCACTATGTCAATATGTTATTCCCGAAAAAATGATGTAAAGTTGCTAAAAAATGTATGTAAAACATCCAAGGTTGATAATAAAACAACATGGAACAATAAAAAAATATAGATACATTTGATACGTATCACCTTCGAGGATTGACAATAACTTGTAGCGTTGGGTTGCAAGGGTTTGTTGTTTGTGTGCAGGTGTTGTTTACATAGTGTTGCTTGGTTCTCCTACTGCATTGATAACCTTGGTTTCTTAACTGAGGGAAATACTTATCTCTACTATAATGCATCATGCTCTCCTCTTCCGGGAAATACCAACGCAGATCACAAGTAGCAGGAAGAATTTCTGACGCCGTTGCTGGGGAGTCATCATCGACATCTATCAAGTACCTACACATAAACTCTCATCTCCTTGCAATTAAATGATTTGCCATTTGCCTCTCGTTTTCATCTCCCCACTTCTAAAACATTTTATCAAAATATAGGAAAGTGTTTTACTTTATTTATTTGCTTGTTTGTTGGGCATAATTATGTGTTTATTGGAAATCAAAAACAAAAAGCTTATGGATCCTCATTCACTTGCTAATATTTTTAAAAGATCCAATTATGATGTACCAATCGCTAGTGAATTGAGTTCACTAGATTATCTCTTTGAAGTTTTGCTTGAAAACCGTGAATCTAAAAAGTGTGATAAAGTGTTAAAAGAAGAAATTTATAAAGTGATCCATGATAGCTCCTTGAATGAAAATTGATAACCCACAAGTATAGGGGATCAATTGTAGCCTCTTTCGATAAGTAAGAGTGTCGAACCCAACGAGGAGCTAAAGGTAGAACAAATATTCCCTCAAGTTCTATCGACCACTGATACAACTCTACGCACGCTTGACGTTTGCTTTACCTAGAACAAGTATAAAACTAGAAGTAATTTGTAGGTGTTGTGGGATAGGTTTGCAAGAACATAAAGAGCACGTAAATAAAAACTAGGGTTGTTTAGATAAAGAAGCAATAAAGTTAGTATATCGAGTGTGGAAAAGTGGTGATAGGAGTTGCGAAATTTTCCCTAGGCAATTGACTACGTTACTAGACCGATAGCAAGTTTTATGTGGGAGAGGCCACTACTAGCATGTCATCCCTGACTTGGAATTCTATGCACTTATGATTGGAACTATTAGCAAGCATCCGAAACTACTAACGTTCATTAAGGTAAAACCCAACCATAGCATTAAGATATATTGGCCCCCCTTCAATCCCGTATGCATCAATTTATATGCTAGGTTGAAGCTTCTGTCACTCTTGCCCTCCAATACATAGTCCTATCAACATACAACTAACCCTATGGCGTGATCCATGTGCGCTCATATGATGGGCACCAAAGGACAACAACATAACCACAAGCAATTTAAACCAATCATAGCGATTCACCAATTAGTGATAGGACAACGAAAATCTACTCAGACATCATAGGATGGCAACACATCATTGGATAATAATATGAAGCATAAAGCACCATGTTCAAGTAGAGGGTACATCGGGTTGCGGGAGAGTGGACCGCTGTAGATAGATGGGGGAAGGTGATGAAGATGTTGGTGAAGATGACGGAGGCGTTGGTGTAGATCGCCATCACACGATGATGACCCCGGTGGCTGATAACCCACAAGTGTAGGGGATCGCAACATTTTTCGAGGGTAAAGTATTCAACCCAAATTTGTTGATTCGACACAAGGGGAGCCAAAGAATACTCTTAAGTATTATCAGCTGAGTTGTCAATTCAACCACACCTGGAAACTTAGTATCTGCAGCAAGATAGTTTAGTAGCAAAGTAATACGATAGTAGCGGTAGCGGCAATAAAAGTAACGGTAGTGTTTTTGTAGTTTTTGTAATAGTAGTAATGGAAAAGTAAATAAGCAACAAGCAATATGTGAAAAGCTCGTACGCATTGGATCGATGATGGGGAATTATGTCGGATGCAATTCATCATGTAGAAGTTATAACCTAGGGTGACACAGAACTAGCTCCAGTTCATCAATGTAATGTAGGCATGTATTCCGAATATAGTCATACGTGCTTATGGAAAAGAACTTGCATGACATCTTTTGTCCTACCCTCCCGTGGCAGCGGGGTCCTATTGAAACTAAGGGATATTAAGGCCTCCTTTTAATAGAGTACCGGACCAAAGCATTAACACATAGTGAATACATGAACTCCTCAAACTAAAGTCATCACCGGGAGTGGTCCCGATTATTGTCACTTCGGGGTTGCCGGGTCATAACACATAGTAGGTGACTATAGACTTGCAAGATAGGATCAAGAACACACATATATTCATGAAAACATAATAGTTTCAGATCTGAAATCATGGCACTCGGGCCCTAGTGACAAGCATTAAGCATAGCAAAGTCATAGCAACATCAATCTCAGAACATAGTGGTTACTAGGGATCAAACCCTAACAAAACTAACTCGATTACATGATAGATACCATCCAACCCATCACCGTCCAGCAAGCCTATGATGGAATTACTCACGCACGGCGGTGAGCATTGTGGAATTGGTGATGGAGGAAGGTTGATGATGACGATGGTGACGATCTCAACTCTCCGGAGCCCCGAACGGACTCCAGATCAGCCCTCCCGAGAGAGATTAGGGCTTGGCGGCGGCTTCGTATCGTAAAACGTGATAATTCTTCCTCTCTGACTTTTTTCTCCCCGAAAGTGAATATATGGGATCCGGAGATACGTCGGTGGAGCACCAGGGGGCCCACGAGGCAGGGGGCGCGCCCTAGGGGAGGGGGCGCACCCCCACCCTCGTGGACAGGTTGTGGGCCCCCTGGTGTGGATCTTCTTGCAGGTATTTTTTATATTTTCCAAAATAATTCTCCGTAAATTTTTATGTCATTCCGAGAACTTTTTATTTCTATACAAAAACAACACCATGGCAGTTCTGCTGAAAACATCGTCAGTCCGGGTTAGTTCCATTCAAATCATGCAAGTTAGAGTCCAAAACAAGGGCAAGTGGGTTTGGAAAAGTAGATACGTTGGAGACGTATCAACTCCCCCAAGCTTAAACCTTTGCTTGTCCTCAAGCAATTCAGTTGATAAACTGAAAGTGATAATGAAAAACTTTGACAAACTCTGTTTGCTCTTGTTGTTGTAAATATGTAAGCAAGCATTCATGTTTTTAGCAATGATCATGAACTAACCACATTCACAATAACTTTCAGGTCTCATGTCTACTCACATCAATGGCATAATCAACTAGCGAGCAATAATACTAAACCTCGGATGACAACACTTTCTCAAAACAATCATGATATGATATAAAAAGATGGTATCTTGCTAGCCCTTTCTGAGAACGCAAAGCATAAATGCAGAGCACCTTTAAAGATCAAGGACTGACTAGACATTGTAATTCATGGTAAAAGAGATCTAGTCAAGATTAGACTCAATGCAAATTAATGGTAATACATGCAAATGATAGAAGTGATCTCCTACTGGTGCTCTTTGATAAGAGGATGATGACTCTGCATAAAAGTAAATAGATATGCCCTTCACAGAGGGAAGCAGGGATTTGTAGAGGTGCCAGAGCTCGATTTTTAAATAGAGATGAATAAGATTTTGAGTGGTATACTTTCATTGTCAACATAACAACAAAGAATCTCGATATCTCCCATGCTACGCACATTATAGGTGGTTCCCAAACAGAATGGTAAAGTTTATACTCCCCCAACCACCAACAAGCACACTCCATGGCTAGCCCGAAACAACAGGTACCGTCCATACCAGCAACAACCTTGGGGGAGTTTTGTTTAATTATTATGATTTTGAGCATGGGACTGGGCATCCCGGTTACCAACCATTTTCTCATGAATGATGAGCGGAGTCCAATCATCGTGAGAATAACCCACCTAGCATGGAAGATATAGACAACCCTAGTTGATACATGAGCTGTTCGAGCATACAAAACATAATTTCATTTGAAGGTTTAGAGTTTGGCATATACAAATTTACTTGGAACGGTAGGTAAATACCGCATATAGGAAGGTATGGTGGACTCATTGGAATGACTTTGGGGTTTATGGAAGTGGATGCACAACAACACAAGTAGTATTCCCGCTTAGTACAGGTGAATGCTAGAAAGAGACTGGGAAGCGACCAGCTAGAGAGCAACAACGGTCATGAACATGCATTAAAATTAATCAACAATGAATGCAAGCATGAGTAGGATATAAATCACCATGAACATAAATATCGTGGAGGCTATGTTGATTTGTTTCAACTACATGCGTGAACATGTGCCAAGTCAGACCACTTGAATCATTCAAAGGAAGATACCACCCTATCATACTACATCATAACCATTTAATATCATGTTGGCACACAAGATAGACCATTATAAACTCTCAGCTAATTAAGCATGGCATAAGCAGTTATGAACTCTAATTGTGATTGCAAGCATGTTTCATTCATAGCAAGCTGAATCAGGAACGATGAACTATCATATTTACAAAAACAAGAGAGGTCGAGTTCATACTAGCTTTTCTCATCTCAATTAGTTCATCATATATCATCCTTATTGCTTTTCACTCGCACGACCGTGTGGATAATAATAATAGTGCACGTGCATTGGACTAAGCTGGAATCGGCGAGCATTTAATACAAGAGAGAAGACAAGGTAATATGGCTCAAGGTTAAATCAACAATAAAGCATATGAGAGCCACTAAGCAATTTCAATCATGGTCTTCTACTCTTGACCCCCAAAGAAAAGAAAAGAAACTATTTACACGGGAAAGCTCCCAACAAGCAAAAGAAGAAAGAGAAATATTTTTGGGTTTTCTTTTAATTACTACTACAGGTAAGGAAAGTAAACTAGCTAAAAGCTACAACTAATATTTTTTTTGTTTTTATTAAGGTTTTTTCTAGCACACGAGTAAAAGACTAAGAAAAATAAATGAAACTAAACATGGATGGTACAAAGAAAGAGTGTGAGCACCGACGACTAAAATAAGTGTGTGAACATGAATGTAAAGTCGGTGAGAAACACGTACTCCCACAAGCTTAGGCTTTTGGCCTAAGTTGGTCTATGGCCAGTATTGGCCTGACTGATATCCAAAGTCGTAGTTGGGGTTGTACTGGGTTGCAGCAGCTACTGCCTGCTGAGCTGCAGCTCGAAGGCGGGCTGCTTCCGTCATATTATGATACTCATTTGCCTCCTCCATGGTTATAGTGTATCTCCCTTTTGCCTGAAAGTCAAACAAAGTAGGGGCATGAAGAACAATAGGGATGGCATGATGCCTGTTAAAGATTAGTCGATATTTGAGGATTGTTCATCCTTCTTGTCGGGGGAAACTGTCCTCCCACGAGCACCTATGGGACCGGAGCCCCTTCTACGTTGCGGTAAGGGAGCGGAGGGAGCACGGAGAGCAGATCGAGGAGCGCACGCGGGCAGTTTTACCCAGGTTCGGGCCGCGCGGACGCGTAAAACCCTACTCCTGCCTTAGGTTGTATTGAGTTCTTGAGCTCGGGAGCTTGGAGAGCTACAGTACTAGCTACACCGAGCGAGAGAGTTGTCTAGGTTTCGGAACCGAACCCCCTCTACGTTGTGCATGGGCCTCCTTTTATAGCTCAAAGGGGTCACCGACAGGTGTCAACGTAGAGGAGGGTAAAAGTGTAATTTTGGTGGTAGTTGTAACAGTGCGTGAACAGTGGATGAACAGTGGATGAACAGTGGTCTTCACCTAACTTTGACAGTGGGGGACAAGGGCATTAAATGCCCGTCGCCGTCGACCCCAAAAGTGTCCGTCCATGCTTCTCCGTTCGCCACGGCGGTAGCCTCGTCACCGTGGCTTGCCACCGTGTGCCCCAGGCTGCACAGCCATCCGCCACGTGCCCCTGGAAGGGCCCCAGGGTGACGCGTGGGCCGATGAGCTGGAGCGCGGGCACACAGCATAGGTTTCCCCGGCAAGCACCTTGCCGGGGTAGTGATCTTGTCGGGCCCGGAAGCTTGTCGCTCTCCGGGTCCTGCCGGGGCGCAAGGTGCGCCGAGGCCTCTCTTGAGATATGTATTCCTTGGCCTTCCTGGCAAGCTCCTCTTGCCAGGGTCTTGTGCTAAAGTGATAACCTTGAGCCTGGTGCGGCCTTCCCGGCAAGCTCCTCTTGCCGGGGCCTTGATCTTCTGTCTTGTATACTTTGTTCTTGGATGGCTTCATAGGGACCAGAAAGGTTCCCGGCGAGCACGTGGTAAGCCCTTCCACGGGAAGCTGCTACTGCCCGTGCACAAGTTGGGGTACTAAGGTACCCCTACCTTAGTACACCGACAGGAGCCCCCGGGCCTGGGCCACACACGGTGCCGAGCGCTGCTGGGCCAGGCCCAAGACAGTGCACGGGCACGCGCGGCCCACGGCAAGCCGTATCCCTTTCCATATCCGCCGCATCCCTCCCTAACGGCACGCGTCGATTGCGGCGTCGTGGGAGAGATCGTGGCCTGTTCTTTAATGGGAAATGCGGAACGTCCCCCACTTCCCCCTTAAAAGCAAAGGAAGCAGGGGTAGTTCCCCTCCATCGTCTTCATTGCGCCTTGATTCTCCAGAAACCCCCGTTGCCCTCTGCCTTCCAAAGGTCGACAGAGAGCCAAGCCCCTTCCTTCCTCCGCCGTCTCCTGCATCCGCGGCACCGTCGACCTCCTCGCCTCTTTCCCCGCCGCCCCCGCCATGGCTCCGAAGAGCGACAAGGCGAAGAGCGACAAGGCCAAGAAGGAGAAGTCCGAGCAGGCGGCGAAGCTGGCAGCCCTGCGGAAGAAGTGCGTGGTTTTCGCGCCGAGGCTTGGCGCGAGGGAGCTGCGGAACAAATACTATTTGTTCTGGGCGAGGGAGACCAAAGCTCATCCCCGCACCAGAGTCTTCCCCGCCGTCGCCGCTGACATGTTCCCCGGCGGGTACTTCTTCTTTGCTGCGTTCTTCCATTGTGGTCTGTGCCCTCCGTTCTCGGAGTTCTTTTGCGATGTAATGAACACATACGGCCTCCACCTTCTAGATTTCACCCCCAACGCCATCCTTACGATGGCCGTTTTCGTACATCTGTGCGAAAACTATGTTGGGGTTCATCCAAGCGTAGCTCTTTTCCGCCACTTCTTCATGCCTAGAGTAGAGTCAGGTGCCCCCCTCTCCGGCGGCATCTCCTGGATCTTTAGGCTGAACAAGAAGGACTCGTACCTGAAGGGAGAGCTTCGCGGCAAGTGGGAGGAGTGGAGAGCCGATTGGTGCTGGGTGTTGGAAGATAACCCGGAGCCCTTTACCGCGCCGCGCCAGACAGCCATAGTGCGCGGCAGGGATTGGAGTGAATTGGCCCCGGAGGACAACAAGCTTAGTATCGCCCTCATTAGGATCATTCGTCTCCGGGTCGCCAATCTGACTATCGGAGAAGTTGGAGCAGATTTCCTCCGCCGCCGCATCGCCCCTTTACAAGAAAGGAAAAGGCCCGCCTGGGAATTCGGCAATGCGGCGGACATCATGAGGCTGCGCCCTGGATTGAACTACAACTTCACCGCCTTGGAGTTGAAGGGGATGGTTCGGGAGCTCTTCAAGCACGACCCCAACCACCCAGAGTGGTTCAGACCTTCCCGGGGAGTGGTGCCGCTGTGCAACATCACTGCCCGGGATTCCCTACGAGCGATGATGCCCGCGTGCGACTCCCATGGCGTCGTCCCCACTTGGATAGAGCCTCCACCGGATACCGTGCTGACCTTCTTCGACAACTTGGTCGAGAAGCCCCGCAACGCCGAGGAGAACAAGGGCCTCACCCGGGCCACTACTGAACGGGATATAGCTTACATCGCCTCCAGGATGGAGGAGGCCGCCGCAGCTGCGGCGGCGGGTGACTTTGGGTACACTGTGGAAGAGGCACAGGCCGCGGACGCAGTGAGCCAAGCAGAGGAGACGGAAATTCTCAAGTTGCTGAAGCTTGCGCCCGAGGAGTTTGCCGGGGAGCCCTCCGTGAAGTTTAACGGGACGAGCGAGGTCGCCGGGGGGAGCGAGGCCGCCGGGCATGGCACTGAGTCCAGCGGGCCTGCCGAGGAGGAGGAGGACGCCGAGGCTGATGAAGACTCTGGTGGATCTCTGAATCTTGACGACGATGCCTCCTCGTCCTCGGAGAACTCTCCGCCACCGCCAAGCCCAACGCAGCAACCGAAGAAGCGCCTCCGCAAGGCAACTGAGGCGGCGAGGCCACAGGCGTCTCGACAGCAGCCGGCGCGCCGTGCGACGCGCGCCACCAAGACGAGCGAGGTCGTCAAGGAGGCGCCCCGTGCCCGAGCGCCAAGCGGAGGGGGATCTTCCCGGAGCGGAACGGGTGCTCCTTCTGCTCCTCGGTCCTCGGCGACGACGGGGGCCGGGTCTTCGCAGCCCACAGCCCCGGAGACCGCCAAGCGCCCGAGGGAGCCTTCTCCTCCAGCTCCTCGCGCGGGAGCACCCCAGGCGGAGTTTGACTTCTCCGCCCTCAGCTCTGACGAAGAGGAAGAGGAGTAAGTACTTGCAATTCTTTTAGTTTCTTCGATTTTGTCTTGATTTTCCTTGCTGGTTCTGATCTTGCTCTTGTTTTGCTTTCAGGACCCTGACCCAGCGGATGGCGAAGAGGGCCAAGATCCCTGTGGTCGAGATTGAAGACGACTCGCCCGCCGCGGCGACGGGAGACGTGCCAGCGGCAAACTTGCCGGATGAACCTGCTGCTCCGAGGAGCAGCCCCCAGCGCAGCCCCCAGCGTAAGTCTGGTGTTCGTCTTTCTGTTTGATGGGCGCGCTCGAGGTTGTTGCTTGTACTGATGTCTTGTTGTCTTGTGCAGAAGTGGAGCCGCAGCCGCAGGAGCGCCAGGAGGTCGCCCCCGACGAGCCACTTGCTCCACCCCCCCCGCCAAGGGCGAACTCCCCGGCAAGGGAGAATGCTCCGCCAAGGACGGGTACTCCGCCAAGGGCGAGTACCCCGCCAAGGGTGAGTAGCCCAACAAGGGTGAGCAGCCCGCCAAGGGAGGGCGCAGGCGGCCCTCCGCCAGCAGGGGCCACTACTCTGCCGCCAAGGGAGAATTCCCCGGCGAGGGACCCTGTCGTTGAAGAAGTCCGCGAAGGTAAACCTTGCAACTCCTTCTTGGATTTGTCTTTTTTTTGGATATTTGCTTGATTCTTTCTTTTCTTTTTCTTCTGCTAGATCTTCCTGCACCGGAGCGGATGGAGACGGAGGCCACCGCTGAGGAGGAAGTGCACGGCGCCGGCGGCAACACCACTGCCACCGAGGGAATGGCTGGAGCCGACGAGCCGGCCGTTGAAGAGACCGCCCCAACCGCTGATGCCGCGGCTGGGGAAGGGACCGGCGACCATACCGCTGGCCCGGAGGCTGCGGGAGCGCCGGACGCTGCACCGGCCGCCGACCCCTCCGCTTCCGGGACCGGTCGGGTGTCTACTTGGAGGCCGCCAACGGGGTCTTTATACAAGTCCCGTGGGCGTCCTCGTCTCGAGCACCCGCGGAGGGAGAGACCTTTGACGGAGAGGTCCTCGCCTCCGCCGGATTAAAGGTTGTTGAAGCGCCCGGCAGCAGCGACGAGCCCGAAGAGGAGAGACTCCTTCGTCATCTCCTGGCCTTGTACCGGGCCAGGCAGGCGAAGTTGGAGTCTCGGGAGGCTCTCGCCGCCAAGGCTGGAGCTGACTTGGAGAAGCGCGCCGCGGAGCTCCGCGCCGACAACCAGGCGGCCCTCCGCAACTTGGCGGAGGAGCGTGAAGAGCTTGCCGGGGCGCAGCAAGCCTTCCTCCTTGAAAAAGCTGAGGCCGAGGAACAGCAGCGGTTGGCCGCCGAGGAGCTGTCCCGGCGAGAAGGAGTACTCAACCAGCGGAAGGTCGACCTCGATGCCCACGAGGACGACCTCGCCGCCTGGGAGCAGGCCATTGGCGGGGCTCTGAAGGAGGCGAGGAGTGCCGCAGCCGCCGCAGATACCGCCAAGAAAGACCTGGAGGCCAAGGTGAAGCAGCTAGAGTTGTTCCTGAAGGCGAGCGAGGACAGAGTCACTGCGCTCAACGTGGAGCGGGAAAAAGATGCCCACACCAACTCTGAGCTGCAGGTACGTCTCTCCGAGAAGGGCACAGAGCTCACTGCCGCCAAGGATTCCATTGCTGACTTAGAGCTGAAGGTCTCCACCCTGACTGATTCGCTCGACGCCGCCCGGGACCGCGAGACGAAGCTGAAGGACGAACTCCGCAAGGAAAGGGCCTTGGTGGAGAGCGCCGCCGTCTCGGCAAACAACTTCAACCAGGCAGTGGAGCAGTGGACTGAAGAGCTGGTCACCTCCGCTGCCAATATTGACGCGGAGATGATGGCGCTGAGGGCGGAGCATCTCGTGTACTCCCCGGACGAGAGTCTCCCCCATAGCGCCAAGTTGAGTTTATTCTTCAGGGGAATCGCGCCGGCGCTTGCGCGGCTGCGGGAGAAGATCCCCGTGCAGCTGGCCGACGAGGCGCGTCGGCTCTGCATGGGCACCATGGAGCGGGTCTTGTCGAAGATCGTCTACCGCAACCCCGACATCAACCTCGTCAACGTCCTCCGCTCCTTGCCGCCCGAAGCTGATCAGGAGGCGTTGAAGGCGCAGGTTGCCCACATCGTCGCCAAGGTGGGCAAGATCACGAGGCGTGAAGGCGACCGCGTAGATTAGATTCCTTTCTTTATGTTTCCTTTGCCGCTGCCAATTAAACCATAGGCAGTAGTTGATTAGAACAGCGGCAAGCTATCCTTGTAATATACAATCTTATTTCGAGCTATCAATGCGGTGTTATCTCCCTTGCTTTTGATCCTTCACTTTGTATGCTTTTTACCCTACGCTTTTAGGGAACTTGCCGACAAGGGGCCCTTGCCGCGAGCGCTGAGTGCTGGACTCTTAGCAGCCTGCTGGCAATACCCTCGCCGGCAAGAAACCTTGCCGCAGCTAGTCGCAGCACACTTAGGTTGCTGAGCGAACTCGAAAACGAAGTAAGGGCACGACACTTGTCGCAGCTCACTTAAGTCGTTGAGCGTGCTCGAAACAAAGTAAGGGTGCGGCTAGCCACGGGTAGGTTCCTCCGCGCACAGGTTTTCCATACAAAGCGTGGTTGTTGAAGGAAGATAACTAAAAAATTTGAAAAGTTTGAAATACTCAAACTTAGGTAACTTAGCTTTCATGAGTTGCTTGTTCCCCGACAAGGCTTCTCTTTCTTGAACAATACTTGGTTCATGCCTCCACCTCCTTCCCCCCCGGCAAACTTGTGCGCGAGGAATACTCCTTCTGCTTAAGATGGAAAAAGAGGAGGAAAAACAAGTATAGGGCCTCACGGCTCGCTAGTGCTTACCGGGGATGCGCGTTGCACAAAGTGCCAAATGATGCATGCAAATAACAAAGAAAAGCATGGAAATGACAAATAGTGAGAAGCACAAAAGCTTTACTGATGCACGGGATCTGCGCCCGGCTTTGTACAAAGGTTTACATGCAACAGCGGCAAGACTTGTACAAAGGGTGGTTGCCGGAGCGGATCACGGCAACCGCGCCTTATGGGTGAAACTTGCGAAGATGCTCTATGTTCCAGGAGTTGCTCACCGGTAAGCCTTCTTCGGTCTCAAGGCGGACAGCTCCGGGCCTTGTGACTTGTCTCACCCGATAAGGGCCTTCCCACTTCGGCGTCAACTTGTTGGAATTCTTGGCAGACTGAACACGCCGAAGAACAAGGTCGCCTTCCTCGAGACTCCTGGCCTTGACCTTGCGGCTATGATAGCGACGCAAGGCTTGCTGGTATCGAGCAGCTCGTACAACAGCCTGGAGACGTTCCTCCTCGAGGAGCAATGCATCATCTTGTCGCAGTTGCTCTTGCTCGAGCTCATCATAAGCGAGCACTCGAGGAGATCCGTATACGAGTTCCGTGGGGAGAACTGCCTCTGCTCCATAGACAAGAGCAAAGGGTGTCTGTCCGGTGGCTCGATTTGGTGTCGTCCTGATTGACCAAAGAGCCGCCGGCAACTCTTCTATCCAGTTTCTTCCGCACTTGCGCAGCCTGTCGAAGGTTCTTGTCTTGAGCCCGCGCAGCACTTCAGCATTGGCCCTCTCCGCTTGACCATTGCTCCTCGGGTGAGCAACAGAAGCGAAGCAGACCTTGGCGCCAAGGTCTTGGACGTACTGCATGAAGGTGCGACTTGTAAATTGTGTGCCGTTGTCGGTGATGATCCTGTTAGGGATTCCGAAACGGCAAACAATCGCTCTGAAGAACCTGACTGCTGACTGTGCTGTCACCTTTCTCACTGGTTCCACTTCTGGCCACTTTGTGAACTTGTCGATTGCAACGTACAAGTACTCAAAGCCCCCGACTGCGCGGGGAAAGGGGCCGAGGATATCGAGCCCCCAGACCGAGAAGGGCCAGGACAAAGGGATCGTCTGGAGAGCTTGAGCTGGCTGGTGAATTTGCTTGGCATGGAACTGGCACGCTTCACACTTGGTTACTTGTGCAGTTGCATCCTGGAGGGCTTCTGGCCAGAAGAACCCTTGCCGGAACGCCTTCCCGGCAAGTGCCCTTGCGCCAATGTGGTGGCCACATATGCCTCCATGTATCTCTGCCAACAGTTTCTGTCCATCTTCCCTGGAAATGCACTTCAACCTGACACCATTGAGTCTTCTTCTGTATAGTTCGTTGTTGACGAACTGGTACATACTTGACTGCCTGGTTATTTTCTCTATCTCTTCCGGCTCATCGGGAAGTTCTCCAGTTTGTAGAAAGCGGACGATCTGCTGTGCCCATGCTGGAGCCTGAGGCTCAACAGCAAGGACTAAAGGCAAGAGGGCTGCTGCGGGAACCTCAGCTTCTACGGCAAGAACCTGCGGCTCTGCCGGAGCTGATGGTCCCCCGGCAAGCCTGCCGGGGCAAGGCTTGTTGGGAACGCTTGCTTCAACTGTACAGACCCTTGGATCTGCAGGAGCAAACTGTTCCTCAGCATCTTGGCTGTTGATCTTGGGGACCTTGGCGGCGGCTTCTGGAAGATCCGCCGGCAAGTAGTCGCCGGAGACCAACTTTCTCTTCTTGCTTTGCCCAACTGATGGTGTAACGGATGGCTGAGTTAACTTGAGCAGGAAGGTCCCTGGTTCCACAGGTAACTTCATTGCATCACACTTTGAAAGGCCATCTGCAATATCATTCTGAGCTCTTGGGACGTGCTCCATTTGCAGACCTTCAAAGTGCTCTTCAAGCTTCCACACTTCATCAACATAAGCTTCCATCAAAGGGCTCTGGTAACTCTTATTCACTTGTCGGACCACCAACTGTGAATCTCCCCGCACAATCAACTTCTTGATCCCAAGCTCGGCCGCAATTCTGAGGCCGGCAAGCAAACCTTCATACTCAGCAGTATTGTTTGTCGCTTGTTCCTTGGGAAAGTGCATCTGAACAACATACTTGAGGTGCTCTCCGGTGGGCGCTATGAGTACCACGCCGGCACCGGCGCCTTGCAGCGAGAAAGCACCATCAAAGTACATCATCCATTCGTTGCTCGCTTCTTGGACGGGGATGCTTGTCTCTGGAACTTCTTCATCTGGCGTTCGGGTCCATTCTGCTATGAATTCTGCCAAAGCTCTGCTCTGTATGGTTGAAGTACTCTCAAACTTGAGACCAAAGCTTGACAGCTCCAGTGCCCACTCGACGATCCTGCCTGTTGCCTCTGGATTTTGCAATATCCTCTTCAACGGAAAGCGAGTGACCACTGTTATCTCGTGTGCTTGGAAGTAATGGCGCAGCTTCCTTGAGGCCATGAGGAGGCCGAACAACAACTTCTGCACCCCAGAGTATCTTGATCTAGCCCCCTGCAAGAGGGAACTTACAAAATACACTGGGCGCCGCACCATCTTCTTTCGCACTTCTCCTTGTTCCTGCGCAGACTTGTCCTTGTCGGGGCCAGAGCTTGTCGGGGAAGCCCCCTGCTTGTCGCTGGAAGTGCTTGCCGGGGATGTGGGCTCTTCCTCTGCCTCCCTCTCCGCTACTAACGCAGCACTAACCACTTGATTGGTTGCCGCTAGGTACAGCAGCAACTTCTCTTGTGGCCTAGGTGCGACAAGTATCGGAGTAGAGGACAGGTATCCTTTCAGGTCCTGCAACGCTGCCTCCGCTTCCGGAGTCCATTTCATAGGACCTGCCTTTTTCAAAATTTTGAAGAAAGGCAGGGCGCGCTCTGCAGACTTTGAAATGAACCTGCTGAGGGCAGCCACACAACCAGCAAGTCTTCTTACGTCCTTGACGCGCTTCGGGGCTTCAATCTGCTCGATGGCTTTTATCTTGTCGGGATTGGCTTCAATCCCCCTCTGGGACACAAAGAACCCGAGAAGCTTGCCGGAGGGGACTCCAAAGACGCACTTCTCGGGGTTCAACTTGAGCTAGATCTTGCGCAGGTTCTCAAAGGTTTCTTCCAAGTCTTGGATCAGGGTATCCTTGCTCTTACTCTTGACCACTATATCATCCATGTAAGCTTCTACATTTCTGTGTATCTGTGGCTCAAAAGCAGTGTGCACCACCCTTGCAAATGTCGAGCCTGCATTCTTCAATCCAAAGGGCATGCGTATGAAGCAATATGTGCCGCATGGAGTAATAAATGCAGTCTTCTCTTCATCTTCCTTGGCCATGAATATCTGGTGGTAACCTGAGTATGCATCAAGGAAGGAAAGCAACTCACATCCAGCTGTGGAGTCAACAATCTGGTCGATACGCGGCAAGGGAAATGGATCCTTAGGACATGCTTTATTCACATCAGTGAAGTCTATACAAAGTCTCCACTTCCCATTGGCCTTGCGTACGACAACTGGATTGGCCAACCACGTAGGATGGATTACGCCTCTAACCAGGCCCGCTGCTTCCAGCTTCTTTATCTCTTCGGCGATGAATTCTTGGCGCTCCACGGCTTGCTTCCTGACCTTCTGCTTGACGGGCCGCGCATGAGGGCAAACAACAAGCTTGTGCTCAATTACCTTCCTGGGAACGCCAGGGATGTCAGATGGTTGCCATGCAAACACATCGACATTCGCCCGCAGGAAGGCAACAAGCGCGCTTTCCTATTTGTTGTCGAGTGTAGCACTGATGGTGAAGGTACCACCAGTGCCGTCCTCCTTGGCGGACACCTTCTTGGTTGCCGGTGGAGCTGCCATGCCTTTCTTGCACTTGCCGGTGGAGCTCGATGGCGCGTCCTCGACGGCAGCGCAGCACTCCGAAGAGGTGCGTTTGCCAGAGTGGGCCCCAGAGCTCTTGCCGGACTTGGTCTTGGTCTTCCCCCGGGAGCTTCAGTGGCAAGTGTGTTGCTCTCTGCTGCGGCTGCTGCATCCCGGTAGATCTTGTCGGCGCAGATAAGCGCGTCCTTCTTGTCGCCGGGGACAGAGATGACGCTTATCGGCCCCGGCATCTTGAGTACGTTGTAGGCATAGTGGGAATCTACCATGAACTTGGCGAGGGCAGGACGACCAAGTATCCCATTGTATGGCAATGGGATATCGGCAACATCAAATGTGATCCTCTCCGTCCTGAAATTGAGCTCCCCGCCAAAGGTCACTGGCAGTGTAATCTTCCCCTTCGGCTTGCTCCTTCCCGGGTTGATTCCTTGGAATGACCCGGTTTCTTCGAGCTCGCCGTCTGGGATCTGTAGCTTCTTGATCACAGCTGAGGAGATCAAGTTCAGGCCGGCCCCGCCGTCAACCAACATCTTGGTGACCTTGAGGTTGCGGATAGTTGGTGAGACCAACATCGGCAAGCACCCGACCGCAGTGGTGCGGTCAGGGTGGTCCTCAAGGTCAAAGATGATGGGCGTGCCGGACCATTTCAGTAGCCTGCGTGACTCGACGGGCGGCTCAGCTGCATTCACTTCTCGCACCCACTGCTTGAGCTGGCGGTGGGAAGTGTGCAGAGAGGCACCCCCGTCGACACACAGAACCTCTGTGGCCTTCTGGAACTCCTGCTCGCTGTTGTCTCCTTCTTCCATGTCATCATCGTCGTCTTCATCCTCATCCTTGTCGCGGCCCCGGGGAGGCCTGTCACCTTGCCGCTGCTTGGCCTTGCCGCGGCGTCCTCCCCGGCCATTGAACGGCCGCTTCTTGCTGGGCTCTCCTCCGCCTCCTTGGGCCTTCTCCTTGTCGCGACGCTCGTATTCAGCCTTCTGCTGCTCTACGAGGTACTCCACTCTTTTGCAGTTCTGAAGATCGTGGCCCTTGGTGCGGTGGATCTTGCAGTACTGCTTGTCGGAGCCGTCCTGCTTGTCGGCTGCCGCTACAGGGGCGGGCTCCTTGCCGGAACCGCCAGCCTGTGCCTTCTTGGCGGGAGCCTCCTTGCCGGACTGCTCGACGACCAGCACCTCCTTGCTCTTCTTCTGTCTGTTATTCCACCTCCGGTTCTTCCTCGCCGGGGCGGCATCTTCACTGTCGCTTCCTCCTGCGCCAGTATCCTCTCCGGGGAGTCTCCTCCCCTCTTCGGCGCGCGCACACTTGTCAGCCAGAGCGTAGAGCTCGCTGACATCCCGGATCTTGGTCATGGCCATCTCCTCCCTCATCCGGCGGTTACGCACGTTCTGGTGGAACGCGCTGATAACCGCGGCAGGGTGGACGTCGGGAATGTTGTGCTGGACGCGGCTGAATCTTTGGATATACTTGCGCAGGGACTCTCCCTCCTTCTGGGCTAGGATGTGGAGATCGCTCTCCTGGCCGTGGGGTTTGTGGCCGCCCGTGAAGGCGCCAACAAACTGGTGGCACAGATCCGCCCACGAAGAAATGGAGTTCTCCGGCAAGTGCATAAGCCAAGACCGGACGTTTGGCTTAAGCACTAGCGGGAAGTAGTTGGCTAGGATCTTCTCGTCGCGTCCCCCGGCAGCCTGCACCGCAATGGTGTAGATGTTGAGGAACTCCGAGGGGTGTGTCTTGCCGTCGTACTTCTCGGGTACGTCGGGCTTGAAATTCTTCATGCTGGGCCACTGGACTTGCCGCAGCTCACGGGTGAACGCAGGACAACCTGCCGCGTACGGCAAGTCGCCTGGTTCACCGGGCGCGTGCGCGTCGACAGCGGTCCCAGCGCGTTGATCTGACTGTCTTCGGGCTTCTCGTCGACGCTCGATACGAGTCCGAGCGTCCTCTTGCCGCCTGTCGTCTAGGACTTGGCGCTGATCGCGGCGAGCCCGCGGATCCGACGACGCCGTAGAGTCGTCGTCGACGTTGATCCGGCGGGGTGGCGATTTCTGCTTCCGCGGCGGGGAGTGCACGGTAGTTGCACCCCCGGCGGTCTTGTCGCCATCGGCCTTCGCTTGGTCGACTTGCCGCGGCCGTGAAGTTGCCGGCTGCTGCGGCGTGTCGTTGTTGGCGAAGGCGACGAGGCTCTGAATCGTCGCCCTCCAGTCTTCGGCCTTGTCCGCCGCTGGAGGGAAGTCGAGGAGTAGCTGGGCCCTGGCCAGGGCCTCTGCTGGAGAAGAGGGGAACGGTGGCGAACGGTGCGAGGAGCGGGACACGCTCGGACTTCTAACCGCGTTAGAAGGAGCATGTTCCCGCCCCGGCGACCGCGCCTTGCTCGTGCCAGCATGCTGGCCTTGAGCATCCCGCGATCCTCCGGCTTGGCCACGCCCCAGCAAGCGTATGGTACCTCCGGGTCTTGTACCTCCTGAGAGAGACGTGGTGCGTCCATGGACACCGAGGCTTTGGAATTCGCCCGGTCGTCCGTCTTGTCCTTGGACTTGGTGGCGCCGCGAGTTTCCTCGCCGGCGACCACCCTTCCACCGGCGTCTCCTCCACCAACCGTTGGTTCTGGTGGCGGTGGGATCGACGCATACGGGCCTCCGACCTCCGAAGCCTTCTTCTTCGGAGGCCTGTTGATGCTGTCGATGAAGTTGATGAAGCTGGAGAAGTTGATGAAGAATGCGCCCGCGTGAGCGCCGGATCAGGTTCGCACAACCTCGACGCCCCCCCAACCTGGCGCGCCAAAGATGTCGGGGGAAACTGTCCTCCCACGAGCACCTATGGGACCGGAGCCCCTTCTACGTTGCGGTAAGGGAGCGGAGGGAGCACGGAGAGCAGATCGAGGAGCGCACGCGGGCAGTTTTACCCAGGTTCGGGCCGCGCGGACGCGTAAAACCCTACTCCTGCCTTAGGTTGTATTGAGTTCTTGAGCTCGGGAGCTTGGAGAGCTACAGTACTAGCTACACCGAGCGAGAGAGTTGTCTAGGTTTCGGAACCGAACCCCCTCTACGTTGTGCATGGGCCTCCTTTTATAGCTCAAAGGGGTCACCGACAGGTGTCAACGTAGAGGAGGGTAAAAGTATAATTTTGGTGGTAGTTGTAACAGTGCGTGAACAATGGATGAACAGTGGTCTTCACCTAACTTTGACAGTGGGGGACAAGGGCATTAAATGCCCGTCGCCGTCGACCCCAAAAGTGTCCGTCCATGCTTCTCCGTTCGCCACGGCGGTAGCCTCGTCACCGTGGCTTGCCACCGTGTGCCCCAGGCTGCACAGCCATCCGCCACGTGCCCCTGGAAGGGCCCCAGGGCGACGCGTGGGCCGATGAGCTGGAGCGCGGGCACACAGCATAGGTTTCCCCGGCAAGCACCTTGCCGGGGTAGCGATCTTGTCGGGCCCGGAAGCTTGTCGCTCTCCGGGTCCTGCTGGGGCGCAAGGTGCGCCGAGGCCTCTCTTGAGATATGTATTCCTTGGCCTTCCTGGCAAGCTCCTCTTGCCAGGGTCTTGTGCTAAAGTGATAACCTTGAGCCTGGTGCGGCCTTCCCGGCAAGCTCCTCTTGCCGGGGCCTTGATCTTCTGTCTTGTATACTTTGTTCTTGAATGGCTTCATAGGGACCAGAAAGGTTCCCGGCGAGCACGTGGTAAGCCCTTCCACGGGAAGCTGCTACTGCCCGTGCACAAGTTGGGGTACTAAGGTACCCCTATCTTAGTACACCGACACTTCTCTATAAACCGGTGACTAGTCGTGGCATTGTAATCCAAATGAGCAAGCGGTAAAGGTTCATCATTTTCATGGACATGCACACCAAGACGGTGGGCTATGCGAGTGGCATAAATCCCACCAAATAAATCTCCATGCAAACCATTATGATGTAGCCTACGTGCAACAATGGCTCCCAAGTTATATTGTCTATCACCTAATATAGCACTCTTGAGAAAACTAAGATCAGGGACACACATGTGGCAAGCCTCATCCTTACCGTTTATGCATCTACCGATAAAGAGAGCAAAGTAATGAATAGCAGGAAAATGAATGCTCCCTATGGTAGCCCGTGCGATTTCTCTAGATTCCCCCACAGTGATACTAGCAAGGAAATCTCTATATTCAGATTTGCGAGGATCACCCATACTGCCCCACTACGGGAGCTTACAAGCATCATTAAAATTCTCTAAGTCCATGGTATAGGATTTATCATAAAGGTCAAACAGGACAGTGTGAGGATTACATGAAGATGAAAATTTAAACCTTCTCACAAAGGTATCAGTTAAGCCACGATATTGAGGGCACTTATCTTGTATGAAGCCCTCGAGGTCAGCGTTGCGCACATATGCGTAAAATTCATCCTTGATGCCAACCTGATCCATAAAGTCATCTGACGACCATTCACAAGGCTGCACGTCAGCATCCCTCGGTAGTTCATCGTCCGGCTCACGAAACGCGAGCCTCGGTTCTTGCTTCCTTGAAGAACCACCTTGGAAGTTTCTCCTATGCATTTTTCTGAAATTTTCTGATTTTTTTAGTAACTCAAAATAAAAGTTAACCAAACTCAACAAGATTGATAGCAACAACTCTACTAGTGCCTAGAGATTATATCATGCATTAGAACTACTTGGGACCAAAGAAATTTGACATGCAAGCTCAAGAACAAGGTCACCACATCAACAAAAATTTGCAATAAATAAAGCACTAGAACAAAAACTAATTGGACCAATGGAGGAGTGACATACCAAGGAACAATCCCCCCAAACAGTTTGGTGAACGGTGCTTTGAGCAAGGAAATCGAAAATGGCAGCAAGATGAGCTAGAACTCGTGCTTGAGCTGGTTGGTGATTTTTTTGGGAGGAAGAAGAAGAGTATGGGTGCAGGAATAAGTGGAGGGGGGCTACGTGGGGCCCATGAGGCAGGGGGCGCGCCCTGGACCCTCGTGGCCAGGTGCTGGCTCCCCTCGTTGTGTGTTCTGTGACATATATTCTCAAATATTATAGAAAAAATCATATTTAATTTTCAGGGCATTTGGAGAACTTTTATTTTCGGGGTATTTTTTATTGCACAGATAAGTCTCGAAACAGACAGAAAATACTATTTTTGCTTTATTTATCCTAATTAACAGAAAGTGAAAGGGGAATACAGAAGGTTGTGCTATCTAGATTCTCCTATCTCATGCTCATCAAAATGAGTCCATTAACAAGGTTGATCAGGTCTTGTTAATAAACTCTTTCTGAATAACATGAAACCGGAGAATTTTCGAATAACACTAGGTTACCTCAATGAGGATATGTATGTCCCTAACAATAAGAATGTCATATGTCTTCTTGATAGCAGGAAGAGGAAATTCAAAACCTCCAATTGTAACAGTTGAAATTTTTCCAATATAATTGATACTGTGGACCTGAGGTTGTTTCCTCGGAAAGTGTACCGTATGCTCATTACCATTGACATGAAAAGTGGCATTGCCTTTGTTGCAATCAATAACAGCCCCTGCAGTATTCAAAAAGGGTCTACCAAGGATAATAGACATACTATTGTCCTCGAGAATATCAAGTATAACAAAGTCCGTTAGAATAGTAACATTTGCAACCACAACAGGCACATCCTCACAAATACCGACATGTATAACAGTTGATTTATCAGCCATTCGCAAAGATATTTTAGTAGGTGTCAACTTACTCAAGTCAAGTCTACGATATAAAGAGAGAGACATAACACTAACACCGGCTCCAAGATCACATAAAGCAGTTTTAACATAGTTTCTTTTAATGGAGCAAGGTATAGTGGGTACTCCTGGATCTCCTAGTTTCTTAGGTATTCCACCTTTAAAAGTGTAATTGGCAAGCATGGTGGAAATTTCTACTTTAGGTATCTTTCTTTTGTTGGTAATAATATCTTTCATATACTTAGCATAAGGATTTGTTTTAAGCACAACAGTCAAGCGCATACGCGAAAAGATAGGTCTAATCATTTCAGCAAAGCGCTCAAAATCCGCATCATCCTTTTTCTTGGATGGTTTAGGAGGAAAAGGCATGGGTTTCTGAACCCATGGTTTTCTTTCCCTACCGTGCTTCCTAGCGACAAAGTCTCTCTTATCATAACGTTGATTCTTTGATTGTGGGTTATCAAGATCAACAGCAGGTTCAATCTCTACACCATTATCATTACTAGGTTGAGAATCATCATGAACATCATCATTAATATTATCACTAGGTTCATGTTCATTACCAGATTGCGTCGTAGCATCATAAACAGATATATCATGGGGATTCTCACGTGTGTCAGCTACAGGTTCACTAGAAGCATGCAAAGCTCTATCATTTTTTTCTTCTTAGAAGAACTAGGTGCATCTAAATTAGCTCTTTGAGAATCTTGCTCAATTCTCTTAGGGTGGCCTTCATGATACAGAGGTTCCCGAGTCATTCTGCCACCTCTAGTCACAACTCTAATGGCATTATCATTATTCTTACTATTTAATTCATTGAGTAAATCATTCTGAGCCTTAAGTACTTGTTCTACTTGAGTGGTAACCATATAAGCATGCATACTAATGAGTTTCAGTTCACCTTTAACTCTAGACAGATAATTACTAAAGCGTTCAATCATATAAGCATTGTGTTGCAATAGTCTACCAACATAAGCATTGAAGTTTTCTTGTTTCACAATAAAATTGTCAAACTCATCTAAGCATTGGCTAGCAGACTTATAACGAGGAATATCACCTTCATCAAATCTATAAAGAGAATTTACCTTTACTACCTATGTCGGGTTATCAAGACCATGTATTTCTTCAATAGGTGGTAAATTCTTAACATCTTCACCTTTAATACCCTTTTCTTTCATAGATTTCTTTGCCTCTTCCATATCTTCAGGACTGAGAAATAGAACTCCCCTTTTCTTCGGAGTTGGCTTAGGGGCTGGTTCAGGAAGTGTCCAATTATTTTCATTGGCCAGCATATTATTCAATAGTAATTCAGCTTGATCAACTGTTCTTTCCCTGAAAACACATCCAACACAACTATCCAGATGGTCTCTGGAAGCATCGGTTAGTCCATTATAAAAGACATCAAGTATATCATTCCTCTCAAGAGGATGATCAGGCAAAGCATTAAGTAATTGGAGAAGCCTCGCCCAAGCTTGTGGGAGACTCTCTTCTTCAATTTGCGCAAAGTTATATATTTCCCGTAAGGCAGCTTGTTTCTTATGAGCGGGAAAATATTTAGCAGAGAAGTAATACATCATATCTTGGGGACTACGCACACAACCAGGATCAAGAGAATTAAACCAAGTCTTAGCATCACCCTTTAACAAGAAAGGAAATAACTTAAGGATATAGTAGTAACAAATCTTTTCATCGTTGGTAAACAGGGTGGCTATATCATTCAACTTAGTAAGATGTGCCACAACAGTTTCAGACTCATAACCATGGAAAGGATCAGATTCAACCAAAGTAATTAACTCACGATCAACAGAGAATTCATAATCCTTATCAGTAACACAGATAGGTGAAGTAGCGAAAGCAGGGTCATGTTTCATTCTAGCATTCAAGGACTTTTCTTTCAGCTTAGCTAATAATTTCTTAAGATCATATCTATCGTTGCAAGCAAGAAAGTCTCTAGCAGTTTATTCATCCATAACATAACCCTCAGGAACAACATGGAATTCATATCTATTGGGAGAAGCTTCATCATCATTTTCATAAATATCATCAGTTTCAATATTTGCATTCTCCCTAACTCTAGCAATTTGTTCGTCTAGAAATTCACCTAGTGGCACAGTATTATCAAGCATAGAAGTAGTTTCATCATACATAGCAGAAGTGGCATCATAAAAAACATACGACATATCAGATTCAATAGCATGAGTAGGTGTCGCAAATTTTCCCATAACAGAAGGAGAATCAAGTGCAGAGCTAGATGACAGTTCCTTACCTCCCCTCGTAGTTGAGGGTAAGATCTTGGTTTTTGAGTCCTTCAAATTCTTCATAGTGATCAACAGATATAAATCCCAAGGGACTTAAAGAATAGAGCTATGCTCCCCGGCAACGGCGCCATAAAATAGTCTTGATAACCCACAAGTGTAGGGGATCGCAACAATTTTCGAGGGTAAAGTATTCAACCCAAATTTGTTGATTCGACACAAGGGGAGCCAAAGAATACTCTTAAGTATTAGCAGCTGAGTTGTCAATTCAACCACACCTGGAAACTTAGTATCTGCAGCAAGATAGTTTAGTAGCAAAGTAATATGATAGTAGCGGTAGCGGCAATAAAAGTAACGGTAGTTTTTTTGTAGTTTTTGTAATAGTAGTAATGGGAAAAGTAAATAAGCAACAAGCAATATGTGAAAAGCTCATAGGCATTGGATCGGTCATGGGGAAATATGTCGGATGCAATTCATCATGTAGAAGTTATAACCTAGGGTGACACAAAACTACCTCCAGTTCATCAATGTAATGTAGGCATGTATTCCAAATATAGTCATACGTGCTTATGGAAAAGAACTTGCATGACATCTTTTGTCCTACCCTCCCGTGGCAGCGGGGTCCTATTGGAAACTAAGGGATATTAAGGCCTCCTTTTAATAGAGTACCGAACCAAAGCATTAACACATAGTGAATACATGAACTCCTCAAACAAAGGTCATCACCGGGAGTGGTCCCGATTATTGTCACTTCGGGGTTGCCGGATCATAACACATAGTAGGTGACTATAGACTTGCAAGATAGGATCAAGAACACACATATATTCATGAAAACATAATAGGTTCAGATCTGAAGTCATGGCACTCGGGCCCTAGTGACAAGCATTAAGCATAACAAAGTCATATCAACATCAATCTCAGAATATAGTGGATATTAGGGATCAAACCCTAACAAAACTAACTCGATGACATGATAGATCCCATCCAACCCATCACCGTCCAGCAAGCCTACGATGGAATTACTCACGCACGGCGGTGAGCATCATGGAATTGCTGATGGAGGAAGGTTGATGATGACGATGGCGATGATCTCCACTCTCCGGAGCCCCGAACGGACTCCAGATCAGCCCTCCCGAGAGAGATTAGGCCTTGGTGGGGGCTCCATATCGTAAAACGCGATAATTCTCCCTCTCTGATTTTTTCTCCCCGAAAGTGAATATATGGGATCCGGAGATACATCGGTGGAGCACCAGGGAGCCCACGAGGCAGTGGGTACCCTAGGGGAGGGGGCGCGCGCCCACCCTCGTGGACAGGGTGTGCCCCCCTGGTCTGGATCTTCTTGCAGGTAATTTTTATATTTTCCAAAATAATTCTCTGTAAATTTTCAGGTCATTCCGAGAACTTTTTATTTGTGCACAAAAACAACACCATGGCAGTTCTACTGAAAACAGCGCCAGTCCGGGTTAGTTCCATTCAAATCATGCAAGTTAGAGTCCAAAACAAGGGCAAATGGGTTTGGAAAAGTAGATACGTTGGAGACGTATCAGTGGCACTCCGGCGCCACCGGAAGCGTGTGGGAGAGAGCCACCCTCCTTCGCCTTCTTCCTTGGCCTTCTCCCTAGGTGGGAGAAGGGTTCTCCCTCTGGTCCTTGGTCTCCGTGACATTGGAGGGCGAGATCCCCTCTGAGATTGCATCTGTCTCTCCGTCTCTCTCTGTTTCTGCGTTCCCAGATTCTGGCCTTTCATCGTTTCTTATATTCCCGGAGATCTGTAACTCCGATTGGGTTGAAATTTTGACACGATTTGTATCCGGATATTGTCTTTCTTGCGGCGAAAGAAGGGCACCAACCGCCTTACGGTGTGGCCACGAGGGTCAGGGGCGCGCCCCCCTGCCTCGTGGCCCCGCCGGGCATCGTCTCACGTCGATTCTTCTTCCCAAAAATCACATATATTCCAAAAAAATATCTCCGTGCATTTTTATCCCGTTTGGACTCCGTTTGATATTGATTTTTTGCGAAACAAAAAACATGCAACAAACATGAACTCGCACTGGGCACTGGATCAATATGTTAGTCCCAAAAATAGTATAAAAAGTTGCCAAAAGTATATGAAAGTTGTATAATATTGGCATGGAACAAAAAAAAATTATAGATACGACGGAGACGTATCAAAAATCATGATTTCAATGATGTTATTATAAATTCTAGTAATGTTAATTGTGTTAATAATATGCAAAACCTCAAGCTTGGGGTGCTAATTTTGCTATGTCCACTACTTATTGTAATGACCATGATTGGGGTGATTCTTCTTATGATTTTGAAAATTTATTCGAGCCTCATGATGAATATGATAATGATAATAGTGTTTGCAATAATATTGAAAGTGGGCTTGGAAGAGATCCAACTTTAGCTAATAATGATCCCACTACTTTAGATGATGATCAATCCTATGATTTTTTTTTGATAAAAGTGGGTTTTGAGAGGCCATGACTTTATTTGATGATAATCCCACTATTTTGGAAGAGTGTCAACTTTGCATGCATGTGGGTCATATAGACAATATGTTATGTGATAGCTATATTGTTGAATTTTAATATGATCCCACATGTAATTATTATGAGAGAGGCAAATATGGTTGTAGAAATTTTCATGTTACTAAATTACCTCCCTTCATGTTGATATTGCCAATGTTTTATTCTTCTTCCTTGCATATGCTAGTTTTTGCTTGTTTTGGTCATTTGTTTGCTTAGAAAATGCCTATGAATAGGAAGTACGTTAGACTTAAATGTGATTTTCACATACTATATGATGCTCTCTTTCTGCTTCAATTCTTGACTTTCATACGAGCATCATTGAAATTATCAATGCCTAGCTAAAAGGCTTTAAAGAAAAGTGCTTGTTGGGAGTCAACCCAATATTTTCTTTTCTGTTTTTATGTGTTTACACAATTATGCTACTGTTGTGATTGTGATTTAGTGTTTTAATAAGTGCATGTGCCAAGCAAAGCCTTAGGAATGATTTGGGAGATAGTTGATTTGATTCTGGGCATTAACAGAAACTTTTGCGTCCAATAGCAGAATTGTCGGCAGTTGCTGGTGCATGAAAAATTTCTGAAATTTTTACACATGATTGATATAGAAATTGCCCACGCTGTCCTAATGTTTCAGAATTTTCAGAGCTACGGAAGTATGACTAAAAATTGCGTATATACAGATAGTTTTTTTTGACAGATACTGTTTTCTGTGCATTATGTGCTTATTTTGATGAATCTATGGATTGTATCGGGGGGGGGGGAGGGTATAAGCCATGGTAAAGTTAGAATACAATAGATATAATGTAATAATAAAATATGAATGGGTTTGCAACAATACTTAAAGTAAAGATTGGTTTTATTATACTAACGGATCTCATGAGGTTTTGTTAAGTTACGTTTGATTGAAGTTTTCAAGTTTTGGGTCACATCAGGATGGATGAAGGAATAAGGAGTGGTAAGAGCCTAAGCTTGGGGATGCCCAAGGCACCACAAGGTAATATTCAAGTAGAACAAATCAACTAATCTCGGGGATGCCCCGGAAGGCATCCCCTCTCTCTTCTAACGACCATCAGTAATTTTATTTGAGGCTATATTTTTATTCGTCACATATCATGAGTTTTCCTTGGAGCGTCGTGTATTGTACGAGTGTTTTCTTGCTTTGTTTTTTAGTTTACCACAATAATCCTTGTTGTACAATCCTATTTGAGAGAGCCACACACTTATCATAATTTGTTAAAATACTCGATGTGCTTCACTTAAATCTTTTGAGCTAGGAGTTGCTCTAGTGCTTCACTTATATCTTTTTTTACCACGACAGTGGTCATATTTTGAAGAAATAAAATCTCATTCTTCACTTATATTATTTTGGGAGTTATTAAATTTTGAAGAAATGTTCTCTCATGCTTCACTTATATTATTTTGAGAGATGATTTTTTTAAAGAAATAGATGAACTCTCATGCTTCACTTATATCTTTTTGGGAGTCAAAAATAGTAATGGTAATTTTCACGAGATATGAATTTAGTCCCAATATGATAGATACCCAAGAAGGATATAATAAAAACTTTCATGAAGATTATTGAAAATTATGAACATGATTCCTTGCAATAGTTTTGTGATATGGAGAGTCATGTTGATGAGTAATTTTGCTTTAGTTCAAATATTGGTGTTAAGGTTTGTGATTCCATATGCATGCACGTAAGTCCATAGTTATGCAATGAAATTATATCCTACTTGTGGTGCATTACTCAATGTTGATTATGCTCAATATTTGTTTATGACCGTTTTTGTTTCTTGGTTGGTCGCTTCTTAACCTATTTGCTAGCCTTCATTTGTACTAAGCGGGAATAATGCTTGTGCATCCAACTCCTTAACCCAAAGTTGTGCCAAATGATTCAACCATACCTACCTATATGCGGTATTTCCATGTCGTAAATTTGTATGTGCCAACTCTAATTTTCAAAATAAATTTCCCTTTTGTGTGCCCGTACCACTCATAAAGCGGCAGGGGGTGGCCAATATTTTCCACGCTAGATATTGTATTCTCATGATGAGTGTTTATTCACTTATCATTGCACGAGAGTGTGCCGGTAATAGGGATGCTCTGTCCCGAAAATCCAAAGAACACTATAGTAAATTCCTTGGTATGTGTTGGTATGGAAGGCACCCCTGGATACGGCTAGCCATGTATTGTGAAAGAATGGTGGAAAGGAAATAAACTTTACTTTCTGTTTGGGAACCACCTATAATTTGTCTAGCATGGAAGATATTGGGAATTCTCAGCCTTTTTCGTTGACAGGAAAAGGATGCCTCTCAAAATATTTTTATCTCTCAATTTAAACTATGAGCTCTGGAACCTCTACAAATCCATGCTTCCCTCTGCGAGGGGCCTATCTATTTACTTTTATGCATTTTTTATTTTTCCGAGTCTCCATCTTCTCTTATAAAGCACCAACTAAGGAACACTATTGTCATACTTGAGCATTGGGTGTAGTCAATATTCGGATGTGTTTCATGAATGGATCAATGATTGAGAATAATGGGCTAGGGATAGCTTTCTTTAGCATTAATATTTTGAAAGACTATGTTGCTTGTTGATATGCTTGAGTATTGATGTCTTCATGTCAAATTATAGACTATTGCTTTGAATCATTCTAAGTCCAAATATCCATGACATAAAAGAAAAGTATAAGATCAACATGATGGGCAGCATTCCACATCAATTTTTTTGTTTTTATCATTTACCTACTCGAGGACAAGCAGGAATTAAGCTTGGGGATGCTTGTTATGTCTCCAATGTATCTATAATTTTTTATTGTTCCATGTTGTTATATTATCAATCTTGGATGTTTTATATACATTTACAAGCAATTATATATCATTTTTGGTACTAACCTATTAACTTAGTGCCCAGTGCCAGTTGTTGTTTTCTGCATGTTTTTGGTTTTACAGAATATCCATATCAAATGAAGTCCAAATACCATGAGACTTTTGGAGATTTTTTGGCAATAAGGGACCCTGGACGCTACGGGAGGGCGCAAGAAGATGGAGCAGTGGCCCAAGAGGCACCAGGGCGGGCCCATGTGGCTCCGTTTGACCCAGTTCTTCCTTTGTAAATACCCATAAATCGTGAAACCAACAGAGACAGAGGAAATACTTTTTCCGCCGCGCAAGTTCCAGAACCATGAGGTCCAATCTAGAGGCCTTTTCCGACACTCTAGTGAAGAGGGAAACGATCATGGAGGGGCTCTACATCAACCTTGATGCCTCTACGATGATGCGTGAGTAGTTAACCACAGACCTATGGGTCCATAGCTAGTAGCTAGATGGATTTTTCTCTATGTTTGATCTTCAATACAATGTTCTCCTTGATGTTCTTGGAGATCTATTTGATGTAATGACTTTTTCCAGTGTGTTTGTTGGGATCCGATGAATTGTGAGTTTACGGTTAAATTTATCCATGAATATTATTTGAGTTTTCTTTGAACTATTTTATGCATGATTTATGTAGCCTGGTATTTCTTCTCCGATTTATTGGTTTATTTTGGCCATCTAGATTGATTTTTCTTGCCATGGGAAGAGGTGCTTTGTGATGGGTTTGATCTTGCAGTGCTCAATCTTAGTGACATAAAGACACATGACATGCATGTATCGTTGCTATTAAGGGTAAAAAGATGGGGTTTATCCATACATGAGTGTATTGTGTGTAAGGGCATGTTCCTTCCTCAGCCATTTTGGTGATTGATGACAATGCTTTTGCGGACTAATCGTGTGTGCTAAGTATTTCAGAGACTCATCCGTTGGCACGAGACGATTCCTTTCCCTCGGAGTATTAAGTGAAGACATGTCGTCTCCTTCATTTTGGTTTTTGTGGACTTGAGTCCTAGGAGACACCGTACTATCAAGAGGGGGTCCGCTTTGGAAAGGCTAGGGTGGAATCAACATGTACACTTCTTTTTGGCACCCGTGCTCATTTCCTCTGATTGGACCTTTCCGTCTCTTCTGTAGTGGTGGCTGTTTTGTGGTGGCGGTAGTACCGCCACCGGAGCGATAGTACCACTTATGGCCACCAAGTGCTAGTACCGCCATTCACAGCGGTAGTACCGCTTGAAAGCATAAGCAGCAGTATGATACGTCCAAAACGTATCTATAATTTCTGCTTGCTCCATGCTTCTTTTGTGTGATATTGCTATGATATTTATGCACTTCCATACACTTTTGATCATATTTGGACTAACCTATTAACTCAGTGCACCACAGTGCCAGTTCCTGTTTTCTGCTGTTTTTCTATTTCAGATTTCCCCCATATTAAAAGTGCTCCAAAAATTCCGGGAAAAATACTGAAAAAATCAGCGTACAGGAAGCTTCGAGAAAAACCAAAGTGGGGCCAGAGGGGAGCCAGGGGCGGCCCAGGCGGCCACCCGAGGCGGCCCCACCCCTGGCCGCCTAGGGGGTGCGCCTGGGGCCCCCTCTCCGCCTCTGGTGACCCCCCTTCGCATATATTTATCTCCCGTCGCGAAAACCCTGATTCCGGAACCCTTTTCTCCAGAAGCTATTCCGATCTCCGCCGCCATCGCCACCAAGTTTCGGGGGACCAGAATTCCTGTGCCGGCATCCTGCCGGGACGGGGAAGTGCCCCCGGATTCATCTCCATCGACGTTGCTTCCTCCCTCCATGATGCGGGAGTAGTTCCTCCTCGGGGCTGAGGTTTCTACCAGTAGCTATGTGGTCAATTCTCTCTCCCATGATGTGATCTTCGTTGTGATCATAGGCTATGTAAATCCAGGGTGATCTCATGATATTTCCCCTTCCTCTATGTATTGAATTGATGTACTCACTTGTCTTTATCTAGTATAATCCCCGAGACCAAGGTGACAGCGGTCTATTGGACATGGATTAGAAGAATATTTTCATGAGTGATTTCCTCTTTTGTGTGTTGATTGAAGATTGAGAGTCTCTTGGTGCTTGTCTTTGACTATCCTGGAGATATGTTGTGGTGATTGTGGTACTCTCTTTGGATGGCCGCGGTGACATTGGGAAATCCATAGATTGAGAACTACGAACTTTGAGGTGTGCTTTTGTAGCCCTACATAATTCTCGTCCTCTCTTGACCACAAAGGAATGACCTCCGAGTGCGTCTCCATTGCATGTTTTATGGGAAATATCATGTGATTAGATATGTTAATGTTGTTGGGAGTTCCCACTAGTGAAAGTATGAAGCCTAGGCCTTGTTTCCACCATTGCAATACCATTTGTGCTCACGTTTACCACTTGTTTGCTTGCTGCACTTTTTATTACAGATTTATATTACTTTGCTTTGCCACTCCTATCATCCATATTTTACCATCTCTTCGCCGAACTAGTGCACCTATACAACTCCTAGTTGTATTAGGTGTGTTGGGGACACAAGAGACTTCTTGTATCTTAGTTGCAGGGTTGCTTGAGAGAGACCATCTTCGACCTCTACTTCCCTGAGTTCGATAAACCTTAGGTCATCCACTTGAGGGAAATTGCTGCTGTCCTACAAACCTCTGTGCTTGGAGGCCCAACATAGTCTACAAGAATAGAAGCGTGTGTAGACATCAAGCTATTTCTGGCGCTGTTGCCGGGGAAGTAAGTGTTTGAAGGTATATCTTTAGATCTTGCAATTAAATCTTTTCGTTTCTTGTTTTTAGTTTCACTAGTTATGTTTATGGAAAACCGCACTCTTAGTTCGCTGCTTGGGGAAGGCCGCTTTACCACACCCGTGGTAGAGAAGTCTCCTCCACCTACTGAATGTATCCCGTTCCGAATACCACTTGGGATAATTGAAATAATTAGGAATGATTGTTATGATGGGACATGCAATCCTAGTATTCATTTGTTGAAACTTACAGAACTTTGTGAGTTGTTTAAGATTTCAGGTTTGACAAGAGATGGAGTCATGAGAAAATTATTTGCCTTGTCACTGAAAGGAAAAGCATTGGAATGGTATAGGCTACTAGATGACTCTCACCTGCTGGATTGGGAAGAGATCCAGTCTCTCTTTTACTCCAAGTTTTATCCTCTTCATGAAGTCCATGAGAATAGGAATTATGTTTATAATTTCTATCCTCATGACGGAGAGAGCATAGCTCAAGCTTGGGGGAGACTGAAAACGTTAATGATAAAATGTCTTAACCATGGGCTCCCCAAAGATATGATTATTACTAATTTCTATGCGAGGCTCTCTCGACAGGATAAAGATTTGCTTGATGCTTCCACTATGGGTTCTTTCTCAAACGAAAAGATTGATGCTAAATGGGAACTCCTTTTAAGAATTCAACGCAACACTGAAGATTGGGAGATCGACAAAGGTAAAGAGTCAGGTATAATTTATGAGTATGATTGCATTAAGTCCTTTGTTGAAACTACAAGTTTTAACAAGTTTAGCGCTAAGTTTGGGCTTGATTCTCAACTCCTTGTTGATTTCCTCAAATCTTTTGCTTCACATCTTAATATGCCTAAGGAGGATTGGATCAAGCATCATGAACCTTTTAAAGAGATTTGCAAAGAAAATGAAATTGTTCATGATGATTGCAACATGCATGATCCAATTCCTAAAAATGAAGTTTTATATAAGCATGTTAATTTTTGTGGAGTGGATAGACCTTGTGAAAGGCCTATGATTGAAGAAGAGAAGTATTGTAAGCAACATAAGCATGAAAGAACAATCACTTGGGTCAAAGATTTAAATGAAATTGCTAGAGAATTGTGTGACCTTTATCCTTTTACTTGTGAACTTTGTTGTATAGAGGGTCACTTTAATTTTCAATGCATGCACTTTCAAAACATAACTGTTAACCAGTTGTGTGATAACATGATCACCCCTGATCTTTATGATGAGCTTATGTTATTTTTGATGTGTGAAGAGTTATCAGAAAAGACTTCTTGGCTAGATGTTAATGCCATAGGAATAATAAACACTTTGCAAAATTGCCATCTCTATTGTGTTGTTAATTGCCATAAAAATGATTACATAAGTAAGATTATAAAGGAGGGAACTTTACCAAAGTATAAAAATGTCTCTTATATTTCTGCTAATAAACAGGAGAGTTTCTCCCAGGTTTCCCCTATTGTTTCTAATGATAAACTAGGATATGTGGAGAAGCTTCATCTCCAACCACTCCCTCCTAAGGTGAAGAAGAAGAAAAAGAAGAGGAGGAGGAAGAGGAGCAAGAAGGAAGAAGAATGGGTATCAACCTGGCCTGAGCATATTCCTCCCATCAACTTTTATCCTAACGGTTGTAAGTTTAAAGAAGAAGGTGAAGTTATTGCCTTAATTATCATCTTGATGATACGTCCGTAGGTACTATTGAAGATGATTTTGATTATGATATGCATGTTACTTATTGTGATTGGGAAAATGATGATAATGCTACTTATGATCTTGAAAATCTTTTTGGTACCAACTCTGAAAGTGATGATATGGAAAGCTCTAAGCTTGGGGATGATAGGATTGCAAATCCTTTACCCACTAGTGATGTGATAATTGATAATTCTTTTGCTAGTAAGAATAAAGACAACATGATTACAAATATAGTTGCTAGCAATGATAATGCTCTTCTCTACTATGATGATGTTATAACTCCAATCTATAGTGATTATAAAGGTACGTATGACATAAGGAGAAATTATCCTTATGAAACTTGTCATAATCATGGAGGGAATTACTCCCTTGTTGAACACCATCTTCCTAATACACAATTAATCTATAGTGTTCAAGTTGTTTATGATAGTCCTACTCCCACTATTACCAATGAGAAAGATTATGCTTATGTGGAGAGTAAGAGTACCTTTTTGCATGTGGATCATGGTAACAATGCTTTATGTGATGCTTATATTGTTGAGTTTATTCGTGATCCTACTGAAAATTATTATGAGAAGGGAACATATGCTTATAGATATTTCAATAATATCAAGTTCCCTCTCTTTATGTTGAAGGTTTTGAAGCTGCACTTGTTTTGTCTTCCTATGCTTATTGCTTTATGCTTCAATGAATTATTCTATTGCAATATTCCTATGCATAGGAAGCATGTTAGGCTTAAATGTGTTTGGTATTTGCTTCTTGATGCTCTCTTTTGTTCTTCAACTCTTATTCCTGCGAGAGCATCATTAAAGTCTTAAGCCTATCTTTATGGCTATAAAGAAAGAGCTCTAGGGAGACAACCCTTGTTATCTTTGCTTTCAGTTTGTTCTTTCAGTTTTTAGTGGTCTTGATGTTTGTTACTACTGTAGCAACATCATTGTATCTTTATTTTTCAGCTTTGTGCCAAGTTTAGCCTCCGATTGCAAGAAAGTTCAAAAGTTGTGACGTGCTGTCCAGAAAACAGATTCCGTCCTTGGACAGAAAAATTCGAATAAAATCACCAGATCATCTTTTTGATCTGAATTTTTTGACAGCATGCTCTATACAATTGGCTTTCGAGCGTCTGTTCTGAGTTTTTTGATTTGAGTTGCAGAAGTGCCCCGAAAAAATTGCTTACTACCTGCTGGTCTGTTTTTCACAGATTCTGTCCTGTTTTGCCTTTTCTTCGTTTTGCAAACCTTGAGCTTGCTTTTTCTTTGCAAAAACCTTTTGGCAATCTTGAGAAACAGTAGCTCTTCAAGATTATCTTTATTTCCAGTAGGGAAAAATTATTTTATTATGGGTACTAACCTCTCTAATCAGATTATGATGAGTTATGTATGAAGGGAGTTTTCAAGTGTGCGAGGGAAGATGATAAAAGAAGATTCAGGAGTGTCAAACGCTCAAGCTTGGGGATGCCCCCATGCACCCCCAAGAAATATCCAAGGAGACTCAAGCATCTAAGCTTGGGGATGCCCCCGTGCATCCCCTTCTCCATCAACAATTATCAGTTCGTCTTTCGTTCCACTATATTTTAATCACTTCATGCGTTATGTACTATGCTTGGAGCGTCTTGCTCTTAGTTTCCTTTTTAGTTTATTTAGTTTTACTTGCTGTTCTTAAACAAGTTGGATCCTAGCCTTCATTGTTTGGGAGAGAAACACGCTCCACTCCACCGTAGAACACAACATAGGCTTGCATGCGTATCTTCTTGTGTGTGTTCTTTATCTTTTCATAGCTGCTGTCATGCTTAGCTCTTAGTTTTCATGCTTACCTTTTTAAGAGCTTTTGTTTAGGTTGTTGCTTCTGGAACTCTCTTGAGTTATCATGCTTATCTTGTTAAGAAAGTTGGCTTCTGTGGCACTGGTTGATATGTCTATGATAAAAATGCCATGTGCATAATGGTGCTTAGTAGTTCATGTTTTCTTATGGTTAGTCTCAAATAGCTGGGGGTTCTTAATGTGTTATTGAAGTACCAGCATGATTTGTTTGCCTATGATGTGGTATGGTTTAGTGATATATTCCTCCAAGAATTTATTTTGATTGACTTGGCATATGCTCACGCATATTTAAGACTGTAAAGAAAGTCTATCAAGCCTTGATGATCTTTAATTTCTGAGTAGTGATATAACTTCCATGCCCGATTCAATGTTGCTTAGTCGCTCTGCATGATTATGGCCGTCATTGCTCTCTTAGTTGGTCGCTCCCAGTCTTTTGCTAGCCTTCACCTGTACTAAGCGGACTGACTTCTTGTGCATCCAAAATCCTTGAAACCAGTTATGCCATATAAGTCCACCATACCTTCCTATATATGGTATTTACTTGCCATTCCTAACGAAGACTTTCTTGTACCATCTCAAAATTATTCAAAAGCATTTCTCTTTTGTGCCTCTGTTTTAGCTCATGAGGAAGTAGTAGGTAATTCATGATCTTCTTATGATTGGACAAAATTTTACCCCGGGATTGCATGTCTAATCTGCAAACCCCTAATACGAGGAGGGACTAGCATGAGTGCGCCCAGCTCACAAAAGATAATAGCAACAAACAAACCCTCCTTCACGCTTTGTTCATGAGAAATCAGAAAACTCTGGCAGTGATAAACAAAGAAGATTACGGGGATGTGATCGTCCCCGCGTGGGAGCCGTTCCTCGAAACTTGTCCAGCATAAGAAGTAATTGGGTTATCTACTAGCATTCGTTGACGAATTATGCATCTCCCAAAAGTTTTTTATCTCTGTTTTTAAAACCACGAGCTCTGGTACTTGTTTAGTCTTTGCTTCCAGCCACGGGTTTTCAACCTTGCCATCAAAATCCACGGTTCGAGAGTCTCCACTTTCTTTCTTTAAAGCACCAACTATTGAGAGCATGATTGTCATTCTGAGTGTAATGTGCATTGTCCCAAAGTACCATTGTCTTCTGCATTATTGAGATATCTCTTATTCTGAAATCATTGTATCTAGTCGTCACTTAAACTTCGGAGGTGCTCCGGCATTTATGTTTTGCTTCACTAAAGGGGGCAAGCGAGGTATCACTTTGTCATGTTTGCACACCATGCTCACTACAAATCTATTGGGTGTTTCAGTATCATATTGTAAACTTTCAGTTCTTTTTGATATTCTCATGAGGTAACATAATTACTAAAGATTCATTATCTCAATAAGCATTTGTCATGTGATTGTGAAAGACTCTTTGGTAGCATGTCACCATAGAAATTATGCTCGTTATCATTTACCTACTCGAGGACGAGCAGGAATTAAGCTTGGGGATGCTGATACGTCCAAAACGTATCTATAATTTCTGCTTGCTCCATGCTTCTTTTGTGTGATATTTCTATGATATTTATGCACTTCCATACACTTTTGATCATATTTGTACTAACCTATTAACTCAGTGCACCACAGTGCCAGTTCCTGTTTTCTGCTGTTTTTCTATTTCAGATTTCCCCCATATTAAAAGTGCTCCAAAAATTCCGGGAAAAATACTGAAAAAATCAGCGTACAGGAAGCTTCGAGAAAAACCAAAGTGGGGCCAGAGGGGAGCCAGGGGCGGCCCAGGCGGCCACCCGAGGCGGCCCCACCCCTGGCCGCCTAGGGGGGGCGCCTGGGGCCCCCTCTCCGCCTCTGGTGACCCCCCTTCGCATATATTTATCTCCCGTCGCGAAAACCCTGATTCCGGAACCCTTTTCTCCAGAAGCTATTCCGATCTCCGCCGCCATCGCCACCAAGTTTCGGGGGACCAGAATTCCTGTGCCGGCATCCTGCCGGGACGGGGAAGTGCCCCCGGATTCATCTCCATCGACGTTGCTTCCTCCCTCCATGATGCGGGAGTAGTTCCTCCTCGGGGCTGAGGTTTCTACCAGTAGCTATGTGGTCAATTCTCTCTCCCATGATGTGATCTTCGTTGTGATCATAGGCTATGTAAATCCAGGGTGATCTCATGATATTTCCCCTTCCTCTATGTATTGAATTGATGTACTCACTCGTCTTTATCTAGTATAATCCCCGAGACCAAGGTGACAGCGGTCTATTGGACATGGATTAGAAGAATATTTTCATGAGTGATTTCCTCTTTTGTGTGTTGATTGAAGATTGAGAGTCTCTTGGTGCTTGTCTTTGACTATCCTGGAGATATGTTGTGGTGATTGTGGTACTCTCTTTGGATGGCCGCGGTGACATTGGGAAATCCATAGATTGAGAACTACGAACTTTGAGGTGTGCTTTTGTAGCCCTACATAATTCTCGTCCTCTCTTGACCACAAAGGAATGACCTCCGAGTGCGTCTCCATTGCATGTTTTATGGGAAATATCATGTGATTAGATATGTTAATGTTGTTGGGAGTTCCCACTAGTGAAAGTATGAAGCCTAGGCCTTGTTTCCACCATTGCAATACCATTTGTGCTCACGTTTACCACTTGTTTGCTTGCTGCACTTTTTATTACAGATTTATATTACTTTGCTTTGCCACTCCTATCATCCATATTTTACCATCTCTTCGCCGAACTAGTGCACCTATACAACTCCTAGGTGTATTAGGTGTGTTGGGGACACAAGAGACTTCTTGTATCTTAGTTGCAGGGTTGCTTGAGAGAGACCATCTTCGACCTCTACTTCCCTGAGTTCGATAAACCTTAGGTCATCCACTTGAGGGAAATTGCTGCTGTCCTACAAACCTCTGCGCTTGGAGGCCCAACATAGTCTACAAGAATAGAAGTGTGTGTAGACATCACAGTACCGCCCCGGTCGGGCTTGGCTACTGCCTCGACTCGAGGGGTATTTTCTTGTGTCGTATATTGCGGTAGTATCGGTTACAAGCGGTAGTACCGCTTAGAAGCGGTAGTACCGCTGCCACTACCGCGGCTAGTACCGCTCCGCCTATCCTCTCTTCCTCTGTTTCCTTGGCTTTTCTACTGCGCGGTAGTACCGCTGGGGGTCGCGGTAGTACCGCTGCTACCAGCGGTAGTACCGCCCCACCCAGTGGTAGTACCTCTCTATGCGGGCAGATGTGGGGGTAACAGTTCACTTTTCTTCCCCACTATATAAAGAGGTCTTCTTCTTCTTGAAGACTTACCTCTTCTCCCCCAAGCTCCATTGTTGCTCCAGAAGCTCATTTTCGCCCGATCTCTCTCCCTAGCCAATCAAACTTGTTGATTTTCTAGGGATTGGTTGAGAAGGCCCAGATCTACACTTCCACCAATAGAAATTTGATTCCCCCACTACTCCCTTGCGGATCTTGTTACTCTTGGGTGTTTGAGCACCCTAGACGGTTGAGGTCACCTCGAAGCCATATTCCATTGTGGTGAAGCTTCGTGGTTTTGTTGGGAGCCTCCAATTAAGTTGTGGAGATTGCCCCAACCTTGTTTGTAAAGGTTCGGTCACCGCCTTCAAGGGCACCAATAGTGAAATCACGGCATATCGCATTGTGTGAGGGCGTGAGGAGAATAAGGTGGCCCTAGTGGCTTCTTGGGGAGCATTGTGCCGCCACACCGCTCCAACGGAGACATACTTCCTCTCAAAGGGGAGGAACTTCGGTAACACATCCTTGTCACCATCGGTTCCACTCTTGGTTATCTCTTACCTTTACTTGTGCAAGCTTTACTGTGTTAGATCCTTGCTTGCTTGTGTGCTTGTTATTGTTGCATCATATAGGTTGCTCACTTAGTTGCACATCTAGACAACCTACTTTGTTGCTAAGTTTAATTTGGTCAAGAAAAGCTAAAAATTGTCAGTTGCCTATTCACCCCCCTCTAGTCAACCATATCGATCCTTTCAGTTGGTATCAGAGCCTCATCTCTTTATTAAGGACTTTACCGTCCAAAGAGTATGGATGACACCGTAGTCGAGATGGAGTAGCATTCCGGTGGGAAACCATCCTTGTCTACGGCCGATGGGGAATCCTCGGTCTCTCGTGAGGAGTTCAATGTGACTTTGGACACATTGAAAACGTCTATGACGACCGAGGTCAAAGGCATGTTCGAAGAATTTCTTGATAGGCTTAAATTATCCACCGCACCGTTGGAAGTGGCTAGTCCCACTAACAAGGTGACGGATGCTCTTCTCGACAAGGGGGAAGCTAGTAGTGACGAAGCTCATTTGCCTAAAATAGGGAGTGTCATATTTTCCCATGTTGAACCTCCCATTACCTATGGAGGACCCGTTCCCTCCACGCATCTAAATCATGTTGGTCCTCCCCTGAAGTATGTAAAAAATGCAGATTTTGCTACTTGGGTTTTTCGCTTTAAACATCATTTAAATAATTGTTCTACTAATCTTTGGAGAATTGTTGAGCAAGGTTTCTATCCGCAAGATCCATACAACTTCACTCCTAGAGAAACCATGGATCATCAATTCAACGAGTCCGTTCTCTGCATTCTCCAAGATGCCATCCCTCCCGAAGATATTGCTCATCTCTGACCCTTCTCCATGGCCAAGGAAGCATGCGAACATGTTGTATCCTTGTACAAGGGAAGTGCAAGCATTCAACGCTCAAACTATGAAGTGGTGCAAGATGAGGCCGATGAGTTTGCCATCTCGAAGATGAAGATCCTCGTGAACTTTATTGAAGATTAACCACTCTCGCGGTCTCACTCCGAGATCATGGGAGCAAGGATACATATGACAATTGGATCAACCGCAAATTTATCAAGGCCATGATGCCCTATCACAATGCCATGTCCTCTAATACGTCTCCAACGTATCTACTTTTCCAAACACTTTTGCCCTTGTTTTGGACTCTAACTTGCATGATTTGAATGGAACTAACCCGGACTGACGCTGTTTTCGGCAGAATTGCCATGGTGTTATTTTTGTGCAAAAATAAAAGTTCTCGGAATGACCTAAAAAACCACGGAGAATATTTTTGGAATATATAAAAAATATTGGTGAAAGAATCTAGAACAGGGGCCCACACCCTGTCCACGAGGGTGGGGGGGGGGTGCCTGCCCCCCTGGGTGCGCCCCCTGTCTCGTGCCCCCCCTGAGGCTCCACCGACCTCGACTCCAACTCCATATATTCACTTTCGGGGAGAAAAAAATCGGAGAGATGGATTCATCATGTTTTACGATACGGAGCCGCCGCCAACCCCTAATCTCTCTCGGGAGGGCTAATCTGGAGTCCGTTCAAGGCTCCGGAGAGGGGAATCCGCCGCCGTCATCATCACCAACCTTCCTCCATCACCAATTTAATGATGCTCACCGCCGTGCATGAGTAATTCCATCGTAGGTTTGCTGGACGGTGATGGGTTGGATGAGATTTACCATGTAATCGAGTTAGTTTTGTTAGGGTTTGATCCCTAGTATCCATTATGTTCTAAGATTGATGTTGCTATGACTTTGCTATGCGTAATGCTTGTCACTAGGGCCCGAATGCCATGATTTCAGATCTGAACCTATTACGTTTTCTTGAATATATGTGAGTTCTTGATCCTATCTTGCAAGTCAATAGTCACCTACTATGTGTTATGATCCGACAACCCCGAAGTGACAATAATCGGGACCACTCCCGGTGATGACCGTAGTTTGAGGAGTTCATGTATTCAGTAAGTGTTAATGCTTTGGTCTGGTACTATATTAAAAGGAGTCCTTAATATCCCTTGCTTTCCAATAGGACCCCGCTGCCACGGGTGGGTAGGACAAAATATGTCATGCAAGTTCTTTTCCATAAGCACGTATGACTATATTCGGAATACATGCCTAAAGTACATTGATGAACTGGAGGTAGTTCTATGTCGACCTATGTTATAACTGTTGCATGAGGAATGGCATCCGAAATAATTATGCATCACTGATCCAATGCCTACGAGCTTTTCACATATTGATCTTTGCTTAGTTACTTTTCTGTTGCTACTGTAACAGTTACTCGAAACCTGCTGTTGTTACTTCTGCCACCGTTACCGTTAGTTCCATACTACTTTGCTACAAAATACTTTGCTGCAGATATTAAGTCTTTCAGGTGTGGTTGAATTAACAACTCAACTGCTAATACTTGAGAATATTCTTTGGCTCCCCTTGTGTCGAATCAATAAATTTGGGTTGAATACTCTACCCTTGAAAACTGTTGCAATCCCCTATACTTGTGGGTTATTGATACGTCTCCAATGTATCTATAATTTTTGATTGTTCCATGCTATTATATATGATGTTTTGGATGTTTAATGGGCTTTATTATACACTTTAATATTATTTTTGGGACTAACCTATTAACCCAAAGGCCCAGTCCAGATTGCTATTTTTTTGCCTATTTCAGGGTTTCGCAGAAAAGGAATATCCAACGGAGTCCAAACGGACTGAAACCTTCGGGAGAGATATTTTTGGAATGATATCTTCACGGGAGACTTGAGAACCAAGGCAGAGGGCACACATGCCGTCCACGAGGGTGGGGGCGCGCCCCCTTCCCCTGGGCGCGCCCCCCTGCCTCATGGGCCCCACGTTGCTCTCCCGATGCCCTCCTTCCTCTTATATATACCCATGTACCCTGAAACCAACGAAGCAATAGAGAAAACCCTAATTCCACCGCCGCAACCTTCTGTTCCCGTGAGATCCCATCTTGGGGCCTGTTCCCGAGCTCCGCCGGAGGGGGGATCTTCCACGGAGTGCTTCTACATCAGCACCATCGCCTCACCATGAGTTGTGAGTAGTTTACCACAGACCTTCGGGTCCACAGTTAGTACCTAGATGGCTTCGTCTCTCTTTTTGGATCTCAATAACAAGTTCTCCTCGGTCTGCGAGGAGATCTATTCGATGTAATCTTTTTGCGGTGTGTTTGTCGAGATCCGATGAATTATGGGTTTATGATCAAGTTTATATATGAGAAATATTTGGTTCTTTTCTGAATTCTTTTATGTATGGTTATAATATCCTTGCAAGTCTCTTCGAATTTTCAGTTCGGTTTGGCCTACTAGATCTATAGTTCTTGCAATGGGACAAGTGCTTGGCTTTAGGTTCAATCTTGCGGTGCCCTTTCCGAGTGACAGCAGGGGCAGCAAGGCACGTATAGTATTGTTGCCATCGAGGATAAAAAGATGGGGTTTATATCATATTGCTTGAGTTTATCCCTCTACATCATGTCTCCTTGCTTAAAGCATTGCTCTGTTCTTATGAACTTAATACTCTAGATGCATGCAGGATAGCGGTCGATGTGTGGAGTAATAGTAGTAGATGCAGAATCGTTTCAGTCTACTTGTCACGGACGTGATGCCTATATATAATGATCATGCCTAGATATTCTCATAATTATTCACTTTTCTATCAATTGCTCGACAGTAATTCGTTCACCCATCGTAGAAATCTGCTATCATGAGAGAAGCCACTAGTGAAACCTATGACCTCGGGGTCTATTCTCAACATATCAATCTATAATCTACTTTACTTTATTGTTTTTATTTTCTGTTCTTATATCCAAAAATACCAAAAATATCAAACTATTCTATCTATCAGATCTCACTTTCGTAAGTGACCGTAAAGGGATTGACAACCCCTTATCGCGTTGGCTGCGAAGTTCTTATTTGTTTGTGCAGGTGCGAGGGACTCGCGCGTGGTCTCCTACTGGATTGATACCTTGGTTCTCAAAAACTGAGGGAAATACATACGCTACTGTGCTGCATCACCCTTTCGTCTTCGAGGGAATACAACACAAGCTCGAGAAGTAGCAAGAAGATTTTCTGGCGCCGTTGCCGGGGAGGCTTACGGAAAAGTCATATACCAAGTACCTATCACAAACCCTTATCCTTCAGATTACATTTATTTGCCTCACGTTTTCCTCTCCCCCACTTCACCCTTGCCGTTTTATTTGCCCTTCTTTTTGCCGTGTGTTTACCGTCCGCTTGCTTCTTGTTTGCTTGTGTGTTGGATTGCTTGCTTGTCACTATGGCTCAGAACAATACCAAATTGTGTGACTTCTCCAATACCAACAATAATGATTTTATTAGCACTCTGATTGCTCCTATTACCGATGCTGAATATTGTGAGATCAATGCTGCTCTGTTGAATCTTGTTATGAAAGATCAATTTTCCGGCCTTCCTATTGAAGATGCCGCTACCCATCTAAACAACTTTGTTGATTTGCGTGATATGCAAAAGAAGAGGGATACGGATAATGATATTTTTAAATTGAAGTTATTTCCGTTTTCACTTAGAGATCGTGCTAAAACTTGGTTTTCCTCTTTGCCTAGAAATAGTATTGATTCGTGGAATAAGTGCAAAGATGCTTTTATCTCTAAGTATTTTCCTCCTGCTAAGATCATCTCTCTTAGAAACGATATTATGAATTTTAAGCAACTAGATCATGAGCATGTTGCACAATCTTGGGAGAGAATGAAATTAACGATACGTAATTGCCCTACACATGGTTTGAACTTATGGATGATTATACAAAACTTTTATGCTGGCTTGAATTTTGCTTCTAGAAATCTTTTAGATTCGGCTGCAGGAGGCACTTTTCTGGAAACTACCTTAGGAGAAGCTACCAAACTCCTAGATAATATTATGGTTAATTATTCTCAATGGCACACCGAAAGATCTACTAGTAAAAAAGTGCATGCTATTGAAAAGATTAGTGTTTTGAGTGGAAAGATGGACGAACTTATGAAATTATTTGCTGCTAAGAGTGCTTCTTCTGATCCTAATGATATGCCTTTATCCACGTTGATTGAAAATAATAATGAATCTTTGGATGTGAATTTTTTTGGTAGGAATAATTTTGGTAACAATGCTTATAGAGGAAACTTCAATCCTAGGCCTTTTCCTAGTAATTCCTCTAATAATTATGGTAATTCCTACAATAACTCTTATGGAAAGATGCCTTATGAATTTGAAACTAGTGTTAAGGAGTTTATGAATTCGCAAAATAATTTCAATGCTTTACTTGCAGAAAAATTGCTTAAGATTGATGAATTGGCTAGAAGTGTGGATATAATTACTATTGATGTTGATTACTTGAAACTTAGATTTATTCCACCTAATCATGATATCAACGAGTCTCTCAAAGCCATCAGAATTTCCATTGATGAATGCAAAGAAAGAACCGCTAGGATGCGTGCTAAAAAAGAGAGCTTTATAAAAGCGTGTTCTTCTAGTTATATGAAAATAAAGATGAAGATCTGAAAGTTATTGTCGTGTCTCCTATTAGATCCTTGTTTTCTAGTATGAACCTTGATAAAGATGGGACTGGAGATGAGTCTACTTTAATTAAAAGGCGTCCCAATGATTCAGAGTTTTTAGATCTTGATGCTAAAATTGTTAAAAGTGGCATTGAAGAGATTAGAACTTTGCATAGTGATGAACCCACTACATTGGATTTCAAGGGATTCAATTATTATTATTGCTCTTTGATTGATTGTATTTCCTTGTTGCAATTCGTACTAAACTCTCCGCATGCTTATAGTCAAAATAAAGCTTTTACCAAACACATAGTTGATGCTTTGATGCAATCTTATGAAGAAAAACTTGAATTAGAAGTTTCTATCCACAGAAATCTTTATGATGAGTGGGAACCTACTATTAAAATTAAAATTAAGGATCATGAGTGCTTTGCTTTGTGTGATTTGGGTGCAAGTGTTTCCACTATCCCAAAAACTTTGTGTGATTTGTTAGGATTCCATGAGCTTGATGATTGTTCTTTAAATTTGCATCTTGCGGATTCTACTATTAAGAAACCTATTGGGAGGATTAATGATGTTCTTATTGTTGCCAATAGGAATTATGTACCCATAGATTTCATTGTTCTTTATATAGATTGCAATCCTTCATGTCCTATTATTCTTGGTAGACCTTTCCTTAGAATGATTGGTGCAATTATTGATATGAAGGAAGGAAATATCAGATTCCAATTTCCGTTAAGGAAAGGCATGGAACACTTTCTAGAAATAAAATCAAATTACCATATGAATATATTATGAGAGCCACTTATGGATTGCCTTCCAAAGATGGCAATACCTAGATCTATCCGTGTATCGTGCCTGGCTAGGGGCGTTAAACGATAGCGCTTGTTGGGAGGCAACCCAATTTTATTTTCTTTGTTTTTGCTTCTGTTTAGGAATAAATATTGCATCTATCTTCTGTTTAGATGTGATTTTGTGTTTTAATTAGTGTTTGTGCCAAGTAAAACCTTTGGGAAGACTTGTGTGAAGTTTATATGATCTTGCTGTAAAAAACAGAAACGTTAGCCCTCACTAGAATAGTCACTAGATTTTACTGGAGAGTGATATTTAGTTGATTCTTTTTGCAGATGATTAATAGACAAATTCCTCACCTTTACCAATTTATTTCAATTCTTTTGAAGTTATAGAAGTATGCGAAAGTTACAGATTACTACAGACTGTTCTGTTTTTGACAGATTCTGTTTTTCGTGTGTTGTTTGCTTGTTTTGATGAATCTATGAGTAGTATTGGAGGATATGAATCATAGAGAAGTTGGAATACAGTAGGTTTAACACCAATATAAACAAAGAATGAGTTCACAGTACCTTTGTGTGGTGGTTTGTTTTCTTATACTAACTGAGCTCACGAGATTTTTGGCTAAGTTTTGTGTTGTGAAGTTTTCAAGTTTTGAGTATGGCTTTGATGGTCTATGGAACAAAGAGTGGCAAGAGCCTAAGATTGGCGATGCCCAAGGCACCCCAAGGTAAAATTCAAGGACAACCAAAAGCCTAAGCTTGGGGATGCCCCGGGAAGGCATCCCCTCTTTCGTCTTCATCTATCGGTAACTATGCTCGGGACTATAGTTTATTCACCACATTATATGTGTTTTACTTGGAGCGTCATGTATGATTTGATTCTTTGCTTGTTAGTTTGCCACAATCATCCTTGCTGGACACACCTTTTTGAGAGAGATAAATATGGTCTAGAATTTGTTAGAACACTCTATGTGCTCCACTTATATATTTTGAGCTAAATAGTTTTGCTCTAGTGCTTCACTTATATCTTTCAGAGAACGGTGGTGATTTTATTTTGTAGAAATTGTTGATCTCTCATGCTTCACTTATATCCTTTTGAGAGTCTTTTAGAACATCATGGTAATGTGCTAGTCTTTTTATGATAGGCATCCAAGATAAATGTAGTAAAAACTTTCATACAAAGTGTATTGAATATGATGAGAAGTTTGATACTTGATGATTATTTTGAGATATGAGGATAGTGATATTAGAGTCATGCTAGTGGAGTTAATATGAAATTGAGAAATACTTGTGTTAAAGTTTGTGATTCCCGTAGCATGCACGTATGGTGAACCGCTATGTGACGAAGTTAGAGTATGAGGTATTTGTAGAGTGTCATCCTTTGTGTGGAGGTCGAGGGCGCGCTATGGTTAACTCCTACCAACCTCCCCCCTAGGAGCATGCGTTGATTGATTTGTTTTGATGACTCGTAAATTTTTGCAATAAGTATATGAGTTCTCTATGAATAATGTTGAGTTCATGGATTATACGCACTCTCACCCTTCCACCATTGCTAGCCTCTCTTGTACTGCACAACTTTCGCCGGTACCATACACCCACTATATACCCTCCTCAAAACAGCCACATATACCTTCCTCAAAACAGCCACCATACCTACCTAAGATTGCATTTCCATAGCCGTTCCGAGATATATTGCCATGCAACTTTCCACCGTTCCGTTCATATGACACGCTTCATATTGTCATATTGCCATGCATGATCATGTAGTTGACATCGTATTTGTGGCAAAGCCACCATGCATATTTTTTCATACATGTCACTCTTGATTTATTGCATATCCCGGTACACCGTCGGAGGCATTCGTATAGAGTCATACTTTGTTCTAGTATCGAGTTGTAAATCAATAAAAGTGTGATGATCATCATTATTAGAGCATTGTCCCATGTGAGGAAAGGCCAAATAAAAAAAGAGACGGCCCAAAAAATATATAGAGAGGGGATAAAAAAAAGCCCCTCCAAAGAATAAAAATAAATTAGAGAAAAGAGAGAAGGGACAATGCTACTATCGTTTTTCCACACTTGTGCTTCAAAGTAGTACCATGTTCTTCATGATAGAGAGTCTCTTGTTTAGTCACTTTCATATACTAGTGGGAATTTTTCATTATAGAACTTGGCTTGTATATTCCAACGATGGGCTTCCTCAAATTCCCTAGGTCTTCATGAGCAAGCAAGTTGGATGCACCCACTTAGTTTCTTTTGTTGAGCTTTCATACATTTTTAGCTCTAGTGCATCTGTTGCATGGCAATCTCTACTCACTCACATTTATATCTATTGATGGGCATCTCCATAGCCCGTTGATACGCCTAGTCGATGTGGGACTATCTTCCTCCTTTTTGTCTTCTCCACAACCACCATTCTATTCCACCCATAGTGCTATATCCATGGCTCACGCTCATGTGTTGCATGAAAGTTGAAAGGTTTGAAATAATTGAGTATGAAAACAAGTGCTTGGCTGAAACCGGGGTTGTGCATGATATGAATATTTTGTGTGATGAAGAGGGAGCATGACCAAACTATATGATTTTGTAGGGATAACTTTCTTTAGCCATGTTATTTTGAGAAGACATTATTGCTGTGTTAGTATGCTTGAAGTATTATTATTTCATATGTCAATATATACTTTTGTCTTGAATCTTTCGGATCTGAACATTCATGCCACAATAAAGAGAATTACATTGAAAATTATGTTCGTTAGCATTCCACATCTAAAATTCTGTTTTTATCCTTTACCTACTCGAGGACGAGCATGAATTAAGCTTGGGGATGCTTGATACGTCTCCAACGTATCTATAATTTTTTATCGTTCCATGCTATTATATATGATGTTTTGGATGTTTAATGGGCTTTATTATACACTTTTATATTATTTTTGGGACTAACCTATTAAACAAAAGGCCCAGTCCAGATTGCTGTTTTTTACCTATTTCAGCGTTTCGCAGATAAGGAATATCAAACGGAGTCCAAACGGAATGAAACCTTCGGGAGAGATATTTTTGGAACGATATCTTCACGGGAGACTTGAGAACCAAGGCAGAGGGCACACATGGCGTCCTCGAGGGTGGGTGTGGGGACCCCGACTTAGAAGTCGAGATCACCGAATGCACGTGTATAGTGATCCCAGAGATCAATGCTCACTGAACACACAGAAGCTGAATAACAAGAGTCTTACATCCATACATACCGTCTTACACAAATTAAGGCCATTATGGCCAAGTCTTACATAGATAAAGCCTCAAGGGCTGAATAGCAAATAACTCAAATAGCGGAAGTCTTCGAAGATAAGTAGAACCCATGCCATCTGCCTTAACCCTACATGCATTCTGACTGGGATAGCGTCCTAGTTCGCATGTTCGTCTCCATAGAACTCTTCTTCATATTCCTGTTCCTCCATGCCTGGCCAATTAAATAACCAGTGGCAAGCCAATGAGTACTTAGAATGTACTCGCAAGCAACCCATGATTTGGTTCAAAGAAACAATGCAATTGAACAACAATGAGCAATCTAGCTATGAGCTAGAATGAATATTTTACCATCAAGTATATGCATCAATAAGTTCACGTAACCTCGAAGACAGGTTACCGATATCAACATGAATAGAATTCAACTCGACGAGTCAAGTCACCACCTTGACTCATCACACACACAAACTTTCACCGATGTAGTAAAATTCTGGACATAGTTTAATTAGCACCACCCAACTGTCCATGATCGTGGACACGGCTATTCGAATAGTTTTACACTCTGCAGAGGTTGCGCACTTTACCCACAAGATCCGGGAAGCTTTCGTGTCACCCACGATCCCGCAGTACCTCAAGTACTCGGGGGAAGCACCCGGTCATTATCTTTCCTTAGACGACACTAACATAGGGTCCACTCGTTGGTACACGGCCCTCGAGTACAAACAATAGATCATGGGACTTGCCCTAATTTCAATGTCACGCGTACCCGAAGGGACCAATGGTGTGTCCGGTGCCCTGTAAAAACAGTCATGGTCGTCTATCCAAGCACGACCCCGTCCCGGGAAAGACCTCAAGTCTCCCCGTCACTAGTAATGCGGGCACCATGCTAGTATCGGCCTAAGTAATCAATAAAGCCCCGTCCCATAAGGGGTAGAGTGGTTGCACATGTTTGGTTGGGACGGTAGTCACACATAAATCTAATCCATCATTTCACCCATGGACAAGATCTTTACCGGTACATCACTTCTTCCTCAAGTGATGACCTAACTCAATATCACCCTCGGGCATTAGGGGCACCCGATGGGTTTTTTGAAAAGAATGCATCCACGAAGGTTTCATGGCACCACATGCATTACTAAGCATCACTACTAACCATAAGCATTTCATCTAGCACATAGCAAGATCATGAGTGAAACATGCATCATGTGGTGGTTCTCAACTAGGTTACCACCATAACTCTTATCATCATGCATTCGGAAACAAACGGGTTCCGAAGAACACAAGTGTATCATGGTCAAAGGGCTGCTTGCCTGGATTGGCTTGGTCTTCAAAGTCTTCAAATCCTTCCCCACCTTCTTCTTCAGCAACCTCGTCAAATACATTATCTAATCGTCGCAAAATAACAACGGGAAAATAAGACCACAATAAAAACATAAAAATCAAAGTGCTTAGAAAAATGTCAACTTATTTTTGGTAAATACTAGAGGGAAAACTAAGATGGCAAAAATTCTTAGTTTGAGTTTTAGAGTGGCAGAATGGAATATAAGGATTTTTGAACAAAAGTTTTATTGTTCAAATATGAATTTAAATTTGAACAGAACAGAAAAGGTTCATGGATATGTGTGAAAGTGACACCATTAAATAGGTTGGAATTTTACAAGATTTTAGGAGTTGGAGATAATTCATTTGGACATATATTTAATTCTGTGAAATTGTTTGAAATAATCACAGAAAAGAAAAAGAGTAAAGGCCCTGTGCAACTGGGCCAGAACGGCCACAGTGCACGGCCCAGGGCGAATAGCCCACCGCACGGGAGCCAGCGCGCGCGCTAGGTTTTTGAACCTGACGGGCGGGCCCGGCGGTCAGTGACAGAGAGGGGATCGAGAGGGGGGGTGAGTATGACAGGCGGGGCCCACCTGTCATCTTCAACCTCACGGCCAGAGGAGCGGCGAGCTCACCGGCGGCGATTCCGGGCACGGCGGGGCAAACTGAGGGCAGGAATGGGCTCAGCAGCGTGTCTCCGTTCTAGTGATGGTGGTGCGGCTTGCCGGAGAGGCCTGGTTCGCCGGCGGCGAGGACTCACGGCGGAGGAGCGTCGGGAGGTTGCTGCTCCGGTCGAATCCGGCAACCGCAGAGAGGGGAAAGAGGGGGAAACGCATCAGTGGCTTGCTGCGGTGCTAGATAGAGCGAAAGGGAGAGCAAGGGCGGCCTGTACTGGGCTGGCGACGGGAAGCCGCCGCGGCGTAGCTCGAGCTCGATCTCGAGCTCGGGCGGGTCTGGAGAAGGGGCGAGAGGCTCTGGCGATGATTGAGAGAGGGAGAAAGCTGCTGGTGAAGAGAGGAGGGGCTCGGGGGCCCTATTTATAGGGGAACGGCGAGGTCACGTGGACCTGTGCGCCGGCGAGCATCTGCTCGTCGCCACAGTGCTCGGGAGGCGAGGGGAGTGCGTCTTTAGTGTTGTTGGACGAATTCCAGGGCGGAGGGAAGGAAGAGGGGGAGCGGGGGATGCTCCAGAGGGTGCGCGCGTGTGAGGCCAGAGGTTGGAGCTCGTGGGCGGCCAGCGCGCGTGCGAGGGTGGCCACTGGAGGGAGAAGGAGGAGGGGGACATTGCCGGGGAGAGTCGCGGACGTCGAGGTGCATCGGTTGGCGCGATGGGGGAGCACGAGGTGGTCGGGGGCAAGGGATTGGGCGAAGCTACAGTGCGGGTGCGCACTGTAGCGCGCTCTGGAGCATGCTTATCGCATGCCACGGCATGCCATTGGCTCACTGGGCGTGTCCACCGTGTCTGGGGGGTCCAGCACGAAGCAAACGACTCAGATGTGGCCTTGGATGCTCTGGATGATCAGTGAGAGAGGAGTGAAGCTGGTAAATGGGTAGAATTTGGCTGTCCAGCAAGTTAACTTAGGGTTTTCACCCCTCAATCATGGAGCTGTGGACAGGGGAAAGTTACTGGAGATAGAATGTAACTTGGTGAAGCTGTGGTAGAAAGTTGAGGCAAAAGTAAATAGTAAAAGAGGTCAAGATGATGGTTTTGGTAAAATGGCAGAAGGTGTTTGATCAAGTTTTGGACAAACAAATGATCTCCACTAGCCATGGCACTTAACATGATTGAATGTCATATGGAATTAGGGTGTTTCACCAAATTTGGGCTCATTTGAAGAAACTAGCCAATGTAACTTTGGTGAACCCTAGAAATCAACAGAAATGGCTTCATCATGTTTAAGTCAAGCTAATCATCTCCCGTTGATGCACCACTTGGTGTAGTTTCATCATTTGGGGTATTGATCATGCTCACAAAGTTTGAAGCTCCAGATAAAAAGTTGGTAATGTAAAGTTGTTCAAATTTGATTTTGAACAGAAAGGGTTTTGGGGTATTCTGATCAAGTTGCCCTACTCCAAATCTTGTGCCATTTGGTCTGGATGCCTTATTAGGCCATTCTAGCATGTGCACCAAGTTTGAGAGCATTTGGACAAGTTTGGCAATGTAAAGTTGCTCAAACTTCAAATATGGGCAGAATGGTTTTGAAGGGTTTTGAGGATGTTATCTTGCTTCCCAAGGCATGGGGCTTGACAAGATCATCAAATATGTCATATATGACATGATAGAATTTCCCTAGAATTTTTAGAGAATATTTCCTTTGTAAATATTTCAAAAGCTTGAAATATCCAGAAAGGGTTTTAGAGGGATTAGCCCATTATTTTGAACATGACCAAGTGTTGAAACTCTTATATATGGACAATATATGTCCTATGAGTCTCCCTGAATTTTGGCAAATATTTTTGAAATACTTAAATAATTTTTCCCTATTAAATACCATTTCTGGCCTTAAGAAAAATCTTTTAAATAAAATAGGAAAATAACTTTTAAAATTATACTTTTGTGGTTTCTGGGAGTCCTATGACTACTAGGTCTCAAATACACGTTTTGAAATAATTTTCTTACCCTAAATCAAGCACTTGCAGTGCAAACCTCAATTCAGGGTTTTTTGGAATACTAAATTTTGAAAATACATTTTGGCCAAATTATTTTTATATGAAAATACTATACTGCAATATACACTTGGTATGATCATTGGGCAGAAGTTTTAGGTATGGAGATGAATTCCTCCAGAGGTAATAGTTGACTTAATGAGCACATGAAAAACATAGGAAGAAAAACTCAATTCCAAATAAAAGCCAAATGATGCCAAAAATTTTTGCTGGTCCAAATTTTCATGCTTCATTGATGCAAATGACATGTTACAAAATGCAGGGTGTGACAGACCTACCCCCCTTACAAGAATCTCGTCCCCGAGATTCCTAAACTAGGTCTTAAAAGAGATCGGGATACTCGGATCTAAGATAGTCTTCACGTTCCCAGGTTGCTTCTGCTTCAGTGTGGTTGCTCCACTGGACCTTGAAGTACTTGATGGTGCGGCTTCGCGTCCGTCGTTCTGCTTCATCCAGAATGTGAATGGGCTTCTCGCGGTAGGTCAAATCAGGCTGGAGATCAATGGCTTGGTGATCAACATCCTTGTAGAGATCAGGCTTGTTCGGAACTTGGAGACATTTCCGGAGTTGTGACACGTGGAATACATTGTGCACGTCGGATAGCTCAGGTGGTAGTTCCAACTGGTAAGCCACTTCTCCTCGTCGTGCAGTGATCTCAAAGGGTCCAATGAACCTTGGTGCGAGCTTCCCCTTGACGTGGAAACGCTTGGTTCCCTTTAGAGGAGTTACCCGGAGGTATACATGATCCCCGACATGGAAACCCATGTCCCGACGGTGAGTGTCAGCATAGCTCTTCTTCCTTGACTTGGCTGCCTTCAAACGTTCTCTGACTAGTTGGACTTGCTCTTCTGCTTCGCGGAGAATATCCGGTCCAAAGACTAGCCCTTCTCCAGTCTCTGACCAGTTGAGGGGTGTGCGACATCTGCGTCCGTACAACACCTCAAATGGTGCGATCTGAAGGCTTGACTGGTAACTGTTGTTATAGGAGAACTCGGCAAAAGGGAGGCAATCTTCCCACTTGGCTCCATATGCCAAGACACATGCTCGGAGCATGTCCTCGAGAATCTGATTTACTCGTTCTGTTTGACCTCCGGTCTGTGGGTGGAAAGCCGTGCTGAAAGACAACTTGGTTCCCAAGGCTTCTTGGAACTTCTTCCAGAACCTTGAGGTGAACTGGGTTCCTCGATCTGACACAATCTCCTTGGGAACGCCGTGAAGGCTTACGATTCTGTCGATGTAGAGAGCTGCCAGCCGGTTGCCATCATAAGTAGTCTTGACAGGAATGAAATGGGCCACCTTGGTCAAATGGTCGACTATGACCCAGATGGAGTCATGTCCTCTACTTGACCTTGGTAATCCAGTGATGAAGTCCATTCCGACTTTATCCCACTTCCACTCAGGAACCTTGAGTGGTTGAAGCAATCCAGCAGGTCGCTGATATTCAGCCTTGACCCTTTGGCACACATCACACTTTGCAACATAGGTCGCAATCTCTCTTTTCATCCCGTGCCACCAGAATCTTTCCTTCAGGTCTTGATACATCTTGGTTCCTCCAGGGTGGATGGAATACGGAGTGTCGTGGGCTTCTTGCAGGATCAGGTTCTTTAGCTCCATCTTGCTTGGTATGCAGATACGGCCTTTGTACCAAACAATCCCGTGCTCGTCCTCGGAGAATCCTGGGGCCTTGCCTAGCTTCATCTTCTTCTTGATGCCTTCAATGCTTGCGTGCCCACCTTGCGCCTTCTTGACTTCGTCCATCAGGGTTGGTTTGACTTCCAAATGATCCAGAAATCCAGGGGTGACCAATTCCAAACTGAGTTGTTCGAACTCCTTAAACAGGGCTAGCTGCCTCTTTTGAATTATGGCATTCAAGAGCAAGCCTTCCTGCTTAAGGCATCGGCCACCACGTTAGCCTTCCCGGGGTGATACTGAACACTGAGGTCATAATCTTTGATGAGTTCCAACCATCTTCGCTGCCTCATGTTCAATTCCTTTTGGGTGAAAATGTACTTCAGACTTTTGTGGTCTGTGTATATCTCACACCGTTTCCCTAGGAGGTAATGCCGCCATGTCTTCAAGGCATGAACCACTGCCGCTAACTCAAGATCGTGAGTAGCGTAGTTCTCTTCATGAGGTCGTAGCTGCCTGGAGAGGTAAGCTATGACTCGGCCTTCTTGCATAAGAACGCTTCCCAATCCGGTTCGAGAGGCATCACAATATATCACGAACCCCTTGTGAATATCAGGTGTTGCCAGAACTGGGGCGGTGGTCAACCTCTTCTTGAGCTCTTGGAAGCTCTCTTCGCATTTTGGCGTCCACTCGAACTTCTTGTCCTTCTTGAGGAGCTGAGTCATCGGCCGGGCAATGCTAGAGAATCCTTCCACGAATTTGCGATAATAGCCCGCAAGTCCGAGGAAGCTTCTGATTTCCTTGACGGTCGTTGGAGATTGCCATTGGGTCACAGCTTCGATCTTTGCGGGATCAACTGACAATCCTTCTTCGGTCAAGACATGACCTAAGAATCCAACTTTATGCAGCCATAACTCACACTTGCTGAATTTGGCATATAGTTGGTGCTCCCGAAGCTTGTCTAGGACCATCCTCAAATGTTGCTCGTGTTCTTCCTCCGTCTTCGAGAAGACAAGAATGTCATCAATGAAGACAACAACAAACTTGTCCAAATATTCCATGAAGACTTTATTCATGAGATACATGAAGTAAGATGGGGCATTGGTTAACCCAAAGGACATGACCGTGCACTCATACAGGCCATATCTGGTCACAAATGCCGTCTTCGGAATATCTTGGGGTCTGATCTTCAGCTGGTAGTACCCAGATCTGAGGTCGATCTTGGAGAACACCTTGGCTCCGCTGAGCTGATCAAACAGATCTTCAATCTTGGGAAGTGGATATTTGTTCTTGATTGTAACTTCATTGAGGGAGCGATAGTCAATGCATAAGCGGATGGTACCGTCCCTCTTTGCCACAAACAGAACAGGTGATCCCCAAGGGGAGGCACTTGGGCGGATAAATCCCTTCCTCAGCTGCTCTTCCAGTTGCTTCTTCAACTCGGCTAATTCTTCCGTCCCCATTCTATAAGGCTTCTTATAGATGGGTCCTGCCCCAGGCACGAGCTCGATGATGAACTCAATGTCACGGTCAGGAGGCATTCCCGGTAGCTCATCCGGAAAGACATCGGGATACTCGCATACCACCGGTACTTGCTCTAGCCCAACTTCAGACAGACAGTTGACTTGAACGGCTTGAGCGGAAGAGGAGTTGGGAGCGAACTTAACTACGACTCCTTGGTCATTGGTCACAGTGACAGTCCGATTGGCACAGTCTAACAAGCCTTGGTGCTTGCTGAGCCAATTCATGCCTAGGATCACATCCAAGCCTTGTGATCTCAGGACGATAAGGTCTGCTAGGAAATCTACACCGTTAATGGTAATACTGACTCCCTTACAGCCTATCTTGGCTCTCATCTCTGCTCCGGGGGTTTGTACCACCATGGGGTTATTCAGGGGTGTAGGGGTCATGCCACTTTTTAATGCAAATCTTTGAGTGACAAATGAATGCGTGGCTCCAGAATCAAACAAGACAGTTGCAGGTGCTGAGTTGACAAGGAACGTACCCAGCACGACGTCCGGGTCTTCCTGGGCTTCTTCAGCAGTGACGTGATTCACACGCCCCTTCCCATGGTTAGGCGGGTTGCGAGGAGCTGGGTTCCTTGGTGGCATCCCGCGGCCTTGTCCTGGGTTTTGCGCATTGGGGCGCGGGGCATCAAGCTTCTTGTTGGGGCACACCCTTGAGATGTGTCCTGACTGACCACATCCAAAGCAAGTGACTTGGTTTGGATTGTTGATCTTGTTGCCACCACTGTTATTGGGGTTGAATGCTGGCCTTGGGTTTGCATACTGCTGAGGCTGATAGTTGGTGCGAGGTGCAGGAGCTCTTGGTTGCTGATAGGTTGGCTTGGCCGGGGCTGACTGCCACGGACGAGGCTTCTTGTTGCTGGAACTTCCCTTGCTGACCATCTTACGCTTGCGAGTGTCTTCCAGAGCACGCCGCTTGTCTTCAAGCATAAGTGCTTTGTTCACCAGGTCAGGGAAGGTCGGGCAGTCGCACACGACAAGCGAGTACTGCAGAGTCTGATTGAGGCCTTCCATAAAGCGCTCCCTTTTTGCAGCATCAGTGCTGACATCTTCAGGGGCATACCTTGACAGAACACTGAACTTCTGCATGTACTCCTTGACAGTGCCACTTCCTTGCTTCAGGGCTCGGAATTCACGCTTTTTGATAGCCATGATCCCGGAAGGAATGTGGGCTTTGCGGAATTCTGCCTTGAAGTTGTCCCAAGTGATGTCTTGTCCAGCATGCATGACCTTGAATCCATCCCACCAAGCTCTAGCAGTCCCCCCGAGGCAGTGGGCTGCATAAGCCACCTTCTCGCGGTCTTCGGTGCATCCGACTAGTTCCAGCAAGTCCTCAATGGTGCGGACCCAGTCGTCTGCATCCAGGGGTTCAGCAGTCTCGATGAAAGTTGGCGGTGCATGCTTCTTGAACTCTGCCAACGTGGAACGTCCATTTCCATTCCCCGCCGGCTGGCGGTTGTTGGTGACAGCTTGAGCAATCAACTGAAGGGCTGCAGTGTTGGCTTGGCGTTCCTCTCGGAAAGCTTGGAGAAGCTGAGCCATGTCCATGTTCGGAGGAGGTGGTGGTGGAGCTTGGTCGTTTGTTTGGTCGTGGCCTGCCTCTGACTGAGCGGATGCTCCGGCTTCAGGCTGCTGGGTAGAGGTACCAGTACGAGTTACAACAGGCATCCTGTTGGAGCGGTAAAAGGTCTCATGACTTGGAAGAGGGAAAGGATGCTTTAGATGGGTGCCTAGTAAGGGGGTGGGTGTGACACTAATCAAATCATGCAAGGGCTGAAGGGGCCAAACACTTCATTAAAATTCAAACGGGTGATGCAGTCGTTTACATGTTCCCGAAGGAAGAATACGACATACATCCAAACACAACAAAAGCAAACACTATATGGTTTCATATGAACCATACAAGGACTCGACTGCGCATAGGGGTTACACGACCTATCCTACTGTTGAGGTCACGAACTGGCATATCCGAGTAGCGAATAATGCCTAAGCGGCGGAATGCTCGGTCGCGTATTCTGGCTCTTCAGGGTCTTCCTCCTTGTCTTCATCTGTCTGGGCCCCCTTGTCACTTGAGGGTGTGGGGGAGTGGAGGAGTTGGATACGACGGTGCTTTGTCGGTGGTGCCGAGAAAAGCTTGCGATATTCCCTTGCCGTCATACGGCGTCGCCGAGGTGGTTCTTCATCCTTGGAAGATACATCTCCGGAGGGCCTTCCGCCTCGGTACGCGATAGCGGACTGTCCCGGAGGCGCACCTTCCTTCTTGATCCTATCGGTCTTCTCTTGTGCTCGACGAAGAAGCGCCTTGGTCTTGTGAAGTTCTTCTCGGAGCTTCATCGATTCCGAGGCCAAATCTTGTGCCAAACTGTCGGCACATAGACTGAAGTAGGTCTAGAATCGAAGCGGGAGTCCTTCCTTCAATGGAGGGGCTAGTGCGCTGCTTTCATCTTCACCTTCCTTCCGGTAAGGCAAGAAGCGGGTTGTCATCTTGGCTGCCATCTCCGGAAGAAGCTCGTGGAGACGGGTTAGTGCCTTGAGTGCAGCAGCCTCGACAGCGAGAGGTAATGTTGCCATCTGGGGTCCCTCAAAGAACCAACTTGTGGGAGGATCGTTTGCCTTCACGATCACTTCCACATGGTACTCCACCTCAGTGTCGCTAACCCAATGCTCAAGGTAGGTGAGGATGGGCGCTCGGTGGAACTGGCACTCCTGGAGGCTATCCTCGAGAAGCAAGGGAAACCCAGTGGTCAGGTGCTCTTCAGGTATAGCGGCCATCTACAAAGGTTGAATATGAGAGGTTAATAAGCTGATGATATCTCAGGTTGGTACGGTTTAAAAAAGAAGAGAGGTTCAGAAGGTTTTGAAAAAAGGGTCTCATCTAACTAACGCCCATGCTAACTAAGGCTTCCTACAGTCAGGATGGCTCTAATACCAGCTCTGTGGGGACCCCGACTTAGAAGTCGAGATCACCGAATGCACGTGTACAGTGATCCCAGAGATCAATGCTCACTGAACACACAGAAGCTGAATAACAAGAGTCTTCCATCCATACATACCGTCTTACACAAATTAAGGCCATTATGGCCAAGTCTTACATAGATAAAGCCTCAAGGGCTGAATAGCAAATAACTCAAATAGCGGAAGTCTTCGAAGATAAGTAGAACCCATGCCATCTACCTTAACCCTACAGGCATTCTGACTGGGATAGCGTCCTAGTTCGCATGTTCGTCTCCATAGAACTCTTCTTCATATTCCTATTCCTCCATGCCTGGCCAATTAAATAACCAGTGGCAAGCCAATGAGTACTTTGAATGTACTCGCAAGCAACCCATGATTTGGTTCAAAGTAACAATGCAATTGAACAACAATGAGCAATCTAGCTATGAGCTAGAATGAATATTCTACCATCAAGTATATGCATCAATAAATTCACGTAACCTCGAAGACAGGTTACCAATATCAACATGAATAGAATTCAACTCGACGAGTCAAGTCACCACCTTGACTCATCACACACACAAACTTTCACCAATGTAGTAAAATTCTGGACATAGTTTAAGTAGCACCACCCAACTATCCATGACCGTGGACACGGCTATTCGAATAGTTTTACACTCTGCAGAGGTTGTGCACTTTACCCACAAGATCCGGGAAGCTTTCATGTCACCCACGATCCCGCAGTACCTCAAGTACTCGGGGGAAGCACCCGGTCATTATCTTTCCTTAGACGACACTAACATAGGGTCCACTCGTTGGTACACGGCCCTCGAGTACAAACAATAGATCATGGGACTTGCCCTAATTTCAATGTCACGCGTACCCGAAGGGACCAACGGTGTGTCCGGTGCCCTGTAAAAACAGTCATGGTCGTCTATCCAAGCACGACCCCGTCCTGGGAACGACCTCAAGTCTTCCCGTCACTAGTAATGCGGGCACCATGCTAGTATCGGTCTAAGTAATCAATAAAGCCCCGTCCCATAAGGGGTAGAGTGGTTGCACATGTTTGGTTGGGACGGTAGTCACACATAAATCTAATCCATCATTTCACCCATGCAAAAGATCTTTATCGGCACATCACTTCTTCCTCAAGTGATGACCTAACTCAATATCACCCTCGGGCATTAGGGGCACCCGATGGTTTTTTTTGAAAAGAATGCATCCACGAAGGTTTCATGGCACAACATGCATTACTAAGCATCACTACTAACCATAAGCATTTCATTTAGCACATAGCAAGATCATGAGTGAAACATGCATCATGTGGTGGTTCTCAACTAGGTTACTACCATAACTCTTATCATCATGCATTCAGAAACAAACGGGTTCCGAAGAACACAAGTGTATCATGGTCAAAGGGCTGCTTGCCTGGGTTGGCTTGGTCTTCAAAGTCTTCAAATCCTTCCCCACCTTCTTCTTCAGCAACCTCGTCAAATACGGTATCTAATCGTCGCAAAATAACAACGGGAAAATAAGACCACAATAAAAACAGAAAAATCAAAGTGCTCAAAAAAATGTCAACTTATTTTTGTTAAATACTAGAGGGAAAACTAAGATGGCAAAAATTCTTAGTTTGAGTTTTGGAGTGGCAGAATGGAATATAAGGATTTTTGAACAGAAGTTTTATTGTTCAAATATGAATTTAAATTTGAACAGAACAGAAAAGGTTCATGGATATGTGTGAAAGTGACACCATTAAATAGGTTGGAATTTTAGAAGATTTTAGGCGTTGGAGATAATTCATTTGGACATATATTTAATTCTGTGAAATTATTTGAAATAATCACAGAAAAGAAAAAGAGAAAAGGCCCTGTGCAATTGGGCCAGAACGGCCACAGTGCACGGCCCAGGGCGAATAGCCCACCGCACGGGAGCCAGCGCGCGCGCCAGGTTTTTGAACCTGACGGGCGGGCCCGGCGGTCAGTGACAGAGAGGGGAGCGAGAGGGGGGTGAGTATGACAGGCGGGGCCCGCCTGTCATCTTCAACCTCATGGCCAGAGGGGCGGCAAGCTCACCAACGGCGATTCCGGGCACGGCGGGGCAAACTAAGGGCAGGAATAGGCTCAGCAGCGTGTCGCCGTTCTAGTGGTGGTGGTGCGGCTTGCCGGAGAGGCCTGGTTCGCCAGCTGCGAGGACTCGCGGCGGAGGAGCGTCGGGAGGTTGCTGCTCCGGTCGAATCCGACAACTGCAGAGAGGGGAAAGAGGGGGAAATGCATCAGTGGCTTGCTGCGGTGCTAGATCGAGCGAAAGGGAGAGCTAGGGCGGCCTGTACTGGGCTGGCGACGGGAAGTCGCCGCGGCGGAGCTCGAGCTCGATCTCGAGCTCGGGCGGGTCTGGAGAGGGGGCGAGAGGCTCTGGGATGATTGAGAGAGGGAGAAAGCTGCTGGTGAAGAGAGGAGGGGCTCGGGGGCCCTATTTATAGGAGAACGGCGAGGTCCCGTGGACCTGTGCGCTGGCGAGCATCTGCTCGTCGCCAAAGTGCTCGGGAGGGGAGGGGAGTGCGTCTGTGGTGTTGCTGGACGAATTCCAGGGCGGAGGGAAGGAAGAGGGGGAGCGGGGGATGCGCCAGAGGGTGCGCGCGTGTGAGGCCAGAGGTTGGAGCTCGCGGGCGGCCAGCGCGCGTGCGAGGGCAGCCACTGGAGGGAGAAGGAGGAGGGGGACAGCGTCGGGGAGAGTTGCAGACGTCGAGGTGCATCGGTTGGCGCGAGGGGGGAGCACGAGGTGGTCGGGGGCGAGGGATTGGGCGAAGCTACAGTCCGGGTGCGCACTGTAGCATGCTCTGGAGCATGCTTATCGCATGCCACGGCATGCCATTGGCTCACTGGGCATGTCCGCCATGTCTGGGGGGTCCAGCACGAAGCAAACGACTCAGATGTGGCCTTGGATGCTCTGGATGATCAGTGAGAGAGGAGTGAAGCTGGTAAATGGGTAGAATTTGGCTGTCCAGCAAGTTAACTTAGGGTTTTCACCCCTCAATCCTGGAGCTGTGGACAGGGGAAAGTTACTGGAGATAGAATGTAACTTGGTGAAGCTGTGGTAGAAAGTTGAGGCAAAAGTAAATAGTAAAAGAGGTCAAGATGATGGTTTTGGTAAAATGGCAGAAGGTGTTTGATCAAGTTTTGGACAAACAAATGATCTCCACTAGCCATGGCACTTAACATGATTGAATGTCATATGGAATTAGGGTGTTTCACCAAATTTGGGCTCATTTGAAGAAACTAGCCAATGTAACTTTGGTGAACCCTAAAAATCAACAGAAATGGCTTCATCATGTTTAAGTCAAGCTAATCATCTCCCCTTGATGCACCACTTGGTGTAGTTTCATCATTTGGGATATTGATCATGCTCACAAAGTTTGAAGCTCCAGATAAAAAGTTGGTAATGTAAAGTTGTTCAAATTTGAATTTGAACAGAAAGGGTTTTGGGGTATTCTGATCAAGTTTCCCTAGTCCAAATCTTGTGCCATTTGGTCTGGATGCCTTATTAGGCCATTTTAGCATGTGCACCAAGTTTGAGAGCATTTGGACAAGTTTGGCAATGTAAAGTTGCTCAAACTTCAAATATGGGAAGAATGGTTTTGAAGGGTTTTGAGGATGCTATCTTGCTACCCAAGGCATGGGGCTTGTCAAGATCATCAAATATGTCATATATGACATGATAGAATTTCCCTGGAATTTTTAGAGAATATTTCCTTTGTAAATATTTCAAAAGCTTGAAATATCCAGAAAGGGTTTTAGAGGGATTAGCCCATTATTTTGAACATGAACAAGTGTTGAAACTCTTATATATGGACAATATATGTCCTATGAGTCTCCCTGAATTTTGGCAAATATTTTTGAAATACTTAAATAATTTTTCCCTATTAAAGACCATTTCTGGCCTTAAGAAAAAGCTTATAAATAAAATAGGAAAATAACTTTTAAAATTATACTTTTGTGGTTTCTGGGAGTCCTATGACTACTAGGTCTCAAATACACTTTTTGAAATAATTTTCTCACCCTAAATCAAGCACTTGCAGTGCAAACCTCAATTCAGGGGTTTTTGGAATACTAAATTTTGAAAATACATTTTGGCCAAATTATTTTTATAAGAAAATACTATACTGCTATATACACTTGGTATGATCATTGGGCAGAAGTTTTAGGTATGGAGATGAATTCCTCAAGAGGTAATAGTTGACTTAATGAGCACATGAAAAACATAGGAAGAAAAACTCAATTCCAAATAAAAGCCAAATGATGCCAAAAAAATTTGCTGGTCCAAATTTTCATGCTTCATTGATGCAAATGACATGTTACAAAATGCAGGGTGTAACAGTGGGGGCGCGTCCTCTATAATTTTTGCAATGGGAGAAGTGTTTGGCTTTGGGTTCAATCGTGCGGTGTCCTTTCCCAGTGACAGCAGGGGCAGCAAGGCACGTATAGTATTGTTGCCATTAAGGATAAAAAGATGGCGTTTACATCATATTGTTTGAGTTTATCCCTCTACATCATATCATCTTGCTTTAAGCATTGCTCTGTTCTTATGAACTTAATACTCTAGATGCATGCTGGATAGAGGTCGATGTTGTCGGTGTACTAAAGTAGGGGTACCCTAAGTACCCCGAACTTGTGCACGGGCAGTCGCAGCGTCCCGCGGCCAGGTTTGCCGGATGATCGCCAAGGTCCACCGTGGTTCCTTTGGAGCCATTCAAGAACAAAGTATCCAAGCCAAGGAGACAAGGCCCCAGCATGAGGAGCTTGCCGGGAAGGCCACTCAAGGCACAAGGCCACTCAAGGCGCAAGACCCTGGCAAGAGGAGTTTGCCGGGAAGGCCAACCAAGGCACCTCAAGAAACTTGCCGCGACGCGCCACGCGTCCCGGCAAGGCCCGGTGAGCGACAAGCTCCCGCAAGCGACAAGATAGCGACCGCGGCAAGCTTCCACTCGGTACCTGCGCTCCAGCACATCCACCCACGTGTCGCTCTGGGATCCTCCCAGGCGTACTTGGTGGAAGGCTGTGCAGCCAGCGGTACGCGGTGGCAAGCGGCGATGACAAGGATGCCATCGTGGCCAACGGTGGCGCCCCTGACGGCCCTTTTTGCACTGTTTGGGCGACGGCGATGGGCATTTAATGCCCTTGTCCCCTGCCGTCAGGGTTAGGTATAAAACACTGTACCACCTACCACCCTTTTTCCATTTTTACCCTCAACTGCGCTGCCACCTGTCGGTGACCCCTTGATCATATAAAAGGAGGCCCATGCGCACGTAGAGGGGGGTTAGACATTCGAACACTCCCACACTCGGTCTCGTTAGCTGCTGAAGTGTACTGTAGCTTCCAGCACTCCCGAGCCAAGAACTCAATACAAACCAAAGCAGGAGTAGGGTTTTACGCATCGGTGTGGCCCAAACCTGGGTAAACTGCTCGTGTGCCTCGCCTCGATCCGCTCTTTGTGCAATCTCCGCCCCCTACCGTACCGAAAAGGGGCTCCGTCCCCATAGGTGTTCGTGGGTGGATCAGTTTCCCCGACATCTTTGGCGCGCCAGGTAGGGGGTGCGTCGAGGTTGTGTGAACCCGATCCGGCGTCCACACGAGCTAGATCTTCATCATCTTCATCAACATGCCGCCGAAGAAGAAGGCTTCGGAGGCAGCTGGACCGTCCGCGTCGATCCCACCACCGCCGGAGCAAACGGCTGGTGGGGTAGACGCCGGCGGAAGAACGGACGTCGACGAGGGAACACACGGTGCTGCCAGGTCCAAGGGCAAGGCTGGCGTAGCCGGCTCCCACGACGACCGGGCGCACTCCAAGACCTCGGCGTCCGTGCATGCACCGCACCCATCTCAGGAGGCGCGGGACCGGCAGCGTCATGGTACCCACGATACCATACGCTTGCTGGGCCAAGGCCAAGCTGGTGGGTCCCGGAATGCTCAAGACCAGCATGCATGCCAGCATGCTGGCACGAGCAAGGCACGGTCGCCTGGACGGGATACTGCTCCTTCTAACGTAGTTAGAAGTCCGAGCATATCCCGCTCCTCGCACCGTTCGCCACCGCTGCCCGCCACTCCAGCAGAAGCTCTGGCGCGAGCTCAACTGCTTCTAGACTTCCCTCCAGCGGCAGACAAAGCCGACGACTGGAGGGCCACCATTCAGAGTCTCATCGCCTTCGCCAACGGCGACACCCCGCGGCAACCGAGCACATCGCAGCCGCGGCAAGTCAGCCAGGCGCGGGACGATGGCTACAAGACCGGTGGGGGTGCAACCACCGTGCACTCTCCGCCCCGAAGGCCAAAATCGCCGACTCGCCGGATCAACATCGACGACGACTCCACTGCATCGTCAGATCCACGAGCTCGTCGCGATCAGCGCCAAGTTCTCCACGAGCGACAACAAGAAGACGCTCGTACTCGCATCGAGTGCCGAAGAGAAGCGCGACGCCAATCTGACCAGCGCGCTGGGCCCACTATCGACATGCAAGCGCCAGGGGGACCAGGCGACTTGCCGTACGCGGTAGGTTGTCCTGCGTTTACTCGTGAGCTGCGGCAAGTCCAGTGGCCCAACATGAAGAATTTCAAGCCAGACGTACCGGAGAAGTACGACGGCAAGACGCATCCGTCAGAGTTCCTCGGCATCTACACCATTGCGGTGCAAGCTGCCGGGGGACGAGACGACAAGATCCTTGCCAACTACTTCCCGCTGGTACTCAAACCCAACGTCAGATCCTGGCTCATGCACTTGCCGGACAACTCCATTTCTTCTTGGGCAGACCTATGCCATAAGTTTGTCGGCGCCTTTACAGACGGCCACAAACCTCATGGCCAGGAAAGTGACCTTCACCTGCTCGCCCAGAAGGAAGGAGAACCCCTGCGCAAATATATCCAGAGATTCAGCCGCGTACAGCACAACATCCCAGACGTCCACCCTGCCGCGGTCATCAGCGCGTTCCATCAGAACGTGCGTAACCGCAGGATGAGGGAGGAGATGGCGATGTGCAAGATCAGAGACGTCAGTGAGGTTTATGCCCTGGCCGACAAGTGTGCACGCGCTAAGGAGGGGAGGAAACTCCCCGAAGAGGATACATGCGCAGGGGGATCTGACAGTGAGGATGCTGCCCCGGCAAAGAAAAACCGACAGCGGAACAACAGGAAGAAGAAGAACAAAGAAGTGCTAGTCGTTGAACAGTCCGGCAGCGGAGGTGGCGCCAAGAAGGCCAAGGTTGGTGGCTCCGGCAAGGAGACTGCCGCATGCACCAACTGCCAAGCCGTGGCGGCCGCCGACAAGCAGGACGGCATCGACAAGCAGTATTGCAAGATCCACCGCACCAAGGGTCATGACCTCCAGAACTGCAAGAGGGTCGAACAGCTCGTCGAGCAGCAGAAGGCTGAGTACGAGCGACCCGACAAGAAGAAGGCCCAGGGAGGTGATGGAGGATCCGGCAAGAAGCGGCCACTCAACGGCCGGGGAGGACGCCGCGGCAAGGCCAAGCAGCGGCAAGGTGACAGACCTCCCCGCGGCCGCGACAAGGATGAAGACGACGAAGACATGGATGATGTTGAGAACAGTGAGCAGGAGTTCCAGAAAGCCACAGAAGTCCTGTGCGTTGACGGCGGTGCTTCTCTGCATACTTCTCACCGCCAACTTAAACAGTGGGTGCGGGAAGTTAATGCAGCAGAACCACCTGTCGAATCACGCAGGCTTCTGAAATGGTCCAGCATGCCTATCATCTTTGATATTGAGGACCACCCTGATCGCACAACTGCGGTCGTGTGCTTGCCGATGTTGGTTTCACCAACTATCCGCAACCTCAAGGTCACTAAGATGCTAGTTGACGGCGGGGCCGGCTTGAACCTGATCTCCTCCACCGTACTCCAGAAACTCCAGATCCCTGACAGCGAGCTCGAAGAGACCGGCACATTCCAAGGAATAAACCCGGGAAGGAGCAAGCTGAAGGGGAAGATCACGCTGCCAGTGACGTTTGGCGGGGAGCTGAACTTCAGGACTGATAGAGTCACTTTTGACGTTGCCGATTTTCCATTGCCTTACAATGGAATACTTGGCCGTCCAGCGCTCGCCAAGTTCATGGCAGCCTCTCACTATGCGTACAACATGCTCAAGATGCCAGGCCCGATAAGTGTCATCTCTGTCCCTGGTGACAAGAAGGATGCCCTTATCTGCGCCGACAAGATCTACCAGGAAGCAACAGCCGCAACAGATCGCAAGACACTTGCCGCTGAAGCTCCCGAGGGAAAGAACAAGACCAAGTCCGGCAAGAGCTCTGGGGCCCACTCCGGCAAGCGCACCTCTTCGGAGTGCTGCGCTGCCGTCGAGGACGCACCATCGAGCTCCACCGGCAAGTGTAAGAAGACGATGGCAGCTCCGCCAGGGACCAAGAAGGTGTCTGCCAAGGAGGACGGCACTGCTGGTACCTTCACCATCAGTGCCACGCTTGACCCTAAATAGGAAAGTGCGCTCGTTGCTTTCCTGCGGGCGAACGTTGACGTGTTCCTAGGAAAGTGATTGAGCACAAGCTTGCTGTCTGTCCTCATGCGCGGCCCGTCAAGCAGAAGGTCAGAAAACAAGCAGTGGAGCGCCAAGAATTTATAGCAGAAGAGATCAAGAAGTTGGAAGCAGCAGGCCTTGTCAGAGGAGTGCTCCATCCTACGTGATTGGCCAATCCGGTAGTCGTGCGTAAGGCAAACGAGAAATGGAGGCTTTGTATCGACTTCACCGATGTGAATAAAGCTTGTCCAAAAGACCCATTTCCCTTGCCGCGCATTGATCAGATTGTTGACTCCACGGCCGGATGTGACCTGCTTTCATTTCTTGACGCATACTCAGGATACCATCAAATCTTCATGGCAGAAGAGGATGACGAGAAGACTGCATTCATCACTCCATGTGGCACATACTGTTTCATAAGGATGCCTTTTGGTTTGAAGAATGCTGGTTCAACATTTGCAAGGGTGGTCCATACAGCTTTTGAGCCACAAATTCACAGAAATGTAGAAGCATACATGGATGACATAGTGGTCAAGAGCAAGGACAGGGCGACCCTGGTTCAAGATCTAGAAGAGACCTTTGCAAATCTGCGCAAGATCCAGCTCAAGCTCAACCCCGAGAAGTGTGTGTTTGGAGTCCCTTCCGGCAAGTTTCTCGTGTTCTTCGTGTCTCAGAGGGGGATTGAAGCCAATCCCGACAAGATCAAGGCCATTGAGCAAATTGAAGCACCGAAGCGCGTCAAGGATGTACGAAGACTTGCCGGTTGCGTGGCTGCTCTCAGTAGGTTTATCTCTAAGTCAGCTGAGCGCGCCCTGCCGTTTTTCAAAATTTTGAAAAAGGCGGGTCCGATGAAATGGACTCCGGAAGCGGAGGCCGCGCTGCAAGACTTGAAGAGGTACCTGTCCTCCACTCCAATACTTGTCGCACCTAAACCACAAGAGAAGTTGCTGCTGTACCTAGCGGCAACCAATCAAGTGGTTAGTGCTGCGTTAGTAGCGGAGAGGGAGGTAGATGATGAGCCAGCAACCGCGGCAAGCACGTCCAGCGACAAGCAGGGGGCTTCCCCGACAAGCTCTGGTCCCGACAAGGACGGATCGGCGCAAGCGCAAGAGGAGATACGGAAGAAAATGGTGCAGCGCCCAGTTTGCTTTGTCAGCTCCCTCCTGCAAGGAGCTAGGTCAAGGTACTCTGGTGTGCAGAAGTTGCTTTTCGGCCTTCTCATGGCCTCGAGAAAGCTGCGCCATTACTTCCAAGCACATGAGATAACAGTTGTCACTCGCTTTCCGCTCAAGAGGATATTGCAGAATCTAGAAGCAACAGGCAGGATTGTTGAGTGGGCACTGGAACTGTCAAGCTTTGGCCTCAAGTTTGAGAGCACATCAACTATCCAGAGCAGAGCATTGGCATAATTCATAGCAGAGTGGACGCCGACACCAGATGAAGAGATTCCAGAAACGAGCATCCACGTCAAGGAAACAAGCAAAGAGTGGCTGATGTACTTTGATGGTGCCTTCTCGCTGCAAGGCGCCGGTGCTGGCGTGCTGCTTGTCGCACCCACCGGAGAGCACCTCAAGTACGTAGTCCAGATGCACTTTCCCAAGGAGCAAGCAACAAACAATACTGCAGAGTATGAGGGTTTGCTTGCCGGTCTCAGGATCGCATCAGACCTTGGGATCAAGAAGCTGGTTGTCAGGGGTGACTCGCAGCTTGTCGTCCGCCAAGTGAACAAGAATTACCAGAGTCCGTTGATGGAAGCTTACATCGATGAAGTGAGAAAGCTTGAAGAGCACTTTGACGGCCTACAGATGGAGCACATCCCAAGAGCTCAGAACGACATCGCCGATGGCCTGTCAAAGTGCGCCGCACTTAAGTTACCTGTGGAACCAGGGATTTTTGTGCTCAAGCTGACTCAACCATCCGTAACACCTTCAACTGGACAGAGCAAGAAGAGGAAGTTGATTTGTGGCGAATATTTTCCGGCAGAGCTTCCCGAAGCCGCCACCAAGAAGGTCCCCAAGATCAACACCAAGAGTGCTGAGGAGCAGTCTACTCCAGCAAGCCCTAGGGTTTGTTCCGTTGAAGCAAACGCTCCCGACAAGTTTTGCTCCGGCAAGCTTGCCGGGGAATGTCAAGCTCCGGCTGAGCCGCAGGTTCTTGCCGTAGAAGCGGATGTTCCCGCAGCAGCAGATGTGCCTTTAGTCCTTGTTGTCGAGCCACAGGCTCCAGCATGGGCGAAGCAGATTGTCCGTTTCCTTCAGACAGGAGAACTTCCCGAAGAGCAAGAAGAAGCTGAAAGAGTAGCCCGGCAGTCAAGTATGTACCAGTTTGTCGACAACACACTGTACAGAAGAAGACTCAACGGTGTGAAATTGAAGTGTATTCCCCGGGAAGATGTACAAAAGCTGTTGGCAGAGATACACGGAGGCATATGTGGTCACCACATTGGCGCAAGAGCACTTGCCGGCAAAGCATTCCGGCAAGGTTTCTTTTGGCCAGAAGCCCTCCAGGATGCAACTGCACAAGTAACCAAGTGTGAAGCGTGCCAGTTCCATTCCAAGCAGATACACCAGCCAGCTCAAGCTCTCCAGACGATCCCTTTATCCTGGCCATTTTCGGTCTGGGGGCTCGACATCCTCGGCCCCTTTCCCCGCGCAGCCGTGGGCTTTGAGTACTTGTACGTTGCTATCGACAAGTTCACAAAGTGGCCGGAAGTGGAACCAGTGAGAAAGGTGACCGCACAGTCAGCAGTCAAGTTCTTCAGGTCGATTGTTTGCCGTTTCGGGATCCCTAACAGGATCATCACCGATAACGGTACGCAATTCACGAGCCGCACCTTCATGCAGTACGTCCAAGATCTTGGCGCCAAGGTCTGCTTCGCTTCTGTTGCTCACCCGAGAAGCAACGGTCAAGCGGAGATGGCAAATGCTGAAGTGCTGCGAGGCCTCAAGACCAGAACTTTCGACAGGCTGCACAAGTGCGGAAGAAACTGGATCGAGGAGCTGCCGGTGGTTCTTTGGTCGATCAGGACGACGCCAAATCGAGCCACTGGACATACAACTTTCGCTCTAGTCTATGGAGCAGAGGCAGTTCTCCCCATGGAACTCGTATACGGGTCACCTCGAGTGCTCGCTTATGATGAGCTCGAGCAAGAGCAGCTGCGACAAGATGACGCTCTGCTCCTTGAGGAAGACCGTCTTCAGGCCGCTGTACGAGCTGCTCGCTACCAGCAAGCTTTGCGCCGCTACCATAGCCGCAAAGTTAACGCCAGAAGTCTCGAGGAAGGCGACCTTGTTCTTCGGTGCGTTCAGTCCGCCAAGAATTCCAACAAGTTGACACCGAAGTGGGAAGGCCCTTATCGGGTGAAACGAGTCACTAGGCCCGGCGCTGTCCGCCTTGAGACCGAAGATGGCTTTCCGGTGAGCAACTCCTGGAACATTGAGCATCTTCGTAAGTTTTACCCGTAAGGCGCGGTTGTCGTGACCCGCTCCGGCAACCACCTTTTGTACAAGTCTTGCCGCTGCTGCATGTAATCCTTTGTACAAAGCCAGGCGCAGACCCCGTGCATCAGTAAAGCTCATGTGCCTCGCACATCTTGTCGTTTCATGCTTTCTATATTTTGCGTGTGTTATCTGACACTTTGTGCAGCACCTACCCCCGGTAAGCAATAACGAGCCCAAAGGCTCCATATCTGTATTTTCTCTCCTTTCTTTTTTCCCAAGGAAAAGAAGTTTCCCTCGCGCACAAGTTTGCCGGGGGGGAGGAGAAGATAGTGGTATGGACCGAGCGCCGTTCAAGAAAGTTTCGCCTTGTCGGGAAGCAGACGACACAAAAGCTAAGTTGCCAAAGTTTGAGCAATCAAATTTTTAAATTTTTAAGTTATCTTCCTTGAACGACCGTGCTTTGTATGGAAAACCTGTGCGCGGAGGAACCTACTCGTAGCTAGTTGCGCCCTTTCTTTGTTTCGAGTCCGCTCAACGACTTAAGTGTGCTGCGACTAGTGTCGCGCCCTTACTTTGTTTTCGAGCACGCTCAACAACTTAAGTGTGCTGCAACTAGTTACGACAAGGTTTCTTGTCGGTAGCGGCACTGCCAGCAGGCTGCTGACATTCCGCACTCAGCACTCGCGGCTAAGGTGCCTACGCCAGCAAGTTCCCTAAAAGCGCAGGGCAAAAACATACAAAGCAAAGGAATCAAGTAAAGGAAATAACAGTGCAACCATTCCCCAAAATAAAGTTATATTACAAGATAACTTGTCGCAGCTCTAACAAATTGTTTTCATAACATAATTAACAACGACAAGGAAAGAAGAAAATGGGCAGCCTAATCTGCGCGATCGCCCTCGACCCTCTTGATCCCGCTCACCTTGTCCACAATGGGTGCGACAAGGGCCTTGAGCACTTCCAGATCAGCGTCCGCCGGCAAGCTCCTGAGGACGTTGGTGAGGTTGAGGCCAGGGTTGCGGAAGACCACCTTCATCAGCACCTTTTGAAGGGCTCCCGCGCAGAGCTTGCGCGACTCGTCCGCCAGCTGCTTTGGGATCCTTTCCCGGAGTCGCTGGAGGGCCGTCGCCACGCCTCTGAAGAATAGGGTGAGCTTGGCGCTGGGGTGGAGATTCTCGTCGGAAGAGCACCCGAGATACTCCGCCCCCAGCTGCGCCAGCTCCCTGTCGATATCCACGGCGGCGTTCACAAGACCCTCCGTCCAGTGCTCGACGGTTTTCCTGAAGTTGTTCTGGGTGACAGCGGCACTCGCTAGCAACGCCTTCTCGGCCCTGACCTCCTCCTTCAGGACCGTCTCCCGCTCCTTGGCGCCATCTAGCGTCTTGGTCAAAGTGGTTAGCTTCAACTCAAGATCAGCATTGGAGTTCTTGACGGCGGCAAGCTCCTTGCCCTTCTCGGCGAGGCGGACCCGCGGCTCGGAGTGGCTGTGGGCGTCCTTCTCCCGCTCGAGCTTGAGCGCGGCAACCTCCTCGCGCTCGCCTTGAGGTTGGGCTCGAGCTGCGCCATTCTCGTCTCCAACTCCTTCTTGGCGGTCTCAGCAGCCGCGGCAGCATCCTTTGCCTCCTGAAGAGCCCCGCCGAGTGATTGCTCGCGCGCGGCAAGCTCCTCCTCATGGCTGTCGAGGTTGACTTTCCGCTGCGCCAGCTCGCCTTCCAGCGTAGATAGCTTCTCGGCGGCAAGCCGTTGCTGCTCTTCGACTTCGGCCTTCTCGAGGAAGAAGGCCGTCTGCTCTCCAGCAAGTTGCTCCCGCTCCTCCGCCAAGGACCGGAGAGCTGCTTGGTGAAGACCCCGGAGCTCTTCTGCGCGTTTCTCCATATCAGCTCCCGCCTTGGCGGCCAGCGCTTCGCGGGACTCCAGTTTGGCCTGCCGGGCGCGGTAGAGTGACAGCAACTTGTGCAGCAGCCGCTCCTCCTCGGGTTCGCCGCTGCTGCTGCTCGGCGCGTCGACAAGCTTCAGCCCGGCGGAGGCAAGTACTTCCCCGTCAAAGGTTTCTCCATCGACCGGTGCCCTGGACATGGACGCCCATGGGAGGCTGATGAAGACGCCGTTACCGGCCTCCAAGTAGGCGTCGGGCTCGGGCTCTTCGGAGCCTGGAGCTGCGACAGCGGCGGAGGGATTGGCCGTCGACGTAGCGCCTGGCGCTCCTGCGGCCTCAGGGCCGTCAGTGCGACCGCCGGACCCCTCGTCAGCCGCTGCGGCAGCAGCCTTGGCAGCCTCGTCGCCGGTGGGCTCGTCGGCACCGGCCGCCTCTTCGGTGGCAGCGGCGTCGCTGGTGTCGCCACGCACATTCTCCTCGACAGCGACTTCCGTCTCCATCGGCTCCGCGGCGGATGGATCTGATGGCAGGAAAGGGGAGAAAAACAGTCAAGCAAATATCCAAAAAAGAAGAAAAACCCAAGGGAAGTTTGAAACAAGAAGATCGCCTGCGCGAGCCGGCTCCTCGATGGTGTCCCTCTCCGGGGAACTCTCCCTTGGCGGCGTAGTCGTGGTCTCCGCCGGCGGAGGGCCGCTGGTGCTGTCCCTCGCCGGAGAACTCGCCATTGGTGGAGAACTCTCCCTTGCCGGGGAGACCCTTGCTGGGGAACTTTCCCTTGGCGGTGTGGTTGAAGCAGATGGCACGACGGGAACGGTCTCCGGGCGCTCCTGATGTGTCTGCTCTGCTCCTACACAAATCAACGAACAAGACGTCAACAAAGAAAGAACGCCCACGCGCACCTAACAGCAAAAAGTGAACTACACACTTACGCTGGGGGCTGCGCTAGGGGCTGCTCTGAAGACCAGTCGCCGGGTCCGGCAAGTTTGTCTCAGGCGCACCCCCTGCTGACACGGCAGGCTCGTCCTCGATGACAAACACCGGGGCCTTGGCTCTCTTTGCCGCCCTATGGGCCAGAGTTCTGAAAAAAGGAACAGGTTCAGAGTGAGGCAAAAGAGACACAAGACAAAACAACAGAAAATCGAAGAAATACATGAACAACAAGATCTTACTCTTCTTCTTCCTCGTCGGAGCTGAGCACGGAGAAGTCAAAGTCTAGCTCACGCGCCCCGGCGCGAGGAGGCGGAGGAGTAGGCTCCCTTGGCCGCTTGGCGGGAGCAGGGGCACCGGTCTGAGACGACCCCGCTCCGGCTGCCGCCGAGGCGTGGGGAGCGACAGGGGCAGAAGCAGTGGTCCGAGAAGACCCCGCTCCAGTTGTTGCAGAAGCACGAGGCGCTCCTGCGGAAACCGTGCTTGCCGTAGTGGAGCGCGTCGTGCGGCGCGATGGCTGTTGACCCGTCTGCTGCTCCGTTACGTCCCCGGCCTTGCGGAGACGCCTTCTTGGTGGAGCTGGAGGCTCTGCTGGTGGTGGCGAGCTGCCTGAAGACGAGGAAGAAGAGGAGCCGATCTCCAGCGAGCCGATCGTGTCCTCGGCGGGCCCGCTCGACTCGACGCCCTGCTCGGCGGGCTCGCTTGGCTCGGCGTCTTGCCCGACAGGTTTCCCCGCGTTGAGAAATGCTTCTCGCTCGGCAAGGCTTGCTGCCTCCGCTGCCTCCGCCTCCTCCACGGTGTATCCGAACTCGCCCGCGGCCGCGGTTGCCGCCGCCTCTTCCAGCCTGGTGGCGATGTACGCCATCTCCTTGTCGGTGGTGTCGCGGGTGAGGCCCTTCTTCTCGTCGGAGCAGATCGGCGTTTCTTCCACGTTGTCGAAGAATGCCTGCACGGCTTCGTCGGTAGGCTCCTGCCAAGTTGGGTCAATCCCGTGCGAGTCGCACAGCGGCATCATTGCGCGGATGCGGCTGAGCGCGGAGTTGTTGCACAGTGGAACGATGCCCTGCGGCAACCTGAATACTTCGGGATGATCAGGGTCATACTTGAACAGCTCCTGCAGCATCCCGTTGAGCTCCAGGACTGTGAAGTTATAATTGAGGCCCGGGCGCAACCTCATGATATCCGCCGCGTTCTCGAACTCCCAGGCGGGCCTCTTCCTCTCCTGCAGGGGGGCGATGTGGCGGCGGAGAAAGTCTGCACCAACTGCGCCTACAATCAGCCCGGCAAGCCTGAGGCGAAGGATCCGGGCAGTGGCAATCTTCAGTCTACTATCTTCCGGGGCCAGGTCGCTCCAGTCGTTGCCGCGTACTACTGGGGCTTGGCGCCGGGCGGTGAACGGCTGCGGGTTCTCCTCTATGATCCAGCACCAGTCTGCTCTCCATTCATCCCATTTGCCGCGGAGCTCTCCCTCCAGATAAGCTTCCTTCTTGTGCGTCCTCGAGATCCAGGAGACCCCGCCGGATAATGGCTCTCCTCTCTCAACTCGGGGCGTGAAGTAGTGGCGGAAAAGGGCAACATTGGGGAAGACTCCGACAAAGTTTTCGCAGAGGTGTGCGAAAACTGCCATGGTCAGAACGGTGTTGGGGGTGAAGTCGAGGAGGTGGAACCCGTAGGTGTTCATGATGTCGCAAAAGAATTCAGAGAAAGGCGGGCAGAGCCCACAGTAGAAGAACAAGGCAAAGAACGCATATCCGTTCGGAGCCGTTTCGCAAGCAATGGCTGGGAGTACCTTGGTGCGCGGATGCGCCCGCGTCTCCCCCGACCAGAAGAGGTAATAGTTCTCCCTCAGCTTCCTCGCGGCAAGCATGGGGGGGAAGACAGCTCGCTTCTTTCACAGCGCCGCGAGCCGCAGCGCCTCGGCCGACTTCGTGGTCTTCCCCTTCTCGCCTTTCGGAGCCATGGCGGAAGCGGTGAGGGAGGTCGACGACGCTGGTGGTGCTGGTGGCGACGGGGGGGCGGAGCGCTGCTCTCTTTCAAGCTTTGGGAAGAAGGGGAGCGGCGGAGGCTCTCAAGATTGAAGAAGCAATGGGCGAATGGACGAACTGCCCCTGTTCCCCCTGCTTATAAAGGGGGAGGGGGCGGACGTTCCGCATTTCTGATTAAAGAAACCGCCCACGATCTCTCCCACGACGCCGTGATCGACGCGTGCCGTTAGGGGAGGGCGCGGCGGATACGGAGAAAGATACGGCGAGAACCAGGCCGCGCGTGCCCGTGCACTGTTTTGAGCCTGGCCCAACAGCGCTCGGCACCGTGTATGGCCCAGGCCCAGGGGCTCCTGTCGGTGTACTAAAGTAGGGGTACCCTTAGTACCCCGAACTTGTGCACGGGCAGTCGCAGCGTCCCGCGGCCAGGTTTGCCGGATGATCGCCAAGGTCCTCCGTGGTTCCTTTGGAGCCATTCAAGAACAAAGTATCCAAGCCAAGGAGACAAGGCCCCGGCAAGAGGAGCTTGCCGGGAAGGCCACTCAAGGCACAAGGCCACTCAAGGCGCAAGACCCTGGCAAGAGGAGTTTGCCGGGAAGGCCAACCAAGTGTAATGCCCAGGATGGAGTTATATCTCCTACGTGTCGAGGCACGACTTAAGGGCATAAGTCCATCCTAGAATGATCTCAAGTTTGGTAATCTTTGCACATCTCATGTAAAAGAGGGGATTGTAAACATAAATAGTTGGCTTACACTCGCCACGTCACACAATTACAATACATGTCTCAAACATCATACATTAAGAATATCACAACCCTCTAAGGGCAAAACCAAATGTCAAGATACCAAACTTAAATAAATAAACCACAGGCGGATCGAATCCTAGTAGGAGTCTCCACTACTGATCATCCGGATAACGAACATAGTAACGACTACGCTCCTCGTCGTACTCCCAGTCTAGCTCGGTGCCATCAGCTGGATAGCTCACAACTGGACCTGCATCTGGTGTGGTGAAGTAACTGTGAGTCACAGAGGACTCAGCAATCCCGTTCCCGGGTAACAAGACTATGCAAGCCTTGGGAGAGGATAAGGGTGAAGAAAAAGAGTAAGTGTCTGCAGCAGCAACTAGCAACTAGCTTACGTGAGTGAGAGCGAGAAGAGAAAGCCTCGGACGAGAAGTGATCACGAAGTGATCCTAGCTACAAGCTCAACAAACATAACCCCTCCGTGTTCAACTCCCAAATCCCTATTTGGAAATTGACAGTCACGGAACACACGCTGGTAGTGTATTAGAAACATTGTGTCAAGTTATCTACAACCGGATATTAACAAGCTCCCATCTGCCACATAACCGCGGGCACGGCTTTCGAAAGTTCAAACCCTGCAGGGGTGTTCCAACTTGACCCATTACAAGCCCACGATCCGCGGAGTCGCAACTCCAAAGTGGGAAGACCCGAGTATTCTCGGAATCCCGTGCTCAAGATATACCGAACTAAGGTAAGGCTAATCCAGCAAATCCTCCCGGCGTGTCGACACCCTGATAGTAGCCGCGCGTATCTAAGTCTCAGGACACGACCGGATGGGTGATGCTACGGGTTTATATCAATCCTCGAGTTTCCTCGTGGTGACCCCGCAGGACCCCCGTTTCGGACCAACACTCATGAGGAGCACTGGCCCGGGGTTGTTGATTAAGAACTCGGGTTAATTACTCCCTATGCAAGTTATTTAGTTATTAGGCAAATAGTACCAAAGTTGGGACTTGCTGGAAAAGACTTAGCACTTAGCGGTTTATCGAGGGGGTCCCATACACCCCAGCCGTGTTAGGAACGCATAATCAAGGAACATAACACCGGTTTATACGGTTCCTAACGGTATGAGTGGAACAAATCACCAAGCAAAAGGCTTAGCCTTCCACCCTTGCCAATATATAGATGATTTCATTTTAAGCATTTATATAGTGTGATAAAACCCAACCAAACTTCAACATGAAGCAAGCATCTTCGATCTTCACCTGCAACTAGCAACGCTATAAGAAGGGCTGAGCGAAGCGTACTTAGCCAAGCAACGGTTTGCATAGGTAGGTTGGTTAGACTTGCAATGGTTACAAGTAGGAGGCTGACAAGAAGATCATGGGCATCGAGGCAAAACTATAGAGCGGAACTACTAGCAATAGGCAAAGATAGTAATGTTATCGGGGTTCGGTCATCTTGCCTGAAGAGAAGTCGTTCGGATCGTAAGAAGGGTCCTCGTGCTCAACTCGTTGGTAACCTCGTGCTCGTACTCGAACTCAGTCTCGGCTTCCGGCTCTAAACAAAACAATCACACCAAGCAAAAATCAACAAGATGCAAATGCGCACTCGAAAATGATGGATGCATGATGGATGCACTAAGGATGCACACGGAGCACGTAAAATAGCACTCAAGCAAAACACCTCAAAACATGATAACAATCTGATATTATTAATCTACACAGAAAATCAATCAAGTTTCATATAAGATTCGCTGAAATCGGAGTTACGGGCTAAAAGTTATGCCGGAAACAGGAAATGAGCGAAAGCTGAAAAATTACAGCAACATAGCAACTTCGGAGCACAAAATAATTAAGCTACAGCACTCAAACAACATGGCAAAGGACATGAACACAAACTAGACATATACTACAGCAACTAAGTCCAAAGGTGCACCCCCAAAGGAGTCACGGTTCAATAGCAATGAACTTGGACATATTGAACTTGACAATAAAATTCTGGCAGCAGAATTTTATTGAAACTTTGGAGCAAAAGATAAACATGCTACAACCACTTAAATAGGCATGTGAGAACATGGATGGAAAGACAACAATATATACTACAAGGAACAATCAAGATCCACTCCAAAACTATCATGCTTTGTCCTAGAACATCACACGAACATGGCATCAGAACGTTACAGATTTCAGACTTAGTGAAAATCCACTAAGTCCTAAAACAGCAATTTCATCATGGCATCTAAAAGAGCAAGTTTAAGTCACCTCGAAACTAAACATGGCAAATGGTAAGCACCTCATCAAAGTACACATGAAGGTGATTCCGAAACATACAAGCATGCATCATTGAGGTAAACACAACGATAGCAACGAGCTCAACAAGATGGCATTTCATAACAAGTGAAACAACATCACAGCCACATGGCACTTTGCAACGATGATAAACATGGCAAGAATAAATCTATCATGCAACCTATCACATACAACATGTAGATCATGGCAAGACGAACATGTGGACATGTCATTTGCATCATTCGGACAAACGAGCTAAAAGATATCACCTGGCAAAGATGACATAAAAACATCACATAACAGCAGTTTATATCACGATGCACTCTTGCAACTGCAAAACAAGCACCTAGATGATCTCTAACATGCATGACACCAAAAGATAAAACGTAGTGCACGATCCCACGAACGTCTGGACATGCCATATGCGCGAAACGGACAATCACACAAGAAGTTACATCAGTTAGAATATAGCATCAGCAAACAAAATTACTGGGACTTAGGAGAAAAGAGGTAAACCTAGATCTGCTGAAAAAAACAACCGGCCCGGGGGAATCGGCCCGATCTGGAGGCGGCGGCGAACGGCGGCCTGGCTGGGGATGGGCCGGCCTGGTCGCGGCGGAGAGAGGGTCAGCCCAGCTGGCCTGGCTGGCGCCCGATCGGCTGCGTTGGCGGGGAGGCGAGGCGGCCTGGGCGAAGCGGAGGAACGGGCCGGCCGATCTGGCCCGAACGGGGCGGTCTGGGAGAGCGAGGCGGCTTGGGGCCCTGCTGGATCGGGCGCCCAGCGGCGATGTGGTCCACGCCGCGGTGGGAACTGGCGACGAGGGAGGAAGGTGTACGGGCCGGCTCGAAGGGAAAAGGCTGCGGCCTCGGGAGCCCAGCGAAGTGGTCCCTTGGGGCGACCTGGCGATCGACCGGGCCGAGGGAGGGAGCGACGCGTTGACTTCGCTCGATCTGGTCCGGTCGAAGGAACTGGCGGCGGCGGCTGCGAAGGCTTCGAGCCTGGCGCCGGAAAACGAGGAGAGGAACAGGAAAAAAAATGCCAATTGGATCTGGTGTGGCTCTAAAAATGAGGGGAGAAAAGGAAGAAGTTAGGGATGCTCAAAAATAGACTAGGGGGTCTATATAGCAGATTTTAGGGTTAGGGGGGATTTTTGGGGTGTTAGGAGCCCTTCGATCGCGATCCGACGGATCCGATCGCGGGGGTAGTCTAGAAGGGCCTAGGAGGGAGTAGTAGACTGCAGTAGGGGTGTTTCTGGGACACAAAGTGAAGGCACTTTGGACCCACACGAAGAACTCATGGGATAGCAAACGGAGTCCAAACGCGACGAGATTTGAGAGGCGGGTTGCACACAACAAAACAACAACACACACAACAACCTCGCGGCACACCGGTAACGTTACACGCCCAAACAACAAAGTAGGCCTACGGGACGTCACGGACACGTGAGGGAGCTCCGGAACGAGAAACGGACAACGGGAAGGAACGCGTGGAACCGGATGCAACCGACAACACAAAAGCAATGCGATGCACATGTCTACATGATATGAATGAATGCCACACACTCACACAACAGAACGACGAAAACCCGAAAGACAAAGAACCCGGAATGGAAATAGATGAAGCCGGAGATATATTATATACCCAAAAGGGAAAGTATTACATCCGGGGCATTACACCAAGGCACCTCAAGAAACTTGCCGCGACGCGCCACGCGTCCCGGCAAGGCCCGTTGAGCGACAAGCTCCCGGAAGCGACAAGATAGCGACCACGGCAAGGCGCTTGCCGCGGCAAGCTTCCACTCGGTACCTGCGCTCCAGCACATCCACCCACGTGTCGCTTTGGGATCCTCCCAGGCGTACGTGGTGGAAGGCTGTGCAGCCAGGGGTACGCGGTGGCAAGCGGCGATGACAAGGATGCCATCGTGGCGAACGGTGGAGCCCCTGACGGCCCTTTTTGCACTGTTTGGGCGACGGCGATGGGCATTTAATGCCCTTGTCCCCTGCCGTCAGGGTTAGGTATAAAACACTGTACCACCTACCACCCTTCTTCCATTTTTACCCTCAACTGCGCTGCCACCTGTCGGTGACCCCTTGATCATATAAAAGGAGGCCCATGCGCACGTAGAGGGGGGTTAGACATTCGAACACTCCCACACTCGGTCTCGTTAGCTGCTGAAGTGTACTGTAGCTTCCAGCACTCCCGAGCCAAGAACTCAATACAAACCAAAGCAGGAGTAGGGTTTTACGCATCCATGCGACCCGAACCTGGGTAAACTGCTCGTGTGCCTCGCCTCGATCCGCTCTTTGTGCAATCTCCGCCCCCTGCCGTATCGAAAAGGGGCTCCGTCCCCATAGGTGTTTGTGGGTGGATCAGTTTCCCCGACAGATGTGTGGAGTAATAGTAGTAGATGCAGAATCGATTCGGTCTACTTGTCACGGACGTGATGCCTATATATAATGATCATGCCTAGATATTCTTATAATTATTCACTTTTCTATCAATTGCTTGACAGTAATTCGTTCACCCATCGTAGAAATTTGCTATCATGAGAGAAGCCACTAGTGAAACCTATGGCCTCGGGGTCTATTCTCAACATATCAATCTATAATCTACTTTACTTTGTTGTTTTTATTTTATGTTCTTATATCCAAAAATACCAAAAAATATCAAACTATTCTATTTATCAGATCTCACTTTCGTAAGTGATCGTAAAGGGATTGACAACCCCTTATCACGTTGGCTGGGAAGTTCTTATTTGTTTGTGCAGGTGCGAGGGACTCGCGCGTGGTCTCCTACTGGATTGATACCTTGGTTCTCAAAAACTGAGGGAAATACTTACGCTACTGTGCTGCATCACCCTTTCCTATTCGAGGGAATACAACGCAAGCTCGAGAAGTAGCAAGAAGAATTTCTGGCGCCGTTGCCGGGGAGGCTTACGCAAAAGTCATATACCAAGTACTTATCACAAACCCTTATCCTTCACATTACATTTATTTGCCTCTCGTTTTCCTCTCCCCCACTTCACCCTTGCTGTTTATTTGCCCTTCTTTTTGACGTGTGTTTACCGTCCGCTTGCTTCTTGTTTGCTTGTGTGTTGGATCGCTTGCTTGTCACTATGGCTCAGAACAATACAAAATTGTGTGACTTCTCCAATACCAACAATAATGATTTTATTAGCACTCTGATTGCTCCTATTACCGATGCTGAATATTGTGAGATCAATGCTGCTCTATTGAATCTTGTTATGAAAGATCAGTTTTCCGGCCTTCCTAGTGAAGATGCCGCTACCCATCTAAACAACTTTGTTGATTTGTGTGCTATGCAAAAGAAGAGGGATATGGATAATGATATTGTTAAATTGAAGTTATTTCCATTTTCACTTAGAGATCGTGCTAAAACTTGGTTTTCCTCTTTGCCTAGAAATAGTATTGATTCGTGGAATAAGTGCAAAATGCTTTTATCTCTAAGTATTTTCCTCCTGCTAAGATCATCTCTCTTAGAAACGATATTATGAATTTTAAGCAACTAGATCATGAGCATGTTGCACAAGCTTGGGAGAGAATGAAATTAATGATACGTAATTGCCCTACACATGGTTTGAACTTATGGATGATTATACAAAACTTTTATGCTGGCTTGAATTTTGCTTCTAGAAATCTTTTAGATTCGGCCGCAGGAGGCACTTTTCTGGAAACTACCTTAGGAGAAGCTACCAAACTCCTAGATAATATTATGGTTAATTATTCTCAATGGCACACCGAACGATCTACTAGTAAAAAGTGCATGCTATTGAAAAGATTAGTGTTTTGAGTGGAAAGATGGATGAACTTATGAAATTATTTGCTGCTAAGAGTGCTTCTTCTGATCCTAATGATATGCCTTTATCCACGTTGATTGAAAATAATAATGAATCTTTGGATGTGAATTTTGTTGGTAGGAATAATTTTGGTAACAATGCTTATAGAGGAAACTTCAATCCTAGGCCTTGTCCTAGTAATTCCTCTAATAATTATGGTAATTCCTACAATAACTCTTATGGAAAGATGCCTTCTGAATTTGAAACTAGTGTTAAGGAGTTTATGAATTCGCAAAAGAATTTCAATGCTTTACTTGCAGAAAAATTGCTTAAGATTGATGAATTGGCTAGAAGTGTGGATATAATTACTATTGATGTTGATTCCTTGAAACTTAGATCTATTCCACCTAAGCATGATATCAACGAGTCTCTCAAAGCCATGAGAGTTTCCATTGATGGATGCAAAGAAAGAACCGCTAGGATGCGTGCTAAAAAAGAGAGCTTTATAAAAGCGTGTTCTTCTAGTTATCATGAAAATAAAGATGAAGACCTGAAAGTTATTTTTGTGTCTCCTATTAGATCCTTGTTTTCTAGTATGAATCTTGATAAAGATGGGACTGGAGATGAGTCTATTTTAATTAAAAGGCGTCCCAATGATTCGGAGTTTTTAGATCTTGATGCTAAAATTGTTAAAAGTGGGATTGAAGAGATTAAAACTCTGCATAGTGATGAACCCATTACTTTGGATTTCAAGGTATTCAATTATGATAATTGCTCTTTGATTGATTGTACTTTGTTGTTGCAATCCGTACTAAACTCTCCGCATGCTTATAGTCAAAATAAAGCTTTTACCAAAGACATAGTTGATGTTTTGATGCAATCTTATGAAGAAAAACTTGAATTAGAAGTTTATATCCCTAGAAAGCTTTATGATGAGTGGGAACCTACTATTAAAATTAAAATTAAGGATCATGAGTGCTTTGCTTTGTGTGATTCGGGTGCAAGTGTTTCCACTATCCCAAAAACTTTGTGCGATTTGTTATGATTCCATGAGCTTGATGATTGTTCTTTAAATTTGCATCTTGCGGATTCTACTATTAAGAAACATATGGGGATGATTAATTATGTTCTTATTGTTGCCAATAGGAATTATGTGCCCGTAGATTTCATTGTTCTTGATATAGATTGCAATCCTTCATGTCCTATTATTCTTGGTAGACCTTTCCTTAGAACGATTGGTGAAATTATTGATATGAAGGAAGGAAATATCAGATTCCAATTTCTGTTAAGGATAGGCATGGAACACTTTCCTAGAAATAAAATAAAAATAACCATATGAATCTATTATGAGAGCCACTTATGGATTGCCTTCCAAAGTGGGCAATACCTAGATCTATCCTTGTATCGTGCCTAGCTAGGGACGTTAAATGATAGCGCTTGTTGGGAGGCAACCCAATTTTATTTTCTTTGTTTTTGCTTCTGTTTAGGAATAAATATTGCATCTATCTTCTCTTTAGATGTGGTTTTGTGTTTTAATTAGTGTTTGTGCCAAGTAGAACCTTTGGGAAGACTTGTGTGAAATTTATATGATCTTGCTGTAAAAAACAGAAACGTTAGCGCTCACTAGAATAGTCACCAAATTTTACTGGAGAGTGTTATTTAGTTGATTCTATTTGCAAATGATTAATAGACAAATTCCTCACGTTTACCAATTTATTTCAAATTTTTTGGAGCTACAGAAGTATGCGAAAGTTACAGATTACTACAGACTGTTCTGTTTTTGACAGATTCTGTTTTTCATGTGTTATTTGCTTGTTTCGATGAATCTATGAGTAGTATTGGAGGATATAAATCATAGAGAAGTTGGAATACAGTAGGTTTAACACCAATATAAACAAAGAATGAGTTCATTAATGTACCTTTGTGTGGTGGTTTGTTTTCTTATACTAACGGAGCTCACGAGATATTTGGCTAAGTTTTGTGTTGTGAAGTTTTCAAGTTTTGAGTATGGCTTTGATGGACTATAGAACAAAGAGTGGCAAGATCCTAAGCTTGGGGATGCCCAAGGCACCCCAAGGTAAAATTTAAGGACAACCAAAAGCCTAAGCTTGAGGATGCCCCGGGAAGGCATCCCCTCTTTCGTCTTCATCTATCGGTAACTATGCTCAGGACTATAGTTTTATTCACCACATGATATGTGTTTTACTTGGAGCGTCATGTATGATTTGATTCTTTGCTTGTTACTTTGCCACAATCATCCTTGCTGGACACACCTTTTTGAGAGAGATAAATATGGTCTAGAATTTGTTAGAACACTCTATGTGTTTCACTTATATCTTTTGAGCTAAATAGTTTTGCTCTAGTGCTTCCTTATATCTTTTAGAGCACGGTGGTGATTTTATTCTGTAGAAATTGTTGATCTCTCATGCTTCACTTATATCCTTTTGAGAGTCTTTTAGAACAGCATGGTAATGTGCTAGTCTTTTTATGATAGGCAACCAAGATAAATGTAGTAAAAACTTTCATACAAAGTGTATTGAATATGATGAGAAGTTTGATACTTGATGATTGTTTTGAGATATGAGGATAGTGATATTAGAGTCATGCTAGTGGAGTTAATATGAAATTGAGAAATACTTGTGTTAAAGTTTGTGATTCCCGTAGCATGCACGTATGGTGAACCGCTATGTGACGAAGTTAGAGCATGAGGTATTTGTAGAGTGTCATCCTTTGTGTGGAGGTCGGGGGCGCGCGATGGTTAACTCCTACCAACCTCCCCCGTAGGAGCATGCGTTGATTGATTTGTTTTGATGACTCGTAAATTTTTGCAATAAGTATATGAGTTCTTTATGACTAATGTTGAGTCCAAGGATAATATGCACTGTCACCCTTCCACCATTGCTAGCCTCTCTTGTACCGCACAACTTTCGCCGGTACCATACACCCACTATATACCCTCCTCAAAACAGCCACCATATACCTTCCTCAAAACAGCCACCATACCTACCTAACATGTCATTTCCATAGCCATTCCGAGATATATTGCCATGCAACTTTCCACCGTTCCGTTCATATGACACGCTTCATATTGTCATATTGCCATGCATGATCATGTAGTTGACATCGTATTTGTGGCAAAGCCACCATGCATATTTTTTCATACATGTCACTCTTGATTTATTGCACATCCCGGTACACCGCCGGAGGCATTCGTATAGAGTCATACTTTGTTCTAGTATCGAGTTGTAAATCAATAAAAGTGTGATGCTCATCATTATTAGAGCATTGTCCCATGTGAGGAAAGGCCAAATAAAAAAAGAGACGGCCCAAAATATATATAGAGAGGGGATAAAAAAAGAGAAAGCCCCTCCAAAAAATAAAAATTAAATGAGAGAAAAGAGAGAAGGGACAATGCTACTATCCTTTTTCCACACTTGTGCTTCAAAGTAGCACCATTTTCTTCATGATAGAGAGTCTCTTGTTTAGTCACTTTCATATACTAGTGGGAATTTTTCATTATAGAACTTGGCTTGTATATTCCAACGACGGGCTTCCTCAAATTCCCTAGGTTTTCATGAGCAAGCAAGTTGGATGCACACCCACTTAGTTTCTTTTGTTGAGCTTTCATACATTTTTCGCTCTAGTGCATCCGTTGCATGGCAATCCCAACTCACTCACATTGACATCTATTGATGGGCATCTCCATAGCCCGTTAATACGCCTAGTCGATGTGAGACTATCTTCCTCCTTTTTGTCTTCTCCACAACCACCATTTTATTCCACCCATAGTGCTATATCCATGGCTCACGCTCATGTATTGCGTGAAAGTTGAAAGGTTTGAAAAAATTGAGTATGAAAACAAGTGCTTGGCTGAAACTGGGGTTGTGCATGATATGAATATTTTGTGTGATGAAGAGGGAGCATAGCCGGAATATATGATTTGTAGGGATAACTATCTTTAGCCATGTTATTTTGAGAAGACATTATTGCTTTGTTAGTATGCTTGAAGTATTATGATTTCTTATGTCAATATAGACTTTTGTCATGAATCTTTCGGATCTGAACATTCATGCCACAATAAAGAGAATTACATTGAAAATTATGTTGGTTAGCATTCCACTTCAAAAATTCTGTTTTTGTCATTTACCTACTCGAGGATGAGCAATAATTAAGCTTGGGGATGCTTGATACGTCTCCAACGTATCTATAATTTTTTATTGTTCCATGCTATTATATATGATGTTTTGGATGTTTAATGGGCTTTATTACACACTTTAATATTATTTTTGGGACTAACCTATTAACCCAAAGGCCCAGTCCAGATTGCTGTTTTTTGCCTATTTCAGGGTTTCGCAGAAAAGGAATATCAAACGGAGTCCAAACGGACTAAAACCTTCGGGATAGATTTTTTGGAATGATATCTCCATGGGAGACTTGAGAACCAAGGCAGAGGGCACACGTGCCGTCCACGAGGGTGGGGGGCGCGCCCCCCTGCCTCGTGGGCCCCACGTTGGTCCCCCGATGCCCTCCTTCCTCCTATATATACCCATGTACCCTGAAACCATCGAAGAAACTGAGAAAACCCGAATTCCGCCGCCGCAACCTTCTGTTCCTGTGGGAGCCCATCTTGGGGCCTGTTCCGGAGCTCCGCCGGAGGGGGGATCGTCCACAGAGTGCTTCTACATCAACACCATCGCCTCACCTTGAGTTGTGAGTAGTTTACCACAGACATTCGGGTCCACAGTTAGTACCTAGATGGCTTCTTCTCTCTTTTTGGATCTCAATACCAAGTTCTCCTCGGTCTTCGAGGAGATCTATTCGATGTAAACTTTTTGCGGTGTGTTTGTCGAGATTCGATGAATTATGGTTTTATGATCAAGCTTATCTATGAGAAATATTTGGTTCTTTTCTGAATTCTTTTATGTATGATTATAATATCCTTGCAAGTCTCTTTGAATTATCGGTTTGGTTTGGCCTACTAGATCTATAGTTTTTGCAATGGGAGAAGTGCTTGGCTTTGGGTTCAATCTTGCGGTGTCCTTTCCCAGTGACAGCAGGGGCAGCAAGGCATGTATAGTATTGTTGCCATTAAGGATAAAAAGATGGGGTTTATATGATATTGCTTGAGTTTATCCCTCTACATCATGTCATCTTGCTTAAAGCATTGCTCTGTTCTTATGAACTTAATTCTCTAGATGCATGCTGGATAGCGGTCGATGTGTGGAGTAATAGTGGTAGATGCGGAATCATTTCGGTCTACTTGTCACGGACCTGATGCCTATATATAATGATCATGCCTAGATATTCTCATAATTATTCACTTTTCTATCAATCGCTTGACAGTAATTCGTTCACCCATCGTAGAAATCTGCTATCATGAGAGAAGCCACTAGTGAAACCTATGGCCCCGGGGTCTATTCTCAACATATCAATCTAGAATCTACTTTACTATGTTGTTTTTATTTTCTGTTCTTATATCCAAAAATACCAAAAATATCAAACTATTCTATTTATCAGATCTCACTTTCGTAAGTGACCGTAAAGGGATTGAAAACCCCTTATCGCGTTGGCTGCGAAGTTCTTATTTGTTTGTGGAGGTGCGAGGGACTCGCGCGTGGTCTCCTACTGGATTGATACCTTGGTTCTCAAAAACTGAGGGAAATACTTACGCTACTGTGCTGCATCACCCTTTCCGCTTCGAGGGAATACAACGCAAGCTCGAGAAGTAGCAAGAAGAATTTCTGGCGCTGTTGCCGGGGAGGCTTACGCAAAAGTCATATACCAAGTACCTATCACAAACCCTTATCCTTCACATTACATTTATTTGCCTCTCGTTTTCCTCTCCCCCACTTCACCCTTGCTGTTTTATTTGTCCTTCTTTTTGCCGTGTGTTTACCATCCGCTTGCTTCTTGTTTGCTTGTGTGTTGGATTGCTTGCTTGTCACTATGGCTCAGAACAATACCAAATTGTGTGACTTCTCCAATACCAACAATAATGATTTTATTAGCACTTTGATTGCTCCTATTACCGATGCTGAATATTGTGAGATCAATGCTGCTCTGTTGAATCTTGTTATGAAAGATCAATTTTCCGGCCTTCCTAGTGAAGATGCCGCTACCCATCTAAACAACTTTGTTGATTTTCGTGATATGCAAAAGAAGAGGGATACGGATAATGATATTTTTAAATTGAAGTTATTTCCGTTTTCACTTAGAGATCTTGCTAAAACTTGGTTTTCCTCTTTGCCTAGAAATAGTATTGATTCGTGGAATAAGTGCAAAGATGCTTTTATCTCTAAGTATTTTCCTCCTGCTAAGATCATCTCTCTTAGAAACGATATTATGAATTTTAAGCAACTAGATCATGAGCATGTTGCACAAGCTTGGGGGAGAATGAAATTAATGATACGTAATTGCCCTACACATGGTTTGAACTTATGGATGATTATACAAAACTTTTATGCTGGCTTGAATTTTGCTTCTAGAAATCTTTTAGATTCGGTCGCAGGAGGCACTTTTCTGGAAACTACCTTAGGAGAAGCTACCAAACTCCTAGATAATATTATGGTTAATTATTCTCAATGGCACACCGAAAGATCTACTAGTAAAAAAGTGCATCCTATTGAAAAGATTAGTGTTTTGAGTGGAAAGATGGATGAACTTATGAAATTATTTGCAGCTAAGAGTACTTCTTCTGATCCTAATGATATGTCTTTATCCACGTTGATTGAAAATAATAATGAATCTTTGGATGTGAATTTTGTTGGTAGGAATAATTTTGGTAACAATGCTTATAGAGGAAACTTCAATCCTAGGCCTTTTCCTAGTAATTACTCTAATAATTATGGTAATTCCTACAATAACTCTTATGGAAAGATGCCTTCTGAATTTGAAACTAGTGTTAAGGAGTTTATGAATTCGCAAAAGAATTTCAATGCTTTGCTTGCAGAAAAATTGCTTAAGATTGATGAATGGGCTAGAAGTGTGGATATAATTACTATTGATGTTGATTCCTTGAAACTTAGATCTATTCTACCTAAGCATGATATCAACGAGTCTCTCAAAGCCATGAGAATTTCCATTGATGAATGCAAAGAAAGAACCGCTAGGATGCGTGCTAAAAAAAGAGAGCTTTATAAAAGCGTGTTCTTCTAGTTATCATGAAAATAAAGATGAAGATCTGAAAGTTATTTTTGTGTCTCCTATTAGATCCTTGTTTTCTAGTATGAATCTTGATAAAGATGGAACTGGAGATGAGTCTACTTTAATTAAAAGGCGTCCCAATGATTCGGAGTTTTTAGATCTTGATGCTAAAATTGTTTAAAGTGGGATTGAAGAGATTAAAACTTTGCATAGTGATGAACCCACTACTTTGGATTTCAAGGGATTCAATTATGATAATTGCTCTTTGATTGATTGTATTTCCTTGTTGCAATCCGTACTAAACTCTCCGCATGCTTATAGTCAAAATAAAGCTTTTACCAAACACATAGTTGATGCTTTGATGCAATCTTATGAAGAAAACTTGAATTAGAAGTTTCTATCCCTAGAAAGCTTTATGATGAGTGGGAACCTACTATTAAAATTAAAATTAAGGATCATGAGTGCTTTGCTTTGTGTGATTTGGGTGCAAGTGTTTCCACTATCCCAAAAACTTTGTGTGATTTGTTAGGATTCCATGAGCTTGATGATTGTTCTTTAAATTTGCATCTTGCGGATTCTACTATTAAGAAACCTATGGTGAGGATTAATGATGTTCTTATTGTTGCCAATAGGAATTATGTGCCCGTATATTTCATTGTTCTTGATATAGATTGCAATCCTTCATGTCCTATTATTCTTGGTAGACCTTTCCTTAGAACGATTGGTGTAATTATTGATATGAAGGAAGAAAATATCAGATTCCAATTTCCGTTAAGGAAAGGCATGGAACACTTTCCTAGAAATAAAATCAAAATACCATATGAATCTATTATGAGAGCCACTTATGGATTGCCTTCCAAAGATGGCAATACCTAGATCTATCCTTGTATCGGGCCTAGCTAGGAGCGTTAAATGATAGCGCTTGTTGGGAGGCAACCAAATTTTATTTTCTTTATTTTTGCTTCTGTTTAGGAATAAATATGGCATCTATCTTCTGTTTAGATGTGGTTTTGTGTTTTAATTAGTATTTGTGCCAAGTAGAACCTTTGGGAAGACTTGTGTGATGTTTATATGATCTTGCTGTAAAAAACAAAAACATTAGCGCTCACTAGAATAGTCACCAGATTCTACTGGAGAGTGCTATTTAGTTGATCCTTTTTGCAGATGATTAATAGACGAATTCCTCACATTTAGAAATTTATTTCAAATTTTTTGGAGTTACAGAAGTATGCGAAAGTTACAGATTACTACACACTGTGCTGTTTTTGACAAATTCTGTTTTTCGTGTGTTGTTTGCTTGTTTTGATGAATCTATGAGTAGAATTGGAGGATATGAACCATAGAGAAGTTGGAATACAGTAGGTTTAACACCAATATAAACAAAGAATGAGTTCATTACAGTACCTTTGTGTGGTGGTTTATTTTCTTATACTAACGGAGGTCACGAGATTTTTGGCTAAGTTTTGTGTTGTGAAGTTTTCAAGTTTTGAGTATGGCTTTGATGGACTATGGAACAAAGAGTGGCAAGAGCCTGAGCTTGGGGATGCCCAAGGCACCCCAAAGTAAAATTCAAGGACAACCAAAAGCCTAAGCTTGGGGATGCCCCGGGAAGGCATCCCCTCTTTCGTCTTCATCTATCGGTAACTATACTCGGGACTATATTTTTATTCACCACATGATATGTGTTTTACTTGGAGCGTCATGTATGATTTGATTCTTTGCTTGTTAGTTTGCCACAATCATCCTTGCTGGACGCACCTTTTTGAGAGAGATAAATATGGTCTAGAATTTGTTAGAACACTCTATGTGCTTCACTTATATCTTTTGAGCTAAATAGTTTTGCTCTAGTGCTTCACTTATATCTTTTAGAGCACGATGGTGATTTTATTTTGTAGAAATTGTTGATCTCCCATGCTTCACTTATATCCTTTTGAGAGTTGATACGTCCAAAACGTATCTTTAATTTCTGCTTGCTCCATGCCACTTTTGGGTGATATTGCTATGATATTCATGCACTTCCATACACTTTTGATCATATTTGGACTAACTTACTAATCCAGTGCACCCCAGTGCCAGTTTCTGTTTTCGGCTGTTTTTGTATTTCAGGTTTTCACGTTACGAGAACTGCCAGGAAAAATCCAGAAAAATTATATAAAAAATCAGCGTTCCGGAAACTACCGCGCGTCCGAAGGACAGCCGGGGGGGGGGGGCACCAGGGCTCCAGGCGCCCTGGCGGCGGCCCCCCCCTGGGCCGCGCCGGGGGGGCGCCTGGGCCCCCCGAAGCTTCCCCGATGCCCCCCTTTGGCATATATTTAAAGCATCCTCCGAAACCCTCAGAACAGGAACTCTTTTCGCGATCCCATCTCTGTTCCGCCGCCGCCGCCGCTTCCAAGATCGGGAGCACCAGGAGAACTCTTCCCGGCACCCTGCCGGAGGGGAGGATCACCACCGGGAACTTCTCCACCACCATGGACGCCTCCCGGATGACTCGTGAGTAGTCTCCCTTGGACCATGAGTCCATGACCAGTAGCTATGTGATGTTCTCCTCCCGTTCTTGTGCTTCACTAATTAGTCCTCGTGAGCTGCCCTACATGATCGAGGCACATATGTAATCCTTATGCTGTTGCTATGTTGAGTTTGCTGGGATCCGATGGATTATGAGATTATGTTTAGATTGATCTTGAGTAATATATTTAATCTACCTCTTTTATATTTATGTTCATAAGTAATTCTTGCATGTTCTCCGTTGTTATTTATTGCTTTGGCCAAGTAATACGTAGTGACTCCAAGAGGGAACGTTATGCTCGATTGTGGGTTCATGCCCCTCGATGACTAGCTTGAGTGACAGAAACATGAGTCTAGGGGATGTGCTGTTGCCACAAGGGGGAAAACAACGGTGCTTGTGCCCGCGGGTGCAAGGATTGTTTACTTTACGCAAAGTTCTTTTAATGCAGTTGTCTGTTGCATTGAGTTTACACTATGGGTGGGACTCACAACTTAATACCAGCGAGATGTTCTGGATAGATATCTCAAGGTGGATGATTAGTAGTAGATATTGATGGATTTCGGTCTACTTACTTTGGCGTACCGCCCATGCTTTGAACCTCAACCTTTCTGCAATGTAATCCGCATTGGTTTGCGTTCGTGGTCCTGTCAATTGCCCAGCTGTAATTTGTTTACCTCACATAGCTGTTTTATCGTCTTTTGGGAGAGAGACATCACTAGTGAACATCATGAGACTCCGGTCCATATTACCATCATTGATCCCATCCGCTATTTACTTTTCGCTATTATTTACTATTGCAAAACATTATCTATCACTACTATCATTTGCTTTTAATCCTTTGTGAACTACAAGGCCGGAGGGATTGACAACCTCTCTGTACTCGTTGGGAGCAAAGTTATTTGTATCTGTGTGCAGGTCCACGTTGATTGCTAATCCGCGCCGTTAGAAGTTGACACCTACTTGTTGAACCTAGGAGTCTCTGGGGATTCGATCCTTGGCATCTTTGCTAAGGGAAAACACTTCTACATACTACATCTTACACCTTCCACTTGGGGTAACCAACGAGGGGTTCGAGGCCCATCAAGAGTCTTTTAAAACAGCATGGTAATGTGCTAGTCCTAATATGATAGGCATCCAAGATAAATGTAGTAAAAACTTTCATACAAAGTGCATTGAATATGATGAGACGTTTGATACTTGATGATTGTTTTGAGTTATGAGGATAGTGATATTAGAGTCACGCTAGTGGAGTTATTATGAAATTGAGAAATACTTGTGTTAAAGTTTGTGATTCTCGTAGCATGCACGTATGGTGAACAGCTATTTGACGAAGTTAGAGCATGAGGTATTTGTAGAGTGTCATACTTTGTGTGGAGGTCGGGGGCGCGCGATGGTTAACTCCTACCAACCTCCCCCTAGGAGCATGCGTTGATTGCTTTGTTTTGATGACTCGTAAATTTTTGCAATAAGTATATGAGATCTTTATGACTAATGTTGAGTCCACGGATTATACGCACTCTCACCCTTCCACCATTGCTAGCCTCTCTTGTACCGCACAACTTTTGCCGGTACCATACACCCACTATATACCCTCCTCAAAATAGCCACCATATACCTTCCTCAAAACAGCCACCATACCTACCTAACATGGCATTTCCATAGCCATTCAGAGATATATTGCCATGCAACTTTCCACCGTTCCGTTCATATGACACGCTTCATATTGTCATATTGGCATGTTCATGTAGTTGACATCGTATTTGTGGCAAAGCCACCATGCGTATTTTTTCATACATGTCACTCTTGATTCATTGCACATCCCGGTACACCACGGGAGGCATTCTTATAGAGTCGTACTTTGTTCTAGTATCGAGTTGTAATATCGAGTTGTAAATCAATAAAAGTGTGATGATCATCATTATTAGAGCATTGTCCCATGTGAGGAAAGGCCAAATAAAAAAAGAGATGGCCCAAAAAAATATAGAGAGGGGCTAAAAAAAGAGAAAGCCCCTCCAAAAAATAAAAAAATGAGAGAAAAGAGAGAAGGGACAATGCTACTATCCTTTTTCCACACTTGTGCTTCAAAGTAGCACCATGCTCTTCATGATAGAGAGTCTCTTGTTTAGTCACTTTCATATACTAGTGGGAAATTTTCATTATAGAACTTGGCTTGTATATTCCAACGATGGACTTCCTCAAATTACCTAGGTCTTCATGAGCAAGCAAGTTGGATGCACACCCACTTAGTTTCTTTTGTTGAGCATTCATACATTTTTAGCTCTAGTGCATCCGTTGCATGGCAATCCCTACTCACTCACATTGATATCTATTGATGGGCATCTCCATAGCCCGTTGATACGCCTAGGTGATGTGAGACTATCTTCCTCTTTTTTGTCTTCTCCACAACCACCATTCTATTCCACCCATAGTGCTATATCCATGGCTCACGCTCATGTGTTGCGTGAAAGTTGAAAGGTTTGAAAAAATTGAGTATGAAAAGAAGTGCTTGGCTGAAACCGGGGTTGTGCATGATATCAATATTTTGTGTGATGAAGAGGGAGCATAGCCAGATTATATGATTTTGTAGGGATAACTTTATTTAGCCAAGTTATTTTTAGAAGACATGATTGCTTTGTTAGTATGCTTGAAGTATTATTATTTCTTATGTCAATACGGACTTTTGTCTTGAATCTTTCGGATCTGAACATTCATGCCACAATAAAGAGAATTACATTGAAAATTATGTTGGTTAGCATTCCACATCAAAAATTCTGTTTTTATCCTTTACCTACTCGAGGACGAGCAGGAATTAAGCTTGGGGATGCTTGATACGTCTCCAACGTATCTATAATTTTTGATTGTTCCATGCTATTATGTATGATGTTTTGGATGTTTAATGGGCTTTATTATACACTTTTATATTATTTTTGGGACTAACCTATTAAACCAAAGGCCCGGTCCAGATTGTTGTTTTGTTACCTATTTCAGGGTTTCGCAGAAAAGGAATATCAAACGGAGTCCAAACGGAATGAAACCTTCGGGAGAGATATTTTTGGAACGATATCTTCACGGGAGACTTGAGAACAAATGCAGAGGGCACACGTGGCGTCCTCGAGGGTGGGGGGCGCGCCCCCTCCCCCTGGGCGCGCGCCCCTGCCTCGTGGGCCCCACGTTGCTCCCCCGATGCCCTCTTTCCTCCTATATATACCCATGTACCCTGAAACCATCGAAGCAACTGAGAAAACCCTAATTCCGCCGCCGCAACCTTCTGTTCCCGTGAGATCCCATCTTGGGGCCTGTTCCGGAGCTCCGTCGGAGGGGGGATCTTCCACTGAGTGCTTCTACATCAACACCATTGCCTCACCATGAGTTGTGAGTAGTTTACCACAGACCTTCGGGTCCACAGTTAGTACCTAGATGGCTTCTTCTCTCTTTTTGGATCTCAACACTAAGTTCTCCTCGGTCTTCGAGGAGATCTATTCGATGTAGTCTTTTTGCGGTGTGTTTGTCGAGATCCGATGAATTGTGGGTTTATGATCAAGTTTATCTATGAGAAATATTTGGTTCTTTTCTGAATTCTTTTATGTATGATTATAATGTCCTTGCAAGTCTCTTCGAATTATCGGTTTGGTTTGGCCTACTAGATCTATAGTTCTTGCAATGGGAGAAGTGCTTGGCTTTGGGTTCAATCTTGCGGTGTCCTTTCCCAATGACAGCAGGGGCAGCAAGGCACGTATAGTATTGTTGCCATCGAGGATAAAAAGATGGGGTTTATATCATATTGCTTGAGTTTATCCCTCTACATCATGTCATCTTGCTTAAAGCATTGCTCTGTTCTTATGAACTTAATACTCTAGATGCATGCGGATAGCGGTCGATGTGTGGAGTAATAGTAGTAGATGCAGAATCGTTTCGGTCTACTTGTCACGGACGTGATGCCTATATATAATGATCATGCCTAGATATTCTCATAATTATTCACTTTTCTATCAATTGCTCGACAGTAATTCGTTCACCCATCGTAGAAATCTGCTATCATGAGAGAAGCAACTAGTGAAACCTATGGCCGCGGGGTTTATTCTCAACATATCAATCTACAATCTACTATACTTTGTTGTTTTTACTTTATGTTCTTATATCCAAAAATACCAAAAATATCAAACTATCCTATCTATCAGATCTCACTTTCGTAAGTGACCGTAAAGGGATTGACAACCCCTTATCGCGTTGGCTGCGAAGTTCTTATTTGTTTGTGCAGGTGCGAGGGACTCGCGCGTGGTGTCCTATTGGATTGATACCTTGGTTCTCAAAAACTGAGGGAAATACTTACGCTACTGTGCTGCATCACCCTTTCCTCTTCGAGGGAATACAACGCAAGCTTGATAAGTATCAAGAAGAATTTCTAGCGCCGTTGCCGGGGAGGCTTACGCATAAGTCATATACCAGGTACCTATCACAAACCCTTATCCTTCGCATTACATGTATTTTCCTCTCATTTTCCTCTCGCCCACTTAACCCTTGCCGTTTTATTTGCCCTTCTTTTTGCCGTGTGTTTACCGTCCGCTTGCTTCTTGTTTGCTTGTGTGTTGGATTGCTTGCTTGTCACTATGGCTCTGAACAATACCAAATTGTGTGACTTCTCCAATACCAACAATAATGATTTTCTTAGCACTCCGATTGCTCCTATTACCGATGCTGAATCTTGTGAGATCAATGTTGCTCTGTTGAATCTTGTTATGAAAGATCAATTTTCCGGCCTTCCTAGTGAAAATGCCGCTACCCATCTAAACAACTTTGTTGATTTGTGTGATATGCAAAAGAAGAGGGATACGGATAAAGATATTGTTAAATTGAAGTTATTTCCATTTTCACTTAGAGATCGTGCTAAAACTTGGTTTTCCTCTTTGCCTAGAAATAGTATTGATTCGTGGAATAAGTGCAAAGATGCTTTTATCTCTAAATATTTTCCTCCTGCTAAGATCATCTCTCTTAGAAACGATATTATGAATTTTAAGCAATGAGATCATGAGCATGTTGCACAAGCTTGGGAGATAATGAAATTAATGAGATGTAATTGCCCTACACATGGTTTGAACTTATGAATGATTATACAAAACTTTTATGCTGGCTTGAATTTTGCTTCTAGAAATCTTTTAGATTCGGCCGCAGGAGGCACTTTTATGGAAACTACCTTAGGAGAAGCTACCAAACTCCTAGATAATATTATGGTTAATTATTCTCAATGGCACACCAAAAGATCTACTAGTAAAAAAAGTGCATGCTATTGAAGAAATTAGTGTTTTGAGTGGAAAGATGGATGAACTTATGAAGTTATTTGCTGCTAAGAGTACTTCTTTTGATCCTAATGATATGCCTTTATCCACGTTGATTGAAAATAATAATGAATCTTTGGATGTGAATTTTGTTCGTAGGAATAATTTTGGTAACAATGCTTATAGAGGAAACTTCAATCCTAGGCCTTTTTCTAGTAATTCCTCTAATAATTATGGTAATTCCTACAATAACTCTTATGGAAAGATGCCTTCTGAATTTGAAACTAGTGTTAAGGAGTTTATGAATTCGCAAAAGAATTTCAATGATGCTTGCAGAAATATTGCTTAAGATTGATGAATTGCCTAGAAGTGTGGATATAATTACTCTTGATGTTGATTCCTTGAAACTTAGATCTATTCCACCTAAGCATGATATCAAAGAGTCTCTCAAATCCATGAGCATTTCCATTGATGAATGCAAAGAAAGAACCGCTAGGATGCGTGCTAAAAAAGAGAGCTTTATAAAAGCGTGTTCTTCTAGTTATCATGAAAATAAAGATGAAGATCTGAAAGTTATTGTTGTGTCTCCTATTAGATCCTTGTTTTCTAGTATGAATCTTGATAAAGATGGAACTGGAGACGACTCTACTTTAATTAAAAGGTGTCCCAATGATTCGGAGTTTTTAGATCTTGATGCTAAAATTGTTTAAAGTGGGATTGAAGAGATTAAAACTTTGCATAGTGATGAACCCACTACTTTGGATTTCAAGGGATTCAATTATGATAATTGCTCTTTGATTGATTGTATTTCCTTGTTGCAATCCGTACTAAACTCTCCGCATGCTTATAGTCAAAATAAAGCTTTTACCAAACAAATAGTTGATGCTTTGATGCAATCTTATGAAGAAAAACTTGAATTAGAAGTTTCTATCCCTAGAAACCTTTATGATGAGTGGGAACCTACTATTAAAATTAAAATTAAGGATCATGAGTGCTTTGCTTTGTGTGATTTGGGTGCAAGTGTTTCCACTATCCCAAAAACTTTGTGTGATTTGTTAGGATTCCATGAGCTTGATGATTGTTCTTTAAATTTGCATCTTGCGGATTCTACTATCAAGAAACCTATGGTGAGGATTAATGATGTTCTTATTGTTGCCAATAGGAATTATGTGCCCGTAGATTTCATTGTTCTTGATATAGATTGCAATCCTTCATGTCCTATTATTCTTGGTAGACCTTTCCTTAGAACGATTGGCGTAATTATTGATATGAAGGAAGGAAATATCAGATTCCAATTTCCATTAAGGAAAGGCATGGAACACTTTCCTAGAAATAAAATCAAATTACCATATGAATCTATTATGAGAGCCACTGATGGATTGCCTTCCAAAGATGGCAATACCTAGATCTATCCTTGTATCGTGCCTAGCTAGGGGCGTTAAATGATAGCGCTTGTTGGGAGGCAACCAAATTTTATTTTCTTTATTTTTGCTTCTGTCTAGGAATAAATATGGCATATATCTTCTATTTAGATGTGGTTTTGTGTTTTAATTAGTACTTGTGCCAAGTAGAACCTTTGGGAAGACTTGTGTGATGTTTATATGATCTTGCTGTAAAAAACAGAAACATTAGCGCTCACTAGAATAGTAAACAAATTTTACTGGAGAGTGCTATTTAGTTGATTATTTTTGCAGATGATTAATAGACAAATTCCTCACGTTTCGAAATTTATTTCAATTTTTTTTGGAGTTACAGAAGTATGCGAAAGTTACAGAAGTATGCGAAAGTTACAGATTACTACACACTGTTCTGTTTTTGACATATTCTGTTTTTCGTGTGTTGTTTGCTTGTTTTGATGAATCTATGAGTAGTATTGGAGGATATGAATCATAGAGAAGTTGGAATACAGTAGGTTTAACACCAATATAAACAAAGAATGAGTTCATTGCAGTACCTTTGTGTGGTGGTTTGTTTTCTTATACGAACGGAGCTCACGAGATTTTTGGCTAAGTTTTGTGTTGTAAAGTTTTCAAGTTTTGAGTATCGCTTTGATGGACTATGGAACAAAGAGTGGCAAGAGCCTAAGCTTGGGGATGCCCAAGGCACCCCAAGGTAAGAATAAAGGACAACCAATAGCTTAAGCTTGGGGATGCCCCGGGAAGGCATCCCCTCTTTCGTGTTCATCTATCAGTAACTATACTCGGGACTATATTTTTATTCACCACATGATATGTGTTTTACTTGGAGCGTCATGTATGATTTGATTCTTTGCTTGTTAGTTTGCCACAATCATCCTTGCCGGACACACCTTTTTGAGAGAGATAAATATGGTCTAGAATTTGTTAGAACACTCTATGTGCTTCACTTATATCATTTGAGCTGAATAGTTTCGCTCTAGTGCTTCACTTATATCTTTTAGAGCACGGTGGTGATTTTATTTTGTAGACATTGTTGATCTCTCAGGCTTCACTTATATACTCTTGAGAGTCTTTTAGAACAGCATGGTAATGTGCTAGTCCTAATATGATAGGCATCCAAGATAAATGTAGTAAAAACTTTCATACAAAGTGCATTGAATATGATGAGAAGTTTGATACTTGATGATTGTTTTGAGATATGAGGATAGTGATATTAGAGTCATGCTAGTGGAGTTATTATGAAATTGAGAAATACTTGTGTTAAAGTTTGTGATTCCCGTAGCATTCACGTAAGGTGAACCGCTATGTGACGAAGTTAGAGCATGAGGTATTTGTAGAGTGTCATCCTTTGTGTGGAGGTCGGGGGGGCGCGATGGTTAACTCCTACCAACCTTCCCCCTAGGAGCATGCGTTGAATGCTTTGTTTTGATGACTCGTAAAATTTTGCAATAAGTATATGAGTTCTTTATGACTAATGTTGAATCCATGGATTATACGCGCTCTCACCCTTCCACCATTGCTAGCCTCTCTTGTACCGCGCAACTTTCGCCGGTACCATACGCCCACTATATACCCTCCTCAAAATAGCCACCATATACCTTCCTCAAAACAGCCAACATACCTACCTAACATGGAATTTCCATAGCCATTCCAAGATATATTGCCATGCAACTTTCCACCATTCCGTTCATATGACACGCTTCATATTGTCATATTGTCATGCATGATCATGTAGTTGACATCGTATTTGTGGCAAAGCCACCATGCATATTTTTTCATACATGTCACTCTTGATTCATTTCACATCACGGTACACCGCCGAAGGCATTCGTATAGAGTCATACTTTGTTCTAGTATCGAGTTGTAATATCGAGTTGTAAATCAATAAAAGTGTGATGATCATCATTATTAGAGCATTGTCCCATGTGAGGAAATGCCAAATAAAAAAAGAGATGGCCCAAAAACAATATAGAGAGGGGCTAAATAAAAAAAGAGAAAGCCCCTCCAAAAAATAAAATAAAAATGAGAGAAAAGAGAGAAGGGACAATGCTACTATCCTTTTTCCACACTTGTGCTTCAAAGTAGCACTATTTTCTTCATGATAGAGAGTCTCTTGTTTTGTCACTTTCATATACTAGTGGGAATTTTTCATTATAGAACTTGGCTTGTATATTCCAACGATGGGCTTCCTCAAATTCCTAGGTCTTCATGAGCAAGCAAGTTGGATACACACCCACTTAGTTTCTTTTGTTGAGTTTTCAATCATTTTTAGCTCTAGTGCATCCGTTGCATGGCAATCCCTACTCACTCACATTGATATCTATTGATGTGAATCTCCATAGCCCGTTGATACGCCTAGTCGATGTGAGACTATCTTCCTCCTTTTTGTCTTCTCCACAACCACCATTCTATTCCACCCATAGTGCTATATCCATGGCTCACGCTCATGTATTGCGTGAAAGTTGAAAGGTTTGAAAAAATTGAGTATGAAAACAAGTGCTTGGCTGAAACTGGGGTTGTTCATGATATGAATATTTTGTGTGATGAAGAGGGAGCATAGCCAGACTATATGATTTTGTAGGGATAACTTTCTTAGCCATGTTATTTTGACAAGACATGATTGCTTTGTTAGTATGCTTGAAGTATTATTATTTCTTATGTCAATATAGACTTTTGTCTTGAATCTTTCGGATCTGAACATTCATGCCACAATAAGGAGAATTACATTTAAAATTATGTTGGTTAGCATTCCACATCAAAAATTCTGTTTTTATCATTTACCTGCTCGAGGACGAGCAGGAATTAAGCTTGGGAATGCTTGATACATCTCCAACATATCTATAATTTTTTATTGTTCCATGCTATTATATATGTTGTTTTGGATGTTTAATGAGCTTTATTATACACTTTTATATTATTTTTGGGACTAGCCTATTAACCCAAAGGCCCAGTCCAGATTGCTGTTTTTTTTTCCTATTTCAGGGTTTCGCAGAAAAGGAATATCCAACGGAGTCCAAATGAAATGAAACCTTTGGGAGAGATATTTTTGGAACGATATCTTCATGGGAGACTTGAGAACCAAGGCAGATGGCACACATGGCGTCCACGAGGGTGGGGGGCGCGCCCCCTCCCCTGGGTGCGCCCCCTGCCTCTTGGGCCCCATGTTGCTCCCCCGATGCCCTCCTTCCTCCTATATATACCCATGTACCCTGAAACCATCAAAGCAACATAGAAAACCCTAATTCCACCGCCGCAACCTTCTGTTCCCGCGAGATCCCATCTTGGGGCCTGTTCCGGAGCTCCGCCGGAGGGGGGATCTTCCACGGAGTGCTTCTACATCAATACCATCGCCTCACCATGAGTTGTGAGTAGTTTACCACAGACCTTCGGGTCCATAGTTAGTACCTAGATGGCTTCTTGTCTCTTTTTGGATCTCAATACCAAGTTCTCCTCGGTCTTCGATGAGATCTATTAAATGTAATCTTTTTGCGGTGTATTTGTCGAGATCCGATGAATTGTGGGTTTATGATCAAGTTTATCTATGAAAACTATTTGGTTCTTTTCTAAATTCTTTTATGTATGATTGTAATATCCTTGCAAGTCTCTTCGAATTATTGGTTTGGTTTGGCCTACTAGATCTATAGTTCTTGCAATGGGAGAAGTGCTTGGCTTTGGGTTCAATCTTGCGGTGTCCTTTCCCAGTGACAGCAGGGGCATCAAGGCACGTATAGTATTGTTGCCATCGAGGATAAAAAGATGGGGTTTATATCATATTGCTTGAGTTTATCCTTCTACATCAAGTCATCTTGCTTAAAGCATTACTCTGTTCTTGTGAACTTAATACTCTTGATGCATGCTGGATAGCGGTCAATGTGTGGAGTAATAGTAGTAGATGCAGAATCGTTTCAGTCTACTTGTCACAGACGTGATGCCTATATATAATGATCATGCCTAGATATTCTCATAATTATTCGCTTTTCTATCAATTGCTCGACAGTAATTCGTTCACCCATCGTAGAAATCTGCTATCATGACAGAAGCCACTTGTGAAACCTATGGCCCCCGGGTCTATTCTCAACATATCAATCTACAATCTACTTTACTTTGTTGTTTTTACTTTCTGTTCTTATATCCAAAAATACCAAAAATATCAAACTATCCTATCTATCAGATCTCACTTTTGTAAGTGACTGTAAAGCGATTAACAACCCTTTATCACGTTGGATGCGAAGTTCTTATTTGTTTGTGCAGGTGGGAGGGACTCGCGCGTGGTCTCCTACTGGATTGATACCTTGGTCTCAAAAACTGAAGGAAGTACTTACGCTACTGTGCTGCATCACCCTTTCCTCTTCAAGGGAATACAACGCAAGCTCGAGAAGTAACAGTTATCATCCTTCGTCGTCCGTCAAAGGCCGGACTTCCACACCTTGTCCTCAAGTGAAGTGTTGGACGAGTTTGTTTGCTATGAGGATCTTGGACAAGACCGCCGACAATGCGGTGTTGCGAGCTCAACGATCAAAGAAGCCCAATCTTGCTTTGAAGGCCAAGGCTTGTGTGGAAGAAGAAGATGAAGAGGATGAAGAGGCGTGTTGCCTCGAAGACACCAAATATGCATATCATGAGCACATGGCTCTTGGTTCACGACAATTTTGGGGCAACAAGAAGAACTCAAGACCCAACTTCAACAAGAACAATTCTAGTGGTTTCAAGGGCAAGAAACGAGTGAGGACATGCTACAATTGTGGCAATGTGAGTCACTTTGTTGTGTATTGCCCATATGAGAAAAGGGAAGACAATGGAGGCAAGCTTATCCGAAAAGACAAGGCCAAGTCGTTTCCCAACAAGAACAACTTGACCAAGAGGACTCCTCCGAAAGGATTGGTGGCACAAGAAGAGTATGAGGATGATGATGATGATGAAGAAGATGACGAGATGGTTACCATGTCCACCGTTGCCAGTGCAACAACTCCACGGTCATCCCTCTTCGATTCACCCAATGAGAACATCACCGCCAAGTGCCTCATGGCTAAAGCCACCAACAAGGTAACCCCCAACGTCAAATCCACCATCACTACTAATACTTCATTGACGGATTGCATTGATGAAAGTGAGGGGGCGGAGGAGGAAAATGAATTTGAGTCTTTTATGAGTAAACTCAAAGGTAAATCGAAGAAGCACTTCGTTGCTCTCTTGGAACAACTTGGTGAAGCCAATTGAATGGTCTATTTGGGTTCCTAAGACCCTCGTTGCTAACATCAAAGGACCCATTACAAAATGGCTACCTAAAACCAAGCATTGATCTCTTGTAGGAGTTTGCTTCCGGTGGGGGATCATGGTTGCTCGATAGTGGAGCCACAACTCATATGACCGGAAGCAAAAACTTGGTGGTGGACGTGCACAAAGGTTCATCTATGCCCACCAATGTCGAATGGGGTGATGCTTCATCTTCGAAGGTATTGAGTCTAGGCAAGGTTGTCGTTTCTCATGATCTCACGGTCGAGAAAATCATGCTTGTTGAGTCCCTTGCATACAATTTACTTTCCGTTCGTCAACTTGCACTCATGGGTTTTGCTACTTTCTTTGATATTGATTCCGTGGCCCTCTTGTGGATCAAGACTCTTAAAGTGGCCTTTGTTGGGCATGTCGAGAACGGTGTCTATGTGGTCAACTTCTCGGAGCGACCCACTAAGACCACGACATGCCTAATGGCTAAAGTTGACGTGGGATGGCTTTGGCATTACCACTTAGCCCACGTCAATATGAGATCTTTGCAAAGTCTTCTCAAGGGGGACCATGTCCGTGGACTAAGAAATGCTAGTTTTGCCAAAGATCGTGCTTGCAGTGCTTGTATCAAAGGAAAACTACATGAGAAGGCTCACCCTCCCACGACTATCATCTACTCGTCGAGACCTTTGGAGATCCTTCACATGGATCTCTTTGGGCCTCCATCATTTGGTAGCCTTGGGGGTAGAAAGTATTGCTTCGCGATTGTGGATGATTATTGAAGATACACTTGGGTATATTTGTTTAAGAGGAAGAGTGAGACCCAACAAACAGTGATCAACTTTGCAAATGAAGATCAACGTCAACATGATGCAAAGATCTTAATGATTCGAAGTGACAACGGCACCGAGTACAAGAACTACACCTTGGATGAGTTCCTTAGTGGTGAGGGGATCAAGCATCAATATGCCGCACCCTATACCCCTCAACAAAATTGTGTGGCGGAGAGGAAGAATCAGACATTGATGGACGCGGCAAGGACCATGATGGCGGAGTTCAAGTCCCCGTACAACTTTTGGGCCGAAGCCATCAACACCGCTTGTCATGCATCCAATCGGCTCTATCTCCGCAAAGGCTTGAACAAGACTCTGTATGAGATACTTACCGGCAACAAGCCCAACCTCAAGTATTTCCGGATGTTTGGTTGTAAGTGTTTCATACTCAAGAAAGGTGTTCGTTTGTCTAAATTTGAAGCTAGAGCTCATGCGGGCATAATTGTTGGTTATGCTACAAACTCTCACGCTTACTGTGTCCGCATAAAGTCCACCGGACTCATTGAGGAGACGTGTAACATGGAGTTTGATGATAATAACGACTCCTAAGTGGAGCAAAGTGGTACTTGTGATGTAGGTGATGAAATTCCTCCCCAAGCCATAAGAAGAATGCGTGTTGGTCATATCCTACCCATTGAGGAACCCCTTGTGTCCGAAGGAGAAGGGCAATGTTCTACTCAAGTAGAACCATCACCAACCCAAGACCCACACGCTTACAAAGAACAAAGTGAAGGCCCTCAACCAAATGACCAAGGCCAAGTGCAATATCAACCACAAGATGGTGATGATTCACCAAGTGATGCACAAGGCCAACTTCCATCTACCGAGCAAGTTCAAGATCAAGAACAAGCTCAAGACGACGCTCATAATGATCAAGTTACCGCTCCTCAACTCTCTCTTGAGGAGCAATTGGAGCGTCGTGCCACCAAATTTGCTTCCAGGCTTGCTACTAGAGAGCATCACATGGAGAATATCCTTGGAAGCATTACAAACGGGGTAAGCACTCGTAGACAATTAGCAAACTATTGTGCTCATCATGTGTTTGTCTCTTGTGTTGAACCCCAAAAGGTCTATGAGGCGCTCGAAGATCCGGATTGGCTCAATGACATGCATGAAGAACTCCATAACTTCAAATGCAACAAAGTGTGGCGTTTGGTGCCAAGGCCAGAGGAGAACCATAATGTCATTGGAACCAAATGGATCTTCAAGAACAAGCAAGATGCTCACGGGATGGTCATTCGCAACAAGGCTCCCAAGTCGAGGGTATTGACTAAGGTGAAACCTTTGCCTTCTCGCCTTGAATCTATTTGTTTGTTGCTTGCCTATGCTTCTCATCATAACTTTAAATTGCAAAAAATGGATGTGAAGATTGCTTTTCTTAATGGTCCTCTTAATGAGTTGGTGTATGTCAAACAACCCCCGGGGTTCGAGGATCCTAAGTTCCCTAAGCATGTATCAACTCGATAAGGCACTCTATGGCCTTAAACAAGCCCCACATGCACGGTATGAGCATCTTACCGAGTTGTTACAAGATTGTGGGTTTAAAATTGGGAAAATCGACCCCACTCTTTTTACTAAGAAGGTCAAAGGGGAGTTGTTTGTATGCCAACTATATGTTGATGATATTATCTTTGGTTCTCCTAACAAAGCTTTCAATGATGAGTTTGCCGCACTAATGACCGCGGATTTTGAGATGTCCATGATGGGAGAGTTGAAGTTCGTTCTCGGGTTCAAAGTCAAACAAAGAAGAGAAGGAATCTTCATCAACCAAGACAAATATACTCAAGACATGCTCAAGAGATTCAATCTAAGTGATGTCAAGCCGGCCTCTACTCCCATGCCTACCAAATGCCAACTTGACAGTGATCCCAATGATAAAGAAGTGGATCAAAAGGTATGTCGTTCTATGATTGGATCTTTGCTTTGTCTTTGTGCAGCTAGACCGGATATCATGTTAAGTGTGGGGATTTTTGCACGGTTTCAAGCCTCACCTAAGGAAAGCCACTTTGTGGCAGTCAAGCGAATCTTTCGATATTTGGCTCATACCCCAAACTTTGGCTTATGGTACCCAAGAGGAGCAAAATTCGATCTTGTTGGTTTCTCGGATTCGGGTTGGGAGGGAGACAAGGTGGATAGGAAGTCAACCTCCGTAGGATGCTAATTTCTTTGTTGCTCTTTGGTAAGTTGGTCTTCCAAGAAGCAAAGTTGTGTATCTCGCTCCTCCACCGAAGCCGAGTATGTGGTCGCTGGTAGTTGTTGTGCTCAACTTCTTTGGATGAGGCAAACTTTAAAGGATTACAGTGTCATTTGTGACAAAGTGCCTCTTTGGTGTGCCAATGAAAGTGCCATGAAGATATGTCTCAACCCAGTGCAACACTTCAAGACGAAGCATATTGAGATTCGGTATCACTTCATCCGGGACCATGTTAGACGAGGCGAGATTGGTCTTCACTATGTCAACACTCATGATAACCTTGCAGATATTTTCATGAAGCCCTTGGATGAAGCAAGATTTCGCGAGTTAAGCAATGAGCTAAATATCATTCATTTGAGCAATGTGGTTTGAAACTTTCCACACCCCTTCACACTCATCATGCTATCTTGTTTAGGTGTAGGCATGGACATAGGGGGAGTGTTGTTCTCTCAATGAACTTTCCCTCCCCCCATTATGCATAAATTGATCAACTCTTTCACATTCACCATTGTTGATGGTGCATGTGCTTCAAAGATGAGTAGTGGTCATGGGCCCAAGGTTAAAATCTTCGCGGTGCCATAACATTTCACTCAAACATAGGTGGCCTCGGCCACCGCCCTCTCTTTGAGAGATGTGTGCTTGTTGTCTCGTGTTCTCTCTTTCTTTGTGTTTGTGTTTGTGCTCTGTTCACTCGTCTCTTGTGTTCTCGTTTGTGTGAGCTAAGTCGTTTTGTTTCAAGTTTTTTTGAGAAAAAGAGAGTTTAGTGTTCAAGTTCCTGGCTGGGCAGTACTACTGCCCGCCCGAGCGGTACTACCACTGTGGGGCGGGATTGCGGGGTTAAGTCGGGCACGGAGAGTTTCTTCTCCCCATACCCATTCGACCCCATTTCCATCTTCGTGCTCCAGCGACGAACTCGCCGCGAGGGGACGCCGGTGGGCTGCCTCCTCCGGGCCATTTTTCATTGTTTCCTTCGGTGGGATCAATTCCCACCCCTTCCTCAAGCCATGGATGCTGGTATTGCCCCCATCTCTTTCTCTTTGCTTCTAGATTTCAGATCTAGGATTTAGGGGCAACAAGTTTGCATTCTTTGATTTTTGGCCAAATCAAGGCTTGAGTAGGATGGTGATGGCTTCTAAGAGCATCTCCAGTCCTTCGATCCCCCAGGGACGCCCAAATAGCGCCGCCTGGGGGTGAGCGGCAAAAACCGCGCCTTGGGGCGTTTTCCCCCAGCCGCCGACCCCCCACGGCGTTTTTTCGTTTTTTTCAAAACTGAAAACCCAGCCACAAATTTGAACAAACACGGCAAAACATAGCGGCTCTGCCAGCTGCCGCCACTCCAGATCCGCCCAGCAACGGCGCGCACTCCCCATTCGTCCGCCATCGCCGTCTCCCGTCCCCGGGCCCGCTGGTCGGCATCCCATTTCCCTCTACCCCTCCAACATCGCACCCTTGCTCGCCTCCTTCCCCGCCGCCGCCGCCGTCCAGTTCAACATAGATTGTGAAAAGGATACATAGATAGTTCATAGCATAGACTGTTAAAAGAAAAGATAAACTACTCGTCGTCTTCCGACTCCGACTCCGACTCGGTAATGTACTCCTCCGACGTCTGAATGTAGGCGTCAGCATACCGCTCATCCTCGGAGTCCCAGGAGGACACTTCTACTAGCTTCATGTTCAATTGAGCGGCCTACTTGCCCGCACGCTTGTCCTCCCGATAGGCGGCTCACTCCTTCCTCCTCGCCTCCCTCTCCGTCCTCTGTTGCTTGTAGAACTGGCGCTCGTTGATGATGTCCTGCGGGAAGCGTTCACGCCACACCGCCATGGCTTCCAGGTCCATCTCCGTGATGGCGAGGCGACGTTGGCGCCTCTGGTGGTCACGACGATCTGCGTCGGTGAAAAGCTGTGGGAGATGCGCATGATCCTGCGCCCGCTGGCTCGTCGACACGTTGGGGAAATTCATATCCCGACAAGGCCGCCCGAGGTGCCATGCCGCCGTGTCGTATGCGTGGGCTGCCTCCTTTGTGGTGTCGAAGGTGCCGAGACTGAGGCGTTTTTCGCCAAACAAGATATCGGAGGAGAAGGCGCCGGAGCGGCGCTTGCGGACTCCGTGAAAATCAGCAGCACCAAGGTGGCACATCGACATGGTGGCGCAGAGGAGAGAAAAGAGAGAAGGCAGGAGCTTTGACGGCGGAGAGGAGATGGGAAGTGTGCGTCCACCGGCGGCGGGGG
>LR738709.1:577575881-577587740 GCA_902687465.1 Secale cereale
GGGGGGGGCAGCTTTTATAGCCACGGGCGGGCGGCGTCCGCCTGGCCGCCATGCGTTTGCGTAGCGGGACAGGGCGAGACGCGCATCTCCGCGCCTTCACTATGCCGCCCGTGAGGCATCAATGGATGCTGACCGACGCAGCAGCGCGCCGCAGCTTTGGCATTGATTCCCCCGCGGGAACCGAGGCAATGAGGACGACGAAGCAACGAGAAGCGCTGTGTCGCTAGCTCGGATGGCCCGTGGTTAGTTCGCGTCAAAACCGTTTCGCCCGGCGCCCCTGAGCGCCCCCAAGCGCGCCGGGCTCAGCCTGGGTTCACCGGCGCCAAATTCGGCCTGAGCCGGCGAAAATGGGTGTCTAGGGGCGCAGCTGGGCCGATGTTAGGGCGTCGGTGTGAAAAATTGCCTGGGGAGGGCGTGTTGGGGGCGCAGCTGGAGATGCTCTAAACTGTTAGGATTGATATTTGGTAGGCCTATTTTTGAATTTGGCATCCCGGTAGTACCAGCGTTGGTCATGGTAGCAAGGGAACCGCTGTTCCCCGCCTGGAGCGGAACTATCGCTCCTTTGGAGCCGTACTACCGCTTAAGAGGTACTGCCGCCTACCAAGTGCGGTACTACGTCCACTATATTCCTACCAAATATTGATCCATGTTACTTTTTCTCTTGGCTTACACTCGTTCTCTCGTGTTGTTTCTTGTGCTCGTGTGTTTGGTTCCAGGTGATAGCCCTTCGGAGCATCATGTCTGTCGTATCAATCCAGGGTGCTCTGTCTCTAAGCGCTATCGCACCTCTAAGGCCGCAGGTGCATCTTTAAGTGTTCCGCCCTCTCAGTCCCAGCAGCCGTCCAAGAGTATTGCGAAGAATCCCAAGACGAAGCCCAAGTCCGTCACTGAGATGACTGCCAAGGAGTTTTGGGAGAAGCGTCGGCGCAATCCTTATGAGCATGATCAAGAGCCGAATTTGGTCAACGATCCCTTCTGGACCCTTTTTCAGTGGGCTATTTATTTTGATGTGATCAAGTCCAAGAAGAATCTCTTTGTCGATGTTCGCTCCATTGACATTTCCTATCTGAAGAAGGATTTGAACTACTTTGGCGATGCTCTAGAGATGTGCACTCAGTTGAACATTCTTGGCGTCATGGAGTTCATCAAGGACTTTGATGCGGACTTAGTGGCCTGGTTTTACGCCACGGTTCATCTCGGCACTGATAAGGAAAGATCTCTGACTTGGATGACAAATGGCAAGCTTCTCTCTGTCAAATGGAAGGCTTTCATGGAATTGCTTGCGATTGAAGATCAAGGACTTGAGAATCCGGTTGGCTATCGTCCTCACCAGAATGCAGCTGCTACTCACAAGCAATCTCTCTGGCCTTACTGCACTATGAGGGTTAACGCCGAGATGAATAAGGAGACCTATCAGCTGCCTGCCTATCTGGATATTCTTCATCGCATTTTTAGGGAGACTCTTTTCTCTCGCATTGGGAACCTGGATATGGTTCACTCGTTCTTGTGGACATGCTTCTTTTCTGCCAACATGAGAAGGAAGAGCACACCGGAGAATCCCTGGATATTTCTCATGTCATGTGGTCTGAGCTTGTTTCCGCCATCTTTGAGCGCAAGTGTCCTATCTATGGTCCTTTCCTCATGTTGCTGATTGAGAAGGCTTGGGAGCACACTTAGCCTGGTGTTGTGCTGGAGACTGGTGAGTTGATCTCTCATGAGGTTAAGCGTCTGAGAAAGAAGGAGCTCCGGGGCACTTTGGTTTCACAGTCTGGTATTCCGTCCGGTGTTGACGATGTCGATGCAGAGGCTGAGGCTGACGATGATGAGGACTATGTGCCCTCTGGAGCGGAGCCCTCTTGGGCCAAGAAGCTGAACCGCAAGATGAAGAAGCTCTTATGCATGGGGTCTCACGGTCAGTACTTGGCACATGTGTCTGAGAAGAAGGCCATGAGTCGCCATAAGGAGCTCATGTGTTAGGTTGGTGCGACTATTGTCAGCGGCTCTGAGGGCCGGATCACAGATGAGGAGGAGTGGGTTCAGCAGCACTGTCCTTGGACTGACTCTGACCCCGAGCAGCCCCCTGCCAATGACGGAGGTGCGGACGATCTCGCGGGGATGTGATGATGGAGAGCGTCTAATTTGCTATCACCTGTGACCGTTGCTGTAGTCCTCTCCCTTTTTCGGTGTCTTGATGCCAAAGGGGGGGGGGAGAGTTTAGGGATTTTTCGACTTCCGAGTGTGTGTTCTATTTGCCGTGTGTGTTGCGTTTTCCCTCGCAAACTCTCTTCTTGTCTGTTGCTTTGGTTTGGTTTATGCTCATGAGAACTTGTTATTTTTCATATGGTGTGACACATATGTGAAAGTGCAACTATCCCTCGGTGGTTTTGGTAATTCCTCACAACATATAGCTCATTGAACTAATGCTATTTCAAGATAAATATTTCAGGAAAGTTCAATGATTGGCATGGCATTGATACGTCTCCAACGTGTCTATAATTTTTTATTGTTCCATGCTATTATATGTTCTATTTTGGATGTTTAATGGGCTTTATTATACACTTTTATATTATTTTTGGGTCTAACCTACTAACCCAAGCCTAGTGCAAATTGTTGTTTTTTGCCTATTTCAGCGTTTCGCAGAAAAGGAATATCAAACGGAGTCCAAACGGAATGAAACCTTCAGGAGAGTTATTTTTGGAATGATATCAAACTTGAAGACTTGGAGTACACGCGAGGAAACAAGATAGGTGGCCACGAGGGCAGAGGGTGCACCCAGGGGGGGTAGGCGCACCCCCACCCTCATGGGCCCCCTTTGGCTCCCCTGACGTGCCTCTTCAGCCTATATATACTCTCATACCCTGAAAACACCGCGGCAACAGACAAAACCCTAATTCCACCATCGTAACCTTCTGTTCCCATGAGATCCCATCTTGGGGCCTATTCCGGAGCTCTGCCAGAGGGGGCATCAATCACGGAGGGCTTCTACATCAACACCATAGCCTCTCCGATGAGTTGTGAGTAGTTTACCACAAACCTTCGGGTCCATAGTTATTAGCTTGATGGCTTCTTTTCTCTCTTTGGATCTCAATACAAAGTTCTGCTCAATCTTTGAGGAGATCTATGATGACCCACAAGTGTAGGGGATCTATCATAGTCCTTTCGATAAGTAAGAGTGTCGAACCCAACGAGGAGCAGAAGGAAATGATAGGCAGTAAGGTATTTTCTGCAAGCACTGAAATTATAGGTAACAGATAGTTTTGTGATAAGGTAATTGGTAGCAAGTGACAAAAGGTAAAAGTAAATAAGGTGTAGCAAGATGGCCCAATCCTTTTGTAGCAAAGGATAAGCCTGAACAAACTCTTATATGGAGGAAAGCGCTCCCGAGGACACATGGGAATTCTCGTCAAGCTAGTTTTCATCACGATCATCTGATTCGCGTTCGGTAATTTGATAATTTGGTATGTGGGTGGACCGGTGCTTGGGTGCTGTCCTTACTTGTACAAGCCTCCCACTTATTATTAACCTCTAATGCAAGCATCCACAACTACAAAATAAGTATTAAGGTAAACCTAACCATAGCATGAAACAAGTGGATCCAAATCAGCCCCTTACGAAGCAACGCATAAACTAGGGTTTAAGATTCTGTCACTCTAGCAACCCATCATCTACTTATTACTTCCCAATGCCTTCCTCTAGGCCCAAATAATGGTGAAGTGTCATGTAGTCGACGTTCACATGACACCACTAGAGGAGAGACAACATACATCTCATCAAAATATCAAACGAATACCAAATTCACATGAACTAATAGCAAGGCTTCTCCCATGCCCTCAGGAACAAAAGTAACTACTCACAAGACATAATATTGTTCATGATCAGAGGGGTATTAATATGCATAATGGATCTAAACATATGATCTTCCACAAAATAAACCAACTAGCATCAACTACAAGGAGTAATCAACACTACTAGCAACCCACATGTACCAATATGAGGTTTGGGTACAAAGATTGGATACAAGAGATGAACTAGGGTTTGAGAGGAGATGGTGCTGGTGAAGATGTTGAGGAAGATAGCCCTCCCCAAGATGGGAGAGTTGTTGGTGATGATGCGGTGACGATTTCCCCCTCCCGGAGGGAAGTATCCCCGGCAGAACAGCTCTGCTGGAGCCCTAGATTGGTTTCCGCCAAGGTTCCGCCTCGAGACGACCGTCTGGTCCCGAAAGCCTCCTTATGATTTTTTCTAGGTCAAAACACCTCATATAGGAGAAGATGGGCATCAGGGGGGCCACGAGGCAGGGGGTGCGCCCAGAGGGGGGGCGCCCCCCACCCTCGTGGACAGGTGGTGGCCCCCCTGGTGATCTTCTTTCGCTAGATATTTTTTATATTTTCTAAAACGGTGTCCTGTGCAGTTTTGGAGCTTTTTGAGTTGTGCAGAATAGGTTTCCAGAGTTTGCTTATTTTCCAGCCCAGAATTCCAGCTGCCGGCATTCTCCCTCTTCATGTAAACCTTGTAAAATAAGAGAGAAAGGGCATAAGCATTGTGACATAATGTGTAATAACAGCCCATTATGCAATAAATATCAACATAAAAGAATGATGCAAAATGGACGTATCAATCTATTCGATGTAATATTTTTGCGGTGTGTTTGTCGAGATCCGACAAATTGTGGGTTTATGATCAAGATTATCTATGAACAATATTGGATTCTTTTCTGAAATCTTTTATGTATGATTATAATATCCTTGCAAGTCTCTTCGAATTATTGATTTGGTTTGGCCTACTAGATCTATAGTTCTTGCAATGGGAGAAGTGCTTGGCTTTGGGTTCAATCTTGCGGTGTCCTTTCCCAGTGACAGCAGGGGCAGCAAGGCACGCATTGTATTGTTGCCATCGAGGATAAAAAGATGGGGTTTATGTCGGCGTACTGGGAACCAGGGTACCCAGACTTGCCTATCTGCGGGCCGCGACTCGCTCCTACAAGCGGCCTGGTACGGCCCAGCTGATCGGCCAACTGCTCAAGACCCTCGCGAGGGGCCAGGCCTCGCGAGAAGAACGACGTCAAGACCTCCTCAGGAGCAGCCTCGATAAGGTGCTCCGGAGGGGCGGAGAACCCAAGGCCAAGCCTGCCTCAGAAGGAGGCAGTGATGTCAGCAGTGATGCACCGCGCCAGCAAGTGCTAGTGTCCGCCAACGGCACAGTTGCCATTTCGATGCAAAGGAGACAGCGCAGCCGTAGGTTCCCAAGGAGCGGGGCAAAGGTTTCCTCATTTGTGCAACGAGACCGAAGACCGCAAGGACGACAAGAAGGATGTCATCGTCGAGCCCACCAACACGTCATCGCCCGATCCTTTTGCAGGCGAAGACTGCTTTTGTCAGGGTAGGAACGTCCTCGTGTTCCCGTCCAAAAATGGCCGTTGTGGAATCCCTTCCCGCCAAAACATTTCGGGGGAAGAGGACCGTGGCCGCCTATATAAGTAGCTAGGATTCCCACCGCACAATGGATCGACACACACACCTGACCACCGCACAAGGAGCAAGAACACTAGCCTCCTGACCCTCGTGAGCTCGCCTCCTAAGCTCAGGAACCCTTGTACCAGTTCATAGTCTAGCTCACCCGGAGCCAATTCACAAAAGCAGGAAGTAGGGTCTTACACCTCGCGGTGGCCCAAACCTGGATAAACTCTTGTGTGTTTGTTCGTTGTTTGCTTGAATTCTTCCACCGAGACGAGAGCGAGGTGCTAGGTTGACGTGAGTGGGAGAGATATTCGTTCACGCCCCTGTGTTCGAACTTAACGGGTTTTGCGGAGCCCTGAATCCGACATTTGGCGCGCCAGGTAGGGGGGCATGTTGAGATCTCGCCTCTGCGACTATCTCGCCCGCTCTCGTCCGCCAACCCCACGTCTCCCGGCTCCAACAAACCGCGACCACGATGGCGGAGGCGCACCAAACGCGTGCGGAAGCCCGTGGCATCCGTGCCGCTCAGGCATCGCCCTTCGGTCGCGGGACCCACCGCCACCCGTCTTTGATCGGGGCCGACGGCACGATGAGCACCGCCAACTTGCCGCTGGAGGACTAGCAGCATCCTCCGCCCAGTCGACGCCAAGGCCGTGTGGCAAAACGGGCGGCCGAACACGCGGCGGTAAGCTCGCGGGACCGGCGCGAAATGGCGAACATGAGGGCTGCTATACTGGTGGCCAGGGAGCTGCTAAGGTGTCGGGTGCTCGACAGCGGCCACGACGCACTGCTCCTCAGGGTGGCCGAGCTCCTCGACGCCGCCAGCACCGGAGTCGAGCCGTTCTGCGTCCACACGACGACGTCGGGGACCGGGTGCCGCCTCAGCCACACCCGGTCGCCCGTATGGTCAAGACCCGCGGCGACCTACAAAGGCGACATGGGGTATGATCCGCTGAACCCTTCATATGATGTCGCCCCTTTGCCTCGAAGCCCTCTGTATTCAGAAACCGCCCCCGTCGAGGAGCCGCCGGAGAGCGACCTCAGGGCTACGCCAAACGACATATGCAACCAGGCGTCGGCGCAAGGGGGCTCAGGAGCGGGAGGTCAGGAGGCGGGTCCCCCGCTCACGACCCTCAACCCACCACCATCATCGCCCACAGCCATGGAGCGCGGATGAGACGCGCGCCGGTGCCTGCGGGGGCTGGCCCCGCAGCACCGGCTACAGGCCACGGGCCAACAATGTCTCTGCCCAGGCCTCGGCCGGCCAGGGGGCTACTCTGGATGCCACATCAAGACAGAAAGGGGAGGGAAGGCCCGGGTCAGGCCCTCGTCCCCCCGCGCGCGACCCGTCGTGCATGGCCCGCCCTGGATTTCACCAGGGGCTCATTGGCGGCGGGTACGATGTGCGCGGGGAGGGGCCTTCTCCCCCCTCCGTTCAACCTCAAGACGCCGCGCCTCCTGGCGCACCATCCCCCGGGCTGCGGAGGGTGCGTCTGGAGGCGGTACGGCAGCCCGTCCTACGCGCATTAGGAGGGCCCAAGATCGCGACTCCGTCCCCCTGCTCACGAAATCTCGTACCCGCTGGGCCCGGCCCTGATCAGGAAGGGCTCAGGGGCCATTAGGAGCGTGGGTAGGGCGGGGTCCCCCTCGCACCTCAGGACGCCGCGTCTCTGAGCGACGTTAGCCCTCAAGGGCAAAACGCGTTCGGAGATCACGTAAGCGGCGCGCCTGGTGCTCGAAGGGGGGCCTATGGCCAAGGTCCCATCCCTCCATCATGCACAATGTCCCACTTCATGGATGCCGCCTTAGGGTGAGTTCATGAGGGAGCGGACTTGCGCGGGGCGGGGCCCTCAAAGCGAAGTGGCGGGCACGTCAGAAGATCTCCGCTCGTGACACTCTCACATAATAATGAGTGGGGATGTACATGCCCCGGAGTCTCCGGAGCGTCGCCCTAGGACCTTGGGGGCTCCCTCACACGCCGAGTGGAAGCACCATGCTCCGCGCTGGCCGTCGACACTGCCCCCCAATGGCTATGCCCACATCCGCCGGTGGTAGCCCTACGCTCCGCGCTGGGGAGAAGACCGAAGACCTGCTCGGTGGCCGGATGTGACGCCCGAAGACCGACGTCCCAGAAGATTCCAGATGTTCCGGGTTCTCCCGTGTGTTTCTTTTGTGCTTGTGTTATTTATTTTGCTTTGCATCATGTCATCATGCCATCATGTCATTAATCTTTGCATCTCAACTTAAATAAATCATGTGGACCTTCGGTCCATTTAAATCGAGGGAAGGATGACTTCTCTTTATAACATATAAAAGCCTCTCAATATTATTAGGGAGCTATATTAAATATTCCATTTGTTTGGAATTAACCAACACACTTGCATATTTTCCCCATGCCTTTTCTTTCTCTTTTCTTGCCTCTCCTATTTTTCGTGGACCGTGGACATTTTTGCGAGTCCAGGAAAAATATTCCCTTGCCCAGATTCCACCTCTACCATCTCCTTCTTTTACTTCTCTTAGGTTTTGTTTATTTATTTATTTATTTATTTGAGAGGGACCGAGCAGCCCGGCAGCCTAGGCCAGCCACTGTCCTCCCTGGCCCATCTCCTCCCGCGGCCTCATCCAGTCCGGCCCTTCTCCACCTTGGCCCAAGGCCAATCCCTCCCCACGGCCCGATTTCCCTTCGTAACCCTAGCACACCGATCCCCTCGTCTCACCCCTCGATCCTCCCAGCGCGCCGCAGCCCCTGCCTTCCTCTCGCTCGCCCGACCCCGCTCCCTCCTCCCTTCGATCTCCCCCTGCCTTCCTCTCGTCCGCCCAGGCCGCCGCGTCGGTCCCTTCCAGCAAGGCCCGAGCACGCCGCGCCCCTCCTCTCCAGGCCGCACACCGGCCCCCAACCTCGATCCCCCAAGCCGACGCGCCCGTCCTCGCGCATGGCCCCTGCGCCCGAGCCCCATCGCCTCCTCCACGGCCTCGCCTCCTCCAGGCGCCGGAGCGATGCTGGCCTCCTCCACCTCGCTGGAGCACAGCGCCGCCGTGCCTCCGCCCCGCCGCCGTCGTCGTACACCAGGGACCGCACCGCCCCGTCCTCAAGGCCGCAGCCCCGACGCACCCTCCGTCGCCAAGGCCCCGCCTTCTCGCCATGGTCGCCCCCGTCTCGATCTCCAGCGCCGCGGCCCACCTCTGCTTCGTCACCGCACTGCTGGCCCTCCTCCTCGCTGCTCCGAGACCGCCAAGTATTGCTGCTGCTCCTGCCGGTCATGGTGCTGCCATGATGCCTACGCGTCTTTTGTTTGCTCCTCGGTTGCCCCGTCGACCTTGCTTTCGTTCAGCTCCTTGCTGCCATGTTCCTCTTCCAGAGACGCCAAGTGCACGGAGTCCCCTGCCTCGACCCCCGAACCGAGACGCCAAGACTCGTATCCGAACCTTCAAGCATCTTCTCCGAGGATTTTGCAAAGTACCACGACGATGCGTCAAGTTCCACTACACCAATATGAGTACCACGACGCCCGGAGCCATCGGAACCGTCAAGTACATCTACGAAACGAAGTTCGACTACTTCCACTACCGTCGCCAAGTCCCGAGACCAGCAAGTCCGAAGACCCCAAGTACCACTACGTCTGATGCCGCGACAAGTACCTCTCCGAAACAGAATGTGAACGACTACTTCCACTACGACCGACTTGTGAACGGCTACTTCCCTCTACGAACGTGTACCACGACTCGAGAGAACGACTACTTCCACTACGTCCCTCGACGACTCGAACCCCTCCGAGAACGAACGCTTCGAAGGTATAACCCCGTGACGATGACCCGTGGACGAATGTTTGTGTTGTATGAGATGCTCCACTTGTGTGCTCCGTGCCCGAATCGTCTTTTGTCTTGCTCCTCGGTTGCCTCGTCGCCGACTCGTGGGTACCCGGTGACGGGATCACCCCACCTTTCATCTTGTTCCGATCGCTCACGCCACCTTCCTTTTGCACCGGTCTCTCAACGAGTTACCGGAACCGAGTTGTTGCCGTGCATCATTTTTGATTGTTGCCGTGTCACCCTTTCTTTCCACCACGGTGACATATACTCCTTATCTCTTCATGTTCACTTTTTATAAACTTGCATAAAACTTGATCATGTCATCCGCATCATGTTAACAACATTATATGTGTGAATTGTTGTCTGCTTAAAATTACTAAACATGCATATGGGGTTTTCCGGAATTGTTGTTTGTCATTCCGGCCTCATTTAAACTTGCCTAGATAGGTAGTTTACTTTTGATTCCCCTCTTGCCATGTTAACAAACATTTAATCTTGTCTTGTAAATAAACGGGAGTCAACCAAATAAATAAAATGTGGTGTTTCGTCAATATGCAACTCGTTGCACATTGAGCTCCACTTAACTTGTAGTACTTGTTTGTGCATTTTGCCATTGCCATTCATATTTAAACCGGACATGCATCATACTTGGATGTGCATCGTATGCCATGTTTATGCTTGTGTGTTTACCGTGTTGTTTGCTTCTTTCCGGTTGCTTCTCTTGTTAGCTTCGGCTTCGTTCCGGAGTTGTGAGGATTCGCTCGACTATGTCGCTCCGTCTACTTCATGGACTTGTTCTTCTTCCTTGCGGAATCCCAGGCAAGATGACCATACCCTTGGATACCTTTACTACCATTGCCATGCTTAGTTGTCTCGATGCTATCGTTACATGTCGCGCTACCCATCTTTTTATGTCAGCCTCTCCTTGTTGCCATGAAACCTCTAACCTTTGACACCTTCCTAGCAAAACCACTGTTTGGCTATGTTACCCGCTTGCTCAGCAACTCTTATAGCGTTGTTAGTTGCAGGTGAAGATGAAGATCGTTCCAGGAGGGAACTTGTTGTTGGAATATCACAATATCTATTATTATTATTAACACACCTATATACTGGGCATGGGTGGAAGGCTTGGCCTTTTGCTCGGTGTTTTGTTCCACTCATGCCACCTTAGGCGCCGATAAACTGGCATTATGTTCCTTGATTTTGCGTTCCTTAGACGATGGGTGGATGGGGACCCCTTGACAGTTCGTCCTTGAATAAAACTTCTCCGGCAAGTCCCAACATTGGTTTTAATTTGCCTCATAATAACAACTTAATTAATTAATTAAATTTGCATAGGGGGTCGCGTCCCCGGGTTCTTAATTCTACATAACAGGGGGGCCAGTGCTGATGGTGTTGGTCCCAAACGGGGGTTCTGTGGGGCCACCACGGGGAAACTCGAGGTTTGATTTTACTCGTACTATAACCCATCCGGTCGTGGCCTGAGACGAGATACGCGCGGCTACTATCAGGGTGTCGACACACCGGGAGGTCTTGCTGGACTTGTTTTACCATTGTCGAAATGTCTTGTGCACCGGGATGCCGAGCCTGATCGGATTTCCCTAAGATAAGGAGTGATGATATTATATTTATCACTTCAGCTAATCGTGAGAGCTTGTGATGGGCTAAGTTGGGACACCCCTGCAGGGTTATGATCTTTCGAAAGCCATGCCCGCGGTAATGTGGCAGATGGGAATTTGTTAATGTCCGGTTGTAGAAAACTTGACAGATGATCCGAAGTAAAACACACAACTGTGTGAGTAACCGTGACTGTCTCTTTTCACTTGGAGAAGAGAACACGATGGGGTTATGTTTGATTCGTATGTAGTTCAGGATCTTTAGCGATCACTACTAATTGCGACCGTTTGCGTAGATGCTCATCTTACTCTTGTACTCGTAAGCTAGCCACCATATTATGCTTAGCCACTGCTGCAACCTCACCACTTTACCTCTTCCTACCCATAAAGCTTTGCTAGTCTTGATACCCATGGTTATGGGATTGCTGAGTCCTCGTGGCTCACAGATACTACAACACCAGATGCAGGTTCAGCCGAGAATGATGCAGGAGATGGTTCAAGTACTTCACTGGGAGCTCGATGAAGAGAGTGGCCGTATGCTTGTGACGTTTTTGACGATCAGTAGTGGTTTCTACTAGGGGCGATTCAGACCTGTGGCTTTATGTTGTTTTGGTATCTTTCTTTTGTATCTTCGCCCGTAGTCGGGTTGTGATGTTTTGAATGATGTTTTTCTTATGTAATGTATTGTGTGAAGTGGCGAGTGTAAGCCAACTATCTCCTTTTGCAATTTAATCCCTCTTTTACATGAGTCATGCAAAGATACCAAACTTGAGATCATTCCAGAATGGGCTTATACCTTTAAGTCGTGCCTCGACACGTAGGAGGTATAGTCCCATCCTGGGCATTACAAGTTGGTATTCAGAGCCTTCTCCGACCTAGAAGCCCCCACTGATTGATCGAATCGTTGACGGTTGAGTCTAGGCACACACTTGAAAATGTTTTGAGTCCTATATATATCGGAGAGTAGGATTTCTTTT
>LR738709.1:577587750-577717144 GCA_902687465.1 Secale cereale
TATATATATATATATATATATATATATATATATATATATATATATATATATATATATATATATATATATATATATATATATATATATATATATATATCGGAGAGTAGGATTTCTTTTGCTCCTCATCTCTTTTCACTCTGGTGAGGACTCCTGACGATTACTCTTGTCTCTTCTACTCTCAAAAATGCACCAAATTTTTTTAGGATCACGCGAGTATTGTTTGGATTGTTCCGATGTCTTTGTGACGAGAACATTGTTCTCGATGCCTCCTGTCATTAGGGGTTGTGGCAGTGTCCCGGGGAGTTGAGCTCCGAGGTGTTGTCGTCACAAATATATCGCATCAGTTCTAGAATACTTAAGACGGCCGACATCGAAAACTCTCCTATGCAGTTAGTGGCAAGATAACCCCGACATCACCTAGTACTGGGGAGGTAGTTCGGGAGTATTGCCATAGCTTGTATAGTGGATGCGTTTCGAAGGTCAGAGGTAAACGGTTTCCGGAAATAACTGGTTATGTGTTGAAGGATGGATACAGCTGGATGTAGGATTAGAGTTGAGTGCGCGGTGCTTCCCCTGTATCCCCAACACCTGATTGCATAACTGGAAACTTTCGGAAATTAATAGGTGGGTTCATCCAGTAGCTCGTAGGCATTCTTCCAACGAATGCATGATATGGATTTCGGGGTTCTACATTGAGTGAAGTGGTTTTATGGGCTTGTTCCGATCGGGAGTTGCATCTTAAAGGGTCCTTGGCTATGCTGATCCGGGGATTGCAAAACCCTTTTGTAACACGTTCCATGATCTTTCAGCACGAATATGTCGAATGAAGCTTCTATCTTGTATTTGTTCTATCTGATCCTTGTTGTTTTATTTACCTTTTGTTCTCCAAGCGGCTTCTCGACAAGTTGATGTAACTGCGGATTTCATTCGTTCAATTCTCTGTTCGAATGATATTGTGAAGATTATGTTGCAACATATCTATCCTTTGTTTTGTTTTGATTCTGGTATTCGAGTTGCTTCGATGTCAAATGCTGATTCCATACCTTTTCCTAATCGGTGTTCTCATATTTCTATGGGAGTGCTAATCCTTCGTGATCATCGAGATTTTCATGTAAATCCTTTTCAACCGGCGTGCTTTGCTTCAAGTTAATCCGATCTCTTCATCATTGGCAAGATTAACTCTTAGTCTTTTCTCAATGGTGTCTATTTTATTCATCCCAAGTTGTCTTGTTTTTCCCACCCTCCCACCCTTTTCTTATGGAGCCAGAATTCTTAATCAAGTATCCATTTTATTCATGTGATGTTTCTTCATTCATTTCCTTCAATGTTCTTATCCGGTGATTTATCGTGAAGATGCTCAAGATCTTCGAGTTTTTCATTCTTTGTTCTCATATTCTGTCGGTGGATGTAATTCAAGCTTTCGGTGTTGATCTTATCCTTTTCCTCATTTCACAATGCTTTCTTATTCCGGTGCACCAATTAATCATTCTCCTCTTGCTATTCATATCCGGAGTGCTCAAAATTCGTGTTTCCATTCTTAATCCGTTCAAGCTATTTTGAGGATTATCATCTTTGTTTTCTCATTCAAGCCAATTAATTCAACCGGTGCAATATCTCTTAAGCAATCTTTTTCAACGGTGATTTCTTTAGTGGGCCTTAACCCACAGGTCTTTTTTCAGGATCTTACCTGACTCTCCTAATTTTTCCGGAGTTATTCTAAAATTCTTTTCAAAGTGTGACATAAGTATGAATCCCATCAGTCACATGCCTTCTCCAAGATCGCTTTCAAATTCTTTTTCACCATTGGTTCAACCTTTTAATTCTTCATTACGGAGGGCCTATACAATTCATGGTGGTGTATCTCATGGTCTTCTCAGATTTTAAAGACCGAAGACGAGTTTCTCTTAAATCCTGGCCCGTTCTCTTCAAGATTCGTGGTTCTAGCTTCATGTCATCTGTTCCGATTGTGAGGAATTATTTTCTTAACCATCCGAAGCATTTCATGAATTCTTTCCATTGTGATCCTCCGAAGGCCATCATTTCAGAATATTTCTTCGTTCTCAGTTTGCAACTTCGTCCTCCAAATATTCTTCATTGATGTCTCTTCGTTCGTCTCCATATGTTTTACGGTGGTTCTTTCAAGATTACCCTTCCGTTGTTATCGTTTTAATTCATTCGTTCTTTTCATAATCCTACCGGTGGTTCGTTGAAGATTTACCCAAGCTTGTGCTAGATCTCTCTTTAATTCTTTGTAACGAGAATAAGTAGTATGCCAAATCCTTTGGTTGTCATCAATTTAAATTGGTGAAGGATATGCATAACATAAACCTTATTCTAGTTTCTTCCAAGAGGTTAATTCCTTTTCCTTCGGAGCTTGTTCATCATATCATATTCTCGGTCCTAAGTTGTTCATCTTGTTTTCCGGAGCTTCAAGTTATTTCTGATATATCATTTCAAATCTACATCTAATTCATCGCATGCCTTGAATCTTATTCTTTTCATCTTTCACTTCTCATGCTTTCATTACCGGAGTTTTCATGGTGGGTCATCAAGATTTAATTCATCCTCGAAGTTTTCATCAAGATTCTTGTTGGAGCTCAAGATTTCTTCATCATGCTTTCCAATTGCAATCCTTTCTACCTTATCTTTTCAGATGGTGTTATGTCATTCTTGACAATTTCCCTTCAAGTTTCATGATTCACAAGTTGTCAGGAATGAGATATTTATAACCATCATTTTCTTTGTTCAGGAAATCTTTCAACCCTTCAATCTATTTGTTGGAGTAATCTTGGGTTATATTTCACCTAAAACCTTTCCTTGAGAATTGTTGCTATTATGGTGCTTACAAATGACCCAAGTTCTTCATTTATCCTCCCGGTGAAAGTTTTTCGTCTCCTTGTTGATCTCAGTCCAATCAATTGTTTCCGTTAGTGGCTGGTTGTCACCTCTTAATTTTGAGATGTTTTCCATAAGCCCACATCAAGCTTATTCATTTTCGTTGTTGATTTTTCCATCAACCCCATTCAACCCTTCTTTGTAAGGAGGATTTCCTAATTCATTTGTGGGAGAAGTTGTCATTTTTCTTCTCCATTCTTTTCTTTCATTCATCTATATTCTATTCTTTCATTCCGGAGGCATTGTGATATTGCCATTTTTGTCCCATATTCTCGTTTTTATCAAGATCATATTCTCCCTTGCTTGTCTATTTAACCGAAGTGTCGTGACCTCCATTCTAGTTCTCTCATCTTTCCATGTTTTGCCTCTCTTTTCAACCGGAGTGCTGTCTGAATCTTTCTTACCCCTTGTGTCATTCTTTCAATGTTTCGGAGGCAATATGCTGTCGATTTCTTCAAGTATCATTACATCTTCTCAAGTTCTTGTTAATTCCTTCCATTTTCAGACGGAGTGTTGTCCAAATTATGTCATTCTTATTCCTTGGCTGTACCGTTGCAGTTTCATATTCTTTTGGTTCGTGAGCTCTTGTTTCATGTCTTTCAACCTTCAAGGTTCTCATTGTGTTCCTTGTTCCTCCTTTTACCGGAGTGTATTCATCTCCGTCCACCTATGTTGCATTGTTCTTTCAACTTGTTTAACCTCTCAAGGTTCGTGGTTTCACTCGTCTGTCAAAGAAGCAACTTTGTTTTACCTCTTCCTCTTCCGTTTTTACCCGGTGCTATCTCTAGGATCTCGGGTCGAGATCCTCTGTTAGTGTGGGAGAGTTGTGACGCCCGAAGACCGACGTCCCAGAAGATTCCAGATGTTCCGGGTTCTCCCGTGTGTTTCTTTTGTGCTTGTGTTATTTATTTTGCTTTGCATCATGTCATCATGCCATCATGTCATTAATCATTGCATCTCAACTTAAATAAATCGTGTGGACCTTTGGTCCATTTAAATCGAGGGAAGGATGACTTCCCTTTATAACATATAAAAGCCTCTCAATATTATTAGGGAGCTATATTAAATATTCCATTTATTTGGAATTAACCAACACACTTGCATATTTTCCCCATGCCTTCTCTTTCTCTTTTCTTGCCTCTCCTATTTTTCGTGGACCGTGGACATTTTTGCGAGTCCAGGAAAAATATTCCCTTGCCCAGATTCCACCTCTACCATCTCCTTCTTTTACTTCTCTTAGGTTTTGTTTTTTTATTTATTTACTTGAGAGGGACCGAGCAGCCCAACAGCCTAGGCCAGCCACTGTCCTCCCTGGCCCATCTCCTCCCGCGGCCTCATTCAGTCCGGCCCTTCTCCACCTTGGCCCAAGGCCAATCCCTCCCCACGGCCCGATTTCCCTTCGTAACCCTAGCGCACCGATCCCCTCGTCTCACCCCTCGATCCTCCCAGCGCGCCGCAGCCCCTGCCTTCCTCTCGCTCGCCCGACCCCGCTCCCTCCTCCCTTTGATCTCCCCCTGCCTTCCTCTCGTCCGCCCAGGACGCCGCGTCGGTCCCTTCCAGCAAGGCCCGAGCGCGCCGCGCCCCTCCTCTCCAGGCCGCACACCGGCCCCCAACCTCGATCCCCCAAGCCGACGCGCCCGTCCTCGCGCATGGCCCCTGCGCCCGAGCCCCATCGCCTCCTCCGCGGCCTCGCCTCCTCCAGGCGCCGAAGCGATGCTGGCCTCCTCCACCTCGCTGGAGCACAGCGCCGCTGTGCCTCCGCCCCGCCACCGTCGTCGTACACCAGGGACCGCGCCGCCCCGTCCTCAAGGCCGCAGCCCCGACGCACCCTCCGTCGCCAAGGCCCCGCCTTCTCGCCATGGTCGCCCCCGTCTCGATCTCCAGCGCCGCGGCCCACCTCTGCTTCGTCACCGCACTGCTGGCCCTCCTCCTCGCTGCTCCGAGACCGCCAAGTATTGCTGCTGCTCCTGCCGGTCATGGTGCTGCCATGATGCCTACGCGTCTTTTGTTTGCTCCTCGGTTGCCCCGTCGACCTTGCTTTCGTTCAGCTCCTTGCTGCCATGTTCCTCTTCCAGAGACGCCAAGTGCACGGAGTCCCCTGCCTCGACCCCCGAACCGAGACGCCAAGACTCGTATCCAAACCTTCAAGCATCTTCTCCGAGGATTTTGCAAAGTACCACGACGATGCGTCAAGTTCCACTACACCAACATGAGTACCACGACGCCCGGAGCCATCGGAACCATCAAGTACATCTACGAAACGAAGTTCGACTACTTCCACTACCGTCGCCAAGTCCCGAGACCGGCAAGTCCGAAGACCCCAAGTACCACTACGTCTGATGCCGCGACAAGTACCTCTCCGAAACGGAATGTGAACGACTACTTCCACTACGACCGACTTGTGAACGGCTACTTCCCTCTACGAACGTGTACCACGACTCGAGAGAACGACTACTTCCACTACGTCCCTCGACGACTCGAACCCCTCCGAGAACGAACGCTTCGAAGGTATAACCCCGTGACGATGACCCGTGGACGAATGTTTGTGTTGTATGAGATGCTCCACTTGTGTGCTCCGTGCCCGAATCGTCTTTTGTCTTGCTCCTCGGTTGCCTCGTCGCCGACTCGTGGGAACCCGGTCACGGGATCACCCCACCTTTCATCTTGTTCCGATCACTCACGCCACCTTCCTTTTGCACCGGTCTCTCAATGAGTTACCGGAACCGAGTTGTTGCCGTGCATCATTTTTGGATTGTTGCCGTGTCACCCTTTCTTTCCACCACGGTGACATATACTCCTTATCTCTTCATGTTCACTTTTTATAAACTTGCATAAAACTTGATCATGTCATCCGCATCATGTTAACAACATTATATGTGTGAATTGTTGTCTGCTTAAAATTACTAAACATGCATATGGGGTTTTCCGGAATTGTTGTTTGTCAATCCGGCCTCATTTAAACTTGCCTAGATAGGTAGTTTACTTTCGATTCACCTCTTGCCATGTTAACAAACATTTAATCTTGTCTTGTAAATAAACGGGAGTCAACCAAATAAATAAAATGTGGTGTTTCGTCAATATGCAACTCGTTGCATATTGAGCTCCACTTAACTTGTAGTACTTGTTTGTGCATTTTGCCATTTCCATGCATATTTAAACCGGACATGCATCATACTTGGATGTGCATCGTATGCCATGTTTATGCTTGTGTGTTTACCGTGTTGTTTGCTTCTTTCCGGTTGCTTCTCTTGTTAGCTTCGGTTTTGTTCCGGGGTTGTGAGGATTCGCTCGACTATGTTGCTCCGTCTACTTCATGGACTTGTTCTTCTTCCTTGCGAAATCCCAGGCAAGATGATCATACCCTTGGATACCTTTACTACCATTGCCATGCTTAGTTGTCTCGATGCTATCGTTACATGTCGCGCTACCCATCTTTTTATGTCAGCCTCTCCTTGTTGCCATGAAACCTCTAACCTTTGACACCTTCCTAGCAAAACCACTGTTTGGCTATGTTACCCGCTTGCTCAGCCCCTCTTATAGCGTTGTTAGTTGCAGGTGAAGATGAAGATCGTTCCAGGAGGGAACTTGTTGTTGGAATATCACAATATCTATTATTATTATTAACACACCTATATACTGGGCATGGGTGGAAGGCTTGGCCTTTTGCTCGGTGTTTTGTTCCACTCATGCCACCTTAGGCGCCGATAAACCAGCATTATGTTCCTTGATTTTGCGTTCCTTACACGATGGGTGGATGGGGACCCCTTGACAGTTCGTCTTTGAATAAAACTCCTCCAGCAAGGCCCAACATTGGTTTTAATTTGCCTCATAATAACAACTTAATTAATTAATTAAATTTGCATAGGGGGTCGCGTCCCCGGGTTCTTAATTCTACATAACAGGGGGGCCAGTGATGATGGTGTTGGTCCCAAACGGGGGTTCTGCGGGGCCACCACGGGGAAACTCGAGGTTTGGTTTTACTCGTACTATCACCCATCCGGTCGTGGCCTGAGACGAGATACGCGCGGCTACTATCAGGGTGTCGAAACACCGGGAGGTCTTGCTGGACTTGTTTTACCAATGTCGAAATGTCTTGTGCACCGGGATGCCGAGCCTGATCGGATTTCCCTAAGATAAGGGGTGATGATATTATATTTATCACTTCAGCTAATCGTGAGAGCTTGTGATGGGCTAAGTTGGGACACCCCTGCAGGGTTACGATCTTTCGAAAGCCGTGCCCGCGGTTATGTGACAGATGGGAATTTGTTAATGTCCGGTTGTAGAAAACTTGACAGATGATCCGAAGTAAAACACACAAATGTGTGAGTAACCGTGACTGTCTCTTTTCACTTTGATAAGAGAACACGGTGGGGTTATGTTTGATTCGTATGTAGTTCAGGATCTTTAGCGATCACTACTAGTTGCGACCGTTTGCGTAGATGCTCATCTTACTCTTGTACTCGTAAGCTAGCCACCATATTATGCTTAGCCGCTGCTGCAACCTCACCACTTTACCTCTTCCTACCCATAAAGCTTTGCTAGTCTTGATACCCATGGTTATGGGATTGCTGAGTCCTCGTGGCTCACAGATACTACAACACCAGATGCAGGTTCAGCCGAGAATGATGCAGGAGATGGTTCAAGTACTTCACTGGGAGCTCGATGAAGAGAGTGGTCGTATGCTTGTGACGTTTTCGACGGTCAGTAGTGGTTTCTACTAGGGGCGATTCAGACCTGTGGCTTTATGTTGTTTTGGTATCTTTCTTTTGTATCTTTGCCCGTAGTCGGGTTGTGATGTTTTGAATGATGTTTTGCTTATGTAATGTATTGTGTGAAGTGGCGAGTGTAAGCCAACTATCTCCTTTTGCAATTTAATCCCTCTTTTACATGAGTCGTGCAAAGATACCAAACTTGAGATCATTCCAGAATGGGCTTATACCTTTAAGTCGTGCCTCGACACGTAGGAGGTATAGTCCCATCCTGGGCATTACACCAGACGCGGCCCCTCCTTTTGCTATTCGCATTTGCTCCTTCTGTATCTGCCTTCTCAGGCCGATCTCGACGCCGCGCGACTCGTTTCTTGAATAAAGGGAGAGTTTTATCTGTGTTTCGCGATTTCCGCCGTGTTTTTACGTCAGTTCCTCTTTTCGTTTCGCTTAGCCAAGCCAGGCTACGTCCGCAACCCCGCCCTGTCACTCCTCGCGAACAGGGGCCGAGGCATGGGCACACGTTCTGTCTGGTCCGCTGCCGGACCGCCAACCACTCTTGCGCTCACAGTAGGTACTCGCGAGGCGCACCCAGACGAGGTCGGCGGGCGCTCCGTCCCAACGCGCGACAAGGACTTGAGGCCACAACCTCAGGAGCAAACAAGGGAGTACTTAAAAACCCATCCATACAGTGTTCAATTACATCATCAAAGGTATAAACCTTGTGACACCCGCCTCACCCGGCTTTGGAGCCACAACCAAAAAGTAAATTTATGGCAGGAACTGGATTAAGCATCAACGCCCTCGCCAGAACTGTCGGTGTCGCCCCCCTCAGGCACCGGTGCGTCTTCGATAGCTGGAACGAGCTCCGTCACCAACGCATCCACATGGTCGCTCACCCAATTCTCCGAGGGGCCGACGACCACCGCAGGTGCAGGCTCCAGCAGGGCCTCGAAGTCCGCATGGGAGTCAAGACGGTGCAAGTTGCTGAAGATACGGGAAACCGCGCTCCTTAGGATGTCGCGGCTTTGCTCCTCGACGCGCTGCCGAGCCTTCCTGACCCCGCCTTCAAGGCACTCCACCACCCTGGTAAAGAACCCAAGGTACCCGGCATCGTCATTTACCAGGGGACCAGCGACCCCCGAGCCAAGAAGTTCTCCTAGGGCTCGGCCGGCCCGGTGCCGCAGGGCCTCAAACATCTCCGAGCGGGTGTGCTGCATTCCACGGACTCGTGCAGCCTCCTCAGAGGTTCGAGCTACGAGGGTGGAAACGTCCTCCACTTGCTGGTGGAGGCAGGACAATTCCGCCCTGGCGGCGGCGCGAGCCTTCTCGGACGCTCGCTCGCGGCGCTCCGCCTCAGCACGAGCCTTCTTCGACGACCGTTCGTGACGCTCGGCTGCAACGCGAGCCTTCTCCGACACCTGCAGGCGACGCTCGGCATCCGCCAGGTTACTCTTAAGTACCGTGATCTCCTTCTGGAGCTCCTTGCGATTGTCAGCAAAGCGAGTCTCGTGAAGCCCCAGCTTCTGGCGGTAATCCTTCCGGAGGCGCTCCGCCTCCCAGAAGCCTTCTTCGCCGCGAACTCGCGGTCATCAAGGTTGCCCTCGGCCTCGGCTAGTTGGTGCTCCATCGTCTCTAGGCGCTCGCGCTCCATGCTCAGCTCCATCGCCTCAAGTTCCAGCGCCTCCTCCCATGCCGAGAGGCCAGCGGGACTATCATCGTCAGCCACAGGTGCAGCAAGGGCAACCCTTCGGGCACAAACCTGGCACTCAAGCACGGCGTTTGAAGCTTCGATCTTGCGCTCACGCTCCTCCGTGGCCACGCAGCAGCGCTCGGCGTCTCGAGCCTCCTTCAGGGCACGGTCACAAGCCTCCTGAGCCACGGCGACCGACGCCTCCGCCTTCCTCAGGGCGGTTTCGTGCTGCATCTGGCTTAGGTTGACGACGGCACTCAGCAGGCGCCAACCCCTCGCCAGATGCAGACCCTCGGCCTCGACGCGCTCATCAACTTCAGCAACCTCGACCTCGAGATGCTTCAGGGCATCGGACGCCTCCCGCACAAGGCCATGGCGGACCACACTCCGGCGCACCGCAAGTTCCAGAAGACGACCAGACTCATCCCCGGCACCCGTGTCGCCCAAAGGGGACTCCTCCTCTTCCGCGGGTTCAGTGTGTACCTCGGAGCTAGTTCCGAAGGCGCGCGGCACCTCCGTTGCTGGGAGCAGGTATGGCCTTGACGGACGGACAGCTGCTCGAGCCGCCTGAAGGGCTGGCTGACCCATGGTGAAGGCAAGACCCGGAGCACGGAGCGGGTTCCCGATGTACCAAGAGCTGCCTAGCCCCAAGGACGCTTGGGGGCTGGGGACACGACCTGCGCGATAAGACCCGGGCGCGACTTCGAGGGCCCGCGCATGGCCTCCTGAAGGCCCGGCTTGGTTCGGAGAAGGGATGCAGGCAGAAGCTCATGCGGGCCTCACCGGGTGACTCATGGATGAAGCATAAGAGACCCTGCAGATCAAGAGGTCAGCGGAACCGCACTAAGACAGACGGGGAGAACCGAAGCACACGCACCTGCTTGGTACAGTCAGCTTCATCCTCTTCAAGGCCCTCGGAGTAGGACCAAAGACACTCCTCAGCCTCCGCCTCTTGCCTAGCGTCGCGAAGGATGACGGGAGGCTGCCTGAGGCAGATATGCCTAGTCCCGGAGCAAGGTCGGAGCAGGTGCCCGCAGCCGACGCCTCGCTCCCTAAGGTGGCGCTTCCCGAACTCGCCTCGACCAGAGGCCGCTGCACCTCCGCCTTGGCTGTTTCAGGAGCCAGCGGCGCCTCAGCGCTCCCCGCCACCTCCACCAACACCGGCGCCGGGGCTTCGTCCACTCGCTCCAAGGATGGGGCCGAACCCAGGCCAGGGGCTCCGCCAGATGCGCCTGCCCCAGAAAGGAAGGACGGGCTTGCGGGCCCGGATACCATCAAGGAATCGTCGCGAGGATTGGTGTAACACCCCAAATTTTTGAGTTGGTTTTTCTTCCAAACTTTTGGCCTTTTTGGAAGAGAGTTGTTTGAGCTTCTCTTAAAACCCTTCTAAAATCCTTTCTGGCCTAGGTTGGTGAGTCTTCTCAAGCTTGGTTTTTGGCCTTGAAGTTTTTCTCTTGTGTTTGGCTCAAGCACAAGTTGAGTTTCAACAGTGGTTGTTTGAATTCTCCCCTTCTTGTTTTGAATCTCTCAAGTTTAACCTTGGACTCATCTCCCTCTCCATCCTTCATCTTGTCAAGACCACAACAGAAATATTTCTCTCCAAGACCCTCTCCACACCTTAGGACAAGTCTTCCATCAATTCCAGTAAGTTTGAACCTTATTGGGATTTTTCTTCTATTTATTTCACTCCAAAACAAATTCTGTCTTTTATAATGGACCTTGGTGATTTACAAAGGAACCACCATTTCCATTTATTTTTTTGACTCCAAACCAACTCTCCTAGATGGTCTTTAGTACCCACAACCTAGATCCATCTTGTTTCACTGGTCCATAGTTCAAAATTTTCAAATTTCACCTGCTGCAAGTTTGGACCAGATTTGCAAAATTTGGTGAAATTCATATTTATCTTCTTCCAAAAATTCTGTGAAAAATCAGGCAGCCTCTAGGTACATCAAAAGGCCACTCCACCAAAAATCAGCTCCAGAAGCACTGCACAAATACCAGGAACATTTCATCAAACACCTAGTCTACACTGTCTGTCAAATTCAGAACTGTTAACTGAAACCGTCGACAGTTCGACAGTTCGTCAGTTTCGCCAGTCTCTTCAGCGCGGCGACAAACCTCGTCTGTACCTCCTTGGCTCGACGCTGCACTGTAGCTTCTCCTTATCCATGCGCCGCACGCTCGCTTGGCAGCTTCTGGCCGTCGGTGGCGCCCTGGCCCGACCGCGCCGGCGACTGCCACGGCCACAGCGCCGCCCGTGGCGGCTGACAGAAGCAACCCCACAGTGCAACGCCGTTTAGCGCCGCCCAAACCACCCCGGAGCCCCGCGTGTCCACCTCCACAGCCAACGCACCCCTGGCACGCCGTCGCCGTGGCCTGGCACGCGCAGAGCGCCGTTTCTGCCGCCGACGTGCTGTGCGGCCGTTCCGTCGTGAAGGAAATATGCCCTAGAGGCAATAATAAAGATGTTATTTTGTATTTCCTTACATCATGATAAATGTCTTTTATTCATGCTAGAATTGTATTAACCGGAAACTTGATACATGTGTGAATACATAGACAAAATAGTATGTCCCTAGTATGCCTCTACTAGACTAGCTCATTGATCAAAGATGGCTATGTTTCCTAGCCATAGACATGAGTTGTCATTTGATCAACGGGATCACATCATTAGGAGAATGATGTGATGGACTAGACCCATCCGTTAGCATAGAACTATGATCGTTTAGTTTTACTGCTATTGCTTTCTCCATGACTTATTCATGTTCCTATGACTATGAGATTATGCAACTCCCGAATACCGTAGGAACACCTTGTGTGCTATCAAACGTCACAACATAACTGGGTGATCATAAAGATGCTCTACAGGTGTCTCCGAAAGTATTCGTGGTGTTGGCATAGATCAAGACTAGGATTTGTCACTCCGAGTGTCGGAGAGGTATCTCTGGGCCCTCTCGGTAATGCACATCATAATAAGCCTTGCAAGCAAATGACTAATGAGTTAGTCACGGGATGATGTATTACGGAACGAGTAAAGAGACTTGCCGGTAACGAGATTGAACTAGGTATAGAGATACCGACGATCGAATCTCGGGCAAGTAACATACCGATGACAAAAGGAACAACGTATGTTGTTATGCGGTTTGACTGATAAAGATCTTCGTAGAATATGTAGGAGCCAATATGAGCATCCAGGTTCCGCTATTGGTTATTGACCGGAGATGAGTCTCGGTCATGTCTACATAGTTCTTGAACCCGTAGGGTCCGCACGCTTAACGTTTGATGACGATCGGTATTATGAGTTTATGAGTTTTGATGTACCGAAGGTAGTTCGGAGTCCCGGATGAGATCACGGACATGACGAGGAGTCTCGGAATGTCCGAGACATAAAGATTGATATATTGGACGACTATATTCGGACACCGGAAGTGTTCTGGAAAGTTTCGGAATTTACCGGAGTGCCGGGGGGGTTACCGGAACCCCCCCGGGGAATGGTGGGCCCTGATGGGCCATAGGGGAGAGAGAGGGCAGCAGCCAGGAGGTGGCACGCCCCCTCCCTAGGAGGAGTCCGAATAGGACTAGGGGAGGGGGCGCGGCCCCTCTTTCCCTCTCCCTCTCCCTCTCTTTCCTTCCCCCCTTTTCCTTCTTTGGTAGATTCCTACTAGGAATAGGATTGCAATCCTATTCCTAGTAGGATTGCAGCCCTAGCCGCACCATAGGAGGGCCGGCCGGCCTCCCCCCTTGCTCCTTTATATACGGGGGTAGGGGGCACCCAAAGACACACAAGTTGAATTGTTCTAGCCGTGTGCGGTGCCCCCCTCCACAGAAACACACCTCGGTCATACCGTCGCAGTGCTTAGGCGAAGCCCTGCGCCGGTAGATACATCATATCCGTCACCACGCCGTCGTGCTGACGAAACTCTCCCGTGAAGCTCAACTGGATCAAGAGCTCGTGGGACGTCATCAAGCTGAACGTCTGCTGAACGCGGAGGTGCCGTACGTTCGGTGCTTGATCGGTTGGATCGCAAAGAAGTTCGACTACATCAACCGCGTCACTTGACGCTTCCGCTTCCGGTCTACGAGGGTACATAGACACACTCTTCCCTCTCGTTGTTATGCATCTGGTAGATAGATCTTGCGTGATCGAAGGAAAATTTTAAAATACTACGTTCCCCAACAATGGCATCATGAGCCAGGTCTATGTGTAGATGATATGCACGAGTAGAACACAATGAGTTGTGGGCGATACTAGTCATACTGCTTACCAGCATGTCATACTTTGCTTCGGCGGTATTGTGACATGAATCGGCCCGGACCGACATTACGCGTACGCTTACGCGAGACTGGTTTCACCGTTATGAGCACTCGTTGCTTAAAGGTGACTGGCGGGTGTCTGTCTCTCTCACTTTAGCTTAATCAAGTGTGGCTATGCCCGGTCCTTGTGAATGTTAAAATAGCACATACTTGACGAAACATCGTTGTGGTTTTGTATGCGTAGGTAAGAACAGTTCTTGCTAAGCCCGTAGCAGCCACGTAAAACTTGCAACAACAAAGTAGAGGACGTCTAACTTGTTTTTGCAGGGCATGTTGTGATGTGATATGGTCAAGACATGATGAGTTATATGGTTTTGTATGAGATGATCATGTTTTGTAATGTTATCGGCAACTGGCAGGAGCCATATGGTTGTCGCTTTATTGTATGAAATGCAATCTCCATGTAATTGCTTTACTTTATCACTAAGCGGTAGCGATAGTCGTAGAAGCAATAGTTGGCGAGATGACAATGATGCTACGATGGAGATCAAGGTGTCACGCCGGTGACGAAGGTGATCATGACGGTGCTTTGGAGATGGAGATCAAAAGCACAAGATGATGATGGCCATATCATGTCACATATTTCGATTGCATGTGATGCTTATCTTATTATGCTTCTTATTTTTCTTAGAACGACGGTAGCATTATAAGATGATCCCTTACTAAATTTCAAGGTATAAGTGTTCTCCCTGAGTATGCACCGTTGCGAAAGTTCGTCGTGCCGAGACACCACGTGATGATCGGGTGTGATAAGCTCTACGTTCAAATACAACGGGTGTAAGCCAGTTTTGCACACGCAGAATACTCGGGTTCAACTTGACGAGCCTAGCATATGCAGATATGATCTCGGAACACTGGAGACCGAAAGGTCGAGCGTGAATCATATAGTAGATATGATCAACATAAGATGTTCACCATTGAAGCTACTCCATCTCACGTGATGATCGGACATGGTTTAGTTGATTTGGATCACGTGATCATTTAGATGACCGGAGGGATGTCTATCTAAGTGGGAGTTCTTTAAATAATATGATTAAATTGAACTTTAATTTATCATGAACTTAGTCCTGATAGTTTTTGCATATCTATGTTGTTGTAGATCAATGGCCCGTGCTATCGTTCCTTTGAATTTTAATGCATTCCTAGAGAAAGCTAAGTTGAAAGATGATGGTAGCAATTATACGGACTGGGTCCGTAACTTGAGGATTATCCTCATTGCTGCACAGAAGAATTATGTCCTTGAAGCACCGCTAGGTGACAAGCCCCCTCCCGCTAATGTAGACGCTTTGAACGTCTGGCAGTCGCGGTCTGATGACTACACGATAGTTCAGTGTGCCATGCTTTACGGCTTAGAACCGGGACTTCAACGATGTTTTGAACGTCATGGACCATATGAGATGTTCCAGGAGTTGAAGTTAATATTTCAAGCAAATGCCTGGATTGAGAAATATGAGATTTCCAATAAGTTCTACAGCTGCAAGATGGAGGAGAATAGTTCTATCAGTGAACACTTGCTCAGAATGTCTGGGTACTACAATCATATGACTCAACTTGGTTGCAAAGTTGATGAAGATAGTGTTATTGATAGAGTTCTTCAATCACTGCCACCAAGCTATAAAGGCTTCGTGATGAACTATAATATGCAAGGGATGCAAAAGACAATTCCCGAGCTCTTCGCTATGCTCAAGGCTGCGGAGGTAGAAATCAAAAAGGAGCATCAAGTGTTGATGGTTAACAAGACCACTAGTTTCAAGAAAAAGGGCAAGGGAAAGAAGGGGAACTTCAAGAAGAATAGCAACAAAGTTGCTACTCCCACGAAGAAACCCAAGTCTGGAGCCAAGCCTGAAACTGAGTGCTTCTACTGCAAGGGGACTGGACACTGGAAGCGGAACTGCCCCAAGTATTTGGCGGATAAGAAGGATGGCAAGGTGAACAAAGGTATATGTGATATACATGTTATTGATGTGTACCTTACTAATGCTCGTAGTAGTACCTGGGTATTTGATACCGATTCGGTTGCTAATATTTGTAACTCGAAACAGGGACTGCGGATTAAACGAAGATTGGCTAAGGACGAGGTGACGATGCGCGTGGGAAATGGTTCCAAAGTCGATGTGATCGCCGTCGGCACGCTACCTCTACATCTACCTTCGGGATTAATTTTAGACCTAAATAATTGTTATTTGGTGCCAGCGTTGAGCATGAACATTATATCTGGATCTTGTTTGTTGCGAGACGATTATTCATTCAAATCAGAGAATAATGGTTGTTCTATTTTAATGAATAATATCTTTTATGGTCATGCACCCTTGAAGAGTGGTCTATTCTTATTGGATCCTAATTGTGGTGATACACATATTCATAATATTGAAACCAAAAGATGCAAGGTTAATAATGATAGTGCAACTTATTTGTGGCACTGCCGTTTAGGTCATATTGGTGTAAAGCGCATGAAGAAACTCCATAGTGATGGACTTTTGGAATCACTTGATTATGAATCACTTGGTGCTTGCGAACCATGCCTCATGGGCAAGATGACTAAAACTCCGTTCTCCGGAACTATGGAGCGAGCAACAGATTTGTTGGAAATCATACATACTGATGTATGTGGACCAATGAGTGTTGAAGCTCACGGCGGGTATCGTTATTTTCTGACCTTCACTGATGATTTGAGCAGATATGGGTATATCTACTTAATGAAGCACAAGTCTGAAACATTTGAAAAGTTCAAAGAATTTCAGAGTGAAGTAGAGAATCATCGTAACAAGAAAATAAAGTTTCTACGATCTGATCGTGGAGGAGAATATTTGAGTTACGAGTTTGGTCTTCATTTGAAACAATGTGGAATAGTTTCACAACTCACGCCACCCGGAACACCACAGCGTAATGGTGTGTCCGAACGTCGTAACCGTACTTTATTGGATATGGTGCGATCTATGATGTCTCTTACCGATTTACCACTATTGTTTTGGGGTTATGCTTTAGAGACAGCTGCATTCATGTTAAATAGGGCACCATCTAAATCCGTTGATACGACACCTTATGAACTATGGTTTGGCAAGAAACCAAAGTTGTCGTTTCTTAAAGTTTGGGGCTGCGATGCTTATGTGAAAAAGCCTCAACCTGATAAGCTCGAACCCAAGTCGGAGAAATGTGTCTTCATAGGATACCCAAAAGAGACTGTTGGGTACACCTTCTATCACAGATCCGAAGGCAAGATATTCGTTGCTAAGAATGGATCATTTCTAGAGAAGGAGTTTCTCTCAAAAGAAGTGAGTGGGAGGAAAGTAGAATTTGATGAGGTAATTGTACCTTCTCCCGAATTGGAAAGTAGTACATCACAGAAAATTGTTTCAGTGATTCCTACACCAATCAGTGAGGAAGTTAATGATGATGATCATGAAACTTCGGATCAAAATTCTGCTGAACGTCGTAGATCAACCAGAGTACGTTCCGCACCAGAGTGGTACGGCAACCCAGTTCTGGAAGTCATGTTACTAGACCATGATGAACCTACGAACTATGAGGAAGCGATGATGAGCCCAGATTCCGCAAAATGGCTTGAGGCCATGAAATCTGAGATGGGATCCATGTATGAGAACAAAGTGTGGACTTTGGTTGACTTGCCCGATGATCGGCAGGCCATCGAAAATAAATGGATCTTCAAGAGGAAGACCGACGCAGACGGTAATGTTACTGTTTACAAAGCTCGACTTGTTGCGAAAGGGTTTCGACAAGTTCAAGGAGTTGACTACAATGAGACTTTCTCACCTGTAGCGATGCTTAAGTCTGTCCGAATCATGTTAGCAATTGCCGCATTTTATGATTATGAAATCTGGCAAATGGATGTCAAAACTGCATTCCTGAATGGATATCTCAAAGAAGAGTTGTATATGATGCAACCAGAAGGTTTTGTCGATCCAAAAGGTGCTAACAAAGTATGCAAGCTCCAGCAATCCATCTATGGACTGGTGCAAGCATCTCGGAGTTGGAATATATGCTTTGATGAGGTGATCAAAGCATATGGTTTTATACAGACTTTTGGAGAAGCCTGTATTTACAAGAAAGTGAGTGGGAGCTCTGTAGCATTTCTAATATTATATGTGGATGACATATTATTAATTGGAAATGATATAGAATTTTTGGATAGCATAAAAGGATACTTGAATAAGAGTTTTTCAATGAAAGACCTCGGTGAAGCTGCTTATATATTAGGCATCAAGACCTATAGAGATAGATCAAGACGCTTAATTGGACTTTCACAAAGCACATACCTTGATAAGATTTTGAAGAAGTTCAAAATGGATCAGTCAAAGAAAGGGTTCTTGCCTGTATTACAAGGTATGAAGTTGAGTAAGACTCAATGCCCGACCACTGCAGAAGATAGAGAGAAAATGAAAGTCATTCCCTATGCCTCAGCCATAGGATTTATCATGTATGCAATGCTGTGTACCAGACCTGATGTGTGCCTTGCTATAAGTCTAGCAGGAAGGTACCAAAGTAATCCAGGAGTGGATCACTGGACAGCGGTCAAGAACATCCTGAAGTACCTGAAAAGGACAAAGGATATGTTTCTCGTATATGGAGGTGACAAAGAACTCGTCGTAAATGGTTACGTCGATTCTATCTTTGACACTGATCCGGATGACTCTAAGTCACAAACCGGATATGTATTTTTATTGAACGATGGAGCTGTCAGTTGGTGCAGTTCCAAGTAGAGCGTCGTGGCGGGATCTACGTGTGAAGCGGAATACATAGCTGCTTTGGAAGCAGCAAATGAAGGAGTCTGGATGAAGGAGTTCATATCCGATCTAGGTGTAATACCTAGTGCATCGGGTCCAATGAAAATCTTTTGTGACAACACTGGAGCAATAGCCTTGGCGAAGGAATCCAGGTTTCACAAGAGAACAAAGCACATCAAAAGACGCTTCAATTCCATCCGCGATCTAGTCAAGGAGGGAGACATAGAGATTTGCAAAATACATACGGATCTGAATGTTGCAGACCCGTTGACTAAGCCTCTTCCACGGGCAAAACATGATCAGCACCAGGACTCCATGGGTGTGAGGATCATCACTCTGTAATCTAGATTATTGACTCTAGTTCAAGTGGGAGACTGAAGGAAATATGCCCTAGAGGCAATAATAAAGATGTTATTTTGTATTTCCTTACATCATGATAAATGTCTTTTATTCATACTAGAATTGTATTAACCGGAAACTTGATACATGTGTGAATACATAGACAAAATAGTATGTCCCTAGTATGCCTCTACTAGACTAGCTCATTGATCAAAGATGGCAATGTTTCCTAGCCATAGACATGAGTTGTCATTTGATCAACGGGATCACATCATTAGGAGAATAATGTGATGGACTAGACCCATCCGTTAGCATAGCACTATGATCGTTTAGTTTTACTGCTATTGCTTTCTCCATGACTTATACATGTTCCTATGACTATGAGATTATGCAACTCCCGAATACCGTAGAAACACCTTGTGTGCTATCAAACGTCACAACGTAACTGGGTGATCATAAAGATGCTCTGCAGGTGTCTCCGAAAGTATTCGTGGTGTTGGCATAGATCAAGACTAGGATTTGTCACTCCGAGTGTCGGAGAGGTATCTCTGGGCCCTCTCGGTAATGCACATCATAATAAGCCTTGCAAGCAAATGACTAACGAGTTAGTCACGGGATGATGTATTACGGAACGAGTAAAGAGACTTGCCGGTAACGAGATTGAACTAGGTAAAGAGATACCGACGATCGAATCTCGGGCAAGTAACATACCGATGACAAAAGTAACAACGTATGTTGTTATGCGGTTTGACCGATAAAGATCTTCGTAGAATATGTAGGAGCCAATATGAGCATCCAGGTTCCGCTATTGGTTATTGACCGGAGATGAGTCTCGGTCATGTCTACATAGTTCTCGAACCCGTAGGGTCCGCACGCTTAACGTTTGATGACGATCGGTATTATGAGTTTATGAGTTTTGATGTACCGAAGTTAGTTCGGAGTCCCGGATGAGATCACGGACATGACGAGGAGTCTCGGAATGTCCGAGACATAAAGATTGATATATTGGACGACTATATTCGGACACCGGAAGTGTTCTGGAAAGTTCCGGAATTTACCGGAGTGCCTGGGGGGTTACCGGAAGACCCCGGGGGAATGGTGGGCCCTGATGGGCCATAGGGGAGAGAGAGGGCAGCAGCCAGGAGGTGGCGCGCCCCCTCCCTAGGAGGAGTCCGAATAGGACTAGGGGAGGGGGGCGCGGCCCCTCTTTCCCTCTCCCTCTCCCTCTCTTTCCTTCCCCCCTTTTCCTTCTTTGGTAGATTCCTACTAGGAATAGGATTGCAATCCTATTCCTAGTAGGATTGCAGCCCTAGCCGCGCCATAGGAGGGCCGGCCGGCCTCCCCCCCTTGCTCCTTTATATACGGGGGCAGGGGGCACCCAAAGACACACAAGTTGAATTGTTCTAGCCGTGTGCGGTGCCCCCCTCCACAGAAACACACCTCGGTCATACCGTCGCAGTGCTTAGGCGAAGCCCTGCGCCGGTAGATACATCATATCCGTCACCACGCCGTCGTGCTGACGAAACTCTCCCGTGAAGCTCAACTGGATCAAGAGCTCGTGGGACGTCATCAAGCTGAACGTGTGCTGAACGCGGAGGTGCCGTACGTTCGGTGCTTGATCGGTTGGATCGCGAAGAAGTTCGACTACATCAACCGCGTCACTTGACGCTTCCGCTTCCGGTCTACGAGGGTACGTAGACACACTCTTCCCTCTCGTTGCTATGCATCTGGTAGATAGATCTTGCGTGATCGTAGGAAAATTTTAAAATACTACGTTCCCCAACATGACGTGCTTAGATAGGATCACTTCGTGATCATTTTGACGTCCGTGGCACTTCTCTTCTCTCTCTAAACACGTAAGCTAGTGCTAGTGCAGCTGCAACCTTTATTTCTTCAGCCTTGTTCCACACCCAAGGCTTAGATAGTTTTGTTACCCGGGAACGGGATTGTTGAGTCCTCCGTGGCTCACAGATCCTACACAACACCAGATGCAGGTACTATGGTGAACTACACAGGTGACGGCACAAAGCTGTACTGGGAGTTCGATGAAGAACGCGGGCGATACTACGTGTCTTACCCAGAGGATCAGTAGTGGCTTCTACTAGGGGCGATTCGGACCTTGTGGCTTTATTTATTTGGTATCTTTCATTTGGATCTTCGTCCGTAGTCGGACTGTGATGTTATTTGGATGATGATTTGCTTATGTAATGTTTTGCGTGACGTGGCGAGTGTAAGACAACTACTCTTTTGCAATTTCATCCCTCTTTTACATGAGTCGTGCAAAGATACCATACTTAAGATCATTCTAGTATGAGCTTATACCTTTAAGTCTTGCCTCGACACGTAGGAGGTATAATCTCATACTGAGCATTAGAGAGTAGGAATCCTACTCCTGGCGCGCCCTACATGGCCGGCCGGCCCTCCCCCTTGCTCCTTTATATACGGGGGCAAGGGGACACCCAAGGACACACAAGAAATATTGTTTTAGCCGTGTGCGGTGCCCCCCTCCACAGAAACACACATCGGTCATATCATTGCAGTGCTTAGGCGAAGCCCTGCGCCGGTAGCTTCATCATCTCCGTCACCACGCCATCGTGCTGATGAAACTCTCTCGTGAAGCTCAACTGGATCAAGAGCTCGTGAGACGTCATCGAGTTGAATGCGTGCTGAATGCGGAGGTGCCGTATGTTCGGTGCTTGGATCGGTTGGATCACGAAGACGATCGACTACATCAACTGCGTCACTAGACGCTTCCGCTTTCGGTCTACGAGGGTATGTAGACATACTCTCCCCTCTCGTTGCTATGCATCTAGTAGGTAGATCTTGTGTGATCGTAGGAACTTTTTTGAAATACTACGTTCCCCAACATTATTTGCTTTTCTGTCAATTGCCCAACAGTAATTTGTTTACCCATCGTATGCTATCTTCAAGAGAAAAGCCTCTTGTGAAAACTTTGGCCCCCGGATGTATTTCTATCATATTATTTTCAGATCTATTAAACTAAAAATACAAAAGTACCTTGCTGCAATTTGTTTTACTTTTATTTTATTTGCATCTATCAATCTATTTATTTATCAAATACCATACAATTTAATCTTACACGTAACCTTTGAGGGATTGACAATCCCTTATAGTGTTGGATTGTGAGGATTTGTTGTTTGTGTGCAGGTGTTGTGTACATAGTGTTGCTTGGTTTTTCCTACTGGATTGATAACCTTGGTTTCTTAACTGAAGAAAAAACTTATCTCTATTATACTGCATCATCCTCTCCTCTTCGGCGAAATACCAACATAGATCACAAGTAGCAGGGCATGCCGGCCGGATCTGACTCGATTCTTCCGGCAGGCGGCACGGGTTGGGGCAGCGGCCGGGCGTGGCTGTTGCTCCGGCAGTGGGCGGCGGCACGAGAAGGTCCGGGGGTGCTGGCCTCCCGGTGGCGCGACGGCTTCACGGTGGCCGACAGCTCTGCCCACAGCGGCGCCCGACTTCTCCAGCATCGGCTTGTCTACGGTCGGGCCGTTTCGACCTTCGCTTCATCTCCTCGTTGTCCGGCCCCTACTTGCATCGAAGGGCCAATCCATTCCCAGCTGCGGTCCATCGCAGGACCAAACTCGTCTCGCGCCCGGCGGCAGGACCGAGCTCGTCTCTCGCCCGGTGCTACAGGACGGGGCGATGGTGGCCAGTTTTGTCCGCTCTATTGGGTCTCGGCGCTGGGGGCCGCTCAGGGGTGCAAAAGGCCATTCCTTTCCGCTCGTCTATTTTGTTGGGGTAGCGGCGAGTCTTGGATATCGGGGTGGCGGCCCTTGTGGTGGTAGCGTTATGCTCATGGGCAGAGCTCGTGGCTTGGTGCTGTCCGGCTATCATAGCCACGTGGGCGACATGTTGGCCTTCCGTGCAAGCTGGTTGGCTCCCGTTGAGCAGGTCGCATTCCAACGCAGTCGGTTGCCTCCCGATGAACACGATGTGAAAACCAAACACGATGTTGACCATGACGATGCCGGGGTGTGGCGTTCGGTGGCGGTGAGTGTTGGCCAGGGTGAAAACATGTTCTATCTTCGGACGGACCGACGGTGGTGAAGCTCGTTCCCTTCTTGAAGGCTGTAATGCCCAGGATGGGACTATATCTCCTATGTGTCGAGGCACGACTTAGAGACATAACCCCATGCTGGAATGATCGCAAGTCTGGTATCTTTGCACAACTCATGTAAAAGATGGGGATGGAAAACATAAAATAGTTGGCTTACACTTGCCACGTCACACAAATACAATACATGTCTCAATTATCATCAATAAAACATCACAGCCCTCTAAGGGTAAAATCCAAATGACAAGATACCAAACATAATTAAATCCACAGGTCGGATCGAATCCTAGTAGAAGTCTCCACTACTGATCATCAGGATAACGAACATAGTATCGACTACGCTCCTCGTCATACTCCCAGTCTAGCTCGGTGCCATCACCTGGATAGCTCAGCACTGGACCTGCATCTGGTGTGGTGAAGTAACTGTGAGCCACAGAGGACTCAGCAATCCCGTTCCCGGGTAACAAGACTATTTAAGCCTTGGGAGAGGATAAGGCTGAAGAAAAGAATAAGTGTCTGCAGCAGCAACTAGCACTAGCTTACGTGAGAGAGTGCGAGAAGAGAAGTGCCTCGGTCGAGAGATGATCACGAAGTGATCCTAGCTACAGCTCAACAAACATAACCCCACCGTGTTCAACTCCCGAATCCCTATTCGGAAATTGACAGTCACGGTACACACGCTGATAGTGTATTAGAACAATGTGTCAAGTCATCTACAACCGGATATTAACAAGCTCCCATCTGCCACATAACCGCGGGCACGGCTTTCGAAAGTTCATAACCCTGCAGGGGTGTTCCAACTTGACCCATTACAAGCCCACGATCCGCGGAGTCGCAACTCCAAGGTGGGAAGACCCGAGTATTCTCGGAATCCCGTGCTCAAGATACTCCGAACTAAGGTAAGGCTAATCCAGCAAATCCTCCCGGCGTGCCGACACCCTGATAGTAGCCGCGCGTATCTCGTCTCAGGCCACGACCGGATGGGCGATTCTACAGGTTTTTACCAAACCTCGAGTTTCCTCGTGGTGGCCCCGCAGAACCCCCGTTTCGGACCAACACTCATGTGGAGCACTGGCCCGGGGTTGTTGAATTAAGAAAGAGGGTTAATTACTCCCTATGCAAGTTTATTTAGTTATTAGGCAAATAGTACCAATGTTGGGACTTGCTGGAAAAGACTTAGCACTTAGCGGTTTATCGAGGGGGTCCCATAGCAAATAGTATCAACGGTTTGCATAGGTAGGGTGGTTAAACATGGTCATGGTTACAAGTAGGAGGCTGACAGGAAAGACATGGGCATCGAGGCAAAACTATAGAGCGGAACTACTAGCAATAGGCAAAGATAGTAATGTTATCGGGGTTCGGTCATCTTGCCTGAAGAGTAGTCGTTCAGATCGTAAGAAGGGTCCTCATGCTCAACCTCGTTGGTAACCTCGTGCTCGTACTCGTACTCAGTCTCAGCTTCCGGCTCTAAACAATACAATCACACAAGGCACGAATCAACAAGATGCAATGCGCACACCAAAAATGATGGATGCATGATGGATGCACTATGAGAGCACACGGAGCACGGAAAAATAGCACTCAAGCAAAACACCTCAAAACATGATAACAATATGATATTATGAATCTACGCAGAAAATCAATCAAGTTTCATATAAGACTCGCTGAAAACGGAGCTACGGGCTAAAAGTTATGCCCGAAACAAGAAATAGGCGAAAGCTGAAAATTACAGCAACATAGCAACTTCGGAGCACTAGAAAAATAAGCTACAGCACTCAAACAACATGGCAAAGAGCATGAACATAAACTAGACATACCCTACAGCAAATAAGTCCAAAGGTGCACCCCCAAAGGAGCCACGGATCAATAGCAACAAGCTTGGACATATTGAACTTGACAATAAAATTCTGACAGCAGAATTTTATTGAAACTTTGGAGCAAAAGTTAAACATGCTACAGCCACTTAAATAGGCATGTGAGAACATGAATGGAAAGCCAACAATATATACTACAAGGAACCATCAAGATCCACCCCAAAACTATCATGGTTTGTCCTAGAGCAGCACGCAAACATGGCATCGGAGAATAACAGATTACAGACTTAGTGAAAATCCACTAAGTGTTAAAACAGCAGTTTCATCATGGCATCTAAAAGAGCAAGTTTAAGTCACCTCGAAACTAAACATGGCAAGTGGTAAGCACCACATCAAAGTACACATGATGGTGATTCCGAAACACACAAGCATGCATCATGGAGATAAACACAACGATAGCAATGAGCTCAACAAGATGGCATTTCATAACAAGTTAAACAACTAAACAGCCACATAGCACTTTGCAACGAGGATAACCATGGCACGAATAAATCTATCATGCAACCTAACACAAGCAACATGTAGAGCATGGCAAGACGAACACGTGGACATGTCATTTGCATCATTCGGATAAACGAGCTAAAAGATATCACTATGCAAAGATGGCATAAAAACATCACATAGCAGCAGTTTATACCGGGATGCACTCTTGCAACAGAAAAATAAGCACCTAGATGATCTCTAACATGCATGGCACAATGGAATGAAACGTAGTGCTAGTCACCACGAACGTCTGGACACCTCATTTGCGCAAAACGGAGCATCACACAAGAAGTTATCACAGTTCTAAAAATGCATCAGCACACAAAAATAACACAGGGACTTAGGAGTTTAGAGGCAACCTCAGATCTGGGAAGAAAAGGGTCAACGGGCCTCGGCCCGCGGCGGATCTGCGCGCGGCCCGGCGGATCCGGCGGCGCTGGGAGGCGAAGTGGGCTCCGGCCCGGCTGGGCGCTGGCGACTGGAGGGCCTGGGAGAGGCGGCCCGACGCCTGGAGGCTCGGATGGGCCCAGCGGCGGCCTGCGGGGCGAGGGAGACGGCGGCCTGGCGCTGATGCGGTGCGGGATCGCGAGGCGATCGGCGCGGCCCAGCGGAGGGTCCAGGGATCGGCCCGCTGCGGCTCGATCTGGCGTTGGAGGCCCGCGGTGGCAGATGCAGCCCAGGCGGGGCGGCTGGCCCGGCGCGGGAGCCTGGCGCGGCGCGGCGGCTGAGGGAGGCCTGCGGTCGGGGCGGCTGGAGGCTTCGAGCCTGGCCCAGGTCGAGGCGGAAGACAAGCGAAGGCCCAGGCGGATCGAGCCGGCTCGGCGATTGGATCCAGATCGGGATCCTACCCGATCCGATCTGGCGAGGCGGGCGGCTGCCTTCGATCGACGAGGAGGCGGGCACCGGCGGCGGGGAACTCGATGGCTGCGGCGGTGAGGCCCTGGGGCGGCGGGATCCGGCGGGACCAGGCCGGAGGCGGTGGCGGTGGTGAGGTGGCACTGGTGGGGACGAGATGGCGGCGGTGGTGAGGTGAGAGGAGGCCGGAGATGAGTTCCGGCGAGGTGGTAGGAATTCCGACGAACTCCGGCGAAATTCTGGCGGGATTCCGGCGAGGTGGCTGGCTGGAGGAAGGGGATGAAGTGGGGGCTAGGGTTTCCTTGTTTTGGGGCACAAATTTGGGGGAGTGGACAAATATATAGGCACAAGGAGCTAGGGTTGCCCAAATGGAGTGCGGTTTTCGGCCACCGGATCAGATTTGGATGGCCTAGATGATAGAAGTGGCTAGGAGTGGTTTGGTGGGCTGTTGGAGGGGTGTCTTGGGCCACAAAGTGGAGGCACTTTGAGCCCACACGAATAACTGTTGGTGTAGCCAACGGACTCGAAACGCGACGAGATTTGACAGGCGGGTTACACACAACAAAACAACAACACACGACAAGTCTCGCGCCAAACCGGTAACGTTACACGGCCAAACACCAAAGTAGGCCTACGGGACGCCACGGACACGTGAGGGAGCTCCGGAACGCGAAACGGACAACGGGAAGGAACGCGTGGAACCGGATGCAACCGACAACACAAATGCAATGCGATGCATATGACTACATGATATGAATGAATGCCACACACGCACACAACAAAACGACAAAAACCCGAAAGACAAATAACCCGAAATGGAATAGATGAAGCCGGAGATATATTATATGCCCAAAAGGGAAAGTATTACATCCGGGGCATTACAAACTCTCCTCTACTACAAAAAGATCTCGTCCCGAGATCTAGGACTGGAAAAAGGAAGGGTACTCGGAACGAAGATGATCCTCTCGTTCCCACGTAGCCTCTCGGTCGGTGTGATGTGACCACTTGACTTTCAAGAATTTGATGGACTTGTTGCGGATCTTGCGCTCGGTTTCTTCGAGAATAGCAACGGGATGCTCTCGGTAGGACAGTCTTGTTGAAGATCAATCTCTTCAAACAGAATCATGCGTTCAGGTGCCTTGAAGCATTTGCGGAGTTGAGACACATGGAACACATCATGAACATTGGCGAAGTTGGAAGGGAGCTCAAGTTGATAGGCTAGATCGCCTCTTTTGCCAAGAATCTTGAAAGGCCCGACGTATCTAGGAGCAAGCTTTCCTTTGATACCGAATCTTTGGGTGCCTTTCATCGGAGACACACGGAGATAAACATGATCATCAATGTTGAATGCCAAATCACGATGTTTGCCGTCATAGTAGCTCTTCTGACGCGACTGAGCGGCCTTGAGATTCTCACGTATGACTTTGCACATCTCTTCGGCTTCTGAGATCAAGTCATTGCCAAGAAGTTGACGTTCGCCTGTTTCAGACCAGTTGAGAGGGGTACGGCACTTTCTGCCATAGAGGATTTCAAACGGAGCTTTGCCGGCACTTGCTTGAAAGCTGTTGTTGTAAGAGAACTCGGCAAATGGAAGGCAGTCTTCCCATTTCATGCCAAAAGAGATGACACAGGCTCTGAGCATGTCTTCTAGAATCTGATTCACTCGCTCGACTTGACCACTAGTCTGAGGGTGAAAAGCAGTGTTGAACCTGATCTTAGTGCCCATGGCGGACTGAAAGGAGTCCCAGAACTTCAAAGTGAACAAACTTCCACGGTCTGAGGAGATAACTTGAGGAATGCCATGTAAAGACACAATTCTGGAAGTGTACAGCTCTGCCAATTGAGCTGCATTGATGGATTCTTTGACTGGAAGGAAGTGAGCGACTTTGGTAAGCTTGTCAATCACCACGAAGATAGAATCATTCCCTCGCTAGGATTTAGGAAAGCCAGTGACGAAGTCCATTTCAATGTGGTCGAACTTCCACTCGGGAATAGGAAGAGGTTGGAGAAGACCGGCTGGACGTTGATGTTCTGCTTTCACTCTTCTGCAAACATCACATTCGTTCACGAATTGGGCAATCTCCCTTTTCATGCGTGTCCACCAGTAAGACTGCTTGAGATCTTGGTACATCTTGGAACTGCCAGGATGAATGGAAAGGAGAGAATCATGTGCTTCTTCCATTATGAGCTTCCTGAGATCACCTTTGGGAACAACGAGTCTGTCCTCGAAGAACAAGGTATCCCTCTCATCAACACGAAAGCACTTGTATTTAGGAGTGCCCTTTGCAATACCATGTTTCACCTTCTGCACCATGGCATCACTGAGTTGGGCCTCACGGACCTGATCTTCCAAGGTAGGAGCAACTTGAAGATTTGCAAGAAAACCCTGCGGAACAACTTGGAGGTTGAGTTTCCTGAATGCTTCACAAAGCTCAGGCTGGAACGGCTTGATAAGAAGGCTGTTGCAATATGCCTTTCTGCTCAAAGCATCTGCAATCACATTCGCCTTGCCAGGAGTGTATTCAATGCTGGGATCATACTCTTGGATCATTTCAACCCAACGAGTCTGGCAGAGGTTCAGATTCGGCTGTGTAAAGATGTACTTCAAGCTCTTGTGATCAGTGAAGATGTCGACCTTTCTGCCCAACAACAGATGTCTCCACGTAATCAAAGCATGTACCACAGCTGCAAGCTCGAGATCATGTGTGGGATAGTTCTTCTCACTTGGCTTGAGCTGACGAGAAGTGTATGCCACAATTCTCTTATCTTGCATAAGCACACCACCAAGACCCTGAAGAGAAGCATCACAGAATACTTCATAGGGCTTGGATTCATCTGGAGGAGTAAGAATTGGAGCAGAGACGAGCTTTTCTTTGAGAGTTTTGAATGCCACTTCACACTCTAGAGACCTAAAGTATTTGACATTCTTCTGAAGCAAGTTGGAAAGAGGCTTGGCAATCTTGGAGAAGTTCTCAACGAACCTTCTGCAATAGCTGGCAAGACCCAGAAAACTACGGAGTTGCTTGACGTTCTGAGGAGCTTCCCAGTTGACAATTGCTTCAACTTTCTCGGGATTAACCGCAATACCGTCAGCTGAGATGATGTGGCCCAGGTACAAAACCTTATCGAGCCAAAACTCGCACTTTGAGAACTTGGCATAGAACTTATGCTCTCGGAGTCGATCAAGAACCAGACGTAAGTGCTTTTCGTGATCTTCTTCATTCTTGGAAAACACCAGAATATCATCCAGATACACAAGCACAAACTCGCCGGTGTAGGGGTTGAAGATGTAATGCATCATCCTCGAAAAGGTAGGAGGAGCATTGGCGAGACCAAAGGACATGACGGTATACTCGTATGAGCCGTAGCTCGTTCTGAAGGCCGTCTTGGGAATGTCTTGCTCGCGAATGCGAATTTGGTGATAGCCCATTCGGAGATCGAGCTTAGAGAACACTTTAGCTCCCTTGAGCTGCTCGAAGAGTTCGTTGATGTTGGGGAGCGGATACTTGTTCTTTATTGTCTTCTTGTTCAATGGCCGGTAATCAACGCAAAGACGTTCCGTGCCATCTTTCTTCTTTACAAATAAGACACCACAGCCCCAAGGAGACGTACTAGGCCTGATGAGACCCATACTCTCCTGTTTATCAAGCTGCTTCTTCAACTCCTTCAATTCATCGGGAGAGAGCTTGTACGGACGCCGACATGCTGGCTCAGTACCCGGCTCGAGTTCAATGACGAATTCCACCTGACGGTGTGGAGGCATGCCTGGAAGTTCTTCAGGAAAAATGTCTTGATATTCGTTCACCACCGGAATTTGAGATATGGCATTAATTTCGCCCTTATCATTGAGAGAGAAAAGCCTGATAGTGTTATCCCTGGAGGCGAAGATAATCACATCTTCATCAGGATGAGTCATCTTGACTTCCTTTTGAGCACAATCAATGTGAGCATCATGCTGAGAAAGCCAATCCATTCCGAGGATGAGGTCAATGTCAGAATTACCAAGAACCACCGGATTAGCCAGAAATCGATAATCACCCATGCGAATAGACACATTCGGAGCATACAAGCTAGAATGCATCTGCTTTCCCGGAGAAGAAATAGCCAACTGCCTTGGTAAAGCTGCTGTGGTCACACTATGCTTGGATGCAAATGGGTATGACATGAAAGAATGTGAAGCACCCGAATCAAATAACACTTTAGCTGGAAAAGAGTTAACTGGAAGGTTACCCAAAATCACATCAGAAGAATTCTCCGCTTGCGCTGCATTCATCGGATTCACCCTTGCAGCCTTTGGAATATGCTTGACAATAGCTGTGCTCACAGGCGGAGGAGGTGGAAGACGCTTCGGGTTCGGACATCTGTTGGCATAGTGACCTTTCTGAGTGCATTTGTTGCAAGTCACTTCTGAGAGAGGACGGAAATGAGAACCACTTGACTTGGAGCCTTGAGACTGAAACTGGTTCCTCGACTGGTTGCTCGGGTTGGGTGGGTGGGAGAAACCACGTCCACTAGAGTTCTTGTTGTTGTTGGAGTTGTTGGAGTTGTTGGAGTTGTTGTAGGGAGCTCGAATCACTCGAGGAGGAGGAAGCCAAAATTTATGTTGCTTCGAGACCATCTGAGACGATGAGGAAGAGTGAACGGCATCTCGAATCCTCTTCTTAGAAGCCTCCATCTTAAGCTGAGCTGCCTCTTGTTTCAAAGCCATGTTATAGAATTTGTCGAATTCATCGGGCTCGAACAAGGTGAGAGCAAGTTGAAGTTCATCTTTCAGACCACCACGAAACTGGTAGATTTTGCTCTTGGCGTCAGGAATGTCTTGCTTAGCATAGCGGGCGAGGTTTTGGAACTTGACATTATACTGATAGACTGTCATAGAGCCCTGCTTCAGGTTGCGGAATTGCTCACGCATACCCTCGATGACACTTGTAGGAATATGATGAGAGCGAAAGTCCTTGCAGAAATCCTCCCAAGAGATCACACGACCTGGTCTGGAGTCTTTGTACTGCTGCCACCAGTCAGCTGCTTGGTCTTTGAGTTGGAAGCCTGCAAACTTCACATAATCCTCTTCCTTCATGTTACTGCACTCAAAATACTTCTTTATGTTGGTTAACCAATCTTCAGCATCAAGAGGGTCGACACAGTAACTGAAAGCTTTTGGATTATTGGCCAAGAACTGGTTGAGAGTAGCATGGTGCTGCTGGTTGAAGAAGTTGCCTTGATTCCCTGGAACACCCTGATTAGCTTGATTAGCTTGCATCTGCTGCATCATCTGCGTCAACATCTGGGTGTTCTGAGCTGTAGTCTGCATAATCGCTCTCCAAGCCTCAGACGGAGGAGGAGGGGAAGGAGGACGATCTGGGACCTCTTCACCCTCTGGGTTAGCGTTGGGAACCCTTTTCGGAGCCATCCTGAAATAGATGACCACGAATCAGCAATTGATTGACAGAAGGTATAAGCTGAATCAATGGAATGAATTGCAACAAGTCTTCACAATAATCATTCGAACAATAGGAACGAATGAAATCATTCGAACAAGAGGAACGAATGAAATTCTCAGTTAAATGATAACATCAATCTTCACGAGAAGCCACATAGGGGACAAAAGGTAAAATAAGAAAAACAACAAGGTACGGACGGAAACAAACACAAGATAGGAGCTTCGTTCTAACATCTTTGTGCTGAAAGCATATGAACGCGTTACGAAAGGGTTTTGCAATCCCCGGATCAGCATAGCCAAGGACCCTTTAAGATGCAACTCCCGATCGGAACATCGGTCATAATACCACTTCACTCAATGTAGAACCCCGAACTCGCTAACCTGCATTCGTTGGAAGAATGCCTACGATCTACTGGATAAACCCACCTATGAATTTCCGAAAGATTCCAGTTATGCAATCAGGTGTTGGGGATACAGGGGAAGCACCGCGCAATCAACTCTAAACCTACATACAGCTGTATCCATCCTTCAACACATAACCAGTCTTTCTCGGAAACTGTTTACCTCGGACCTTCGAAAAGCATCCACTATACCAAGCTATGGCAATACTCCCGAACTACCTCCCCAGTACTGGGTGATGTCGGGGTTATCTTGCCACTAACCGTATAGGAGAGATTTTCGATGTCGGACGTCTTAAGTATTTAGTACTGCCGCGATATGCTTGTGACGACAATACCCCGAAGCTCAACTCCCCGGGACACTGCCACAACCCCTAATGTCAGGAGGCATCGAGAACAATATTCTCGTCACAAGAACATCGAAACAATCCCAGAATACTCGCGAGATTCCTAAAAAAAATGGTGCAATTTTTGAAGATAGAAGAGACAAGAGTAGTCGTCAGGAGTCCTCACCAGAGAGAAAGGGGATGAGAAGCAAAGAAATCCTACTCTCCGATATAATATAGGACTCAAAATATTTTCAGTGTGTGCCTAGACTCGACCGTCAACGATTCGATCAATCAGTGGGGGCTCCTAGGTCGGAGAAGGCTCTGAATACCAACTTGTAATGCCCAGGATGGGACTATATCTCCTACGTGTCGAGGCACGACTTAGAGACATAACCCCATGCTGGAATGATCGCAAGTCTGGTATCTTTGCACAACTCATGTAAAAGATGGGGATGGAAAACATAAAATAGTTGGCTTACACTCGCCACGTCACACAAATACAATACATGTCTCAATCATCATCAATAAAACATCACAGCCCTCTAAGGGTAAAATCCAAATGACAAGATACCAAACATAATTAAATCCACAGGTCGGATCGAATCCTAGTAGAAGTCTCCACTACTGATCATCAGGATAACGAACATAGTATCGACTACGCTCCTCGTCATACTCCCAGTCTAGCTCGGTGCCATCACCTGGATAGCTCAGCACTGGACCTGCATCTGGCGTGGTGAAGTAACTGTGAGCCACATAGGACTCAGCAATCCCGTTCCCGGGTAACAAGACTATTTAAGCCTTGGGAGAGGATAAGGCTGAAGAAAAGAATAAGTGTCTGCAGCAGCAACTAGCACTAGCTTACGTGAGAGAGTGCGAGAAGAGAAGTGCCTCGGTCGAGAGATGATCACGAAGTGATCCTAGCTACAGCTCAACAAACATAACCCCACCGTGTTCAACTCCCGAATCCCTATTCGGAAATTGACAGTCACGGTACACACGCTGATAGTGTATTAGAACAATGTGTCAAGTTATCTACAACCGGATATTAACAAGCTCCCATCTGCCACATAACCGAGGGCACGGCTTTCGAAAGTTCATAACCCTGCAGGGGTGTTCCAACTTGACCCATTACAAGCCCACGATCCGCGGAGTCGCAACTCCAAGGTGGGAAGACCCGAGTATTCTCGGAATCCCGTGCTCAAGATACTCCGAACTAAGGTAAGGCTAATCCAGCAAATCCTCCCGGCGTGCCGACACCCTGATAGTAGCCGCGCGTATCTCGTCTCAGGCCACGACCGGATGGGCGATTCTACAGGTTTTTACCAAACCTCGAGTTTCCTCGTGGTGGCCCCGCAGAACCCCCGTTTCGGACCAACACTCATGTGGAGCACTGGCCCGGGGTTGTTGAATTAAGAAAGAGGGTTAATTACTCCCTATGCAAGTTTATTTAGTTATTAGGCAAATAGTATCAATGTTGGGACTTGCTGGAAAAGACTTAGCACTTAGCGGTTTATCGAGGGGGTCCCATACACCCCGACCGTGTTAGGAACGCATAATCAAGGAACATAACACCGGTTTAAACGGTTCCTAACGGCATGAGTGGAACAAATCACCAAGCAAAAGGCTTAGCCTTCCACCCTTGCCAATATATAGATGATTTCATTTATAAGCATTATATAGTGTGATATAACCCAACAAAACTTCAACATGAAGCAAGCATCTTCGATCTTCACCTGCAACTAGCAATGCTATAAGAAGGGCTGAGCGAAGCGTACTTAGCCAAGCAACGGTTTGCATAGGTAGGGTGGTTAAACATGGTCATGGTTACAAGTAGGAGGCTGACAGGAAAGACATGGGCATCGAGGCAAAACTATAGAGCGGAACTACTAGCAATAGGCAAAGATAGTAATGTTATCGGGGTTCGGTCATCTTGCCTGAAGAGTAGTCGTTCGGATCGTAAGAAGGGTCCTCGTGCTCAACCTCGTTGGTAACCTCGTGCTCGTACTCGTACTCGGTCTCAGCTTCCGGCTCTAAACAATACAATCACACAAGGCACTAATCAACAAGATGCAATGCGCACACCAAAAATGATGGATACATGATGGATGCACTATGAGAGCACACGGAGCACGGAAAAAATAGCACTCAAGCAAAACACCTCAAAACATGATAACAATATGATATTATGAATATACGCAGAAAATCAATCAAGTTTCATATAAGACTCGCTGAAAACGGAGCTACGGGCTAAAAGTTATGCCCGAAACAAGAAATAGGCGAAAGCTGAAAATTACAGCAACATAGCAACTTCGGAGCACTAGAAAAATAAGCTACAGCACTCAAACAACATGGCAAAGAGCATGAACATAAACTAGACATACCCTACAGCAAATAAGTCCAAAGGTGCACCCCCAAAGGAGCCACGGATCAATAGCAACAAGCTTGGACATATTGAACTTGACAATAAAATTCTGACAGCAGAATTTTATTGAAACTTTGGAGCAAAAGTTAAACATGCTACAGCCACTTAAATAGGCATGTGAGAACATGAATGGAAAGCCAACAATATATACTACAAGGAACCATCAAGATCCACCCCAAAACTAGCATGGTTGGTCCTAGAGCAGCACGCAAACATGGCATCGGAGAATAACAGATTACAGACTTAGTGAAAATCCACTAAGTGTTAAAACAGCAGTTTCATCATGGCATCTAAAAGAGCAAGTTTAAGTCACCTCGAAACTAAACATGGCAAGTGGTAAGCACCACATCAAAGTACACATGATGGTGATTCCGAAACACACAAGCATGCATCATGGAGATAAACACAACGATAGCAATGAGCTCAACAAGATGGCATTTCATAACAAGTTAAACAACTAAACAGCCACATAGCACTTTGCAACGAGGATAACCATGGCAAGAATAAATCTATCATGCAACCTAACACAAGCAACATGTAGAGCATGGCAAGACGAACACGTGGACATGTCATTTGCATCATTCGGATAAACGAGCTAAAAGATATCACTATGCAAAGATGGCATAAAAACATCACATAGCAGCAGTTTATACCGGGATGCACTCTTGCAACAGAAAAATAAGCACCTAGATGATCTCTAACATGCATGGCACAATGGAATGAAACGTAGTGCTAGTCACCACGAACGTCTGGACACCTCATTTGCGCAAAACGGAGCATCACACAAGAAGTTATCACAGTTCTAAAAATGCATCAGCACACAAAAATAACACAGGGACTTAGGAGTTTAGAGGCAACCTCAGATCTGGGAAGAAAAGGGTCAACGGGCCTCGGCCCGCGGCGGATCTGCGCGCGGCCCGGCGGATCCGGCGGCGCTGGGAGGCGAAGTGGGCTCCGGCCCGGCTGGGCGCTGGCGACTGGAGGGCCTGGGAGAGGCGGCCCGACGCCTGGAGGCTCGGATGGGCCCAGCGGCGGCCTGCGGGGCGAGGGAGACGGCGGCCTGGCGCTGATGCGGTGCGGGATCGCGAGGCGATCGGCGCGGCCCAGCGGAGGGTCCAGGGATCGGCCCGCTGCGGCTCGATCTGGCGTTGGAGGCCCGCGGTGGTAGATGCAGCCCAGGCGGGGCGGCTGGCCCGGCGCGGGAGCCTGGCGCGGCGCGGCGGCTGAGGGAGGCCTGCGGTCGGGGCGGCTGGAGGCTTCGAGCCTGGCCCAGGTCGAGGCGGAAGACAAGCGAAGGCCCAGGCGGATCGAGCCGGCTCGGCGATTGGATCCAGATCGGGATCCTACCCGATCCGATCTGGCGAGGCGGGCGGCTGCCTTCGATCGACGAGGAGGCGGGCACCGGCGGCGGGGAACTCGATGGCTGCGGCGGTGAGGCCCTGGGGCGGCGGGATCCGGCGGGACCAGGCTGGAGGCGGTGGCGGTGGTGAGGTGGCGCCGGTGGGGACGAGATGGCGGCGGTGGTGAGGTGAGAGGAGGCCGGAGATGAGTTCCGGCGAGGTGGTAGGAATTCCGGCGAACTCCGGCGAAATTCCGGCGGGATTCCGGCGAGGTGGCTGGCTGGAGGAAGGGGATGAAGTGGGGGCTAGGGTTTCCTTGTTTTGGGGCACAAATTTGGGGGAGTGGACAAATATATAGGCACAAGGAGCTAGGGTTGCCCAAATGGAGTGCGGTTTTCGGCCACCGGATCAGATTTGGATGGCCTAGATGATAGAAGTGGCTAGGAGTGGTTTGGTGGGCTGTTGGAGGGGTGTCTTGGGCCACAAAGTGGAGGCACTTTGAGCCCACACGAATAACTGTTGGTGTAGCCAACGGACTCGAAACGCGACGAGATTTGACAGGCGGGTTACACACAACAAAACAACAACACACGACAAGTATCGCGCCAAACCGGTAACGTTACACGGCCAAACACCAAAGTAGGCCTACGGGACGCCACGGACACGTGAGGGAGCTTCGGAACGCGAAACGGACAACGGGAAGGAACGCATGGAACCGGATGCAACCGACAACACAAATGCAATGCGATGCATATGACTACATGATATGAATGAATGCCACACACGCACACAACAAAACGACGAAAACCCGAAAGACAAAGAACCCGAAATGGAATAGATGAAGCCGGAGATATATTATATGCCCAAAAGAGAAAGTATTACATCCGGGGCATTACAAAGGCGGCGTCATGGCTCTCATTGCCCGTTGTGTTGCTCCAGGGGAAACTCTTACCCTCGGGGCGGGCGGTGGCGGTGCTCCGGTGTCGTATCCTTCATGAAGGCGGCCCTTTGAAGAACATGGTAGTCGTATACGATTTCATCTCTTCGTAGATACGAGTGGCGTGGTTGTGCGCCTATGTATCCTGCCTTGGTGTGTGCATGTGTTGTGGTGGCGTGCGTTTGTATCGTTGTGTTGATGATCGTTGTTATATATATATAACGGGGCGAAAGCTTTTTTTCAGTAATGTCGACACAAAAGGTTGCTATTAATTATTACCTTGTTATATATGGCCCCATGCCTTGAAATCAGGAAATATTTTGATTCTTTGGAAAATAAGCATCACACATTATTCTTTTGTCCAAATACAAAGTAGTGATTCCACATTGGCAGCTTGTATTCCCTGGAGATAAGCTTGTGACATATGACTGCACCACTGCAGCTATATCAGCTAACAAGTGTCCTCTGAAGCCCTAGAACTTCGCCATAGACCAACCGCCTTTTGCACTTTGAGGACCTACAACATCACTCATTTTGTTCTTTCACAAACCATGTGGGGCGACCGGAATCAGAACACAACCACCGGATTCGCTGTTCGGATCTTGGCAAATTTGCGGCATTTTACGAACCTACCAGCAACTAACCAACCAAAATCGCATCCCTTACAGACAGACATATCCACCATCACTACATTCAGACATAATTTGCTACCCGCTCGAGAAGTTTTGCTCCCAGCACCAACACCTCTCTGTTTTGCTCCTTTAACTGCAGCATAGTCCAATCACAGATCCATCGACACATTAGTATAATCAGTGTCTTCTTATCAAATATCACTCCATTCCTACATTTCCAAATTGTTCAGAACAAAGCAGATACACTAACCAAAACCATTTTCTTGTCATTTTTGTTGAAAGTTTTAACCCAGTTGCCAAAGCAATCTTCAATAGACAATGGGGTCGATCCTAGACCAAAAGTACATTTAACTAAACTCCAAATTAAAGATGCCGCAGAGCAATCAAAAAACAAATGAGTAGCTGTTTCATTTTTGCCACAGAATACACATTTCTCACTACCCTTCCACCCTTTCTTAATAAGGGTGTCCTTGGTAAGAATGCTTTTCTTGTTGACTAGCCACAGGAAAACTTTTATTTTTGCTGGCACTTTTTTTTTTCAAAACGGAGGCATAAGATTTGCCTCATCTATTAAAGGTTTAACAGTAAATTTACCATCAGCATTGAGAGTCCAAATTAACTCATCCTGTCCTGATCCCATTTCCACCTTCCTACATCTCGTTTTCAAGCTAGTCCACATATCCAGGGAGTCCCCATACAAAGCTCTCCTGAATTTAAACACAGACCATCCTTTCTGAATAGCTTCATATATAGTAATATTGTGATCAAAGCATTGAGAGTCCAAATTAACTCATCCTGTCCTGATCCCATTTCCACCTTCCTACATCTCGTTTTCAAGCTAGTCCACATATCTAGGGAGTCCCCATACAAAGCTCTCCTGAATTTAAACCCAGACCATCCTTTCTGAATAGCTTCATATATAGTAATATTGTGATCAAAGCAGACTATAGCCTTGGATAGCTTTCCTTAAGCATTTTATCATCTACCGACACATCCTCCCAGAACCATCCTTTCTGAATAGCTTCATATATAGTAATATTGTGATCAAAGCAGACTATAGCCTTGGATAGCTTTCCTTAAGAATTTTATCATCTACCCACACATCCTCCCAGAACCTAGCTAGTCTTTCTCCCATCCACCAGTTTTTTCTTCACAAATTTATAGAAGATGTCTTTCACTTTAAGCAAGCTATCCCAGAATTGGGAGTCACCAGCTTCTTTCTTCACCCTAGAGATGCACCCATCAGGTACATATTTATTAAGCAGCACTGATTGCCATAAACTAGTTTCCTTCTCCATTTTCCAGAATCACTTAGCCAAAAGCGCTATGTTCATAATCTCCAGATTAAGAATACCTAACACCCCAAAATCTCTAGGCAAACAGCAAGTTTTCCAATTAACTAAATGATACTCCCTTCGTAAACTAATATAAGAGCGTTTAGATCACGATCTAAACGCTCTTATATTAGTTTACAGAGGGAGTAGTTTCTAATATTTTCATCTTCCTGCCATACCAATCCGGCTCTATAGAAGTCAGCTTTTTTAACTACCCCTACAGGAATGGGATAAAATGACATCATGAACAAAGGTATATTGGTCAAGCATGATTGTACCAGAGTAATTCTACCAGGAATAGATCCCAACAATCTCCCCTGCCAGCCGCTGCATCTTTTCTCTATCTTTTTTGTAACACAGCTCCAATGAGCATTTCTGATTCTGACATCAGATACTGGCACTGATTGCAGACCCTTGATTCTGTTCCAAATCCTTTCTAGCTGAATATGATAACATTCCCAGGGATATGCAACATAACTCTCATTGTCACTTGATTGTCTTGGCCAACTTGTTGGGACAACCACGCAGGGATGGCTACTTGCAGGCTTGCTGGATACTGAAGCAACGGCGTGTGGCACATTGCTGACACAAGTCCTCAGTTTTGATTTCTCAGCTCGAATTTCATATCAACAAAACTTGCTATGAATTGCCGCCTGGAGACTCTTCTCTGGTTGGGGCTTCCTGCAAAGTTTTTACAAGGTCAGAAGAAAAGAAAACAGTATGTTGAGGCGAATCAGGGCTACACAAATTTTGCTTTGCAGAAACTTGTGTCGACATCGCAATGACATGGCAGTATGCACTATCCCTACCAGTGCAAATGCTCAGTAAATCAGATTAAGGATGACATGATATTAAACAACAACCACTTCGATGGGTTGATTTCTATGCCCAGCCTCAATGTGAAATCACCTTTGCTTGTTTGTCACTGAAAGCATCTTCAGGTCTCTCAAGGTCCCAGCGGGGAGTCCACACCAATGCCAGCAGAATGAACTGATGAGATATTGCACGAATGAGAATAGGTTTAGTGAAAAAGTGGTGCTGATACAACAAAAAACTGTAATGGAAACTGGTCTGCAATCTCTGCAGGTCCCCATATCAGGCCTGTTCCAGCAGCAGCAAGGAGCACAAGCAATAGCTTTCTTCATTCTGAATCTGAATTGGGGATTTCTTTCAAACCCAAAACAAGGCTTAGAGAATTTGAGTACATGTACAGAAATAGCTTGCTTTTAGACTAGAGACCACACATATGGACAACAAATATATCATGACTTGCCAGGAACCTTTGGACCAGAACCACGATAACTACCATAGCCACTAAAGACCAAACTACACCGAAAATGACAGCTGTGAGTAATCAAAGCAACGGTTAGAAGGCTGGTTTCTCCTTTAACGTAATTCAAACAGTACGCTCGATGTTCCTCAGAATAGCACAAGAACTAGTCAGATGCATTTTATGTCATTGCAGGTAGCAATCATCAGTAGTAAATGATTACAGTAGTAATCATTAAATCATGTACTTCCTCCGTAACTTAATGTAAGACATTTTTGCAGTTTAAATTAAGTTACAGAGGTTGTATGACACGTAACAAAATCGCTTGATCGTTTTCACTAGTATAGAAATAACAGAATAGATAATTACTAAAACAGTGAAAACCAAGACAGTGTTACTATAAATCAGGTGGGGAGAACTGAAATAACATGCGCCTTCTTTGGGGTTCTTGAAGTACCCTTCCATGTGCTAAGAAGGGTCATGCATGCACAGGTATACCAAATAGCACAGTGTAAGATTGCACAAAAGAAGAGGCAGAGCCTACCACGCAGCAAGAGATTTCTCCACTACCAACTGCATATGAATGGCCAGAACCAACAACACCTTCATATCCTCTTACACTGTTTGTCCCACGATGTTGAAAACAAACTGGAAGCAGTAACAATGGTATGATATAAAGTCACAATAAAATTAGAAAGCGGCAGAATGCAGTAGGATAAATACTAGCCATGATCTCCAGAGTGTGTAGACACTTTCAAGCTTAGCAAGTAATGTGTCATCATAAGGATTTACACTGCATTGTCATGACAGGATTATGACATTTCAAATAGTAACTTGATACATATATACTTGTGGTTCAAAGTAAAGTTGAATGAGATATCCAGAATTGAGACCTTGCAGTTAATTGGCTGTTAATTGACTTTGTCATCACGAGCACCAGAATGCTACATAGAAAGTGTGAACACAATTAGACTATTTTTATGAACAATTCGCAGAGCCTGATGACATTCCTGAATACACACATGTGGCCAAGTTCAGGCAATGCCCCGAAAGAAGCCTGATGAAGAGCATGGCACCTGCGGCCTTTTCCCTTCTTTTGCTCAATTATGTTGTCCCTTTGGAAATACATCCATCGTAGGCAAGGTTAACTAAATCGTCACCACCACCCGCTGGTTTCTTTCTTGGTTTAACTAGTCAACAACATCCTCTTGGGCACTATCAACATCTGTTGGTGGGGATGGTCCACTAAAACTGTTGCCCTGCCCTGCTAGCTTGATTAAAGTGTGTCATAGGCTTCGTAGTTAGCTCAAGCAGTCCAACTGGTCATTGAAGATCAATGTATCAGTTGTCAGTTAAGTCTCTCACAACCCAACAAAAACATCCAAGGATGATGTGGGTTCTCTTTACTCGATTATAACGTTACATGCTATACATTACATAGGGAAGGCATGCAGTTGGGGCCGAATGCATGTCCCTTCAGCTTAGATACTTTTATATTCTAAACTGAGACCATAAAGACAGAGAACAACTCTACCTGCAGAGCTTTGATCTGCTTGATGTTTCAAGTCATTTGCTAGGTCAGGGAAAAAAATACCCGGTCGGAAAATATAAACCTCTGTGCATGCTATCTATGTACAAAGCGCATGATATCACGGGATTATTCTGAACTAGCAAGTTGTTATGATTGCTAGACGGCGATGCTGCAAGGAATATATACAACTACGGACGCGATACATAATTAACGTTTGTACAGACCGAACTATGGATGCACAAAGACCGCCGGATATTTCTATTTAGAACTCCTGCGGCAATATAATTTGCTATAGAGCATTGCTTAAACAGCAAAGGATATAGTTCAAAAATTAGGCCCAATGGAAATCTTATACATGGCAGGCCCAAGATTACAGGATTGTGTATCAATTTTGCAGATTCTTCTATAACAGTTGCCACGAATCTGAGGACTAGATATCATCAGCCAAGAAAACTGACATAACATGTGTTGCTTTGTGTCCATCTAATAGAGGGAATTAGCCTCAGTAGTCTAGTCCTTACCTAAAAACATTATCGATTCAGGATTTGTTTAATTTAAATCCAAAGGAACTACTATGAATGAAACAGTATTGCAGGTCGGAAATACACAGTATTTGCGCAATATTAGGAAAAAACAAATGGTTTTTTGTTGAGTATGTAGACAATACTGTATGTGCACCTGTATATCCTTGCACATACGGCATAGTGTTTGACTGTGCTGCCCGTTGTGCGCACGTCCTGGAGTAGTGGCCACCTCATAATTTCCTCTAGGCCAGGTGCAGTATCAACTGTGTATAATCCCACTGCCTATGGGGTAATCAAGTGTGGTGAACTCTTTCCTTAATCTCCCCTCGAAACATGTTGGAATATGCATGCAACACTCTTCCAGTGGCTAACTATCAAGACCGGTTCTCCAGGAGCCCTAACAGCTCGTATTCTATGTGCGAGCGCAAGTCCTGCATGCCAGGCTATTCCGGCCAGTGTCGTCGTACTCTTACCCGACCCCCTTTATCTCTCTCCCATTAAAATGTATATATACGTACATCGAGATGATCAATACAGGGAAAGGCACTGACACCGTGCTTGAACCTGGGTGGCTGCGTCCCCATGGTGCCCTGTCTGGACTGTGTTGATGCCGGCCCGTCCTCCACCGCCGGCCTACCTCCGTCCATCGCTCACCACTTCCAGTCCAAGCTGGAACTCGAGCCCGCTGCATACCCCAAATGGCGTTGGCTATTTTACTTCATTTGTTGCAAATACAATGTCCAACATCACCTCGCCGCCGTCGCCGATCCCGCCCACTAGAGAGCCGTCTGGCGCAACGACGATCTCACCATCGTCCTCTTGATGTATGGTGTCACCGCCGAGGAGCTACAGGACATGGTGACGTCGCCAACCAGCACCGCATATGACATGTAGGCTCAACTCCATCCCCTGTTCCGGGACAACCAGCCCGGCCATGCGATCATCCTCGTCGCTGAGTTCCGCAACATGGTACAAGGCGACCTCTCCATCGCCGAGTACAGTCGCCGTCTCATGGCCCTCGCCGACACGCTAGGCGACGTCGGCGAACACATCACCGACCAAACCCTCACACTGCAACTCATCTTAAGGCTCAGCCGCAAGTTTCAAGTGATGCCACCCTCTCCAAGCTCGCCCCAACTGCTCTTGGAGGAGATCGCCGCCAAAGAGCGCACCCTCCTGGACGGCTGTCCTCCACCGCCCTCACCATCGGGCAGGCGGCCCATCCCGGCTCCTCATCCGACCGCGGTGCTGATCAAAGCCGCTCGGACGCTGACCGTAGTGGGCGGCCTGGCCAACGTTGGGTGGAGGATGCCTTGGGATGACCGTCGAGACGGGCGCACTTGCTGGCAGCGATCTCCTCCAAGAGCAGGCGGGAGCGAGCCTAGAGAAAGGAGAGGAATGGGTCTTGCGTCAGGAGCAGGGTAGCCATCACCTGAAATTTGCGGCTAAGCCCCTGGATGAGTTGCAGCGTGAGGGTCTGGTTGGTTATTTGTTCACCGATGTCACCGAGAGCGTCGGCGAGCACCTTGAGGTGGCGAGTGTACTCGGCGATGGAGCGATCGCCTTGCACCATGTTCCGAAACTCGAAGCCGAGGATGATGGCACAACCCAGTTGGTTGTCCTGGAACAAGAGATGAAGTTCAGCCCACACGTCTTGTGCGGTGCTTGTTGGCGACATCACCAGGTCCTGAAGCTCCTCGGCGATGACACCATACATGAAGAGGACGATAGTGAGGTCGTCATTGCGCCACACGACGCTCTCCTGGGTGGAATCGACGACGGCATCAAGGTGATGTTGGACATTGTATTTACAACAAATGAAGTAGAATAGCTGACGCCATTTGGAGTAAGCACCGGGCTCGAGTTCCAGCTTGGACTGGAAGTGGTGAGCAATGGACGGAGGTAGGTCGGGGATGGAGGACGGGCTGGTGTCGACGCAGTCCAAACGGAAAACAATGGGGCCGCCGCCACCCAGGTTCAGGCACGGGACCAGGGTGCTACCTTCAGTGCGGAGGATGGTCGTAGGAGAGCCGCAAGGGTGGCCAAAGAGAAAGAGGAGGCAGTGGGCGCGTGCCGGAGAAGATGATTCATATCGGAAGCAAGAAAGACCGTCGATGCGTCTGATACCAAGTTGAGATGAAGGAGGATGGTCAACGGTTCAGAACATAGGTGGCAGAGTGAAGGGCCTCAACCCAAAATGGGGGAGGAGCTAGGTTAGCATGTATGAGAAGAACGTGAAGAATGTGATTGGTGGTGCGTATGAGACGTTGGGCCTTGCTATTTTGTAGTGAGGTGTGAGGGCATGAAAATCGAAAGGATGCGCCATAACGAGAGAAGAGGCTACGCAGGGAGGTGGTGAGAAATTCGGCGCCATTGTCACATTGCATACACTGTATAGAGACATGAAACTGAGTAAGTACATAAGCGTAAAAGCGATGGACCGTGTAGAAGAGTAGTGTGAGTAAAAAGGGAAGCCCGGTGCATGTAGCGGCTAAATTTCGTATTTTGACCCTTTTGGAGAAGTTGTTCGAGATCTGACCCTAGTTTGAAAATATTTCGAGATCTGACCCTTTTCTTACCGCCAAGGGATATGGCGGTAGGATGGATATGGCGGTAGGATATAGCAGCCTACCGCCAAGGACCTTGATGGTAACAAACTTGACCACGTCAGCGCAACGCATCCCTACCGTCACAGGGGATGGCGGTAGCATGTGTAACCCTACCGCCAAGGTGCCCGGCGGTAGGTGCGCACACGCACTGTGTTTGAAACTTAGAATTTTTTTGCGGTAGGGCGTGCAACCCTACCGCCAGGGACCTCGGCGGTAGGCTGTTATACCCTACCACCATGCCCCTTGGCGGTAGGAAAAGGGTCAGATCCCGAAATTTTTGCAAACTAGGGTCAGATCTCAAACAACTTCTCCAAAAGGGTCGAAACACAACGCATGTAGCTCCCTCCTGCGCAGGGTCCGGGGAAGGGTCCGACCACTTTGTGTCATTTTGTGTTCTCAAGAAATGTTTCAACATATTGTGTCAATTTACGTCCCCCACCCCACCGAGCATACCCTTCCCCACCTGGTCCGACGTGAAGCCGGAGTGGGCCGCCTGCCCGATGGTGAGGCGGGTGCGCTCATTGGCCGCGATCTGAGGGTTTGGTCGGTGATGTGTAGGTTGTCACAAAATTTAAGTCAAAATTCGAAACAAAAACTTAACACTGATGTACCTATACTTGATCGCATACTCTACTTTCTCCGTGTATCGCTGATTGGTGATCCCAGTCCTGAAGAAAACGCTTATAAATCAGCGATGTGGGGCTAAGAATCGGCGATGTGGGACTAAGAAACAGCCTCATCAGTACGATCCGCCTTACCCGTAGTAGCCAGCCGGTCGGCGTATCCTCTCGCCCCGCCGCGAGTCTCCATCAGCGCACCGTCTCCGCACTCTTCGTAGGTCCGGGGAACGACGGAGACGAACCGACGCGCCATCCCCACGCCCCTCCCACGGTGGCCGCCGGCGACCGCCACATCACCTGCTCACTGACCTCGAGCCGGTCTGCGCGAGTGGCGCGGCGAGACTGCAAGGGAAGTGGAGATGGTTGCCGGGGAGGACGAGGGGATGCGGCGCCAGCGGAGGCTGCACTCCGGCGTGAGGTTCGGGGGGAGAGGCGGCCGGCGTACGGATCCAGGCGAGAGGAGAAAGGCCTCGGTATTGGGAGTGCCCCGTGTGCTAAAAAGATGCCGCAGATGGACGCGGGCCCAAAGGAAACGCGGCCCAGACCCGGGCCCAGGCTCAGGTTAGCGCGGATTTAAACATGATTTTTAGAAAAAACATGGATTAAAACCTAATCGCTTCGAAGGTCCGAAGCAACGCGCGGCGGCCGCCGAGATCCCGTCGCGGCCGGAGAGAGCGGGGCAGGCATGCCTATCCTGGGAGAGGGGCTGGGATGTTCGGGCTTCAGGCGAGAGGCGCAGCGGGGTCGTTGGTGTTGGCGGCGCATGGGCACTGACGCGAATTCTTCTCTGCATGTGATTACCTCGAGCCAGATGCGAATTGCTGCTGTTTGTCGATGATTTGATCCTAAGTAGATTCATGTAGTCGGGGTAGGTTGTGAAACAGGAGGAACAATACGGTTAGATGCAAATCCGTCCATGTTTGAATTGGACCTTGTAGACAAATACTGCATAAGTTTGAATCATGCTCAGCTGTTGTATTCCAATTTCCAAACAAGAAGGTATTTCTTTCCGTAAGGGGCAGAATTGGGCCTAGGGCTACTGGGGCTATAGCCCCAGGCGAGGCCCAACATGCAATTACATTATCCAGCACAATTTTTTTCATGTTTGTACATTTATAAAGGCCCAGCCCCAGACGTGCACGTCCAGTCCCATCAGCCCACGACGCACGATCGCTCCAAAACGAATCGCCACCAGCCCATGACGCACGATCACTCCAAAAAGAATCGCCCATTACCCTCAAAATCCCCTAAAAAAAAGCCCATTACCCTCAAAAATAAAAAATCGCCCATCTCACCTGACCGCTATTCTCCATAGCCGTGACCCTTTTTTTCGAGAGTACGCTAATGACGTACCATATTTTTATAGAAGATAGCCATGACCCTTGGTCTATCACTTTCCATCGTCTCGTCAGATCGATCAGAAAATAAATAAATAAATAAACCGGGTTCATGTTGCGCCGTCAATTCCCCTGAGGCCTCGACTAATCGACTCAACGGAACGTACATCCGGACCTCCGCCGCTTCGCCCGGCCGGCGGTGTTCGGAAACCTCAGATCATCTAGCAGCAACACCCTCCAACCGTTCTATTCTATTCAGCTCTTTTAACACAACTAGCTGGACATGATAGGTTTCTGTCCAAAAAAAAAAGCTGGACATGATAGGTAATCTCAAGTTTGTTGTATCATAATTTTTTCCTAGTTCTTTTGTATCAGCCTAAATCAATAAGTTAGTGATGTTAAAATTGTATCACTTTAATCAATTTTGCTCATACGTTCTTATTTTGCAAAATTTCACATGAACAATTGATTTAGCCTATGTCCAATGTCTTGATTTTAAATACTAGTACTACTTAATATTTGTTTACAAGCCCTAGTCGTTTTGTTGTTGCTGGTGAAGAAACAATGACCTCAAATGAACGAAGTCTTCATTAATTTGGTACCAAGTTTTCAATGATGCATTTGGTTAAACTATTTACATGTTTTATCAAATTTGCTCTCATGTTTCTTTTGTGGGGAAATTTGCTCTCATGTTAATATGAATTCATATTTCATTATGTTGAATTTGTGGTGTACTTCAAAGACGCCTTAGTATGCGTGGTATTGGGCATTTTTTAGCTACTTAGTTTTAGCCCTAGGCGTTGAGAAATCCTGGCTCCGCCTGGCATTAGCTGTTGGAAGACATTGTAAATGAAATCTCGTTGTTGCTGCAGGCGCCAGAATGAAGCTCTCTTTTATATTAACATATTCCACAAGAATTTATCTCAAGCAAACCCATTAGTGAGGACTTGAGCCCTTTGCATCATGGCTGGTATCATATTACACGTTGTCGCTCGGCTCGTGTTGGTGGTTTTCAAGAGATGTGCCAGGGGTCCATATGTTAGGAATATGCGAGGCACATGCACTTTGTATGCTCTATGACTTGCTTCCAGAGGAAAAGACGACTTTGGCGATGGTTTGGTTAGTGCAACCTGCTTCTGATTTTCACTGACGCTCGACATTATATCTATCTGAAACCCGCCCATGTTTTTTCAGATCGTGGGTGTTTTGTTCAATGGCAACCTTTGGTAGTCACAGCTGCTGCTAGCAAAGATGTTTTATCCAAATTGTTTAGCACTGATAACGAAGCATTTCCGAATGCTCTGTGAAGCACTCCCTCATATTGAAGAATGGATTTGTCATGGATTCTGCAATGTTTTCAAGGTTAGTGATGGATGTCAATAAAATTCGATGGGTCATTCTTTTTGTATCTGTCAGCCACGTTGTTTGTTTGCATGATAAGGCCTCTCCCATTGCTCCACTTTGTACATGTGCTAAGTCTGTCACGTAGGCAAAAAATCCAATGTGTCAAGACAATTAAGAGGAGAGAGGTGGGTTTGGTGACCACAGGAAGAACCAATGTCAAGCACGTGAATCTAGGCAAAACACTTAAATAAAGTTAAGCTCACAAATGCATGAAAGAGTTTAGTAGCTAAGTCATTAAATAAATGGAGCTTGGAGCATGGTTAATAATACAACCAACGGTCGGCTATAAGGAGTTGTCATGTCATCTAGAGCCAACATTATAGTCGGCATGTACAATGGTAAGTTTTAAATGTGTACTACTTTATTAATAGTTGGACACCTTACATCCTCACAAAACATCTTGGGTCTCGTGTTGTAGCCGGCTACTCACCAAGAGCCCGCTTCTCTTCTCTCTCCTCTTTTCTTTCTTCCAACTAAGCAAATATATAATATTCTTTGAGAATGGTGTTTTGGCTCCTAGGTGCATATGCACCTATTATCGAAATACACATTTCGAAAAGTTGAAAAATTCGGAACAAAAATTCCGCGTGTATATCCGGACATTTTATGTGCGTGCACAAGGTTTCGGTGAAAAACGACGTTTTTTGTGGCTTGTGTAAAAAAGATAAAGAAATGCCTCGTGAATAGTTAGAATGAAGCATCAGAAATTGTCTTTTTTACAGAAGCCACAAAAAACGTCGTTTTTCACCGAAACCTTGTGCACGCACATAAAATGTCCGGATATACACGCGAGATTTTTGTTCCGAATTTTTCAACTTTTTGAAATGTGTATTTCGACAATGGGTGCATATGCACCTAGGAGCCAAAGGCAATTACCGATATTCTATTCCTTATAGCATGCTTATGTCACTTATTGTACTTACTCTTAGCTATAACAAGTTAAGCATTTATGCATTGCGAACTATAGTTGCTAAACTGTTTAATGTGCTTAGCACCTCATCTAAGCACATGTGCATTGGAAGAGGTCTAATATAGTTTCCTACTATAAGATTAATATTTATTCTGTTGTCGCTAGCCTATAATAGGTTTTCCTATATACGGGATAAATGTGATGATTGAGCTCTTCAGACCTCATGTGAGGATTGTGAAGGTTGCATTTTCTTTTCTTTCAACGGTGATTCAGTCGGAATGATTTTCTACATGTTACTCAATGCCTAGATTTTTTTAAACACGTGTGTCGACCACTCTACCCCTCCTCAAGATGGCAACGGACCCCCGAAACCCGCGTCCCCGTGGGTTTTTACCCTATTAGGGACGGGGATGGGCATCTTTTCATCCCCGCGGGGCTGTTGTTGGGCACATTATACAACCAGACACGTTTCGTGGGTTTACACCCGTTTCGGTAGTCCCCGAACCCGAAACCCGGCAATACCCGCGAAATGCATTTGGGTTAAGGATGAAGAGGAAGATGGGGCTGAGGAAGGACATGTAGTTGGTTCCAAGAGAAAGCTCACATCAATTATTTGGGTTGATTTCAAGAAAGTGAAGGTCCGTGGGAGATGGAAGGCACAATGTCTTCATTATAAGAAGAAACTTGGAGGGAAATCAAAGAATGGGACAAAGCATCTCCATGTTCATTTGGCGGCTTGTACTATGAAGGAAGTCCATAGCAATGGCAAAACATTGAGCCAATCTTCTTTGAGGTTCAGTTCTAGTAGCCATGGAACTGAAATCTGATCATCTTTGTTACTGAAATCTGATCATCTTTGTTACTGAAATCTGATCATCTTTGTCGCTTAAATGTGGTATCATGCTGCCGAAATACACTCTATATAGCTGTTGAACCATCTACTATAGTTTTTTGTTGAAATTTGCTCAAGTTATGCTGCTGAAATGTGCTTGTTTTGCTGCTGAAATGTTATTCTTTGTTGCCACTATGTTTGTTTAAATATCTGATTTTCTCGTGGGTTCCCCGTGGGTTCCCCGAAACCCGATGGGTTTAGGGGACAGGCAGAAAACTAGCCCCACGCATGGTGATGAGGACGGGGACGGGTTTACGATTTTCTCGCGGGGATGGGTTTGGGAAGGCAATACCCGATGGGTTTCGTCCCCGTTGCCATCGTCCCCTCCCCAAAGGGGCAATTTTTATTGCCGAGAGTCCCACGGGGGCACAAAAACAACACACAAGTAATGAAGCCCGAGGCAGCGAGCACCGGACGTATTGGGTTGGCTAGTGAGAGACCATCGCTTCCTCGCACTGATCATAGTGGTCTGCACCTCCTCCTCCCACTTACCAGTGGGCCCTTGATACGTCTCAAACGTATCTACTTTTCCAAACACTTTTGATATTGTTTTGACCTCATTCTTGCATGATTTGGACTAAACTAACCCGGACTGACGCTGTTTTCAGCAAAGCTGCCTGTATGGTTTATTTGTGTGCAGGAAACCGGATTTTTAAGCATCTCAGAAAAATCCACGAAAAATCACGAAAAATCCACGCACCCGAAGAAACAAAATGCCAGAAGTGGAGCCAGAGGGGGGCCAGGGGGTGCCCAGGCGCCCTGTGGGCGCCCCCCCCTGGGCCGCGCCGGGGGGGCGCCTGGGTGGGCCCCACACCCCCTGGTGCCCTACTTTAGCCCGTATTTTTCCTCCCGACGCAAAAAATCCCAGACCAGAAGTCCTTTCGCTGTTTTTCGTCGCGGAGCCGCCGCCACCCTCTGTTCTTCTTCGGGAGGGCTAATCTGGAGGCTGATTTGGCCTCCGGAGAGGGGAGATCGTCGCCATCGTCATCATCATCACCACTCCATCATCCTTCCATGACTTCCCCCTTCATGTGTGAGTAATTCCCTTGCTGTAGGCGAATGAGATGGTAGGGATTGGATGAGTTAGATCATGTAATAGTTCGTCAGATTGTTGGGGGCATGTTGCCTATCATCTAGTATGGTGTTTATCATCTTTGCTACAACTTGTTATTCTTAATGCTTGACAGTTAGGGCCCGAGTGCCATGATTTCAGATCTGAACCATATGTGTTTGCATGAATATATTTGTGTTCTTGATCCTATCTATGAGTTGTATGCACCTGTTACGGTTCGGAACCGGCGATCCCAAAAGTGACAGCTTGGGACACCAAAGGGGATGGTCCGTAGTTTGAGGATTACATGTATCCATTGAGTTCATTGCTTTGTTCCGGTGCTCTTTGACAGGAGCACCTTAATATCCATTAGTTCCTTTTGGCCCCGTTCGTAGCGGGATGGTAGGACAAAAGATGATGTGCAAGTTCTTATTGCAAGCACGTACAACTACATACGGGATACATGCCTAATGTTTGATATTTGCCTAGATGATCATTACTTTTCCGTGTGCCGTGCCCCAAGTTAGAATCTATCTCATCCATGCAGCGCCCAACCATCCATCTCCCTAGCCTACAGTATTTTAAAACCTTGCTTGTCACTAGTTGCTACTTTTGCCATTTACTACTGCTATTTACTTTTGTTGTTTACTTTTACTATTACTATCATTACTATCATATCACTGTTACCACTTATCTTTTGTTGCAAGTTAGTATATTTCAGGTGCGGTTGAATTGACAACTCAACTGTTAAAGCTTATAAATACTCTTTGGCTCCCCGTGTGTCGAATCAATAAATTGGGTTATTCTTACCCGCGAAGACTATCTCGATCCCTTATGGTTGAGGGTTATCAAGTACCGTTTTCTGGCGCCGTTGCCGGGGAGCATAGCAATATTTACAAGTCTACTTGAGGTATCCTACCTGCTGCACTTTATTCACTATGGGTAAGAAAGGAGACCCCAAGGTTCCGATCTTACGATCCACTACAAGAAGAGGTACTGCTCTGAGCACTAGTGCTACGCTTGATTCACCTTCTGTTATGAGTAAGTTTGCCTCACCACCGCCACATGATGCTCCTACTGAATCTGTTACTATGTCTGATACTCTTGATGATGCTTCTACTACTTTTGATGATGATATTAGTTCGCTTGGTTATGCTCTTGAGAAACAAATTACTGCTGCTGCTGAAAAATATGGAATTGAACTTCCTGTTACTCGCTACCCTATTGGTGAAACTTATGATTTTCCTGAATTGAGTAAACTTCAGGAGAGGCTCCTTGATGATGATTATTATATACTTGATGAAGATTTATGCAGGGAACTGACAGAGTTTGCCGGCTCTGACCCTGAAACTATTAAGAAAATATTTGAAAAACACTCTTTGAAAAACAAAACCGTTCCTAATCCTGAGTTTGCTACATCTCCTATATGCATTGATGATCCTGATTTTGATTTCTCTGTTGATCTTTCACGCATACCTTTGGTTGAAGCTGACCCCTTTTATGGCAGAGAAAATGATGATGCTATTGCACACCTAACTAAACTTGGTGAACTAGGTAGCCTGTTTACCACAGATGAGAAGATACGCTACTTTTATGTGACCAAGCTTCTTCCTTTCTCCTTGAAGGAAGGTGCTAAAGCATGGTATGATTCACTCCCATGCGGTTCTATTAAGAGTCCTCAGGACTTAGCTCACTCTTTTGTTGATAAGTACTTTCCTGCTCATATGCAACATGCTGCTTTACAAAGAATTTACAATTTTAAACAGTTGCAGGATGAGTCCCTCCCTAAAGCTTGGGGGAGGTACTGCGGTTTGATTCAGGCCAGACCAGGACATGGAGTTCCTAAGAATGAATTAATTGATATATTCTATGCTGGTCTAACTGATGAATCTAGGTCCTATCTGGACAGTTGTGCTGGTTGTGTTTTCAGGAAAAGAACACCGGACGACGCGGAAGATTTAATGGGCAGAATTGCCAAAAATCATGAAGATTGGTCCGTCCCTGAACCACCTCCACCAACAAAGAAGAGGGGCATGTTTGTTCTAAGCCCCGAGGATATGCGAGAAGCAAAGAAGTCTATTAAAGAGAAAGGTATTAAAGCTGAAGACGTGAAGAATCTACCCCTATTGAGAAGCTGTGTGAGCCTACCACTCACCCTCCTATGGTAGAGGTACACTCTCTTTTAGATTTCAACGCAAGTGACATCCCTTATGGTAAGCCTCCTGATCGATGTTTAGATGAGTTTGATAATTTTATTATGAAACAAAATCATTTTAATGAGAGGATAGAAAGTCAGTTGCATGATAATTCCCTTGCTATCAAGAAGTTGCTTGGTGTTCTAGATAGAACAGTTAATGATGTCCAATGTCTTGTGAAGCATTTTCATATGGTTCAAACTCAGCTTGATCAAATTTCTAATGTGCAAAGAGATTTGCTTGCTAACAATGCCAAACAAGATAAACTGCAGGCTTTTGGGATTAAGACCCGAGGAGGAACTAGTACTCAAGATCCTCTTTATCCAGAGGGACACCCGAAGAGAATCGAGCAAGATTCTCAAATGCAGGAAGAAGAAATTGTTGTCTCTCCAAATAAGAAGAAGAAACATAAAGAGACTAACAATTCTAATGATCCTATTGCAGATGAAGAGCCAGCTATTGATCCCAACAGTGTATCTATTTCCGATGCTGAGACTGAAGACGGTGCTGAACCTGAAGGTAATGATAATGAGAAAAACGATCCGCCTGAAGTTCGAGAAGAAGAAGCACCTGACAAACGTAAGAGGTACACTAGAGAAGACTTCATCGCAAGAAAACATGGGAAGGAGAAAGAACCATGGGTACAGAAACCCATGCCCTTTCCAGGTAAGTCCATCAAATCTAAAGAAGAAGAGCATTACAATAAGTTTTGTGAATGGATTAAACCTCTTTTTCTTCAAATTCCTTTGACTGATGCTATTAAGTTACTTCCTTATTCAAAATATATGAAAGATATTGTCACTAACAAAAGAAAAATTCCTAATGATGCAATATCTACTATGCTTGCTAACTATTCTTTCAGTGGAAAGATTCCTGAGAAGCTCGGTGATCCAGGTATACCCACCATTTCTTGCTCCATAAAGAATAATTATGTCAAAACTGCTTTATGTGATCTTGGAGCGGGAGTGAGTGTTATGCCTCTCTCTCTTTATGAGAGGCTCTGTTTAGAGAAACTAATTCCTACAGATATCTCCCTTCAGATGGCTGACAAGTCAACCGCTGTTCCGATAGGTATTTGTGAGGATGTTCCAGTTGAAGTTGCTAATTGTTTAATTCTTACTGATTTTGTTGTGCTTGACATGCCCGAGGATGGGAGCATGTCCATTATTCTTGGTAGACCTTTTCTTAACACCACAGGTGCTGTTATTGATTGCAACAAAGGGAAGGTTACCTTTCATGTGAATGATAAAGAACACACGGTATATTTTCCAAAGAAGACCGACAGGAGGCATGCCCTCAACTCTATAGAGAATATCGAGACCGTGAAAATTGGAGAATGGGACTGTCCACTACATGTGCCTCACAAATACAAAACTATCATGGTAGGGACAATGTCCATCAAGGTAAAAGTTCAGTGATTACTTCATAGGAGGTGAGACTTTTTGTTCTATATACCGCTTGTTTGTTGGTAAGACTTGATCAACCTTACTAGTGAACGTGTTATATATGGATAAAAAGTTGAGCTTTCTATGTTTTTATTTATTTTTAGTGTTGTCATACTTGCTGTACCAAGTATCTATGTTTTTGAAGCTTCACAATTCTACTAACTGCTTCAAGTTTTCAGAGAGTTTCGCAGCTTTTTGAACTTCGAAAAAATTTCAACAGTGAAGTTTTCAGAAAAATTCCAGAAAAATTATATTAAAAATTTCCACAACGGGAGAGACCCGGAAAGTCCTGGGGCCAGCCAGGGGGGGCCACCAGTGGCCCAGGCGGCCAGCTGGCGCGGCCCAGCCCCTGGCCGCGCCCACAGGGCGCCTGGGGCCCACGGGACCCCCCTCCAGGTACTTCTTCTTCCCCTCTCTCTCTCTTTTTCCAGAAACCCGAGTTCTGGTCTTGTTCTTGCTGTTCTTGCTGTTCTTGGGGGCGATTCTTCGATCTCTCTCTACAGCCCATCATCTGAGCTGAAATTTTGAGCAAATACTCCCTGGTATGTGACTCCTCCACCCCTCCAATTAGATTTTTGATTGGTGGCCTCATTCGTGAGTACTTAGTAGTTCTTGGTGCTGTAGAGATGAGCTTGCATGCATGTGTAGAAAGTTGTTTTCCAAGTTTTGATGCAAGTTTATGCCTTGGGCAAGTGAGTTGAGTAGTTTGCCTTAGCTCACTTTGTTTTAATCCTCGTTTTTTTAAATTATAAAAAATTTCAGAAATGAGTTTGTTAGGAAGGGCAAAAGGATGGCTTGAGAAGAGGAGGCCCGCACACACCGATCGAGTCACTAGAGCCGCAGCTTCACCATCGACTGTTAGGGTGAGCTATAATGAAGATCATGTGCCCCTGGAGTTGTTGGAGGACACAAGTCCAGCACGTGCGATGACATTTCCATGTGATGAATTCATGGAAGCTGCGGGAATCAAGGATGAGTTTTATAATCTCTGTGCTAATGCAGGTTTGACACGACTCGTCACGAGCCGTGTTACTCAGTATCAGAAACTCACCTCCGGTTTCATTAACAGTTTTAGATATAATCCTGATTCAGGTGCTATTGAGTTTAAAATTTATAATGATCTTATCACCATGACTCTGGGAAATTTTTGTGAAGTAATAGGTGTGCCGAACGTTGGGAGGACGGCAAGGATGGCCACGCAGCCCTCCGAGCTGAAAACCATCATCAACTCTCTCTGCAGCATGGGTACGAGGGATATTCATCGGTCGAAGATCTCCAGCATCTTGTTTCCTCACCTCAGGTATTTTGCATATTATATTGCTAGAGGGGTGTTGGCTCGCGACAACACGAGCAACATTACTGCTCCGGATATTGCTATCCTGGCAGCAGCCTTCTCGGGGAGGTCTGATTATAATATTGGTACCTTAATTGCTCGACGCCTTGCTATGAACGGTAACAAGGGGGACTTATATGGTGGCATTTATGCCACGCTTATCTTAGAGCATCTTGGAGGCACCCCACACCCTGATGATACTCCTTTTACTTATTTAAGCTTTGATCTTGCTGCTATGAAGAGGCATAAGTTTGTTACCATGGGTTCTGAACTTGATAACCTTGTTTATATCTTGCGTTTCGGAACTACCGCGGAACGCGAGATCCGTCTACCTGCACCTCTTTTGTTTGATTTTTCTCGCAGGAACGGATGGTCCTTTGATGTTGTCCAGTTCGATGAGTTCATGGTCCAGCACCAGTTCCATAACCCCATGGAGGGGGTTGTGCCCGACGAGGAGAGGCACGGTGAGATACCACATTTTCAGGATGAGACCGCCACCGAGTTTGGTGAAGGGTCTTCCTCTGTTTGGCGCTCGGAACCTTCCTCGTGGGAGACTCCGAGGAGTTCGGTGTACGCGCCATCATCCTTCTACGACCCTTGGTCTCACCACCATACCCCTGGAGCAGGAGGCTCCTGGGGGCAGTAGCTGCTACCAACTTAGGCCAAAAGCCTAAGCTTGGGGGAGTACGTGCCCTTCTCACTTTTTCATCGTATTATCCGTTTGATTCACTTTGATCTTTTCGAAGTATTTGCCTGTTCTTCTTTATTTCTCTCTTTGCAAAAACAACAAAAAGATTTTCTTTTTCTTTTGCTTTTTTATTCAACTTTTGAAAAACCCAAAAGATTTCCTTTCTCTCTTTAGTTTGCTTTGTTTTCAGAGATCAGCTCGAGTCCGTGATGGCATTTGATTATATTTCCTACGTTCGATCGTGCAAGTGACAAGCAGTAATGACGAAGATCGACTGAAAGGAAGCAACAAGGAAGACCGGTATGAACTCTTATTGTTTCTACTTTTGTACATATGCATGTACTTATGATCTAGAGACCAGCTTGTAGCGACATAGTGCTATGTTTACAATGCTCTTCCAGTGGTTCATGCTTTCCTTGTGGCTAGTCTCCAATAACTAGAGTATATAATGTGTTATTGAAATGATCTACATGCATCGCACTGTTCATAGTCTGGCATACTAAGGTGGCATTTCCCTTTAGAGAATTTTTGGATTGACTTGGCACATGCTTACACATGTTTAAGACTAAAAAGTCTACTTTGCCTTGATGATCTTTGAATTTTAGAATAGTTATATCACTTTCATGCCCGATTCAATGTTGCTTTGTCGCTCTGCATGATTATGACCGTTATTGCTCTCTAGTTGGTCGCTTCCCAGTCTTTTGCTAAACCTCCACCCGTACTAAGCGGAATGACTGCTTGTGCATCCAAAACCTTTAAACCTGTTATGCCATATGAGTCCACTATACCTTCCTATATATGGTATTTACCTGCCATTCCTAACGAAGACTTTCATGTACCATCTCGAAATTAATCAAAAGCATTTCCCTTTTTGTGCCTATGTTTTAGCTCATGAGGAAGTAGGAGTTAATTCATGATCTCTTTAAGTTGGACAAGTTTCACCCCTGGATTGCATGAATAATGTGCAAACCCCTAATATGAAAAGGAACTGGCATTGAGTGCGCCCGGCTCAAAAAGATAATATAACAAACAAACCCTCCTTCACTCTTTGTTCATGAGAAATCAGAAAACTTTGGCAGTGATAAACAAAGGAGATTAAGAGGATGTGATCGTCCTCATGCGGGAGCCGTTCCTCGAGACTTGTCTAGCTTAAAAAGTAATTGAGTTATCTGCTAGCATTCGTTGACGAAATATGCACCTCTCAAAAACATATTTACTTCTGTTTTTAAAACCAAGGGCTCTGGTACATGTTTAGTTTTTGTTTCCGATCACGGGTTTTCAACCTTGCCAATAAAAGCCACGGTTCGAGAGTCTCATCTTCTTTCTTCAAAGCACTGACTAGGAGAGCATAATTGTCATTCTGAGTGTAATGTGCATTGTCCCAAAGTATTACATTGTCTTCTGCATACTTGTGATATGATTTATTCTGAAATTCTTAGTTCTAGTCTCCTTTAAAACTCTGGAGGAGTCTCTGCATTTATGTTTTGCTTCACTCATGGAGGCTAGCGAGATACCACCTTAATATGCTCAAGCTATGTGCAATGTGATCTTGTCTTGATTTTCGGTAATATATTGTTTGCTCCTGATTATTTGTGACTGGTCACTTGAAAGAAGGATTGCTCCTTGCATTGTTCTCATAAGTACTGTTTTAATACTTGCTGAACTCTTTTCGTAGTACATGCTTATATACATCTAATGAAGCAAAAGAGTTTGTCAAAGTTTTCTTTGTCGCGTCCAGTTCGTTGAACTGAATTGCTTGAGGACAAGCAATATGCTAAGCTTGGGGGAGTTGATACGTCTCAAACGTATCTACTTTTCCAAACACTTTTGATATTGTTTTGACCTCATTCTTGCATGATTTGGACTAAACTAACCCGGACTGACGCTGTTTTCAGCAGAGCTGCCTGTATGGTTTATTTGTGTGCAGGAAAACGGATTTTTAAGCATCTCAGAAAAATCCACGAAAAATCATGAAAAATCCACGCACCCGAAGAAACAAAATGCCAGAAGTGGGGCCAGAGGGGGGCCAGGGGGTGCCCAGGCGCCCTGTGGGCGCGCCCCCCCTGGGCCGCGCCGGGGGGCACCTGGGTGGGCCCCACACCCCCTGGTGCCCTACTTTAGCCCGTATTTTTCCTCCCGACGCAAAAAATCCCAGATCAGAAGTCCTTTCGCTGTTTTTCGTCGCGGAGCCGCCGCCACCCTCTGTTCTTCTTCGGGAGGGCTAATCTGGAGGCTGATTTGGCCTCCGGAGAGGGGAGATCGTCGCCATCGTCATCATCATCACCACTCCATCATCCTTCCATGACTTCCCCCTTCATGTGTGAGTAATTCCCTTGCTGTAGGCGAAGGGGATGGTAGGGATTGGATGAGTTAGATCATGTAATAGTTCGTCAGATTGTTGGGGGCATGTTGCCTATCATCTAGTATGGTGTTTATCATCTTTGCTACAACTTGTTATTCTTAATGCTTGACACTTAGGGCCCGAGTGCCATGATTTCAGATCTGAACCATATGTGTTTGCATGAATATATTTGTGTTCTTGATCCTATCTATGAGTTGTATGCACCTGTTACGGTTCGGAACCGGCGATCCCAAAAGTGACAGCTTGGGACACCAAAGGGGATGGTCCGTAGTTTGAGGATTACATGTATCCATTGAGTTCATTGCTTTGTTCCGGTGCTCTTTGACAGGAGCACCTTAATATCCATTAGTTACTTTTGGCCCCGTTCGTAGCGGGATGGTAGGACAAAAGATGTTGTGCAAGTTCTTATTGCAAGCACGTACAACTACATATGGGATACATGCCTAATGTTTGATATTTGCCTAGATGATCATTACTTTTCCGTGTGCCGTGCCCCAAGTTAGAATCTATCTCATCCATGCAGCGCCCAACCATCCATCTCCCTAGCCTACAGTATTTTAAAACCTTGCTTGTCACTAGTTGCTACTTTTGCCATTTACTACTGCTATTTACTTTTGCTGTTTACTTTTACTATTACTATCATTACTATCATACCACTATTACCACTTATCTTTTGTTGCAAGTTAGTATATTTCAGGTGCGGTTGAATTGACAACTCAACTGTTAAAGCTTATAAATACTCTTTGGCTCCCCGTGTGTCGAATCAATAAATTGGGTTATTCTTACCCGCAAAGACTATCTCGATCCCTTACGGTTGAGGGTTATCAGCCCTGCTGGTAATTGTTGCCCCTCAATGCGTAGAGAGCATAGTGGCCTTAAGGATTCGTCACATTGCACCTCGCTCTCCCTCCCTTCTCCCTCTCTCTCTCCCTCTCTCTCTCTTGGCCCAATCTCGCGTGACATCTAGTGGGGTCGCAGTAGCGCCGACCATCGTGAGACTAGACTAAGACGAATGTAGAGCCGATGAAAGCCATTGTATCGGTGGAGGTGAAGAAGAAACTTGTGGTTAAGGGTGGGAGTGACACATTGTTGCTGAATATCCGTAGTGCCCTTCAGACTGCAAGTGGTAATGAATGGGGAAGGGAGGGGCATCGAGGTAGACATTGCATCGTTGTTGACGAGGAGTGGTGGGAGACAACCAGTTGGGCTAGTGCTTGCTAGGCAGAGGGGTGGGTAAAAATTGTGGAGGTGGCAACGATTCTTGATATGATAGGGGTGGATTCGACTGTAGTGACATCGCGAGAGATGAAGAAATTGAAGTGATGGCCTCATTTGATAGGTTTCTAGAGGCTACCGAAACATGGCGGATTCGATGGCAATGGCGCGTCATCAGAGATGAAAAGGCTGAAGTGCTGACCTTCTTCGATGGGTTGTTAGAGGCTAACGGAACACACATGTGACCAACCGTCGACTAGCAATGCCAAAAACTTTGTACCAACATATTCTGAAATCTAATGATAGTAAGGATATGTGTCAAAACATGAAATTTCATAATAATTAGTAGGCTTTCACATATCTTGATCCACTCATAAATAGATGCCATTTTTAGATGGTTATACTTGAAGCCTCTAGTCCAAGTTGTATCGAACTTAGTTCATGAAGCATGAGCATTGCTGTGAAGTTGCAATGGGCTAGGATTGGTTATGCGTGATACGTCTCCAACGTATCTATAATTTTTTATTGTTCCATGCTATTATTTATGATGTTTTAAATGTTTAATGGGCTTTGTTATACACTTTTATATTATTTTTGGGACTAACCTACTAACCCAAAGGCCCGGTCCAGATTGCTGTTTTTTGCCTGTTTCAGGGTTTTACAGAAAAGGGATATCAAACGGAGTCCAAACGGAATGAAACCTTCGGGAGAGATATTTTTGGAGAAAATCACGCTCGAGAGACTTGAGAACCACGGAGTAGGGCTTGCGTGGTGCCCACGAGGGTGGGGGCGCCCCCCCTAGGGCGCGCCCCCTGCCTCATGGGTCCCACTTAAGGCCCCCGGTGCCCTCCTTCCTCCTATATAAGCCTATGTACCCCGAAACCATCAGAGCAATAGAGAAAACCCTAGTTCCACCGCCGTAACCTTCTGTTCCCGTGAGATCCCATCTTGGGGCCTGTTCCAAAGCTTCGTCGAAGGGGGGATCTACCACGGAGTGCTTCTACATCATCATCATCGCCTCACCATGAGTTGTGAGTAGTTTACTACAGACCTTCTGGTCCATAGCTAGTATCTAGATGGCTTCTTCTCTCTCTTTGGATCTCAATACGAAGTTCTCCTCAGTCTTTGTCGTGGTTTTGTCACGACAGATGTCCTAGCAAAAGGACTTAGTCGTGAGGCCATCGCTACGGGTTAGCTTAAAGGGGTTAAAGAAGACAAGGACACTGGGATTTTATACTAGTTCGGCCCCTTCGATGAAGGTAAAAGCCTACGTCTAGTTTGGTGTAATATTGCTAGGGTTTCGATGACCAGGGAGCGAATCTGCTTTGCCTGTGTCTCGAGCCGTTGTCCTTTTCTGAACCGTCGCCGGGATGTCCCTTTATAGACGAGGTGACGCCGGGTCCGGTTTATAGAGTCCCGAGGCCGGCTCATAAACATGTCCGCCTCGGTCTCTATTCTTTCTATCTTACATCACAAGTTACATAGTATGGCGGTTTACAATTCATGGGCCCTAATACTTGGGCTCTAAACCTCTTGGGCTAAAATCTCTTGCTTCATACTCCGCTGGGCTTTAATAAAATAATCTTGATCACGTAAACCGGCCCCTCCTAGGCGGTTTATACCTGGTAGTAATATCCGTGATATTAGGCCCCAGATTGATTTGAACTTGTTCATGTCAATATTCAAAGTCTTGTACAGATCTTTCCTTCCGCATCTTCAAATGCTTCATAAACCGGCGTGAAGTCATCTTCTCAGGTCGCTTTAAACCGTCGTGACATCATCTGCACATTTAACACTTGTACCTGTTTTTTATCTTTTATTCATTAAAGCTCCGAAGATCGAGGCGACAGTATCTGTGACGACCTCGGCCCGACCGTGCACTAATCATACACGCAATGCACACGATCAAGCCTAAGGACTCACGTGAAGGAATCACAGCACAACTCTAAAACATAAATAAAACATACAAGTTATATATTACAAGCCAGGGGCCTCGAGGGCTCGAATACATAACAAGTGTAACACACATAGTCAGCGGAAGCGTTAGGTATCTGGGTACAGATACAACACAGAAGAAGATAAGCCTGTTACACAGGCGGGGCAAAAGAAAAGCTACGATCGAAAAGGCGCAGGCCTCCTGCCTGGGACCTCCGATCCTACTCCTGGTCGTCGTCCGCCGGCTCCTCGTAGAAGTACTCGCCGGCCGGGTAGTAGTAGTAGTCAGCCTCGGGCTGGTAGTAGTAGTCGTCAACGGGGGCTGCGGGCACCATGGTTCCGTCGTCTGGTTTATCATGCGGGTAGGACAAAAGAGGAAGCAAAGCAACCGTGAGTACTCATCCAAAGTACTCAGCAAGACTTACATCAGATCTATTCTAGCAATGCAATATTTTCAAAGGAGGCTTTATGTGGGTGGACTAGTCTGCAGAAAGCCAGAGTAGAGAGGGGAAAGCCTAGTCCTGACGAAGACTAGCATCTTCAGGGTCTTGCAGCAATTAGAAGGGAAACAGAATAGTTTCATCATAATAATATATAGTGTTTGCAGCAATATCAACCTCATATCTCAAGTCACCAGTTCTAGTTGTACCGAAGTGGATACAACTCCGAGTGTCCGTTACCGTAGGACAGGCTATCGATAGATTGTTTCTTCCCTGCAGGGGTGCACCAAGTTACCCACCACGCTCGCTTAACTCCGGCCGGACACACCATCAGGTCGTGCCCGCCCTCGGCTAAACAATACGACGCAACCCGACCGGATACCGCCAGAGAGGATCGAGCACGTCGGACTAATCCTATGCTCCCCGGGGGTCTGAGCCATCGCCCCGAGCGCTCCGCACGTTGCGAGGCCGTTCGGTAGCAGACCTAGCAACCCCTTATACAAGCACGCAGTTGCATCCTAAGTCCAATCCGAACAGCCCGCTCAATCGCTGACGTCGTGACGACTCCGGCTGATGTATACGACGCAGAGCACCCACTCACACCCACGTGGTGGTTAGTGCTATCGGACCCGGAGGCCCCTCGGATCAAATATCCAAATCGCTTAGTGATTTGGGAGCGCGCGGTAACGAGCAGAGCCTACGATACTGTTGGCCCCGTCGTCCCGTCTCGAGGACTTGTGACAAGGACTGGGAAAGACCGGCCACGCCTCGTAGTTATCTCGCGGGTACCCTCACTGGTCACCCGACTCCACAGCTCACGCCTCAAAGGCACTCGCGGGTACCCCTCTGGGTCAACCCGCCTCCATCCAACATGTGTAGTAGTATCTTCAAAGTGTCATCAGACGCACGATACCTCTGGCCGCACGCCTTTGTTCCTGGCGACGTCCGGCCTCGGGGATCGATACGTCTTTAAACACGGTGTGGTGAACAGGGCATCCGTGTGGTTTCCATGCCGATGAGGAATCCGAGGAATCACCCTCGTTGGATCCCTAAACGACAAGTCCCGATAAGGTGGTACCGGAGGAATCACCCTCGGCGGTAATCACCATAGCGGATGCACGACCAAAAGCTAAGTCGGAAGTGGGAAGAGGAATCACCCTCGGTAACCCACAACGAGCTAGCTATACTACAGGGACAACATCGAAAGTGAGTTCAGAGGTATCACCCTCGTCACCCGATGTTAACTCTGCGGAGTCGAGCATATTAGGAGGGGGTGTGTGGTGATGTGAAGAAGGTCAGGGGAAGGGGCTCGATCGCTTGATCGAGGCAAGGGTACTATGCGAGGCAACTACGAGAGTGTGGGACCATAGCAGTGTTACCCAACCTATACTAAGCAGTTTATGAATAAAGGCAGGTATCAACAATTTAGCAAAGACAGGCTATGCAACAGTAATAGGAGCAGTAGCAGTAGCAGCAATTCTAATGCAAGAATAAGAGAGAATAGACATAGGCGATATCGGAATGATCAAAGGGGGGGTTGCTTGCCTGGTTGCTTGGCAAATGAAAAGGAACAACGGCGATGAAGTAGTCGATCACCAGGGCACCGTCAGCGGTCTCGGGGTCTACCGGGAAGGAAGGGGGAGAGGAAACAATATAAATACACAGTAACGAAAGTAATCACAAAGCATGACGATCTAACGCAGTGCTACCGATAACGGAGAAGGGAAACCCATCCGGGAAAGTATTCCCGGTTCCGGACGTCTGTCAGACAGATGAACCGGAGGGGGAACGGTTTCACGTACAGGTAGTTCGAGGTAGGTGATGGCTAGGATGCAGTGCAGGGTTGTCTAAAGATATGTCTAAGTCATTTAGCTATTTTAGGAATTTGTTTGGATTTATTTTATTAAAGTTGAGCACTATTCATTTATTGAAAACAGGCCGAAAGTTCCATGTTCATCTAGCTAGGGGCATCTGACGGGAATACGGAGGGCGTATCTAGATTCGTATCGAAATTCTGAGCAACTTTCGTATATAAATTATTTTCATCGGAGTTACGGATTAAAAGATATGAATTTTCAAAGTTTCAAAACATTTTCTGGAATTATTTAAAACAGAAAAGGATTTATGATGTCAGCATGATGACATGCTGACATCAGCAGGTCAAACAGCGGTTGGCTAAGTCAAATATGACATGTGGGTCCAGTGGGGCCCACATGTCAGCCTCTGTGACTTAAACAGAGTTAAATTAAACTAACAGTGGGTTAATTAAAGGGTGGGCCCCATCTGTCAGTGACTGTAACTAATTAACTAACTATGCTTAATTAGTAAAATGACTAACTACACTAACATTCGAGGCGGGCCCACATGTCAGTGGCTGGACCCGGTCCAGTCAGCGGTTGACTGCGGTCAGCGAGTCAAAGTGGGGTCCCTGGGCCCAGGGTCAGTGACCCAGGGCGACCCACGTGTCAGCCACGTCGGCGCCGGCGCCGGAGAATGCTCCGGCGACCAAAACGACGGCGGCGCGTCGCCGGAGTTGGTCGGAAACGCGCTGTGATGCGTTGTTTCGCGCGCGGTTAGCTCCGTTCGAACGAGCATTCACCGCCGCATCGTCTGGAGGTGGTGGCAGGGCCGGACTCGGCCGGATTCATCACCGGCGACGAGTCGTGGCGGAGGTGAGCTTCGGGCGTGCGGCGAGTTTTGGCCACAGAGGGCCAAAACAAGCGCGGGGCGGCGCATTCGAACGAGGGGACCGAACCCCGTCGATCCGTGGCACGACCGTAAGCTGAGGCGGCCGGAGCCGGGCGGTACGAGCTCGCCGGCGGCGGGCCGTTCGGGTGAGCTACGAAGCGAGCAAGGCGGCGTGCAAACGAGCGAGTTGAGGCATTAGGGAGGCTCTACGGGCTGCTACGAGTCCAACGGGCACAAGCCCGGGACCTCTTGGTCGCCGGAGACTTACCGGCGATGAGCGCTACGGCGATGGGTTCGGGCACGAACGGCGCCGCGTCTACAGTCACCTAACGTCGAGGAGAAGAGGCCGAGAGGGAGGGAGAGGCTCACAGTGGGGTGTGGCCGTGCGACGCCTGCTCGGAGCAGGCTTGGGGTGGCCGGAAACGTCGACTCCTCGCCGGAGTCCGAGAGGAAGGGGGCGGCGGCGATCGACGGCTACACGGCCTCCCCGCTCCGGCTGAGGCCTCCGGTCGATGGAGAAGACGATGGCGATGCTCCTTGACACGACGGCGGAGCACGGTGGTGGCTGTGGCCGCGTCGTCTACGGCGAACGGCGGCGACCGCGTCGGGATCTGAGAGGGGAGGAGTGGGCGGGCTCAGAGAGAGGGGGAGAGAAGTGGCGAATGGGGAAAGGCGACCAGGGGGGAAGGCCTCGGGGTCGTCCTTATCTCCAGCTGCCTGCTCCGGCGCCGTGGCAAGCAACGAACGGCGCGGCGAGCTCCTGCCATGGAGGCGCCGACACGCAGGGGAGGAAGGACGAGGGCAGGTGGGAGTGGGCTGGGCCAGCGCTGTGCTGCGCCAGGCAGGCCAGGTAGGTGGCCTGCGGGCCTTTTTCGGTTATTGTCTCTGTTTTCCTTTTTTTTAGATAAAAGCAGAGAGAGGGATGGAATTATTTAGGCACCCAAATCACTTAGGAAAAATATGGGAAAAGCCCCATTAAATCCATGGCGATTTTAGACAGTGCCAATAATTGTTCTGGAGACCAATGGATTTCATTTGGAATTTTCAAAAATGAAACAGCATTTAAATATGCTGGAATTGATTTGTTTTGATTGCTACTGTTCATCTTTGCATAGGAATGATGTTGTTTAAATTAACAACAATTTGTTTTGGATTTAATGCTAGATGATGAACATTTTTCCATCAATTTTTGAACAACCCCAATTTGCACTTTGGATTTGAATGGAATTTAGAGGAGAATTTGAGTTGAGTTGTTTAGTCACTAGGATCAAGCAATGCAAATGGAGATGACTTGGCAAGTTAATTAACTTGATGACAAGGTTAGGATCTGGGGATGTCACAAATCTCCTCCACTACAAGAAATCTCGTCCCGAGATTTAAGTGGGGAAGAAAAGGGTAACCTCGGAAGAATGGACCTTTTACAAGGTTGATTATTCGGCAGATAGTTCAAAGGGTGTGGCAGAAATATCTCTCGAGTTGAAACTTAGGAGAATCATCGAGAGTAAAGTGTGAAAGTACCATAAGAAGTTTCAATCTAATGGACATTCGATCGATACCTGAACATAGTATGAAAAGGGTCCAGAGCTTCGGGAAGGGTTCAACTCTCGAAGGGTGGCTCGTGGTAACACACAAAACCAAGAACCAAAGGATAGTTCGGAATCGAGGATGTACAGGAGGGTCAGGTTCCGATCGTGTAGAACCGTGGCGAGGGACGATCGAAAGTAGGGAGAACGGTGACATTTTACCGGTCACGACAACAAGGTATGTCAGATGATGACTCGTCAGCTATGCCGGCAACAACTTCAATACCAAGGGCGAGGGACGAAGAGAACCATTTTCCTGCTCGTTAAACGAGGCGGACCAATAGGCAAAGTTCTCGTCCATCGGTGGTTACCGAAATGTCATCGACAAAAGTAACAGGGTCTCACTGACAGAGTTGTACACCGAGATGTTTTCATAAGCAGGGAATTATTCCTGCTCATGTCTTAATGATTTCAAGAAAGGTTAAACAAACAAATGGAAAGGAAAATGTGATTAATTGATTAATCACGCCAATGGAAAGAAATATGTGTTTACACACAAGTTTTAGGGGTATATCATTTCGCAAGATAGAGCGGAGCATGATATACATGATAGGGCAGCAAGTTCAAAACATTTGGATAAAGGAATGAGAGAAGAATCTTGATATTACCCATACGATGTTGTGTGGATAATGGATCAAGAAACATTTTGTCGAGAGATTTCACGAGGATGCCATCGAACAGCGACGGCATCGATAAAAGGAATGATGAAGCGAGGGGGTTAATGGAGCCACGGATACAGCACAAACTCGAAATCAAGCTTGTTGTTCGAGGTGAAATGATAAAATGAAGAAGATCGAAGTGAGCTTCGCTCTTCGTCGGAAGTTGTGCTCTGGGCATAAAGACCAGGTAACACGGTTAAAATTTAGCATGATGATGATATAGCCGATCATGCTAGGAATGAGGTGATGGAGGGATAACTTCCCAGTAACAGGTACTAGGGGTAATACCCGGAGGTCAATCAGAGTAGAGGTTGGACGGGTGAAATGATCTGCAGAGGACAAGTATGTTAACTTATCCGGAAAATGGAATCAAGGGGAGAATATAATCGGAACTGTGTTTGCAAAGGATCAATTCAGAGATACAAGATGAACTTGTACCAAGGAAGTAATTATTTTTACGAGCAGCTTCCATGATAAGTTCTACATCGGTTCCATGGGCATGAACACGAAGGTTCAAGGTCGACTCCCACTTATCCAATGCTTAACCTTTCATTCACTTCTCGTTTTCGAAGAAATGGTAGAGTCGAAAAATTTATTCGACGGAACGCGAGTAGATATTTCTCGCATAGCTTTTGATTCACACAGATTAGGGAAGGCATATGTTCAACCCTTCAGGGCAACTTAGGACCATATACCAGAAATTTTAGGAGTAAATAACTCAGGCCCGATAGTAGAGCATGGTTGACAAGACGGGGAATACAATTTACCGAAGGTATTATGTATCAGGGGAAAACTAACAAGGTTATGGAATATGGAGGGCGATGTCGGATATTAATCCAACAAAGGACCAGATGGTCGGTAAAGGATCTGATGTGAGTATCGGTACTCAACCAGAAGAATGAGAATGCAAGGGCATCAGTTTATGGAAATTATCTGGATAAGCCGAAGCTTAAATGCAAAGAGTTACAATTTCCAAAGTCGAGGAATCAGAGGCAGAGGCTCTGATAAAAGGATGAGCACGTTGAATTGAATTAGATGGCTAATCAATCAAGGATTGATTTACCGAGAACCAGCTCATGTTCAAAATAACGTCTGAGCCGGAAGGATGGATTAGTAGGAATCAACTGTTGATTACGAATATTCGCAATATATTGAATCAAGGGACGCATAATGATAGCGACAAGGATGTCAACGAAGGTTATATGGAATTTGCCATGATGCAGACAGTCAAAAATTTCAAGAGCAAGAGTCTGCAGAGGATTCTTTTAGGAGATCGGATAGCAATACGAAGTATTCCGTGGAATGCAAGAACAACTGGGATGAATGGATCCTCGGTGTTGTGAGGAATTATCCGCAGTGCGAAAGAAGCTGCACGACAGTAGGCTCAAAGGATTTCCGGATTAACGAGGAGTATTTCGGGTATCTCGTGCACGAAGGAGTAACTGAGAATGAAGAAACAAACGGCAAAGATGTGTAGCTATTCCGGTGATTACCGGTAGCAGGGAAATTGTAAGAGCAGTGGACATAGGGTCTTGGAAAACTTCAGGAAGTATCTTCGGAGTCTTCAGATGATGATACGCCAACTTCGGGATGTGGGGGCTCTCCGGGAGGAAACGGTCACGAGAACCTAATGTCGGAGTTAGTAAAATCTTAACCCGAATAGACGAGAGAGAAGAGTCCCAGAGTATAGACGAGGAATAAAAGATGCTACACCACCCAAGTGGCGACGTGGGGCCATAAGCCACACAGCCAAGTTAGTAAAACTTTTTTTTTTTTGGACCTCTAGACTCGACTTCGACCAAGGAGTTGGAAAGGGGTTCCTACAGGCAGTCGGCTCTGATACCAACCTGTGACGACCTCGGCCCGACCGTGCACTAATCATACACGCAATGCACACGATCAAGCCTAAGGACTCACGTGAAGGAATCACAGCACAACTCTAAAACATAAATAAAACATACAAGTTATATATTACAAGCCAGGGGCCTCGAGGGCTCGAATACATAACAAGTGTAACACACATAGTCAGCGGAAGCGTTAGGTATCTGGGTACAGATACAACACAGAAGAAGATAAGCCTGTTACACAGGCGGGGCAAAAGAAAAGCTACGATCGAAAAGGCGCAGGCCTCCTGCCTGGGACCTCCGATCCTACTCCTGGTCGTCGTCCGCCGGCTCCTCGTAGAAGTACTCGCCGGCCGGGTAGTAGTAGTAGTCAGCCTCGGGCTGGTAGTAGTAGTCGTCAACGGGGGCTGCGGGCACCATGGTTCCGTCGTCTGGTTTATCATGCGGGTAGGACAAAAGAGGAAGCAAAGCAACCGTGAGTACTCATCCAAAGTACTCAGCAAGACTTACATCAGATCTATTCTAGCAATGCAATATTTTCAAAGGAGGCTTTATGTGGGTGGACTAGTCTGCAGAAAGCCAGAGTAGAGAGGGGAAAGCCTAGTCCTGACGAAGACTAGCATCTTCAGGGTCTTGCAGCAATTAGAAGGGAAACAGAATAGTTTCATCATAATAATATATAGTGTTTGCAGCAATATCAACCTCATATCTCAAGTCACCAGTTCTAGTTGTACCGAAGTGGATACAACTCCGAGTGTCCGTTACCGTAGGACAGGCTATCGATAGATTGTTTCTTCCCTGCAGGGGTGCACCAAGTTACCCACCACGCTCGCTTAACTCCGGCCGGACACACCATCAGGTCGTGCCCGCCCTCGGCTAAACAATACGACGCAACCCGACCGGATACCGCCAGAGAGGATCGAGCACGTCGGACTAATCCTATGCTCCCCGGGGGTCTGAGCCATCGCCCCGAGCGCTCCGCACGTTGCGAGGCCGTTCGGTAGCAGACCTAGCAACCCCTTATACAAGCACGCAGTTGCATCCTAAGTCCAATCCGAACAGCCCGCTCAATCGCTGACGTCGTGACGACTCCGGCTGATGTATACGACGCAGAGCACCCACTCACACCCACGTGGTGGTTAGTGCTATCGGACCCGGAGGCCCCTCGGATCAAATATCCAAATCGCTTAGTGATTTGGGAGCGCGCGGTAACGAGCAGAGCCTACGATACTGTTGGCCCCGTCGTCCCGTCTCGAGGACTTGTGACAAGGACTGGGAAAGACCGGCCACGCCTCGTAGTTATCTCGCGGGTACCCTCACTGGTCACCCGACTCCACAGCTCACGCCTCAAAGGCACTCGCGGGTACCCCTCTGGGTCAACCCGCCTCCATCCAACATGTGTAGTAGTATCTTCAAAGTGTCATCAGACGCACGATACCTCTGGCCGCACGCCTTTGTTCCTGGCGACGTCCGGCCTCGGGGATCGATACGTCTTTAAACACGGTGTGGTGAACAGGGCATCCGTGTGGTTTCCATGCCGATGAGGAATCCGAGGAATCACCCTCGTTGGATCCCTAAACGACAAGTCCCGATAAGGTGGTACCGGAGGAATCACCCTCGGCGGTAATCACCATAGCGGATGCACGACCAAAAGCTAAGTCGGAAGTGGGAAGAGGAATCACCCTCGGTAACCCACAACGAGCTAGCTATACTACAGGGACAACATCGAAAGTGAGTTCAGAGGTATCACCCTCGTCACCCGATGTTAACTCTGCGGAGTCGAGCATATTAGGAGGGGGTGTGTGGTGATGTGAAGAAGGTCAGGGGAAGGGGCTCGATCGCTTGATCGAGGCAAGGGTACTATGCGAGGCAACTACGAGAGTGTGGGACCATAGCAGTGTTACCCAACCTATACTAAGCAGTTTATGAATAAAGGCAGGTATCAACAATTTAGCAAAGACAGGCTATGCAACAGTAATAGGAGCAGTAGCAGTAGCAGCAATTCTAATGCAAGAATAAGAGAGAATAGACATAGGCGATATCGGAATGATCAAAGGGGGGGTTGCTTGCCTGGTTGCTTGGCAAATGAAAAGGAACAACGGCGATGAAGTAGTCGATCACCAGGGCACCGTCAGCGGTCTCGGGGTCTACCGGGAAGGAAGGGGGAGAGGAAACAATATAAATACACAGTAACGAAAGTAATCACAAAGCATGACGATCTAACGCAGTGCTACCGATAACGGAGAAGGGAAACCCATCCGGGAAAGTATTCCCGGTTCCGGACGTCTGTCAGACAGATGAACCGGAGGGGGAACGGTTTCACGTACAGGTAGTTCGAGGTAGGTGATGGCTAGGATGCAGTGCAGGGTTGTCTAAAGATATGTCTAAGTCATTTAGCTATTTTAGGAATTTGTTTGGATTTATTTTATTAAAGTTGAGCACTATTCATTTATTGAAAACAGGCCGAAAGTTCCATGTTCATCTAGCTAGGGGCATCTGACGGGAATACGGAGGGCGTATCTAGATTCGTATCGAAATTCTGAGCAACTTTCGTATATAAATTATTTTCATCGGAGTTACGGATTAAAAGATATGAATTTTCAAAGTTTCAAAACATTTTCTGGAATTATTTAAAACAGAAAAGGATTTATGATGTCAGCATGATGACATGCTGACATCAGCAGGTCAAACAGCGGTTGGCTAAGTCAAATATGACATGTGGGTCCAGTGGGGCCCACATGTCAGCCTCTGTGACTTAAACAGAGTTAAATTAAACTAACAGTGGGTTAATTAAAGGGTGGGCCCCATCTGTCAGTGACTGTAACTAATTAACTAACTATGCTTAATTAGTAAAATGACTAACTACACTAACATTCGAGGCGGGCCCACATGTCAGTGGCTGGACCCGGTCCAGTCAGCGGTTGACTGCGGTCAGCGAGTCAAAGTGGGGTCCCTGGGCCCAGGGTCAGTGACCCAGGGCGACCCACGTGTCAGCCACGTCGGCGCCGGCGCCGGAGAATGCTCCGGCGACCAAAACGACGGCGGCGCGTCGCCGGAGTTGGTCGGAAACGCGCTGTGATGCGTTGTTTCGCGCGCGGTTAGCTCCGTTCGAACGAGCATTCACCGCCGCATCGTCTGGAGGTGGTGGCAGGGCCGGACTCGGCCGGATTCATCACCGGCGACGAGTCGTGGCGGAGGTGAGCTTCGGGCGTGCGGCGAGTTTTGGCCACAGAGGGCCAAAACAAGCGCGGGGCGGCGCATTCGAACGAGGGGACCGAACCCCGTCGATCCGTGGCACGACCGTAAGCTGAGGCGGCCGGAGCCGGGCGGTACGAGCTCGCCGGCGGCGGGCCGTTCGGGTGAGCTACGAAGCGAGCAAGGCGGCGTGCAAACGAGCGAGTTGAGGCGTTAGGGAGGCTCTACGGGCTGCTACGAGTCCAACGGGCACAAGCCCGGGACCTCTTGGTCGCCGGAGACTTACCGGCGATGAGCGCTACGGCGATGGGTTCGGGCACGAACGGCGCCGCGTCTACGGTCACCTAACGTCGAGGAGAAGAGGCCGAGAGGGAGGGAGAGGCTCACAGTGGGGTGTGGCCGTGCGACGCCTGCTCGGAGCAGGCTTGGGGTGGCCGGAAACGTCGACTCCTCGCCGGAGTCCGAGAGGAAGGGGGCGGCGGCGATCGACGGCTACACGGCCTCCCCGCTCCGGCTGAGGCCTCCGGTCGATGGAGAAGACGATGGCGATGCTCCTTGACACGACGGCGGAGCACGGTGGTGGCTGTGGCCGCGTCGTCTACGGCGAACGGCGGCGACCGCGTCGGGATCTGAGAGGGGAGGAGTGGGCGGGCTCAGAGAGAGGGGGAGAGAAGTGGCGAATGGGGAAAGGCGACCAGGGGGGAAGGCCTCGGGGTCGTCCTTATCTCCAGCTGCCTGCTCCGGCGCCGTGGCAAGCAACGAACGGCGCGGCGAGCTCCTGCCATGGAGGCGCCGACACGCAGGGGAGGAAGGACGAGGGCAGGTGGGAGTGGGCTGGGCCAGCGCTGTGCTGCGCCAGGCAGGCCAGGTAGGTGGCCTGCGGGCCTTTTTCGGTTATTGTCTCTGTTTTCCTTTTTTTTAGATAAAAGCAGAGAGAGGGATGGAATTATTTAGGCACCCAAATCACTTAGGAAAAATATGGGAAAAGCCCCATTAAATCCATGGCGATTTTAGACAGTGCCAATAATTGTTCTGGAGACCAATGGATTTCATTTGGAATTTTCAAAAATGAAACAGCATTTAAATATGCTGGAATTGATTTGTTTTGATTGCTACTGTTCATCTTTGCATAGGAATGATGTTGTTTAAATTAACAACAATTTGTTTTGGATTTAATGCTAGATGATGAACATTTTTTCAGCAATTTTTGAACAACCCCAATTTGCACTTTGGATTTGAATGGAATTTAGAGGAGAATTTGAGTTGAGTTGTTTAGTCACTAGGATCAAGCAATGCAAATGGAGATGACTTGGCAAGTTAATTAACTTGATGACAAGGTTAGGATCTGGGGATGTCACAGTATCGTCCATATCCACTTTTTCAGCTCCTCGATTCCCGCGCCTGCCATTTTATCCTTTGGCTTATAAATAGGGCAGAGGGGCATCTCTTTCCCCCTTACCTCTTCTTCTTCATCCGTCCACTCGCGCTCGAACTCCGCCGCCGTTCGTCGAGCTCTGCATCCTCGTCAAGTCCGGCCGCAGCATCAACCTGATCGTTCCAGAGATTCGCCAGTGCTTCTCCGCACCCGTCGCCTCAGGTACATCCTCTCCTTACCCCAATCACAGATCTTGTTCTAGGGTTTCCTCATACGAGCTCGCGGGTGTGCATTGTTCTTTGCAGTTCTTCATCGTGGCTCAGTAGTTGCGCCGTAGATATAAATCTCCTAGTCAATAACTGTAAGAGTAACTCCGCTCCTTCACCGTGGCTCTATCTTTCTCAATATGACTAGTTAGATTGCATCTGCTAGGACCTTCATCACGTCTGCTGAATATAATCTTGAATATCTCTGAATTTTCAACATGTTGTAGATCCGTATTTCATTGTTGTCTGTGTGAAAGCTGTTTTTCATAACTTCATATCTGCGTCTTGTTTACCTTTGTTGGCGGTTTAGCTTTTTCAAACTCTATAATCCGGTAGATGTCAATATTATAGCTGTTCCAGATATTTTAATTTGGTAGATACCATTAGGCCCCTGCCTAAACCGCCGCTTTAGACCAGTACCTTTATAGAGCATGCCGGTTTAAACTTGCTTAGATTACAAACCGGCTCTTCCTCGTATTTTCAGCTTTTCCTTCCGAAAACATGACTACTCAAGCCAAGCAGTTTGTCTCCTGCAACTAGGTTCCATCCCGGATTATTTAGGAGGATCTAGAGAAAATGGCCTCGATTGGCGGTTTAGGTTCGAAAAATGTCCTTCACTGGAGGGTTCCCGGATCAGAATGTCCTCCAAAGCCCAAAGAGGGAGAGGTCGTCGTCTTTTTTGACCACTTGGCCCGGGGATTCAACCCTCCCGGGTCAAAATTCTTCCGTGATGTGTTAGCAAACTTCCAGCTTCATCCACAAGATATTGGTCCCAACTCTGTATCAAACATTTGCAACTTCCAAGTCTTTTGTGAAGTTTATCTGCAAGAGAAGCCGTCAGTGGAGCTATTCCGGGACTTCTTTCACCTAAACCGTCGTACTGAATTTCATGATGGTCCAAATACTGAACTCGGTGGGATGTCTATTCAAAAAGGAAGGATGTTAGTTTTCCTCACGCCACTCTCCACAGCCATCCAAAGGACTAGAACCAGACTTGGTTTTACTGCGTAGATACTTCCCCGGAAGATGAAAATCCATTGCCGGGTTATCGCTCCCACCGTCTTCCAAAAAATCACACCTTTCCACAACGGCTAAGTGCCCAAGAGCGAGCTTAGTATGCCCCTCAGCTTTCAAAGCTCAGGGCCTTTGTGGCCAATGGTCTGACAGGGGTTGACTTCGTCCGCTGCTGGATTTCCTGGAGTGTCCTCCCGCTAAGCCGGCATTCCGGTTTAATGTGTGAGTATACTGGGAATCCCAAAGACCCCTTGCGCCACACATAGGCGGTGCTATCACAGAACGAGGTCAATGAATCCGCCAAGAAGCTGCTGAATTTACCTATAGAAGCTTGCAGTCAAACCGGCTTGGCACCTTTCTGTGTGACCAACAAACCACCATCGATAAAAATCTCTTCCCTATTGTCTTGCTTTGTTTTAATCCGTCTGCAGCACTTGTCTTGAAGTATTTTTATTTCTTTCAACAGGATAATGACCCTTTCTGGAAAAGGAAAGCCCAAGATAAACCGGCGAAAGCAGCTCGCCAAAAGACCCAAGCTGTTAAGAGAAACAAGAAGAAGAACACTGCCGCGTCGGGATCCAATGCGGAAGAAGATGATCCGGCCTCTGAGGTATTACCTAATTCTTTTGACTTCCTTGTCTTTTCTTTATCTGCATTTTTATTCACAATGACTGTTCCCAGGGACGTGCCGAAGGCAGTAAAGCGGACGATGCTGGGGTAATCACTCTTTCTTCCGATTCAGAACCGCTGCCCCCACCAAAAATTCGTCGGACAGTCCGGAAATTTCAATTTTCTCATCCTTATGCTTATTTGGATCCGAACTTTCTTTTGAAGAAACAGCAACATGAAGCCCGTCGCACCACTCACCATAGCGGTCACGCTATTGAATCCACCGGATTACCGCACACTTCAGCTCGGAGGCGTCGTTCTGAGGTTTTACTTACTCCAACTGCTCTTTACCCCAAAGCAGGTCTTATCCGACAACCGCTTAATCCTTCTGATTCGGATTATCAGGAAACTCCTCTTTCATCTTCTGGCGAATCAACAGCCACACAAATTCCTCCCCTCAAAACTATTCCTGGGTAAGCTGTTTTTCACTCTTTCCGGTTTAACAATTCGTCTTTGACTCTTCTGACTTTCCTTATCTTTAACTTTCGCAGTAAACCCAAGCCTAGCCAAAGGGCCAAATTGAGTAAACCGGCAGTTGATAATACCACTCCTGAACCGGCAGAAGATCCGGAACTTGCTGAACCTTCTGAAGACAATGTTGAGATTCCGCATGATAATCCCCCCCCTATGGATCGTGACGACTTTGTTGATCAGGGGAGCGATCCAATGGATCGTGACCTTGAACTGGCCAGCCCTGCCCGGGCTAGTTCTGCTCCTGCTAGTCCCCCTAAGCAAGCGGCCGCTTCACCTGGCGATGTTGAAATCATTGGGACCGATTTTACTACCCCAGGGGAGCCTGTCGCTCTGGCCAAGCATACTGCCAAGGAAGAATTTATGAACAAGGACAAGGGCAAGTGGGGTACTGATTTGTCCAGCTACGCTTAGCTCAACGCCCAGGAGCTTCATTCCGGATATTTAAACCGGCTACATACCAGCCGTGATTATGAAGCTGGTTTGGTAAACTTGATGAAGGAGCGTTATGAGGTAACTTCTTCTCCTTTGTCTTGTCCTCTATTTTTTCTTGCGTCTTGTAACTGTATCTTTACTCCATCATAGCCCCCAAGTGTCGGTTTAGCCTTTTAGGGTGAAATGGGACTTCAGTAGATCCAGTAGATAGCTTTTGTTTTGCACATGTGTAGCCCCCAAGGGCCGGTTTACTTCCTTTAGGATGAACCGGGACTTCTGCTTGAATTCAGAACAGTATCACATTAGCCCCCAAGTGTCAAGTATATAACTTGTTTATGTGCTTAAGACTTGTTTGAAAAATGCTTGTTTTCACTGCAAAGATACATTAGCCCCCAAGTGTCAAGTGCATAACTTGTTATGTGCTTGGGACTTTGACTGAAAATGCCTCATGAATATATAATGTGCTTTCATTTTGGCAGACTGACTTGAACCGGACAAACTCTGAATTGACTGAGCTCCGGGATACTTTGAAGTTCCAAGAAACCGCTGCTCTTAAAGTCAAGGATGAACTGACACTCGCCTTAGAAAGTATAGAGAAGCTGAAAAAAGACTTTGAAACAGAGCGGTCAGGCTGGGATGCTGAAAAGGCTGCTTTGGGGAAGAAAGCCAGTGATGCAGAGGCTGCCCTTAATCCGGTGACGAAGGAACTGTCCAGATTGAAGCAGCACATAAATGACATGACGTCCGCCATCTTTGGTAAGTACTGTTAACACAACCCTGAACCTTGCAATCTTGTACTGTTCCGGTTTAAGTCATAATTTTGACGCAGGGAGGCGTATCACTCATCTTGGCGATGATGTGCGGAAGAAATTGAAAGTTGCATATACTTTGGTGGAGCAGCTCTATTCTGGTGCTCAGAGGCTATCAGTGCTATCTCGCATAATAAACCGGCTCCTACCACAATCAGGGGTACCTTGGAGAAGCTGTCCATTCTGCCTGCCCGCTTCGTAGAGGTGAAGAAGTCGTCTGCAAGGGCAGGTGCGCTGATGGCTTTGACTCGAGCGAAGGCTTGGGTTCCCGATTTTGATCCGGCGGAGGCGCTGAACGGCTACCCAAGTATGAAGGAAGAAGGATCAGCCTTTTCCAGTGATGACTTACGTGCATTAACCAAGGATATGCGGCCTCTGGCTAGCAAGCTTGCTGATGAAGCTGATCTGTCTAGATATCATCCGGGATATGATGCGGAAAACGTGCGGGCAGAGCGTCCGGCTTATGATATTGAAAATCTTATTCCGCCCATCCGTAAGCACACTTTTGCTCCTGATATTGATCCGTCAGACCTCATAACTGACGAAGTTTATTTCCGAGTGCTGGCCAAGATTGACTGGACCACTATTGACTTCCAGCAGCTGGAAGAAGCCGCCGAAGAACCGGAGCAAGCTGCTCCTTAATCGTCACGGCAGGCTGATGCCGAGTCTTAAACCAATGCCGATTTAAAATTTACGTTCCAGTGCTTTGAGAAAGAAAAATATTCTTTTGGGCTCTCCAGCGCCTTGTAATAGGATAGCTGATATACTTTGTGTTCGTCACATACTATCTTCTGTGAGACTGCTTTCAGTTGGCAACTTCTTAAATATGTCCTTCTTTCAATGCTTGTGACGGTTTATTCTACCTGTTTCTGCATAAAACAATGTTGAAAATGTCCTGGCGATTTATCGCCGGACGGGTCATAATGCCCAAACACATGATCTAAGTTTTGAACTTGAACTGTTTATAAATATAAAATAAGTATCATACCTGTGATTAAGTGTACTACGATGAAACTTAATCCAGTAGGAAAAGATAATGATCCAAGGTGCAAGTGCTGATGACTCCCTTGACTGTTTGTCGGTTCATCATGAAAACCGAACCGGGTTACGATGATCTCCGGTTTAACTGTAGTTAGTACTGGTGTTTGTAACCCAGACTAAAACTCTGTAAACGCAGATGTAGTGGCAACTTATAGTCATCCACTCCCTGAATCAATGGACTTGGATGAATACCAATGACCTTTAAGATAAAGATTTTATAAAACATAAAAAATAAAAATAATTTTTTGGGCAAATAAGACCATGTAGTCGAGGCTTTTTATGAGCTGCCAGGCTCCAAATTCGAGGCTTTTTATGAGCTGCCAGGCTACTGTCATTAACCATTTTGCAAAGCATGTTAAGATGGTCCTCAATCCTTAACCAAATCATCAATGTTCAATGCTACCAAGTTCAAAAATCTGTAAAGATTGACTTGTGTAATCACTTGATGATCGTCAATTTAACGTTACCAAGTTCAGGGTCTGTAAAGATTGACTTGTGTATATGTTCGACGGGTCGTACCAGGTTTACCTAGACAGAGTGACTAACTTAATGCAGGCAGGCTAATCCGGGGTTTTAGGTGTATACACCAAGCTTCCAAGCCGTGTTTACTACAAGGGTTGTCCACTCGTTGATGCTTTGCATCAGGAGCCCCCAGGTAGCATTTGAGCTATGCTCGTCGGGGCCTATGTTTGAGTTGTGCTAGGCATCAAAACTCTCTTTTGCCCCTCATCATCATGTGGAAATTGCCAAAGCAACCAGACCTATGCTCTTATGATGGCCTTGATGTGATCGCCGGTTTAAGAGGCCATAGGAACTCCCTTGCACACAGAAGCCCCCATGTGACAAACTCTTATGAAAAAAGGCGGCTGATACCCCGCTTTATCGGGGGTGCCAGTTTATTATATTGATCATAATATATACATTGTAAAGATATGTACATAAAGCGGAGCCTATGGCTCAAGTGTAATAAGGTCGAAGAAGAACGATGTTCATCCTAAGTCGTACATGAGTCCTTATGTTCTCGAACGTCGACGAGGTAGTATGATCCGTTGTGCAGGTTCTTGCTGACCACAAAGGGTCCTTCCCAAGGTGGGGATAGCTTGTGCATGTCTGTCTGGTCTTGGATGAGCCGGAGCACCAGACCTCCTTCTTGAAACGTCCTGGTTTTAACCCGGCGGCTGTGGTACCGGCGCAGATCTTGCTGATAAATCGCCGATCGAGCTGTTGCCGTGTCCCGCTCTTCATCCAACCGGTCCAATGCATATTGCCTTGCTTTTTAGTTATCAGCTTCGACGTAAGCCGCCACCCGAGGCGAGTCATGACGGATATCACTAGGGAGGACCGCTTCAGCTCCATATACCATGAAGAAAGGCGTGTACCCTGTAGATCTGTTAGGCGTAGTGTTGATGCTCCATAGCACAGATGGTAACTCCTCCACCCAACAACCCAGCGTCCTCTGCAAAGGAACCATAAGCCGGGGTTTGATGCCTCTCAAGATCTCTTGATTGGCTCTTTCAGCTTGGCCATTAGACTGAGGGTGAGCTACTGATGATACATCAAGGCGGATGTGCTCTCATTGACAGAACTCCTCCATAACCCCTTTGGATAGATTGGTACTGTTGTCAGTTATAATGCTGTTTGGAAAGCCAAACCGGAAAATCATCTTTTTGATGAGCTGAACCGCCGTTGCTGCATCACACTTACTGACTGGTTCCGCTTCAACCCATTTGGTAAATTTGTCCACCGCCACCAAAAGGTGGGTCTTCTTATCTTGGGATCTCTTGAAAGGTCCAACCATATCAAGCCCCCAAGTCGCAAACGGCCAAGTAATTGGAATCATCCTCAATTCCTGTGCCGGTATATGAGCACGCCGTGAGAATTTCTGGCAAGCATCACATTTTCTGACCAAGTCCTCTGCGTCGGCGTGAGCCGTCAACCAGTAGAACCCATGACGAAAAGCTTTAGCCACCAAAGATTTTGAACCGGCATGATGGCCACAATCTCCCTCATGGATCTCTCTAAGAATATCACAGCCTTCCTCTGTGTCACACCCTGCATTTTGTAACATGTTATTTGTAACTTTGAAGCATGAAAATTTGGACCAGCAAAATTTTTTAGCATCATTTGGCTTTTATTTGGAATTTAGTTTTCTTCATTTGCTTTTTCATGTGCTCATTAAAGTCAACTATGATCTCTTGTAGATTTCATCTCCATACCCAAAACTTCTGCCCAATGATCATGCCAAGTGATATATAGCAGTATAGTATTTTCTTACAAAATTTATTTGGCCAAAAAGTATTTTATAAATTTAGTTTTCCAAAAACCCCTGAATTGAGATTTGCACTGCAAGTACTTGATTAAGGGTGTGAAAATTATTTCAAAAGGTTTATTTGAGACCTAGTAGTCATAGGACTCCCAGAAACCACAAGGGTATAATTTTAAAAGTTATTTTCCTATTTTATTTAAAAGCTTTTTCTTAAGGCCAGAAATGGTCTTTAATAGGGGAAAATTATTTAACTGTTTCAAAAATATTTGCCAAAATTCAGAGAGACTCATAGGACATATATTGTCCATATATAAGAGTTTCAACACTTGGTCATGTTCAAAATAATGGGCTAAACCCTCTAAGACCCTTTCTGGATATTTCAAGCTTTTGAAATATTTACAAAGGAATTTTTCTCCAAAAATTCCAGGGAAATTCTATCATGTCATATATGACATATTTGATGATCTTGCCAAGTCCCATGCCTTGGGAAGCAAGAAAACCTCCTCAAACCCCTTCATAACCATTCTGTCCATATTTGAAGTTTGAGCAACTCTACATTGCCAAACTTGTCCAAATGCTCTCAAACTTGGTGCACATGCTAGAATGGCCTAATAAGGCACCTAGACCAAATGGCACAAGAATTTGAATAGAGCAACTTGATCAGATCACCTCAAAACCCTTTTTGTTCAAATGCAAATTTGAACAACTTTACATTACCAACTTTTTATCTGGAGCCTCAAACTTTGTGAGCATGATCAATACCCCAAATAAGGATGCTACACCAAGTGGTGCATCAAGGGGAGATGATTAGCTTGACTCAATCTAGATGAAACTGTTTCTGTTGATTTCTAGGGTTCACCAAAGTTACATTGGCTAGTTTCTTCAAATGAGCCCAAATTTGGTGAAGCACCCTATTTTCTCATGTCTTTCAACCCTGTCAAGTGCCATGTCAAGTGGACTTCATTTACTTGATCAAACACAGATCAAACACCTTCTGCAGAAATTCTAAAACCTCCAACTTGACCACTTTCCCTTTTCTCCATAGCCTCAACTTCTTACCACAGGCTCATTGGTTTACCAGCAACCTCCAGTAACTCCCCCAGCACCTCAGCTCCATGATTGAGGGGTGAAACCCCAGCTTTACCTTGCTGTACAGCCAACTTTCACCATTTTTACCAACACTCTCTCCCTCTCTCTGCACCCCAGAGCATCCAAGGCCTCAGGGCATTTCTTTAGTCCTCCCTCTATGCACTAGACACTGTTGGGCACGCTGGAACGGACCAAACCAGCGAGAGCGCGTCGATGCCGGTCACACGCGCGCTCTGGAGCGCGTGAACAGTGCTCCCGCACGCTGGCTCGGGCCAATCATTGATCCCCGACAACCTCGAGCCTCCCCCTCGCGCCAGTCGAGGCGCCTCGACGTCCGCGACCTCCCCGGCGCTGTCCCCCCCTCCTCCTGCGCCCTCCAGTGGGCGTCGCCGCACGCGCACCGGCCGCCCGCTTCGGCCATTCCTCTGCTCCACACGCGCACGCTCCTCTGACACTCCCCCGCTCCTCTTATCCCCCCAGCTGGATGTGGAGCTAGTCCACGGACCTCCCCGGCGTGTTCCCAGGCTCCGGAACCCTCCACAGCCTCGCCTGCAACCTCGCCGGCGCACGGGTCCACGGTGAACTACGGGCGCGGCTATTTAAGGCCCTCCCGAGCTTCTCCAACACCACCACCAGCCTCGCACCACTCCACTGAGACCCCCAACACCACTAGTTCGACCCCGGAGCGCCCCAGTACTCGGGATCGACCGGAGCTCCGCCGCGTCGGGTCGCCGGCGATCTCGAGGTACAGGCCTCTCCTGCTTCTCCTTCCACCTGTTTTGGAACCACCGCACCTCCCTGACCCTTTCCCCTCTCTTTCCCCCTCCATTTGCAGTCGGAATCGACCTCGACCACCGTCCTCCGACGAGCCTCCGCCATCGCACCTCGCCGCCGGTGAACCAGGGCTCCCCGCCGTGCCGCGCTACCACCACTGCAACCGCAACACGCCACTGAGTCCGACCCTGCCCTCCGTTGCCGTCGCCGTGGCCGGAATCGTCGCCGGTGAGCTCGCCGCCGCCGTGACTGCGGGGTTAGAGATGACAGGCAGGCCCCGCCTGTCATCCCCCCACCTCTCTCCCCTCCTCTGTGCCGCTGACCCACGGGCCCCGCCCGTCAGGTTTGAAACCTGACGTGCGCGCGCGCTGGCCCCGTGCGGCTGGGCCAGTCTACCTGGGCCGTGCACTGTGGCCTCTTCTGGCCCAGTGCACAGGACCCTTTTTCTCTTTTTCTTTTCTGTTAATGTTTTAAACATTTATGCAGAAAAGAATATTAATCCAAATTAAATATTTCCAACTCCTAAAATCTTGTAATATTCCAACCTATTTAATGGTACTACTTTCACTCAAATCCATGAAACTTTTCTGTGCTGTTCAAATATAAATTCAAATTTGAGCAGTATAACTCCTGTTCAAAAATCAATATATCCTATTCTGTAACTCCAAAACTCCAACTAAGATTTTTTTCCCATCTTAGAAAACCCTCTAGTATTTTACAAAAATGAGTTGACATTTTTCTGAGCACTTTGGTTTTTCTGTTTTATTTGTATTCTTATTTTTCCGTGGTTATTATGCGACGTATAGATCCCGTATTTGACGAAGTTGCTGTGGAAGAAGAAGGAGAAGGACTAGAAGACTTTGAAGACCAAGCCAATCCAGGCAAGCAGCCCTTTGACCATGATACACTTGTTCTTCGGAACCCGTTTGTTTCCGATGCATGATGATTAGGGTTACGATGGTAACCTAGGTGAACCACCACATGATGCATGCCTTATTGTTGATCTTGCTATGTGCTAGATGACATGCAAATAGTTGGTCATGATGCTATATGATGCATGTGTGAGATGAACCCCCGTAGTTGAAAACTTTGCATGAACCCATCGGGTGCCCCTAATGCCCGAGGGTGATGAAGTGATAGGTCATCACTTGAGAAAGAAGTGATGTGCCGGTAATATCATGTGCATGGTGGAATGATGGATTAGATTTATGTGTGACTACCGTCCCAACCAAACATGTGCAACCACACTACCCCTTATGGGACGGGGCTTTATTGATTACTTAGGTCGATACTAGCATGGTGCCCGCATTACTAGTGACGGGAAGACTTGAGGTCTTTCCCGGGACGGGGTCGTGCTTGGATAGGCGGCCATGACTGTTTTCACAGGGCACCGGACACACCGTTGGTCCCTTCGGGTACGCGTGAACATTGAAAATTGGGCAAGTCCCGTGATCTATTGTTTGTACCCGAGGGCCGTGTGCCAACGAGTGGACTCTATGTTAGTGTCGTCTAAGGAAAGGTAATGACCGGGTGCTTACCTCGGGTACTTGAGGTACCGCGGGTCGTGGATGACACGGAAGTTCCCCGGATCTTGTGGGTAAAGTGCGCAACCTCTGCAGAGTGTAAAACTATTCGAATAGCCGTGTCCACGGTCATGGACAGTTGAGTGGTGCTACTTAAACTATGTCCAGAATTTTACTACATCGGTGTTGGTATGTGTGTGATGAGTCAAGATGGTGACTTGACTCAATGAGATGAATCATATTCATGTTGATGTCGGTAACCTGTTCTCGAGGTTACGCGAGGTTATTGATGCATAACTTGATGATAGCATATTGTCCTAGCCTCCTGCTAGATTGTTCATTATTATTCAAATTGCATTGTTACTTGAACCACATCATGGGTTGCTTGCGAGTACATTCAAAGTACTCATTGGCTTGCCACTGGTTATTTAATTGGCCAGGCTTGGAAGAGCAGGATTATGAGGAAGAGTTCTTTGGAGACGACCATGCGAACTAGGACGCTATCCCAGTCAGAATGCCTGTAGGGTTAAGGCAGATGGCATGGGTTCTACCCGTTTTATCGAAGACTTCCGCCACTCGAGTTATTTCCTATTCAGCCCATGAGGCTCTATCTATGTAAGACTTGGCCATAACGGCCTTAATTCGTGTAAGACTATTTGGATGGATGTAAGACTCTTGTTATTTCAGCTTCTGTGTGGTCAGTGAGCATTGATCTCTGGGATCACTGTACACGTGCATTCGGTGATCTCGACTTCCAAGTCGGGGTCCCCACAGAGCTGGTATCAGAGCCATCCTGACTGTAGGAAGCCTTAGTTAGCATGGGCGTTAGTTAGATGAGACCCCTTTTTTTTTCAAAACCTTCTGAACCTCTCTTCTTTTCTAAACCTGAGATTTCCTCAGCTTATTAACCCCTCCTATTCCACCTTTGTAGATGGCCGATGTTCCCGAAGAGCACCTGACCACCGGGTTTCCCCTACTTCTCGAGGATAGCCTCCAGGAGTGTCAGTTCCACCGAGCACCCATCCTCACCTACCTTGAGCATTGGGTGAGCGATACTGAGGTGGAGTACCATGTGGAAGTGATCGTGAAGGCAAACGATCCTCCCACAAGTTGGTTCTTCGAGGGACCCCAGATGACGACACTACCACTCGCTGCCGAGGCTGCTGCACTCAAGGCTCTAACCCGTCTCCGCGAGCTTCTTCCGGAGATGGCAGCCAAGATGGCAACTCGCTTCTTACCTTACCGAAAGGAAGGTGACGAAGAAAGCAGCGCACTAGCCCCTCCACTGAAGGATGGACTCTCGCTTCGGTTCCAGACCTACTTCAGTCTATGTGCCGACAGCTTGGCACAAGACTTGGCCTCGGAATCAATGAAGCTTCGAGAAGAACTTTACAAGACCAAGGCACTTCTTCGTCGAGCTCAAGAGAAGGCAAACAGGATCAAGAAGGAAGGAGCACCTTCTGGACAATCCGCTATCGCATATCGAGGCGGAAGACCCTCCGAGGATGTGTCTTCCAAGGGTGAAGAACCACCTCGGCGACGCCGGATGACAGCAAGGGAATATCGCAAGCTTTTCCCTGCACCACCGTCAAAGCACCGTCGTATCCAACTCCTCCAGTCCCCCACTCCCTCAAGTGACAAAGGAGCCCAGACAGATGAAGACAAGGAGGAAGACCCAGAAGAGCCGGAATACGCGACCGAGCATTCCGCCGCTTAGGCATTATTCGCTACTCGGATATGCCCGTTGTAACCCTACGGTAGGATAGGTCGTGTAACCCCTATGCGCAGTCGAGTCCTTGAATGGTTCATATGAAACCATCTAGCGTTTGCTTTTGTTGTGTCTGGATGTATGTCGTATTCTTCCTTCGGGAAGGTGTAAACGACTACATCGCCCATTTGGATTTTAATGAAAGTGTTTTGGCCCTATGGCCCTTGCATGATTTTGAATTAGTGTCACACCCACCCCCTTACTAGGCACCTATCTATCTTGTTTTTCCTCTTCGGAGTCATGAGACCTTTTACCGCTCCAACAGGATGCCTGTTGTAACTCGTACTGGTACCTCTACCCAGCAGCCCGAAGCCGGAGCATCCTCTCAGCCAGAGGCAGACCACGACCAAACCAACGACCAAGCTCCACCACCACCTCCTCCAAGCATGGACATGGCTCAGCTTCTCCAAGCTTTCCGAGAGGAACGCCAAGCCAACACTGCAGCTCTTCAGCTGATTGCTCAAGCTGTTGCCAACAACCGCCAGCCGGCGGGGAATGGCAATGGACGTTCCACGTTGGCAGAGTTCAAGAAGCATGCACCGCCAACCTTCATCGAGACTGCTGAACCCCTGGATGCAGATGACTGGGTCCGTTCCATTGAGGAAATCATGGAACTAGTCGGATGCACCGAAGATCGCGAGAAAGTGGCTTATGCAGCCCACTGCCTCGGGGGAACCGCAAGAGCTTGGTGGGATGGATTCAAGGTCATGCATGCTGAACAAGACATCACTTGGGTTAACTTCAAGGCAGAATTCCGCAAGGCCCACATTCCTTCTGGAGTCATGGCTATCAAAAAGCGCGAGTTCCGAGCCCTGAAGCAAGGAAGTGGCACTGTCAAGGAGTACATGCAGAAGTTCAGTATTCTGTCAAGGTATGCCCCTGAGGATGTCAGCACTGATGCTGCCCAAAGGGAGCGCTTCATGGAAGGCCTTAATCAGACTCTGCAATATTCGCTTGTCGTGTGCGACTGCCCGTCTTTCCCCGACCTGGTGAACAAGGCACTCATGCTTGAAGACAAGCGGCGTGCTTTGGAAGACACTCGCAAGCGCAAGTTGATCAGCAAGGGAAGTTCCAGCAACCAGAAGCCTCATCCGTGGCAGTCAGCCCCGGCCAAGCCAACCTATCAGCAGCCAAGAGCTCCTGCACCTCGTGCCAATCCTCAGCCTCAGCAGTATGCCAACCCCAGGCCAGCTTTCAACCCCAATACCAGTGGTGGCAACAAGATCAACACTCCAAATCAAGTCACTTGTTTTGGGTGTGGTCAGCCCGGACACATCTCCAGGGTGTGCCCCAACAAGAAGCCTGATGCCCCGCGCCCCAATGCGCAGAACCAGGGACAAGGCCGTGGAATGCCACCAAGGAACCCAGCTCCTCGCAATCCACCGAACTATGGGAAGGGGCGTGTGAATCACGTCACTGCTGAAGAAGCCCAGGAAGACCCGGACGTCGTGCTGGGTACGTTCCTTGTCAACTCAGCACCTGCAACTGTCTTGTTTGATTCTGGAGCAACGCATTCATTTGTCACTCAAAGATTTGCATTAAAAAGTGGCATGACCCCTACACCCCTGAATAACCCTATGGTGGTACAAACCCCCGGAGCCGAGATGAGAGCCAAGATAGGCTGTAAAGGAGTTGGTATTACCATTAACGGTGTAGACTTCCTAGCAGACCTTATCATCCTGAGATCGCAAGGCTTGGATGTGATCTTAGGGATGGATTGGCTCAGCAAGCACCAAGGCTTGTTAGACTGTGCCAATCGGACAGTCACCGTGACCAATGACCAAGGAGTAGAAGTCAAGTTTGCCCCCAACTCCTCTTCCGCTCAAGCCGCTAAAGTCAACTGTCTGTCTGAAGTTGGGCTAGACCAAGTACCGGTGGTATGTGAGTATCCTGATGTCTTTCCGGATGAACTACCAGGAATGCCCCCTGACCGTGACATTGAGTTCATCATCGAGCTCGTGCCCGGAGCAGGACCCATCTATAAGAAGCCTTATAGAATGGGAACGGAAGAATTAACCGAGTTGAAGAAGCAGCTAGAAGAGCAGCTAAGGAAAGGATTTATCCGCCCAAGTGCCTCCCCTTGGGGATCTCCTGTTCTGTTTGTGGCAAAGAGGGACGGTACCATCCGCTTATGCATTGACTATCGTTCCCTCAATGAAGTTACAATCAAGAACAAGTACCCACTTCCCAAGATCGAAGATCTGTTTGATCAACTCAGCGGAGCCAAGGTATTCTCCAAGATCGACCTTAGATCTGGGTATTACCAGCTGAAGATCAGACCCCAAGATATTCCGAAGACGGCATTCGTAACCAGATATGGCCTGTACGAGTGCACGGTCATGTCTTTTGGGTTAACCAATGCCCCAGCTTACTTCATGTATCTCATGAATAAAGTCTTCATGGAATATTTGGACAAGTTCGTTGTTGTCTTCATTGATGACATCCTTGTGTTCTCGAAGTCGGAGGAAGAACATGAGCAGCATCTGAGAATGGTCCTAGACAAGCTTCGTGAGCACCAACTGTATGCCAAGTTCAGCAAGTGTGAGTTTTGGCTGCACAAAGTTGGATTCCTAGGTCATGTCTTGACCGAGGAAGGATTATCTGTTGATCCTGTAAAAATCGAAGCTGTGACCCAATGGCAATCTCCAACGACCGTCAAGGAAGTCAGAAGCTTCCTCGGATTGGCGGGCTATTACCGCAAGTTCGTGGAAGGATTCTCTAGCATTGCACGACCAATGACTCAGCTCCTCAAGAAGGACAAGAAGTTCGAGTGGACGCCAAAATGCGAAGAGAGCTTCCAAGAGCTCAAGAAGAGATTGACCACCGCCCCAGTTCTGGCAACACCTGATATTCACAAGGAGTTCGTGATATATTGTGATGCCTCTCGAACCGGATTGGGAAGCGTTCTGATGCAAGAAGGCCGCGTCATAGCATACCTCTCCAGGCAGCTACGACCCCATGAGGAGAACTACGCTACTCACGATCTTGAGCTAGCCGCAGTAGTTCATGCCTTGAAGACATGGCGGCATTACCTCCTAGGGAAACGGTGTGAGATTTACACAGACCACAAAAGTCTGAAGTATATTTTCACCCAAAAAGAGTTGAACATGAGGCAGCGGAGATGGTTGGAACTCATCAAGGATTATGACCTCAGTGTTCAGTATCACCCTGGGAAGGCCAACGTGGTGGCCGATGCCTTAAGCAGGAAGGCTTGCTCTTTGAATGTCATTATTCAGGAAAGGCAGCCTGCCTTGTTTAAGGAGATCGAACAATTCAGTTTGGAATTGGTCACCCCCGGATTTCTGGATCATTTGGTAGTCAAACCGACCCTGATGGACGACGTCAAGAAGGCTCAAGATGGACACGCAAGCATCGAAGGTATCAAGAGGAAGATGAAGATGGGCAAGGCCCCAGGATTCTCTGAAGACGAGCACGGGATTGTTTGGTACAAAGGTCGTCTCTGCGTACCAAACAACACCGAGTTGAAGACGCTGATTCTGCAAGAAGCCCACGACACCCCGTATTCCATCCACCCCGGAGGAACCAAGATGTACCAAGACTTGAAGGCACGATTCTGGTGGCACGGTATGAAGAGAGAGATTGCAACCTATGTTGCAAAGTGTGATGTGTGCCAAAAGGTCAAGGCTGAATACCAGCGACCTGCTGGATTGCTTCAACCACTCAAGTTCCTGAGTGGAAGTGGGATAAAGTCGGAATGGACTTCATCACTGGATTACCAAGGTCGAATCGAGGACATGACTCTATCTGGGTCATAGTCGATCATTTGACCAAGGTGGCTCATTTCACTCCTGTCAAGACCACTTATGATGGCAACCGGCTGGCAGCTCTCTACATCGACCGAATCGTAAGTCTTCACGGTGTTCCCAAGGAGATTGTGTCAGATCGAGGAACCCAGTTCACCTCGAGGTTCTGGAAGAAGTTCCAAGAAGCCTTGGGAACCAAGTTGTCTTTCAGCACAGCTTTCCACCCACAGACCGGAGGTCAGACTGAGCGAGTCAATCAGATTCTCGAAGACATGCTCCGAGCCTGTGTCCTGGCATATGGAGCCAAGTGGGAAGACTGTCTCCCTTTTGCCGAGTTCTCCTATAACAACAGTTACCAGTCAAGCCTTCAGATGGCACCATTTGAGGTGTTGTACGGACGCAAGTGTCGCACACCCCTCAACTGGTCAGAGACTGGAGAAGGACTAGTCTTTGGACCGGATATTCTCCGCGCAGCAGAAGAGCAAGTCCAACTAGTCAGAGAGCGACTAAAGGCAGCCAAGTCAAGGCAGAAGAGTTATGCTGACACTCGACGCCGAGACATGAGTTTCCATGTTGGGGACCATGTGTACCTGCGGGTAACTCCTCTGAAGGGAACCAAGCGTTTCCATGTCAAGGGGAAGCTCGCACCAAGGTTCATTGGACCCTTTGAGATCACTGCACGACGAGGAGAAGTGGCTTATCAGTTGGAACTACCACCTGAGCTATCCGATGTGCACAATGTGTTCCATGTGTCACAACTCCGGAAATGTCTCCAGGTTCCGGACAAGCCCAGTCTCTACAAGGATGTGGATCACCAAGCCATTGATCTGCAGCCTGATCTGACCTACCGCGAGAAGCCCATTCGTATTCTGGACGAAGCAGAACGTCGTACGCGGAGCCGTACCATCAAGTACTTCAAGGTCCAGTGGAGCAACCACACCGAAGCAGAAGCAACCTGGGAACGAGAAGACTATCTTAGATCCAAGTTTCCCGATCTCTTTTAAGCCCTAGTTTAGGAATCTCGGGGACGAGATTCTTGTAAGGGGGGTAGGTCTGTCACACCCTGCATTTTGTAACATGTTATTTGTAACTTTGAAGCATGAAAATTTGGACCAGCAAAATTTTTTAGCATCATTTGGCTTTTATTTGGAATTTAGTTTTCTTCATTTGCTTTTTCATGTGCTCATTAAAGTCAACTATGATCTCTTGTAGATTTCATCTCCATACCCAAAACTTCTGCCCAATGATCATGCCAAGTGATATATAGCAGTATAGTATTTTCTTACAAAATTTATTTGGCCAAAAAGTATTTTATAAATTTAGTTTTCCAAAAACCCCTGAATTGAGATTTGCACTGCAAGTACTTGATTAAGGGTGTGAAAATTATTTCAAAAGGTTTATTTGAGACCTAGTAGTCATAGGACTCCCAGAAACCACAAGGGTATAATTTTAAAAGTTATTTTCCTATTTTATTTAAAAGCTTTTTCTTAAGGCCAGAAATGGTCTTTAATAGGGGAAAATTATTTAACTGTTTCAAAAATATTTGCCAAAATTCAGAGAGACTCATAGGACATATATTGTCCATATATAAGAGTTTCAACACTTGGTCATGTTCAAAATAATGGGCTAAACCCTCTAAGACCCTTTCTGGATATTTCAAGCTTTTGAAATATTTACAAAGGAATTTTTCTCCAAAAATTCCAGGGAAATTCTATCATGTCATATATGACATATTTGATGATCTTGCCAAGTCCCATGCCTTGGGAAGCAAGAAAACCTCCTCAAACCCCTTCATAACCATTCTGTCCATATTTGAAGTTTGAGCAACTCTACATTGCCAAACTTGTCCAAATGCTCTCAAACTTGGTGCACATGCTAGAATGGCCTAATAAGGCACCTAGACCAAATGGCACAAGAATTTGAATAGAGAAACTTGATCAGATCACCTCAAAACCCTTTTTGTTCAAATGCAAATTTGAACAACTTTACATTACCAACTTTTTATCTGGAGCCTCAAACTTTGTGAGCATGATCAATACCCCAAATAAGGATGCTACACCAAGTGGTGCATCAAGGGGAGATGATTAGCTTGACTCAATCTAGATGAAATTGTTTCTGTTGATTTCTAGGGTTCACCAAAGTTACATTGGCTAGTTTCTTCAAATGAGCCCAAATTTGGTGAAGCACCCTATTTTCTCATGTCTTTCAACCCTGTCAAGTGCCATGTCAAGTGGACTTCATTTACTTGATCAAACACAGATCAAACACCTTCTGCAGAAATTCTAAAACCTCCAACTTGACCACTTTCCCTTTTCTCCATAGCCTCAACTTCTTACCACAGGCTCATTGGTTTACCAGCAACCTCCAGTAACTCCCCCAGCACCTCAGCTCCATGATTGAGGGGTGAAACCCCAGCTTTACCTTGCTGTACAGCCAACTTTCACCATTTTTACCAACACTCTCTCCCTCTCTCTGCACCCCAGAGCATCCAAGGCATCAGGGCATTTCTTTAGTCCTCCCTCTATGCACTAGACACTGTTGGGCACGCTGGAACGGACCAAACCAGCGAGAGCGCGTCGATGCCGGTCACACGCGTGCTCTGGAGCGCGTGAACAGTGCTCCCGCACGCTGGCTCGGGCCAATCGTTGATCCCCGACAACCTCGAGCCTCCCCCTCGCGCCAGTCGAGGCGCCTCGACGTCCGCGACCTCCCCGGCACTGTCCCCCCTCCTCCTGCGCCCTCCAGTGGGCGTCGCCGCACGCGCACCGGCCGCCCGCTTCGGCCATTCCTCTGCTCCACACGCGCACGCTCCTCTGACACTCCCCCGCTCCTCTTATCCCCCCAGCTGGACGTGGAGCTAGTCCACGGACCTTCCCGGCGTGTTCCCAGGCTCCGGAACCCTCCACAGCCTCGCCTGCAACCTCGCCGGCGCACGGGTCCACGGTGAACTACGGGCGCGGCTATTTAAGGCCCTCCCGAGCTTCTCCAACACCACCACCAGCCTCGCACCACTCCACTGAGACCCCCAACACCACTAGTTCGACCCCGGAGCGCCCCAGTACTCGGGATCGACCGGAGCTCCGCCGCGTCGGGCCGCCGGCGATCTCGAGGTACAGGCCTCTCCTGCCTCTCCTTCCACCTGTTTTGGAACCACCGCACCTCCCTGACCCTTTCCCCTCTCTTTCCCCCTCCATTTGCAGTCGGAATCGACCTCGACCACCGTCCTCCGACGATCCTCCGCCGTCGCACCTCGCCGCGAGTGAACCAGGGCTCCTCGCCGTGCCGCGCTACCACCACTGCAACCGCAACACGCCACTGAGTCCGACCCTGCCCTCCGTTGCCGTCGCCGTGGCCGGAATCGTCGCCGGTGAGCTCGCCGCCGCCGTGACCGCGGGGTTAGAGATGACAAGCGGGCCTCGCCTGTCATCCCCCCACCTCTCTCCCCTCCTCTGTGCCGCTGACCCACGGGCCCTGCCCGTCAGGTTTGAAACCTGACGTGCGCGCGCGCTGGCCCCGTGCGGCTGGGCCAGTCTACCTGGGCCGTGCACTGTGGCCTCTTCTGGCCCAGTGCACAGGACCCTTTTTCTCTTTTTCTTTTCTGTTAATGTTTTAAACATTTATGCAGAAAAGAATATTAATCCAAATTAAATATTTCCAACTCCTAAAATCTTGTAATATTCCAACCTATTTAATGGTACTACTTTCACTCAAATCCATGAAACTTTTCTGTGCTGTTCAAATATAAATTCAAATTTGAGCAGTATAACTCCTGTTCAAAAATCAATATATCCTATTCTGTAACTCCAAAACTCCAACTAAGATTTTTCCCCATCTTAGAAAACCCTCTAGTATTTAAAAAAAATGAGTTGACATTTTTCTGAGCACTTTGGTTTTTCTGTTTTATTTGTATTCTTATTTTTCCGTGGTTATTATGCGACGTATAGATCCCGTATTTGACGAAGTTGCTGTGGAAGAAGAAGGAGAAGGACTAGAAGACTTTGAAGACCAAGCCAATCCAGGCAAGCAGCCCTTTGACCATGATACACTTGTTCTTCGGAACCCGTTTGTTTCCGATGCATGATGATTAGGGTTACGATGGTAACCTAGGTGAACCACCACATGATGCATGCCTTATTGTTGATCTTGCTATGTGCTAGATGACATGCAAATAGTTGGTCATGATGCTATATGATGCATGTGTGAGATGAACCCCCGTAGTTGAAAACTTTGCATGAACCCATCGGGTGCCCCTAATGCCCGAGGGTGATGAAGTGATAGGTCATCACTTGAGAAAGAAGTGATGTGCCGGTAATATCATGTGCATGGTGGAATGATGGATTAGATATATGTGTGACTACCGTCCCAACCAAACATGTGCAACCACACTACCCCTTATGGGACGGGGCTTTATTGATTACTTAGGTCGATACTAGCATGGTGCCCGCATTACTAGTGACGGGAAGACTTGAGGTCTTTCCCGGGACGGGGTCGTGCTTGGATAGGCGGCCATGACTGTTTTCACAGGGCACCGGACACACCGTTGGTCCCTTCGGGTACGCGTGAACATTGAAAATTGGGCAAGTCCCGTGATCTATTGTTTGTACCCGAGGGCCGTGTGCCAACGAGTGGACTCTATGTTAGTGTCGTCTAAGGAAAGGTAATGACCGGGTGCTTACCTCGGGTACTTGAGGTACCGCGGGTCGTGGATGACACGGAAGTTCCCCGGATCTTGTGGGTAAAGTGCGCAACCTCTGCAGAGTGTAAAACTATTCGAATAGCCGTGTCCACGGTCATGGACAGTTGGGTGGTGCTACTTAAACTATGTCCAGAATTTTACTACATCGGTGTTGGTATGTGTGTGATGAGTCAAGATGGTGACTTGACTCAATGAGATGAATCATATTCATGTTGATGTCGGTAACCTGTTCTCGAGGTTACGCGAGGTTATTGATGCATAACTTGATGATATCATATTGTCCTAGCCTCCTGCTAGATTGTTCATTATTATTCAAATTGCATTGTTACTTGAACCACATCATGGGTTGCTTGCGAGTACATTCAAAGTACTCATTGGCTTGCCACTGGTTATTTAATTGGCCAGGCTTGGAAGAGCAGGATTATGAGGAAGAGTTCTTTGGAGACGACCATGCGAACTAGGACGCTATCCCAGTCAGAATGCCTGTAGGGTTAAGGCAGATGGCATGGGTTCTACCCGTTTTATCGAAGACTTCCGCCACTCGAGTTATTTCCTATTCAGCCCATGAGGCTCTATCTATGTAAGACTTGGCCATAACGGCCTTAATTCGTGTAAGACTATTTGGATGGATGTAAGACTCTTGTTATTTCAGCTTCTGTGTGTTCAGTGAGCATTGATCTCTGGGATCACTGTACACGTGCATTCGGTGATCTCGACTTCCAAGTCGGGGTCCCCACACTCTGGCAACACACATCGCTGAAACGCCCCAGAAATACTGCAATGATGATGTTCTCCATTGACAATAGTCATTGACTTGGATCGCCGGAGTATCTGTCTAGCCAAAATTTTGTCCTATGGTAACTCACCTCGGTTCATGTATGCCAGGTAAGGAAGCGTCCAATCCGGAATAACATGAAGTGCCGCGACCAATTGTGCCTCCGGATCAGGAACAACCAAGTCCTCTTCTGAAGGTAACTGTACCGACGGATTGTGTAATACATCCAAGAAGGTATTGGGTGGGACTGGCTTACGTTGAGAACCCAGACGGCTTAACGCGTCAGCCGCTTCATTCTTTCGCCGGTCTATATGATCCACCTGATAACCCTTGAAGTGTCCAGCAACAGCGTCTACCTCTCGTCGATATGCTGCCATGAGTGGATCTTTGGAATCCCACTTGCCAGATACTTGCTGCGCCACCAGGTCTGAATCGCCAAAGCATTTAACCCGGCTTAAATTCATCTCCTTGGTCATCCGTAGACCGTGGAGGAGAGCTTCATACTTAGCTGCATTGTTAGTACAAGGGAACATTAAACGGAGGACATGACAGAACTTATCACCTCGTGGGGAAGTTAACATGACTCCAGCCCCCGAGCCTTCCAATTGCCTAGATCCATCGAAGTGAATAGTCCAATATGTGTGATCCTGCTTTTCCTTAGGTGCTTGCAACTCTGTCCAATCGTTGATGAAATCCACCAATGCTTGAGATTTTATCGCAGTACGGGGCACATACTTCAATCTGTGCGGGCTAAGCTCAATGGCCCACTTTGCAACCCGACCAGTAGCCTCTCTGTTCTGGATTATATCCCCCAACGAAGCTGAACTGACTATAGTGATTGGATGGCCTTGAAAATAGTGCTTTAGCTTCCGGTTTGCCATGAAGACTCCATACACCAATTTCTGCCAATGCGGATATCTCTGTTTTGATTCAATGAGCACCTCACTGATGTAGTAAACCGGCCGCTGAACCGGATATTCCTTGCCTGCCTCCTTACGCTCTACCACAATGGCAACGCTTACTGCACGGGCATTAGCTGCCACATATAACAACAGCGGCTCATTATCAACTAGGGCAGCGAGGACCGGTGGCTCTGCTAATTCCTTCTTCAAGTCTTCAAACGCAGCATCAGCAGCATCACTCCAGACAAAGCGATCTGTCTTTTTCATCATCTGATAAAGCGGGATAGCCTTCTCCCCCAAACGGCTGATAAACCGGCTGAGCACCGCAATACGGCCTGCCACACATTGAACGTCGTTGATGCACGCCGGTTTAGCCAAGGATGTAATCGCTTTGATTTTCTCCGGATTAGCCTCAATTCCCCTGTTTGATACCAAGAATCCCAGGAGCTTGCCTACCGAAACACCAAAAACACACTTATCCGGATTAAGCATCATTTTGTAAATCCAGAGATTATCAAAGGTTTCTTTCAAGTCTGTTATCAGTGTCTCCTCCTTCCTGGATTTCACCACAATATCATCCACATATGTGTGAACATTCTGCCCAATCTGTCCATGAAGGCAATTCTGCACACAACGCTGATAGGTCGCCTGGGCGCTCTTAAGCCCAAATGGCATAGATACATAGCAGAAGGCTCCAAAGGGAGTTATAAAGGCTGTCTTCTCCTGGTCCTTAACTGCCATCTTGATCTGATGATAACCTGAGTATGCGTCCAAAAAACTTAGTCGCTCACAACCTGCCGTAGCATCAATGATCTGATCAATACGGGGGAGGGCAAAGGGATCAGTTGGGCAAGCTTTGTTCAGATCTGTGTAATCAACACACATTCGCCAAGTGCCGTTTTTCTTAAGTACTAGCACCGGATTAGCCAACCACTCTGGATGAAAAACCTCAAATATAAAGCCTCCTGCTAAGAGCCTAGCCACTTCTTCACCAATAGCCTTACGCCTTTCTTCATTGAAGCAGCGCAGAAATTGTTTAACCGGTTTAAACTTAGGATCAACATTGAGAGTGTGCTCAGCGAGTTCCCTCGGTACACCTGGCATGTCAGAAGGTTTCCATGCAAAAATGTCCCGATTCTCATGGATGAACTCGATGAGCGCGCTTTCCTATTTTGGATCTAGGTTGGCACTGATGGTGAACTGCTTGGATGAATCGCCAGGAACAAACTCAACATGTTTGGTCTCTTCGGCTGATTTGAACTTCAAGGCCGAATCATGCTCTGTGGTTGGTTTCTTCAGTGGAGACATATCCGCCGGATCAACATTGTCTTTATAAAACTTCAGCTTCTCGGTTGCACAAACCGCTTCGGCATAAGATGCATAGCCTTCCTCGCACTCCAACACAATCTTGCGGCTTCCATGGACCGTAATGGTTCCCTTATGGCCTGGCATCTTGAGCTGTAGATAAACATAACACGGCCTTGCCATGAACTTAGCGTAAACCGGCCGCCCGAACAGGGCGTGATACGGGCTCTTGATCTTTACCACTTCAAAGGTCAAAGTCTCTGACCTGGAATCCTGCTCATCTCCAAAGGTGACCTCCAGATCTATCTTGCCAACTGGATACGCCGATTTACCGGGCACCACCCCATGAAAAACTGTGTTGGACTGCCGGAGCTTCTTATCTGTCAGCCCCATACGCCGGAAAGTCTCATAGTATAAAATGTTGATGCTGCTGCCTCCGTCCATAAGTACCTTGGTAAACTTGTAGCCACCCACCTAAGGTGCCACAACTAGAGCCAGCTGACCCAGATTATCAACCCGGGGCGGATGATCCTCTCGTCTCCACACAATGGGCTGCTCTGACCAACGCAGAACGCGGCACCGCCGGTTCAACAGAATTTACTGCCCTCTTGTGAACTTTCTGATCACGTTTACAAAAGATCGTGGTGAAGACATGATACTGCCCACTGCTCAACTCCTTCGGATTATTCTGATATCTGGATTGTTGCTGCTGTTGACGCTGTTGATTTCCCTGATTGTTATAGCCGCCCTGGCCGTGCTGTTGGTTATGCTGATTGTGCCCGTTGTGGTTGCCGTTATTGCCTTGGTACCCTGAACTGAATCCACCACCTTGATAACCCGGCCCTTGAAAACCGGGACCTGATCCGTCGGATGGTCCATGATCGTATCGAGACCGGTTCATGATTTCCTGCATAATGAAACAGTCCTTCCATAGGTGTGTAGCTGCCTTTTCCGCTGTACCATGCCTCGGGCAAGGTATATTCATATGGCGTTCCAGATTAATAGGCGGCCTCCCATTTCGTGGGGGTGGTCTACCCTTGCGGCGCTGTCCATCCTCCTGAGCATTGGTGTTAGCCACAAAATCTGAGTTGCTATCCGCTTTACGCTTACCGTTGTATCCTTGATTCGCCGGGTTGGGCTGCGGCCCCTTACCGTTCTTGTTTACCTTCCCTGACTTGTCATTATTGGAGTCTGTGTATTTGGTATTATCCGAGTCCGCATATTTCACTAAAGCGCCCATGGGTGTCCCCATGTCATCACAATTACGCTTGAGTCGTCCCAGCTTCAACTTCAAAGGTTCAAACCGGCAATTGCCTTCCAATGTTACCACTGCTGTGCTTGGGTTGATGCTATTGGAGGAATGCAAGATCTCTGACACCCGGCATACCCAACTACTTGTTGACTCATGCTCTCCTTGAACACAAGCAGCTAAATCGACGACAGACATTGGCTGTTTGCACGTGTCCTTGAAGTTATTGAAAAACCGACGGCGCAATTCGGCCCATGATCCGACGGAATTGGGTGGTAAGCCCTTCAGCCAAGTGTGAGCTGTGCCCTCCAGCATCATTGTGAAATATTTAGCGCACGCTGCATCATCCACATCCAGCATCTCCATTGCCATCTCATAACTTTCAACCCATGCCTCTGAGGATAGATCTGCCGTGTAGTTGGGCACCTTGCGCGGTCCCTTGAAATCCTTGGGCAGCTTTACGTTGCGCAAAGCGGGAGTAAGACAAGGCACTCCCAGGGAGCTAGACATAACCCCCGGTTCAACTGTGGTAGAGGAACGAACCGGCATTGCCTGGCGGACTTCGTGCTGCGTTGCTAACTCGGCCTCCCGGCGTTGCCTGCCCTGGTCCACCACGTTCTAAGCGTTCGCGTCTCCTCCTGCCAGATCATCCTGCCGCGGCAGATTACGTCTCCGTGCGTTGCTTGATACAGCTGGTTCATCCAAGTGCCTAGTGTAACTCCGGCTTGGGCGAGGGGTTGAATGAATCCTCTCATGGCTGTGGGAATAAGCTTGTTGTTGAGTTAACACTGTTTCCAAAAACTCCCTGGCCCGTCGTGCCTCCACTGCTACAGGGGATGTTCCTTCAATAGGAAGGGCGGCCAGCCATGAAGCGGCGGCGACTATGTTATCCAACGAATTAGAGTAATGACCGGGAGGGGTGGGCACACGCTGTGATGGTACAACCTGGCGGGTTGGCTCCACGGCCGGCGGCTGAACTGACGCTCCTGTGCCCAGTGCCCCGCCCCGGTTTATCTCTGGCTGGTTACTGGTTCCTGCTCCTGGCATGCTAAAGAGGTTCCTAGCCTCATAAACCGGCGACAGGCGAGATCGTTGCCTTCTCATCATTACCTCGTGTGAAGCGGTCTGATCCAACATGAGTTGATAGGCTTGAGCATCAAGCTCAGCCTGCTTTGCAGCCATCCTGGTTTTCTCAGCAGCTAGGTCCAACTTGGCTTGATCTATCCGGCTCTTCACCTGAGCGACTTCTGCATCATGCTGCTCTTTATCGGCCTGGGCTACCTCTGTTGTTAACAGTGCTGTCAAAGTATCGACAAAAGCAGATAAAGTTTCAGCCGGCAACGGATCAGGACCTCCAGTCCTAGCTCCCACCATGTCTGATATTAACGCCGCTGTAGTTGATGACTGCTGCATGTGTTGTGATCCAGCCATAAAGACGGCAACCTGGTTTGGCGGATCGATGGGGTCCGGAATACTGTCACCATCGAAACAGCCCCCAGATCGGCCGTCCTGCAACAGATACAAAGATTATGTCTCTCCGGAGGACGATTCGTCGCCAGAATAGACAACAGTCTCGCCGCTAGAGTCCGATCCGTCCTCGGCTTGTACTCCATGCACTGCTCCAACGAAGATGTGCTTCATGGCGGGCTGAATCCGGGCAGGCCTCGCATGCTGAGCTGGCTCGACGATGTTGGTGAAGATGTCCGGCTCAGGGCCCGGTTCGCCAATCTTGCCGATGAAGACGTGGATGCCGCCGAAGGGGACCCGATACCCGTATTCGATTGAATCGGCCTCGGGGCCCTAGCCGGCATCGTCGATGTAGATCTTGCCGCGACGACTCTTGGTCATCCAGCCCACTGTGTAGCCCTAAAGTCCTTCAAAGCTGCCCTTCAAGAACTCGAAACCATCGTGTGATAGCCCCACGGTGGGCGCCAACTGTCGTGGTTTTGTCACGGCAGATGTCCTAGCAAAAGGATTTAGTCGTGAGGCCATCGCTATGGGTTAGCTTAAAGGGGTTAAAGCGGACAAGGACACAGGGATTTTATACTAGTTCGGCCCCTTCGATGAAGGTAAAAGCCTACGTCTAGTTTGGTGTAATATTGTTAGGGTTTCGATGACCAGGGAGCGAATCCGCTTTGCCTGTGTCTCGAGCTGTTGTCCTTTTCTGAACCGTCGCCGGGCTGTCCCTTTATATACGAGGTGACGCCAGGTCCGGTTTACAGAGTCCCGAGGTCGGCTCATAAACATGTCTGCCTCGGTCTCTATTCTTTCTATCTTACATCACAAGTTACATAGTATGGCGGTTTACAATTCATGGGCCCTAATACTTGGGCTCTAAACCTCTTGGGCTAAAATCTCTTGCTTCATGCTCCGCTGGGCTTTAATAAAATAATCTTGATAACATAAACTGGCCCCTCCTGGGCGGTTTATACCTGGTAGTAATATCCCTGACAGTCTTCGAGGAGATCTATTCGATGTAATCTCTTTTTGCGGTGTGTTTGTCGAGATCCAATGAATTGTGGGTTTATGATCAAGATTATCTATGAGAAATATTTGGTTCTTTTCTGAACTCTTTATGTATGATTATAATATCCTTGCAAGTCTCTTCGAATTATTAGTTTGGTTTGGCCTACTAGATCTATAGTTCTTGCAATGGCAGAAGTGCTTGGCTTTGGGTTCAATCTTGCGGTGTCCTTTCCCAGTGATAGTAGGGGGCAGCAAGGCACATATTGTATTGTTGCCATCGAGGATAAAAAGATGGGGTTTATATCATATTACTTGAGTTTATCCCTCTACATCATGTCATCTTGCTTAAGGCGTTACTCTGTTCTTATGAACTCAATACACTAGATGCATGCTGGATAGCGGTCGATGTGTGAGGTAATAGTAGTAGATGCAGAATCGTTTCGGTCTACTTGTCTCGGACGTGATGCCTATATATAATGATCATGCCTAGATAGTCTCATAATTATTCGCTTTTCTATCAATTGCTCAACAGTAATTTGTTTACCCGTCGTAGAATATCGCTATCATGAGAGAAGCTGTTTGGGGAACGTTGCATGGGAAACAAAAATTTTCCTACGTTCACCAAGATCAATCTAGGAGATGCTACTACGAGAGGAGAGTTGGATCCACGTACCCTTGTAGATCGCTAAGCGGAAGCGTTAAGAACGCGGTTGATGGAGTCGTACTCGCCGCGATTCAGATCGCTGAAGATCCAAGCACCGAAGCAACGGTGCCTCCGCGTTCTTCACACGTACGGCTCGGGGACGTCTCCTCCTTCTTGATCCAGCAAGGGGTGGAGGAGAGGTTGATGGAGAGACCGGCAGCACGACGGCGTGGTGGTGATGGTGGTGGAGGATTCCAGCAGGGCTTCGCCTAAGCACCGCGGGAGAAGAAGATGTTATGGGAGAGGGAGGGCAGCACCGAGGCACAAACGTGTGTTGGCTGCCCTCCCTTTGCCTCACTATATATAGGGGGGTGGAGAGGGGAGGGGCGCCCTAGGGTTTCCCCTAGGGGGGCCGGCGGCCAGGGCAAGGGAGGGGCGGCGGCCAAGGGCCAGGCCCTAGGGTTTCCCCCCCTAGGTGCCTTGCCCCCCAAGCCAGGGGGGGTGCGGCTGCCCTAGGAGGGTCCAGCCCCCCATGCGCCATAGGAGAGGGCCCAGGGGGGGGCGCACAGCCCTATGAGGGCTGTGGTGTCCCCCCTTTGTGGCCCATTAGGCCCAGAACCACTTCCGGGACCCCCGAAACCCTTTTCGGTAATCCGCCGATTTCCCGATACTCCCCGGAACACTTCCGGACTCCGAAACCTTTCATCCTATATATCAATCTTCGTCCCCGGACCATTCCGGAGACCCTCGTCACGTCCGGGATCTCATCCGGGACTCCGAACAACCTTCGGTAACCATGCACTGTTCTCACTAACAACCCTAGCGTCACCGAACCTTAAGTGTGTAGACCCTGCGGGTTCGGAAACCATGTAGACATGACCGAGACACTCCTAGGTCAATAACCAATAGCGGGATCTGGATACCCATATTGGTTCCTACACGTTTCTCGATGATCTCATCGGATGAACCACGATGTCAAGGATTCAGGCAATCCCGTATACAGTTCCCTTTGTCTCGTCGGTATGTTACTTGCCCGAGATTCGATCGTCGGTATCTCTATACCTAGTTCAATCTCGTTACCGGCAAGTCTCTTTACTCGTTACCGTAATACATAATCCCGTGACCAACTACTTAGTCACTTTGAGCTCATTGAGATGACGTATTACCGAGTGGGCCCGGAGATACCTCTCCGTCACACGGAGTGACAAATCCCAGTCTCGATCCATGTCAACTCAACAGACACCCTCGGAGATACCTGTAGAGTACCTTTATAGTCACCCAGTTACGTTGTGACGTTTGGCACACACAAAGCACTCCTACGGTGTCAGTGAGTTACATGATCTCATGGTCATAGGAACTTATACTTGACATGCAGAAAACTATAGCGATAACTGACACGATCAAAAGCTATGTTTAACGTTTGGGTCTCGTCCGTCACATCATTCTCCTAATGATGTGATCCCGTCATCAAATGACAACTCATGTCTATGACCTGGAAACCGCGGTCATCTTTGATCAACGAGCTAGTCCTGTAGAGGATCACTAGGGACACAAAGTCTGTCTATTCATCCACACATGTATTTGAGTTTCCAATCAATACAGTTATAGCATGGATAATAAACGATTATCATGAACAAGGAAATATAATAATAACTCTTTTATTATTGCCTCTAGGGCATATTTCCAACAGTCTCCCACTTGCACTAGAGTCAATAATCTAGCATTACAAGGTAATGAATCTAACACCCATAGAGTCTTGGTGTTGATCATGCTTAGCCCGTGGAAGAGGCTTAGTCAACGGATCTGCAACATTCAAATCCGTGTGTACTTTGCAAATGTTTATGTCCTCCTCCTTGACTGAATCGCGGATGGAATTGAAGCGTCGCTTTATGTGTCTGGTCCTCTTGTGAAACCTTGGTTCCTTGGCTAGAGCAATGGCACCAGTGTTGTCACAGAACAGAGTCATTGGGTTCAGTGCACTAGGCACAACTCCAAGATCTGTTATGAACTCCTTCATCCAGACACCTTCCTTTGCCGCCTCCGAGGCAGCTATGTACTCCGCTTCGCATGTAGAATCGGCTACCACGCTTTGCTTGGAACTGCACCAGCTTACCGCTCCCCCGTTGAGAATATATACGTATCCGGTTTGAGACTTAGAGTCATCCGGATAAGTGTCAAAGCTTGCATCGACGTAACCCTTTACGACGAGCTCTTGATCACCTCCATAAACGAGAAACATTTCCTTAGTCCTTTTCAGGTACTTTAGGATATTCTTAACCGCTGTCCAGTGATCCATACCAGGATTACTTTGAAACCTTCCGGCCATACTTATGGCAAGGCTGACATCTGGTCTTGTGCACAGCATTGCATACATGATAGAGCCTATGGCTGAAGCATAGGGGACGACACTCATCTTTTCTCTATCTTCCGCAGTCACTGGGCATTGAGTCTTACTCAACTTTGTACCTTGCAATACCGGCAAGAACCCCTTCTTGGATTGATCCATTTTGAACTTCTTCAAAACTTTATCAAGGTATGTACTTTGTGAAAGTCCTATCAAGCGTCTTGATCTATCTCTATAGATCTTGATGCCCAATATGAAAGCAGCTTCCCCGAGATCCTTCATCGAAAAACTCTTGTTCAAATACCCCTTCACGCTATCCAAAAGTTCTATATTGTTTCCAATCAGCAATATGTCATCCACATATAATATTAGAAACGCTATAGAGCTCCCACTCACTTTCTTGTAAATACAAGCTTCATTGTAAACTTGTACAAACCCAAACGCTTTGATCACCTCATCAAAGCGAAGATTCCAACTCCGAGATGCTTGCACCAGCCCATAAATGGAACGCTGGAGCTTGCATACTTTGTCAGCATTCTCTGGATCGACAAAACCTTCCGGTTGTATCATATACAACTCTTCCTTAAGAAAACCGTTAAGGAACGCTGTTTTGACATCCATCTGCCAAATTTCATAATCGAAATATGCAGCTATTGCTAACATGATTCGGACGGATTTAAGCATCGCTACGGGTGAGAAAGTCTCATCGTAGTCAATCCCTTGAACTTGTGAAAAAACCCTTTGCCACAAGTCGAGCTTTATACACGGTGACATTACCGTCAGCGTCCGTCTTCCTCTTAAAAATCCATTTATTCTGAATGGCCTTCCGCCCTTCAGGTAATACTTCCAAAGTCCATACTTTGTTTTCATACATGGATCCCATCTCGGATTTCATGGCCTCTAACCATTTGTCGGAATCCGGGCCCACCATCGCTTCTCCATAGCTCGTAGGTTCACCGTTGTCTAACAACATGACCTCCAAGACAGGGTTACCATACCACTCAGGTGCAGTGCGTACCCTTGTCGACCTACGAGGTTCGGTAGTAACTTGATCAGAAGCTTCTTGATCATCATCATTGGCTTCCTCTTCAACCTCTGCAGGCTCCACAAAAACATCTTTCTGTGCTGTGCTACTCTCTGGTTGAAGCAGAGGTTCAATAACCTCATCAAGTTCTACCTTCCTCCCACTCAATTCTTTCGAGAGAAACTCTTTCTCGAGAAAGGACCCGTTCTTAGCGACAAACACTTTGCCTTCGGATCTGAGATAGAAGGTGTACCCAACTGTTTCTTTTGGGTATCCTATGAAGACACATTTGTCCGCTTTGGGTTCGAGCTTTTCTGGCTGAAGCCTTTTGACATAAGCATCGCAACCCCAAACCTTGAGAAAAGACAACTTAGGTTTCTTACCAAACCACAATTCATACGGTGTTGTCTCAACGGACTTAGATGGAGCCCTATTTAAAGTGAATGCAGCTGTCTCTAACGCATATCCCCAAAACGATAGTGGCAAATCGGCAAGAGACATCATAGAACATACCATATCTAATAGGGTTCGATTACGACGTTCGGACACACCATTACGCTGTGGTGTTCCAGGTGGCGTCAACTGTGAAACAATTCCACATTTTCTTAAGTGATCGCCAAACTCATAACTCAGATATTCTCCCCCTCGATCAGATCGTAGGAACTTGATCTTCTTGTTACGATGATTTTCAACTTCACTCTGAAATTGCTTGAACTTTTCAAAAGTTTCAGACTTATGCTTCATCAAGTAAATATACCCATATCTACTTAAGTCGTCAGTGAAGGTGAGAAAATAACGATATCCACCGCGCGCCGTTACACTCATCGGACCGCACACATCAGTATGTATGATTTCCAATAAGTCACTTGCCCGTTCCATTGTCCCTGAAAACGGGGTCCTTGTCATCTTGCCCATGAGACACGGCTCGCACGTGTCAAGTGATTCAAAATCAAGAGACTCCAAAAGTCCATCAGCATGGAGCTTCCTCATGCGTTTCACGCCGATATGACCGAGACGGCAGTGCCACAAGAAAGTGGTATTATCATTATCTACTCTACATCTTTTGGCATCAATGTTATGAACATGTGTATCATCACTATCGAGATTCAATAAGAATAAACCCCTAACTTCGGGTGCATGACCATAAAAGATATTACTCATATAAATAGAACAACCTTTATTCTCCGATTTAAATGAGTAACCGTCTCGCAATAAACAAGATCCAGATATAATGTTCATGCTTAACGCAGGCACTAAATAACAATTATTCAGGTTCATAACTAATCCCGATGGTAATCGAAGAGCGAGCGTGCCGACGGCGATCACATCAACCTTGGAACCATTTCCCACGCGCATCGTCACTTCGTCCTTCGCCAGCCTCCGTTTATTCCGTAGTTCCTGTTTAGAGTTGCAAATGTGAGCAACCGAACCGGTATCAAATACCCAGGCACTACAACGAGAGTTGGTAAGGTACACATCAATAACATGTATATCACATATACCTTTGTTGTTGTTGGCCCCCTTCTTGTCCGCCAGATACTTGGGGCAGTTCCGCTTCCAGTGGCCGTTCCCCTTGCAATAGAAACACTCAGTCTCTGGCTTGGGTCCAGCCTTGGGTTTCTTCACTGGATTAGCAACTGCTTTGCCACCCTTCTTAGAGTTACCCTTCTTGCCCTTGCCATTCTTCTTGAAACTGGTGGTTTTATTGACCATCAACACTTGATACTCCTTCTGGATGTCTGCCTCAGCGACTTTCAGCATCGAGAACAGCTCGGCGATGGTTTTGTTCATCCCTTGCATGTTATACTGCTGCACGAAGCTCTTGTAGCTTGGAGGGAGTGACTGGAGAATTCTGTCAATGATAGCCTCATCCGGGAACACAAGTCCCAGATCAGCTATGCGGGTATAGTACCCAGACATCTTCAGTAAGTGCTCACTGACAGACGAATTCTCCTCCATCTTACAAGCAAAGAATTTATCGGTGGTCTCATACCTCTCGATCTTAGCATTCTTTTCAAAGATGAACTTCAACTCCTGGTACATCTCATATGCACCATGACGTTCAAAACGCCTTTGGAGTCCTCCTTCCAAGCCGTACAACATGGCACACTGTACTATCGAATAGTCATCCGAACGCGTCTGCCAGACGTTCAAAACGTCTGCAGGGGCTGTAGGAGCGGGGGGGTCACCTAGCGGTGCATTTAGGACATAAACCTTTTGGGCAGCTGTGAGGATGATCCTCAGATTGCGGAGCCAGTCCACAAAGTTGCTCCCATCATCTTTCAGTTTAGCTTTCTCTAGGAACGCATTAAAATTCAGGGGAGCTACTGCGCGAGCCATCTACAACAAAAGATTTGCAAAGACATTTTAGACTATTGTTCATGATAAGTGAGTTACTACCTAATCAAATTATTTATAACTCCCACTCAAATTGACATCCCTCCGGTCATTCGAGTGTGACATGATCCAAATTCACCAACCCAAGTCCGATCATCACGTGAGATGAGGTGGTGTCAATGGTGAACATCTACATGTTGATCATATCTACTATATGACTCATGCTCGACCTTTCGGTCTTCCGTGTTCCGAGGCCATGTCTGTACATGCTAGGCTCGTCAAGTCTAACCCGAGTGTTCTGCATGTGCAAAACTGGCTTGCACCCGTTGTATGCGAACGTAGAGTCTATCACACCCGATCATCACGTGGTGCTTCGAAACGACGAACCTTCGCAACGGCGCACACTCGGGGGGAACACAATTTCATCTTGAAATTTTAGTGAAGGATCATCTTATAATGCTACCGTCGTCCTAAGCAAAATAAGATGCATAAAAGGATTAACATCACATGCAAATCATAAGTGACATGATATGGCCATCAACTCGTGCTTTTGATCTCCATCTCCAAAGCACCGGCATGATCTCCATCGTCACCGGCGCCACACCATGATCCCCATCATCATGATCTCCATCATCGTGTCGCCATCGGGGTTGTCGGTGCCCACCATGCTCTTACTACTATTGCTACCGTTTAGCAATAAAGTAAAGCATTACAAAGCGCTTAATGATTGACACGCAGGTCATACAAAAATTAAAGACAACCCTATGGCTCCTGCCGGTTGCCGTATGCATCGACATGCAAGTCGATATTAACTATTACAACATGATCATCTCATACATCAAATATATCTCATCATGTCATTGGCCATATCATATCACATACATACCCTGCAAAAACAAGTTAGACGTCCTCTAATTTGTTGTTGCATGTTTTACGTGGCTGCTATGGGTATCTAGCAAGAACGCTTCTTACCTACGCAAAGCCACAACGGAGATATTCAAGTTGCTATTTAACCTTCTACAAGGACCGCCTTGTTCTATTCCGATTCAACTAAGATAGGAGAGACAGACACCCGCCAGCCATCTTATGCAACAAAAGTCACATGTCTGTCGATGGAACCGGTCTCATGTACGTGGACATGTAAAGTTGGTCCGGGCCGCTTCATCCCATAATACCGCTGAATCAAGAAAGACTAAGGAGGGCAGCAATTTAAACATCAACGCCCACAAACCCTTTTGTGTTCTACTCGAGAAAGCATCTACGCAAGATCCTAGCTCATGATGCCACTGTTGGGGAACGTTGCATGGGAAACAAAAATTTTCCTACGTTCACCAAGATCAATCTAGGAGATGCTACTACGAGAGGAGAGTTGGATCCACGTACCCTTGTAGATCGCTAAGCGGAAGCGTTAAGAACGCGGTTGATGGAGTCGTACTCGCCGCGATTCAGATCGCTGAAGATCCAAGCACCGAAGCAACGGTGCCTCCGCGTTCTTCACACGTACGGCTCGGGGACGTCTCCTCCTTCTTGATCCAGCAAGGGGTGGAGGAGAGGTTGATGGAGAGACCGGCAGCACGACGGCGTGGTGGTGATGGTGGTGGAGGATTCCAGCAGGGCTTCGCCTAAGCACCGCGGGAGAAGAAGATGTTATGGGAGAGGGAGGGCAGCACCGAGGCACAAAACGTGTGTTTGCTGCCCTCCCTTTGCCTCACTATATATAGGGGGGTGGAGAGGGGAGGGGCGCCCTAGGGTTTCCCCTAGGGGGGCCGGCGGCCAGGGCAGGGGGGGCGGCGGCCAAGGGCCAGGCCCTAGGGTTTCCCCCCCTAGGTGCCTTGCCCCCCAAGCCAGGGGGGGTGCGGCTGCCCTAGGAGGGTCCAGCCCCCCATGCGCCATAGGAGAGGGCCCAGGGGGGGGCGCACAGCCCTATGAGGGCTGTGGTGTCCCCCCTTTGTGGCCCATTAGGCCCAGAACCACTTCCGGGACCCCCGAAACCCTTTTCGGTAATCCGCCGATTTCCCGATACTCCCCGGAACACTTCCGGACTCCGAAACCTTTCATCCTATATATCAATCTTCGTCCCCGGACCATTCCGGAGACCCTCGTCACGTCCGGGATCTCATCCGGGACTCCGAACAACCTTCGGTAACCATGCACTGTTCTCACTAACAACCCTAGCGTCACCGAACCTTAAGTGTGTAGACCCTGCGGGTTCGGAAACCATGTAGACATGACCGAGACACTCCCAGGTCAATAACCAATAGCGGGATCTGGATACCCATATTGGTTCCCACATGTTTCTCGATGATCTTATCGGACGAACCACGATGTCAAGGATTCAGGCAATCCCGTATACAGTTCCCTTTGTCTCGTCGGTATGTTACTTGCCCGAGATTCGATCGTCGGTATCTCTATACCTAGTTCAATCTCGTTACCGGCAAGTCTCTTTACTCATTACCGTAATACATAATCCCGTGACCAACCACTTAGTCACTTTGAGCTCTTTAAGATGACGTATTACCGAGTGGGCCCGGAGATACCTCTCCGTCACACGGAGTGACAAATCCCAGTCTCGATCCATGTCAACTCAACAGACACCCTCGGAGATACCTATAGAGTACCTTTATAGTCACCCAGTTACGTTGTGACGTTTGGCACACACAAAGCACTCCTACGGTGTCAGTGAGTTACATGATCTCATGGTCATAGGAACTTATACTTGACATGCAGAAAACTATAGCGATAACTGACACGATCAAAAGCTATGTTAACGTTTGGGTCTCGTCCATCACATCATTCTCCTAATGATGTGATCCCGTTATCAAATGACAACTCATGTCTATGACCTGGAAACCGCGGTCATCTTTGATCAACGAGCTAGTCCTGTAGAGGCTCACTAGGGACACAAAGTCTGTCTATTCATCCACACGTGTATTTGAGTTTCCAATCAATACAGTTATAGCATGGATAATAAACGATTATCATGAACAAGGAAATATAATAATAACTCTTTTATTATTGCCTCTAGGGCATATTTCCAACAGAAGCCACTAGAGAACACTATGGCCCCGAGGTCTATTCTCAACATATCAATCTACACCTACTTTACTTTTTCCACTTTTACTTTCTGTTCTTATAAACAAAAATACCAAAAATATAAACTATCATCTCTATTAGATATCACTTTCGTAAGTGATCGTAAAGGGATTGACAACCCCTTATCGCGTTGGCTGCAAAGTTCTTATTTGTTTGTGCAGGTGCGAGGGACTCGCGCGTGGTCTCCTACTGGATTGATACCTTGTTTCTCAAAAACCGAGGGAAATACTTACGCTACTGTGATGAATCTCCTTTTCCTCTTCGAGGGAATACAACGCAAGCTCAAGAAGTAGCAAGAAGAATTTCTGGCGCCATTGTCGGGGAGGCTTACGCAAAAGTCATATACCAAGTACCTATCACAAACTCTTATCCTTCGTATTACATTTTTTGCCTCTCGTTTTCCTCTCCCCCACTTCACCCTTGCCGTTTTATTTGCCCTTCTTCTTCCGTGTGTTTACCGTTCGTTTGCCTCTCGTTTGCCTCTAATTTGCTTGTGTTGCTATGTGCCCTCAATTAGCTTGCATCTTTGCTCGCTAAAGTATGGATCATCATCCACTTGCTAATCTCTTTAAGAGATCCAATTATGTTGAACCAATTGCTAGTGAGCTGTGTGCACTAGATTATCTTTATGGGGTTTTGCTTGAAATTTTTGAATCTGAAAATTGTGAGGAATTGTTAAAAGAAAAAGTGATTCGTGTTAGCTCCTTAATTGAAAAGCATGATTGCAATGATGTTATTATAAATTCTATTAATGTCAATTGTGCTAATGATATGCAAAACCCTAAGCTTGGGGATGCTTATTTTGCTATGCCCACTACTTGTTGCAATGATCATGATTGGGGTGATGCTTCTTACAATTTTGAAAACTTATTTAAGCCCCATGATGAATGTAAGATCGATAATAATGTTTGCAATAATATTAAAAGTGGGTTTGGAGAGGTCATGACTTTAGTTAATGTTGATCCCACTATTTTGGAAGAGTGTAAACTTTGTATGCATGTGAATCGTGTTGAGAATATGTTATGTGATAGCTATATTGTTGAATTTGCTTATGATCCTGCATGCAATTATTATGAGAGAGGAAAATATGGTCATAGAAATCTTCATGTTACTAAATTGCCTCTCTTCATGTTGAGATTGATCTTGTTCCTTTCTTCTTCCTTGCATACGCTAGATCTTGCTTGTCATGATAATTTGTTTGCTTATAAAATGCCTATACATAGGAAGTATGTTAGACTTAGATGTGTTTGTCATATGTTTTATGATGCTCTCTTTGTGCTACAATTCTTATCTTTCATGTGAGCATCATTGAATTCTCAAGCCTATCTTAATGGCTATAAAGAAAGAGCTTGTTGGGAGGCAACCCAATTTTATATTTTTTGGTTTTGCTTCTGTTTAGGAATAAATATTGCATCTAGCTTCTGTTTATATGTGGTTTTGTCTTTTTTTTAGTGTTTGTGCCAAGTAGAACCTTTGGGAAGACTTGTGTGAAGTTTATGTGATCTTGCTGTGAAAAACAGAATCGTTAGCGCTCGCTAGAATGGTCATCAGTTTTTACTGGAGCGTGCTATTTAGTTGATTCTTTTTGCAGATGATTAATAGACAAATTCCTCACGTTTACCAATTTATTTTGAATTTTTTGGAGTTACAGAAGTATGCGAAACCTGTAGATTACTACAGACTGTTCTGTTTTTGACAGATTCTGTTTTTCGTGTGTTGTTTGCTTATTTCAATGCATCTATGAGTAATATTGGGAAGTATGAACCATAGAGAAGTTGGAATACAGTAGGTTTAACACCAATATAAACAAAGAATGAATTCATTGTAGTACCTTTGAGTAGTGGTTTGCTTTCTTGTACTAACGGAGCTCACGAGATTTTTGTCTAAGTTTTGTGTTGTGAAGTTTTCAAGTTTTGAGTATTGCTTTGATGGACTATGGAACAAAGAGTAGCAAGGGTCTAATATTGGGGATGCCCTTGGCACCCCGAGTAAAATTCAAGGACAACCAAAAGCCTAAGCTTGGGTATGCCCCGGGAAGGCATCCCCTCTTTTGTCTTCATCCATCGGTAACTATACTCGAAGCTATATTTTTATTCACCACATAATATGTGTTTTGCTTGGAGCGTCTTGTATAATTTGAGTCTTTGCTTGTTAGTTTGCCACAATTATCCTTGCTGGACACACCTATTTGAGAGATTTAAATATGTCCTAGGAATTGTTAGAACACTCTATGTGCTTCACTTATATCTTTTGAGTTGAATAGTTTTTTGCTCTAGTGCTTCACTTATATCTTTTAGAGCACGGTGGTGATAATATTTTGAAGAAATTGTTGAACTCTCATGCTTCACTTATATCCATTTGATAGTCTATTAAAAGAGCATGGAAATGTGCGTAGGCTATAAAACTAGTCTTCACATGATAGACATCCAATATCAATGTAGTAAAAACTTTCACACTAAGTGCATTGAATATGATGAGAAGTTGGATGCTTGATAATTGTTTTGAGATATGAGGACAGTGATATTAGAGTCATGATAGTGGAGTTATTATGAAATTGAGATACTTGTGTTAAGGTTAGTGATTCCCGTAGCATGCACGTATGGTGAACCGCTATGTGACGAAGTTAGAGCATGAGGTATTTGTAAAGTGTCAACCTTTGTGTGGAGATCGGGGGCGCGTGATGGTTAACTCCTACCAACCTCCCCCCTAGGAGCATGCGTTGATTGCTTTGTTTTGATGACTCGTAGATTTTTGCAATAAGTATATGAGTTCTTTACAACTAATGTTGAGTCCATGGATTATACGCACTCTCACCCTTCCACCATTGCTAGCCTCTCTTGTATCGCGCAACTTTCACCGGTACCATACACCCACTATATATCCTTCCTCAAAACAGCCACCATATTATTCCTCAAAACAGCCACCATACCTACCTATCATGGCATTTCCATAGCCATTCCGAGATATATTGCCATGCAACTTTCCACCGTTCCGTTCATATGACGCGCTTCATATTGTCATATTGCCATGCATGATCATGTAGTTGACATCATATTTGTGGCAAAGCCACCATCCATAATTTTTCATACATGTCACTCTTGATTCATTGCACATCCCGGTATACCACCGGAGGCATTCATATAGAGTCATACTTTGTTCTAGTATCGAGTTGTAATGAAAGTGTGATGATCATCATTATTAGGGCATTGTCCCATGGGAGGAAAGGCTAAATCAATAAAGCCCCTCCACAAAAAAAGGCCAAAGAAAAAAAAGGCCAAAGAAAAAGAAAAAAAAGAAAAAAAAAGAAAAAGGGACAATTGCTACTATCTTTTTCCACACTTGTGCTTCAAAGTGGCACCATGTTCTTCATGATAGAGAGTCTCATACTTAGTCACTTTCATATACTAGTGGGAATTTTCATTATAGAACTTGGCTTGTATATTCCAACGATGGGCTTCCTCAAATGCCCTAGGTCTTCGTGAGCAAGCAAGTTGGATGCACACCCGCTAGTTTCTTTTGTTGAGCTTTCATACATTTTTAGCTCTAGTGCATCCGTTGCATGGCAATCCCTACTCACTCACATTGATATCTGTTGATGGGCATCTCCATAGCCCGTTGATACGCCTAGTCGATGTGAGACTATCTCCCTCCTTTTTGTCTTCTCCACAACCACCTCTCTATTCCACTCATAGTGCTATGTCCATGGCTCACGGTCATGTATTGCATGAAAGTTGAAAGGTTTGAAAGAATAGAGTATGAAAACAAGTGCTTGGCTGAAATCGGGGTTGTGCATGATATGAATATTTTGTGTGATGAAGAGGGAGCATAGCCACACTATATGATTTTTTAGGGATAACTTTCTTTAGCCTTAGTATTTTGAGAAGACATGATTGCTTTGTTAGTATGCTTGAAGTATTATTATTTCTTATGTCAATATAGACTTTTGTCTTGAATCTTTCAGATCTGAACATTCATGCCACAATTAAGAGAAATACATTGAAAAACTATGTTGGTTAGCATTCCACATCAAAAATTCTGTTTTTATCATTTACCTACTCGAGGATGAGCAGGAATTAAGCTTGGGGATGCTTGATACGTCTCCAACGTATCTATTTTTTTTATTGTTCAATGTTATTATTTATGATGTTTTGAATGTTTAATGGGCTTTGTTATACACTTTTATATTATTTTTGGGACCAACCTACAAACTCAAAGGCCCAGTCCAGATTGTTGTTCTTTGCCTGTTTCAGGGTTTTACAGAAAAGGGATATCAAACGGAGTCCAAACGGAATGAAACCTTCGGGAGAGATATTTTTGGAGAAAATCACGCTCGAGAGACTTGAGAACCACTGAGTAGGGCTTGCATGGTGCCCACGAGGGTGGGGGGCGCCCCCCCTAGGGCGCCCTCTGCCTCGTGGGTCCCACGTAAGGCCCCCGGTGCCCTCCTTCCTCCTATATAAGCCTACGTACCCCGAAACCATCAGAGCAACAGATAAAACCCTAGTTCCACCGCCGTAACCTTCTGTTCCCGTGAGATCCCATCTTGGGGCCTGTTCCGGAGCTCCACCGAAGGGGGATCTACCATGGAGTGCTTCTACATCATCATCATCGCCTCACCATGAGTTGTGAGTAGTTTACTATAGACCTTCGGGTCAATAGCTAATATCTAGATGGCTTCTTCTCTCTCTTTGGATCTCAATACAAAGTTCTCCTCGGTCTTCGAGGAGATCTATTCGATGTAATCTCTTTTTGTGGTGTGTTTGTCGAGATCCGATGAATTGTGGGTTTATGATCAAGATTATCTATGAGAAATATTTGGTTCTTTTCTAAACTCTTTATGTAGGATTATAATATCCTTGCAAGTCTCTTCGAATTAGTGGTTTGGTTTGGCCTACTAGATCTATAGTTCTTGCAATGGGAGAAGTTCTTGGCTTTGGGTTCAATCTTGCGGTGTCCTTTCCCAGTGGCAGTAGGGGCAGCAAGGCACGTATTGTATTGTTGCCATCGAGGATAAAAAGATGGGGTTTATATCATATTGCTTGAGTTTATCCCTCTACATCATGTCATCTTGCTTAAGGCGTTACTCTGTTCTTATGAACTCAATACACTAGATGCATGCTGGATAGCGGTCGATGTGTGGAGTAATAGTAGTAGATGCAGAATCGTTTCGGTTTACTTGTCTCGGACATGATGCCTATATATAAAGATCATGCCTAGATAGTCTCATAATTATTCACTTTTCTATCAATTGGTCGACAGTAATTTGTTTACCCGTAGAATATCGCTATCATGAGAAAAGCCACTAGAGAACACTATGGCCCCTGGGTCTATTCTCAACATGTCAATCTACACCTACTTTACTTTTTCCGCTTTTACTTTCTGTTCTTATAAACAAAAATACCAAAAATATAAACTATCATCTCTATCAGATCTCACTTTCGTAAGTGACCGTAAAGGGATTGGCAACCCCTTATCGCGTTGGTTACAAAGTTCTTATTTGTTTGTGCAGGTGCGAGGGACTCGCGCGTGGTCTCCTACTAGATTGATACCTTGGTTCTCAAAAACTGAGGGAAATACTTACGCTACTGTGATGCATCTCCCTTTCCTCTTCGAGGGAATACAACGCAAGCTCAAGAAGTAGCAATGAGCAAAATCAGTCTATCGCTTATTGCGAGTAGAAGTTAGGGCTGGCCTATGAGGCGATGCAACTTGGGCCGACCCATTAACAGATCCTCCTCCTATCCCAGGGGAACAAGTTATCAACACTATATTTTTGTATTGACTCGCATTTTATTCCAGCTGAATTAGTCTACATATAAGTCCCTAGAACTCCCTATTTTCCCAAAAGTGCATGTTTAGGCTTCAAAATGCCCCGAGAGTCCATTTTTGTCGCTAATTTTCACATTTAAGATGTGCTTAACATGTTATCTTTGTACATGTGTTCACTATTTTTTACTGTTGGAGATTCTTGTCACTTTTTATCATCAAAGCATGTATTAAATATTGGAATATCATTTTATTGAATAATTTCTATGATACGTCCATTTTGCATCATGCTTTTATGTTGATATTTATTGCACTATGGGTTGTTATTACACATTATGTCACCATACTTATGCCTTTTCTCTCTTATTTTACAAGGTTTACATGAGGAGGGAGAATGCCGGCAGCTGGAATTCTAGGCTGGAAAAGGAGCAAATATTGGAGACCTATTTTGCACAACTCAAAAAGCCCCGAAACTCCACGAAACTCCGTTTCAGAAAATATAAAAAATGTCTGGCGAAAGAGGTACGAGAGGGGGGCCACCCACTGTCCACGAGGGTGGGGGCGCGCCCCCTGCCTCATGGGCCACCTAGCAGCCCCCCGATGCCCATCTTCTGCTATATGAGGTGATTTGACCTAGAAAAAATCATAAGGAGACTTTCGGGACGAAGCGCCGCCGTATCGAGGAGGAACCTTGGCGGAACCAATCTAGGGCTCCGGCGAAGCTGTTCTGCCATGGAAACTTCCCTCCGGGAGGGGGAAATCATCACCGCCATCATCACCAACAACTCTCCCATCTTGGGAAGGGTTATCTTCATCAACATCTTCACCAGCACCATCTCCTCTCAAACCCTAGTTCATCTCTTGTATCCAATCTTTGTATCAAAACCTCATATTGGTACCTATAGGTTGCTAGTAGTGCTGATTATCCCTTGTAGTTTATGCTAGTTGGTTTACTTGGTGGAATATCATATGTTCGGATCCATTATGCATATTAATACCCCTCTGATGATGAACATGAATATGCTTTGTGAGTAGTTACATTTGTTCCTGAGGACATGGGAGAAGTCTTGCTATAAGTAGTCATGTGAATTTGGTATTCGTTCGATATTTTGATAAGATGTATGTTGTCTTTCCTCTAGTGGTGTCATGTGAACGTCGACTACATGACACTTCACCATTGTTTGGGCCTAGAGGAAGGCATTGGGAAGTAATAAGTAGATGATGGGTTGCTAGAGTGACAAGAGCTTAAACCCTAGTTTATGCGTTGCTTCGTAAGGGGCTGATTTGGATCCATGTGTTTCATGCTATGGTTAGGTTTACCTTAATACTTCTTTTGTAGTTGCGGATGCTTGCAATAGAGGTTAATCATAAGTGGGATGCTTGTCCAAGTAAGGCAGCACCCAAGCACCAGTCCACCCACATACCAAATTATCAAAGTAACGAACGTGAATCATATGAACGTGATGAAAACTAGCTTGCCGATAATTCCCATGTGTCCTCGGGAGCGCTTTGCTTCATATAAGAGTTTGTCCAGGCTTGTCCTTTGCTACAAAAAAGATTGGGCCATCTTGCTGCACCTTATTTACTTTTACTATTTGTTACTTGTTACCAATCACCCTATCACAAAACTATATGTTACCAATAATTTCAGTACTTGCAAAAAATACCTTACTGAAAATTACCTATCATTTCCTTCTGCTCCTCGTTGGGTTTGACACTCTTACTTATCGAAAGGACTACGATAGATCCCCTACACTTGTGGGTCATCAAGACTCTTTTCTGGCGCCGTTGCCGGGGAGTGGAGCGCCTTTGGTAAGTGGAATTTGGTAAGGAAAAAATTATATAGTGTGCTGAAATTTACTGTCACTTGTTACTATGGAACTTAATCCTTTGAGGGCTTGTTCGGGGTATCTTCACCCCGACCAGTAGAGCAAAGAGTTGCTCCTCAACCTACTGAACCTACTGAAAATGTTTGCTTTGAAATTCCTTCGGGTATTATAGAGAAACTGCTGGCTAATCCCTTTACAGGAGATGAAACACTGCACCCTGATTTACACCTAATCTATGTGGATGAAGTTTGTGGATTTAAGCTTGCAGGTGTGCCCGAGGATGTGATAAAGAAGAAGTTCTTCCCTTTATCTTTGAAGGGAGAGGCATTGACATGGTTTAGGCTATGCGATGATATAGGATCATGGAACTACAATCGATTGAAGTTGGAATTTCATCAGAAGTTCTACCCTATGCATCAGGTTCATCGTGATCGTAATTATATATATAATTTTTGGCCTCGCAAAGGAGAAAGTATCGCTCAAGATTGGGGGAGGCTTAAGTCAATGTTATATTCATGCCCCAATCATGAGCTCTCAAGAGAAATGATGATTCAAAATTTTTATGCTCGGATTTCTCTCAATAATCGCTCCATGCTCGATACCTCTTGTACTGGTTCTTTTATGATGAAGACTATTGAATTCAAATGGGATTTATTGGAAAGAATTAAACGCAACTCCGAAGATTGGGATCTCGACGAAGGTAAGGAGTCGGGTATAACACCTAAGTTTGATTGTGTTAAATCTTTTATGGATACCGATGTTTTCCGTGAATTTAGCACTAAATATGGACTGGACTCTGAGATAGTAGCTTCTTTCTGTGGATCATTTTCTACTCATGTTGATCTCCCTAAGGAGAAGTGGTTTAAATACCATCCTCCCATTGAAGTAAAAGTCGTTGAGCCTGTTAAAGTTGAAGAAAAGACTATCACTTATAATGTTGATCCTATTGTTCCTACCGCCTATATTGAGAAACCACCTTTCCATGTTAGGATAAAGGATCATGCTAAAGCTTCAACTATGGTTCGTAAGAGTAATACTAGAACACCTACATCCTCTGAGCAAATTAAGGTTGAACCTAGTGTTGCTATGGTTAAGGATCTCTTGGTCGATATTATAGGTGGGCATGTTATTTACCTCCATGAGGAAGCTGCTAGAATTGCCAAACCCGATACTAGGAATAAACATAGACCTGTTGTAGGCATGCCTGTTATTTCTGTTAAAATAGGAGATCATTGCTATCATGGTTTATGTGATGTAAGTGCTAGTGCGAGTGTAATACCCATCTCCTTATATGAAGAAATTGTGCACGATATTGCACCTGCTGAGCTAGAAGGTATTGATGTTACTATTAAGCTTGCCAATAGAGACACTATTTCACCAATGGGGATTGTCAGAGATGTTGAAGTCTTGTGTGGGAAAGTTAAGTACGCTGCTGATTTTCTTGTTCTTGGTTCCCCACAGGATGATTTTTGCCCCATTATATTTGGTAGATCCTTCTTGAACACTCTTAATGCTAAGATAGACTGCGAAAAGGATATTGTTCCTATTGGATTAGGGGATATGTCTCATGATTTTAACTTTGCTAAATTTCATACACAACCCCGTGATAAAGAATTTCCTAGTAAGGATCAAATTATTGGTCTTGCTTCTATTGTTGTACCTCCTATCGACCCCTTAGAACAATATCTGCGAGACCATGAAAATGATATGTATATGAATGAGAGAAGGGAAATAGATGAATATTCTTTAAACAGGGACCCTTATTGAAACACAACTTGCATGTTGAAATTCTAGGGGATCCTCCTCCACCCAAGGGTGATCCCGTGTTTGAACTCAAACCATTACCTGATACTCTTAAGTATGTTTATCTTGATGAAAATAAGATATATCTTGTTATTATTAGTGCGAACCTTTCAGAGCAGGAAGAAGAGAAATTATTGAAAACTCTAAAGAAGCACCGTGATGCTATTGGATATACTCTTGATGATCTTAAGGGCATTAGTCCCACTCTATGCCAACACAAGATAAAGTTGGAAAAGGACGCTAAACCGGTTACCGATCATCAACGACAGTTAAATCCTAAGATCAAAGAAGTGGTAAGGAAGGAAATACTAAAGCTTCTAGAGGCAGGTATAATTTATCCAGTTGCTGATAGTCAGTGGGTAAGTCATGTCCATTGTGTCCCTAAGAAGGGAGATATTACTGTTGTTCCTAATGATAAAGATGAATTGATCCCGCAAAGAATTGTTACATGTTATAGGATGGTAATTGATTTCCACAAATTAAATAAAGCTACTAAGAAAGATCATTACCCTTTACCTTTTATTGATCAAATTCTAGAAAGGTTATCCAAACATACTCATTTTTGCTTTCTAGATGGATATTCTGGTTTCTCTCAAATACATGTGTCAAATGAGGATCAAGAAAAGACCACTTTTACTTGTCCCTTCGGTACCTTTGCTTATAGACGTATGCCTTTTGGTTTATGTAATGCACCTGCTACCTTTCAAAGATGCATGATGGCTATATTCTCTGATTTTTGTGAAAAGATTGTTGAGGTTTTCATGGATGATTTTCCGTTTATGGAACTTCTTTTGATGATTGCTTGAGCAACCTTGATCAAATTTTGTAGAGATGTGAAGAAACTAATCTTGTCTTGAATTAGGAAAAGTGCCACTTTATGGTTAATGAAGGTATTGTCTTGGGGCATAAAATTTTCAGAAGAGGTATTGAAGTTGATAAAGCTAAAGCTGATGCTATTGAAAAGATGCCGTGTCCCAAGGACATCAAAGGTATAAGAAGTTTCCTTGGCCATGCTGGGTTTTATAGGAGGTTCATTAAGGACTTCTCCAAAATCTCTAGGCCTCTGACTAATCTCTTACAAAAAAGATGTTCCTTTTGTCTTTGATGATGATTGTGTAGAAGCATTTGAAATACTTAAGAAAGCATTGATCTCTGCACCTATTGTCCAGCCTCCTGACTGGAATTTACCCTTTGAAATTATGTGTGATGATAGTGATTATGTTGTAGGTGCTGTTCTAGGACAAAGAGTTGATAAGAAGTTGAATGTTATCCAATATGCTAGTAAAACTCTAGACAGTGCCCAAAGAAATTATGCACTATTGAGAAAGAATTTTTAGCAGTCGTATTTGCTTGTGATAAGTTTAGACCTTATATTGTTGATTCTAAAGTAACTATTCACACTGATCATGCTGCTATCAAATACCTTATGGAAAAGAAGGATGCTAAACCTAGACTTATTAGATGGGTTCTCCTGCTACAAGAATTTGATTTGCATATTACTGATAGAAAGGGAGCTGAGAACCCCATTGCAGACAACTTGTCTAGGTTAGAGAATATTCTTGATGACCCACTACCTATTGATGATAGATTTCCCGATGAACAATTAGCTGTCATAAATACTTCGCGTACTGCTCCATGGTATGCTGATTATGCTAATTACATTGTTGCTAAATTTATACCACCTAGTTTCACATACCAGCAAAAGAAAAAGTTCTTTTATGATTTAAGACATCATTTCTGGGATGACCCACACCTTTATAAAGAAGGAGTAGATTGTATTATTAGACATTGTGTACCTGAGCATGAACAGGAACAGATCCTACGCAAGTGTCACTCCGAAGCTTATGGAGGACACCATGATGGAGATAGAACTGCACATAAGGTACTGCAATCTGGTTTTCATTGGCCTACTCTATTCAAGGATGCTCGTAAGTTTGTCCTATCTTGTGATGAATGCCAAAGAATTGGTAATATCAGTAGACGTCAAGAAATGCCTATGAATTATTCACTTGTTATTGAACCATTTGATGTCTGGGGCTTTGATTATATGGGATCGTTTCCTTCCTCTAATGGGTATACCCATATTTTGGTTGTTGTTGATTACGTTACTAAGTGGGTAGAAGCTATTCCAACTAGTAGTGCTCATCACAACACCTCTATTAAGATGCTTAAAGAAGTTATTTTTCCGAGGTTTGGAGTCCCTAGATACTTAATGACTGATGGTGGTTCACACTTTATTCATGGTGCTTTCCGTAAAAGGCTTGCTAAATATGATGTTAACCATAGAATTGCATCCCCATACCACCCACAGTCTAGTGGTCAAGTAGAACTAAGTAACAGAGAGCTGAAATTAATTTTGCAAAAGACTGTTAATAGATCTAGAAAGAATTGGTCCAAGAAACTTGATGATGCATTATGTGCCTATAGAACTGCATATAAAAATCCTATGGGTATGTCTCCGTATAAAATGGTCTATGGAAAAGCATGCCACTTACCTCTTGAACTAGAACGTAAGGCATATTGGGCTATTAAAGAGCTCAATTATGATTTCAAACTTGCCGGTGAGAAGAGGTTATTTGACATTAGCTCGCTTGATGAATGGAGAACCCGGGCCTATGAAAATGCCAAACTGTTTAAAGAAAAAGTTAAAAGATGGCATGACAAAAGCGTGAGTTCAACGTAGGTGATTATGTCTTGCTATACAACTCTCGTTTAAGATTTTTTGCAGGAAAACTTCTCTCTAAATGGGAAGGTCCTTACGTTATCGAGGAGGTCTACCGTTCCGGTGCCATAAAAATCAACAACTTCGAAGGCACAAATCCGAAGGTGGTGAACGGTCAAAGAATCAAACATTACATCTCAGGTAATCCTATAAATGTTGAAACCAATGTTATTGAAACCGTGACCCCGGAGGAGTACATAAGGAACAGTTTCTACAACGATTCAGACTCCGAAAAGGAAGAGGTATGTGGTACGGTAAGTAAACCAACTCCAAAACAGTTATAATGGCAATTTTTCTCCATTTTGGAATATTTAGAAAAATAGAAAAAATAAGAGGCAGTTCGGAAAGGACACGAGGCGTCCACAAGGGTGGAGGGAGTGCCCCTACCTCGTAGGCACCTCGTGTGCCTCCCGGATTCCATTTTCTTGCAGGTTACTTCTTTTGTTTCGAGCTGCGTATCTGACAGATCTAGATCACCATGACGTCTTCAAGCACCCCCAAGGACAAGTTCTTCGAGAAGGTCATCAACCCCTACCTTGCGGAGGTGTTGCAACACCCTCAAGACATCGAGGTGCGTGAGGGTGTGCTGCACATCTGCGATGTTGAGGGACCAAGAAGGACCAGAAGCGTGGAGGCAAGACTCGAAGCCATGGAGCAGCAAGTTTTCAAGTGCCAAGGTATGGTGGAACGAGGACTCAGTCAACCACATGATGATCACGGAGCTCATCAACAACCACAAGCTGGACGCCAAGACCATTGGGGAGGCCATCTTCAAGATTCACGAGAAAATTGAGCACCTCCAAGCCCAGATCCATGACCTGCAAAACCAAAGCTGTGAGTATGAATGTAGATTCAAAAAGATGAGTTTGGCTGCAGATTTAAGGATCCTGAAGACTCGATCTTCCTTCTACGATGGTGAGCCCATGCCTTGGAAGGTGTACGACAAACCTTCATCATCAACAACTCCATCATCACCACCTTCAAAAAAAGAGACATAACCACATGGATATGGGCACTCCCCTTGGCAACTGCCAACTTGGGGGAGGTGCCCCGGTATCGTATCACCATCACACTCCTAGCTTTACCATTTTCTTAGTTCGATCCTTTTGGTAATATCTTGATTTAGTAGAATAAAGATTAGTATGATCTAGTTGTGAGCTTTTCTTTATGATCCTTATCTTTGTAATCGAGTCCGTGAGCTATATATAATAAAGATTAGTTTTGAGTCAAGGGCTTGATTATCTCGCTATGATCATGAGATAATTAAAGAAAATATAAAAAGTACCAAGAGATCATATTGATCTTATGGAAAGTAATGACTTCACATATAAAGAGTATGATGAATAAAAGTTGTTGAGAGTTGACAAACATAGTTTTGGTCATCGTTGCAATTAATAGGAAGTAATAAAGAAAGAGAGGTTTTCACATACAAATATACTATCTTTGACATCTTTTATGATTGTGAGCACTCATTAAAATATGACACGCTAAAGAGTTGGTGTTGGACAAGGAAGACAACATAATGGGTTATGTCTGCTTATATCCGAAATAAAGTATATTGTCATGGATCATCTAACATGTTGAGCTTGCCTTTCCCCCTCATGCTAGCCAAAACTTCTTGCACCAAGTAGAGATACTACTTGTGCTTCCATACATCCTTAAACCCAATTTTGCCATGAGAGTCCACCATACCTACCTATGGATTGAGTAAGATCCTTCAAGTAAGTTGTCATTGTTGCAACTCTCTAAAATATGTATGATCTATTAGTGTGAAGAAAACAAACTTTATACGATCTTGTGATATGGAAGCAATAAAAGCGACGGAATGCATAATAAAGGTCCATATCACAAGTGGCAATATAAAGTGATGTTCTTTTGCGCTAATATTTTGTACATCCAACCATAAAAGCACATGACAACCTCTGCTTCCCTCTGCGAAGGGCCTATCTATTATTCCTACCTTATAAGAGTCATGGTGATCTTCACCTTTCCTTTTTACATTTTATCCTTTGGCAAGCACATTGTGTTTGAAGGATCCTGACATATATACCCAATTGGATGTAAGCTATCATGATATATTATTGTTGACATTACCCTTGAGGTAAAAGGTTGGGAGGCAACACTATAAGCCCCTATCTTTCTGTGTGTCCGACTAAAACTCCATACCCATAAGTATTGCGTGAGTGTGAGCAATTGTGAAAGACTAAATTATAGTTGAGCATGTGGACTTGTTGGAAAGCCCTTATTTTGACTCTTTCCGATGTTACGATAAATTGCAATTGCTTCAATGACCGAGATCATAGTTTGTTAGTTTTCAAGGAAGTTTCTGATTCATACTTGACATTGTGAATAGATTGTTACTTTAGCATAAGATTCATATGACTATATATATATATATATATATATATATATATATATATATATATATATATATATATATATATATATATATATATATATATATATATATATATATGTTGTTGTTATAAGATTGATCATGATGCCTGCATGTCTGTATTTTATTTTATCGACACCTCTATCTCTAAACTTGTGGACCTATTTTTCGATATCGGCTTTCGCTTGAGGACAAGCGAGGTCTAAGCTTGGGGAAGTTGATACGCCCATTTTGCATCATGCTTTTATGTTGATATTTATTGCACTATGGGTTGTTATTACACATTATGTCACAATACTTATGTCTTTTCTCTCTTATTTTACAAGGTTTACATGAAGAGGGAGAATGCCGACAGCTGGAATTCTGGGCTGGAAAAGGAGCAAACATTGGAGACCTATTCTGCACAACTCAAAAAGCCCTGAAACTCCATGAAACTCTGTTTCGAAAAATATAAAATATATCTGGCGAAAGAGGTACGAGAGTGGGCCACCCACTGTCCACGAGGGTGCCCCCCCTAGGCATGCCCCCTGCCTCGTGGGCCACATGGCAGCCCCCCGATGCCCATCTTCTGCTATATGAGGTGTTTTGACCTGGAAAAAAATCATAAGGAGACTTTCGGGATGAAGCGCCGCCGTCTCGAGGCGGAACCTTGGCGAAACCAATCTAGGGCTCCGACGAAGCTGTTCTGCAGGGGAACCTTCCCTCTGGAGGGGGAAATCGTCACCGCCATCATCACCAACAACTCTCCCATCTTGGGGGGGGGGGGTTATCTTCATCAACATCTTCACCAGCACCATCTCCTCTCAAACCCTAGTTCATCTCTTGTATCCAATCTTTGTATCAAAACCTCATATTGGTACCTGCAGGTTGCTAGTAGTGCTGATTACCCCTTGTAGTTGATGCTAGTTGGTTTACTTGGTGGAAGATCATATGTTCAGATCCATTATGCATATTAATACCCCTCTGATTATGAACATGAATATGCTTTGTGAGTAGTTAAGTTTGTTCCTGAGGACATGGGAGAAGTCTTGCTATAAGTAGTCATGTGAATTTGGTATTCATTCGATATTTTGATAAGATGTATGTTGTCTTTCCTCTAGTGGTGTCATGTGAACGTCGACTACATGACACTTCACCATTGTTTGAGCCTAGAGGAAGGCATTGGGAAGTAATAAGTAGATGATGGGTTGCTAGAGTGATAGAAGCTTAAACCCTAGTTTATGCGTTGCTTCATAAGGGGCTGATTTGGATCCATATGTTTCATGTTATGGTTAGGTTTACCTTAATACTTCTTTTGTAGTTGCGGATGCTTGCAATAGAGGTTAATCATAATTGGGATGCTTGTCCAAGTAAGGGCAGAACCCAAGCACCGGTCCACCCACATACCAAATTATCAAAGTAACGAACGCGAATCATATGAACGTGATGAAAACTAGCTTGACGATAATTCCCATGTGTCCTCGGGAGCACTTTCCTTCATATAAGAGTTTGTCCAGGCTTGTCCTTTGCTACAAAAAACGATCGGGCCATCTTGCTGCACATTATTTACTTTTACTATTTGTTACTTGTTACCAATCACCCTATCACAAAACTATATGTTACCGATAATTTCAGTGCTTGCAGAAAATACCTTATTGAAAACTGCCTATCATTTCCTTCTGCTCCTCGTTGGGTTCGACACTCTTACTTATCGAAAGGACGACGATAGATCCCCTACACTGTGGGTCATCATTCTATAATCATCACGTTTATGCAATGTAATACCTGTTGTAGTCTCATGTTATTTGCATAAATAGCAAATGGTCGGAATCCTGAGGTAAATTAAGGTCTCCATGGTTGCCCGTAACGAGCTAAACTAATTGATTATAGGCATTTGATTGTGAGATCTTCCTTGAAGGAAAACACATTCCGAGGGCGATTGGTGTAGGGACCCAGATGGACCCTATAATCAGCGAAGTCGCACCGGAGATTGCGCAGGCTCTGCTCTACCTTGTTCACCGTTTGTGTGCTACTCTAAAAGATGAGTACATGGTAGAACATAGTTTTTCAGTCCTTTTGACCACTCTCAAGCAGTGTATCGAGAGGCTAAAGGGCCTTTGGAACCGCTACTTGAGAGAGGTTGCAAAGGCTGAAGTGCTCTATTCTACCATGTACTCGTCTATCAGAGTAGTGCAAAGATGGTGACAAAGGAAGTGCAAAGCTTGAGCATTCTTCGGTGCGACTTTGTGGCCTGTGGGGGCCGGACGGATCCCTAGACCAATGACCCTCAAAATTCATCTGCCTTCGAGCATGTTGTCGCAATCAGATGCCCACATCAAGTAGTTCAGTACCTTTTGGGCCAATTCAGGAAACTCCTTCGTGATTTCGGCCATTTGCAAGGTTTACAAATAACATGAGAATACAACACGTAATCCCTTGCATAAATGCGATGATGATACAACTTTTTCAATAAAACTACGTGTCAATATTTAAAACATGCTTATATGTGCTCGGTAATATACGGCTGAGTCAACAACACGAGGCATGTGCAATATATACCCTAACCTGAAATTGAGTTGGGCTGTCAATGGAAGAACGTGGCTAAGTTTGTTGGGCCTCTGGAGTGGGTGGAATACTGGCTGGATTTTCATAACATGGGCTATAAACAAGAGCAGCAAAGATACTCCTTCAGGTACGCAAGGCCAATACGGGGGACCGGCCAGTTAAACTTTTCAAGCACCTCTGCCATCCTGCTAAATGGGAAACTTGGCCCGTGGTTTTGTCAGCGGGGGTTGCGGCACGGGGATCCGTTGTTGCCATATCTTTTCATCTTAGTTGTTGATGTGCTTCAACGCATGATCATTCAAGCTTCTGATGTTGGACTTCTATGCCACCCCTTGGACAACAACCTCCCTTGCCTGGTTTTGTAATACGCTAACGATATGTTGATGCGAGAAAAGTGATAAAAAATGTGTAAAAAACTCAATATGATAAGAGTACGGAAATACTGATGGGCGAACGTTCGCTGGGAAGGAGCTCCCATCGAATGTCCCTACAGCCGTGTGATCGAAATCAAACGGATGGTATTTAAAACAATGAGTACACTGCGTTCGCTGGCAATTCTCCCTTGCACATGGCAATTTTGCCTTCCATTCATGAAGAAATGTTGCATGGAATTTAAAGTTGATTTGGCATGCAACTCGGTCTTTCATTGGAAATTTCTCTCCCAAGAAACGTTCGGCAGATATTCACGTGCTAAAGATATGGTAGAAACAGTGAATAAATAGATAAACAAAGAAAGGTGGAGACATTATGTTGTTGCACAATCCACAAGGAGTGAAAACCCTATTTCATTAGTCATCATTGTGATTTATAGCCCTTTTGACACATCCAAGAGAGTACACTTTTGAGACATTCCTCGTCAAGTCAGTGGGTGTGGACACACTTGCGCGACCAACCACCAGTGGGATCTTGTCAAGTTGGAAGCCCAAACTTACAAGGTTGACTTTCCCACTAAGGAGGATCAAGTACATACTCTGAAGTATGGCATGTGCAAAGTGCAGAGTACGAGCATCGTATTGGCCTTTGATGAGTGGAAGGAAAAGGATCCCGAGGGTACACCTTTGGAGAAGGTCTGGGTTCGCTTCTATGGTGCACCACGCAAATACACTAATCAATTGTTGGTAGTTTGGAGTTTGGGATCTATCATTGGTAAGACGGAACAAGTTGACATGCCTTTTACTCGGGCGCACGGAGCAGCAAGGCTACTAGTCAGTGTAACCGGTGTGGTGTTTGTACCGGATGTGGTCAAGTGGACACGTGCCGGAGTCACATATGTGCTTGAGCTTGAGATTGAGGACACCCTGATACCTCAGGAGGGTGATGAGATTACAGACATGGAAACGACTGAGGGTGGTGGTGCACCCGCGAATCAGGAGAAGGGGTCTGAGAGCACACCACGGGAGCCGGCTAAGGGACCGGGGTCGCATAGTAAGGCTGATGCATCTACCAAGGAGGCACCTCCCCCCAAGATACCGATGAACTCACTTCGGTTTGGTTCTTTTGGAGCGCGGTCTGCACCTAGTTGGTTATGGAGCAATCGAGTTGAGGTGGATGATCTAGAGGAACTAGAGTTGCTGCCAGTGATGCCCCCTGCTGTTGTTTCACTTCCGTCTCCGAGGATCGTCTCTGGGTCACACGTTTCGTCGGGTAGTGCTACACCGTTGGTGTGTGTGGGGGGGGGGGGGGGGGG
>LR738709.1:577725459-577749896 GCA_902687465.1 Secale cereale
TGTAGTCTCGTAGATTCTCTCGAAATAGATGGCCACTAGCCGGCAGGAGCAGGACGGCCAATTCACCCATGGCGATGTAATTGTCACGAGCCCCAGCCACAAATTCGCCAAAAAAAAGAAATAAGTGCCAGTCAAAGACCCCCGTAGAAAATATTGATCGCTGAAAAATCGCAAGCACTGTGCAGTTCAAAACCACTGGTCTGAATGCATGCGCGCAGCTGGCTACAAGTCGCCCATCCCCCGTGGATCGTGACGAGCGATCGGAACCGGAGAATATTACACCTCCCGGCAAATTAAGAAGAAGAATATTGCAGCTCCGAGTCCACGGCGACAGCGCAGTGCGGCATGCCGCCGTACGTGCCGGCTCGATCCAGTCACGCCCCAGTTGCCCATCAGCTCGGGCCTCGGGGTCGGGGATAGCTTCCGCCTGTGCCCCACCGGCCGGAGCCATTTTTCCAAGCTTAAAAGGGACGGCCGAGGACTTTGAATTTTTGAAACCACGCCCCCCATCTCGCAGTCGCAGCTCACTCTCCGGTCGATCGCTCTCTCGCCACACCGCCTCTTGCCCCGATATTTCCTCGCTCGCCCGCTCCTTCGGTCGATCGCCTGCACCACAAGCCGGCCGGCCGGCAGCGTGCTCGGTCTCCCATGCGCTGCCTTTGACTGCCACCGCAGCTCCACGAGTCCGCACCCCGCACATGGCGTGAGAGCGTGGGCTAGCTGCTACTAGCTGATAAGCCCAAGAAGTCCAAGCTCGTGCACGTCGAGGCTTGCGTGCGTGCCTGCAGAGTTCGTTCTCGCGCGGGGGAGAGGAAGGGAACAAACGACCGATGGCCGCGCAGGAGGGCGCCGCGGGGACGACGAACCAGGCGGCCAGGGTGCGGTACGGCGACGTCGACGACAGCAACTTCGCGCTGCGCGGCCGCGCCGTGCCGCTGCTGGCCGGCCTGCTCGCGCTCCTCGTCGCCTTTGTCGCCGTCTGCCTCTACCTCCGCTGGTGGTGCGGCCGGCGCCGCGCCAGCCGCGACGCCGACCGCGAGGCCTCGTCCTCGTCCGCCGCGGCGTCCCCCGTGCCCGGCCTCGACGCCGACGCCATCAATGGGCTGCCCGTCACGCTCTACAGCCCGCCCGCCTCCTCGCCGGCGCGCTCCCCTTCTCGGCAGAAGGGCGACGGTGGAGACGAGGAGCAGGCGGCGGCTGTGGAGTGCTCGATCTGCATCAGCGCGCTGGTGGCCGGGGACAAGGTGAAGGCGCTTCCTCCCTGTGGCCACTGCTTCCACCCGGAGTGCGTCGACGCCTGGCTCCGCTCCCAGCCCAGCTGCCCGCTCTGCCGCACGCTCCTGCTCCCCGCCGTCGCCAAGCCGGCCGACGTTGTCAACGGAGGCGACCCGCCGCCGGTGTGACTCGTGAGCCAGAAGACAAGTAGACAACGTGCTCGCACGCCAACTCACCGAAGCATGACAAGCAGGCCCCGCCTGTAAGCCACTTATTGCCATCTTGACCGCAAGAAAGCCCGTCCCGGTTAGCCAAATGAGCAATGTGGCTAGCTAACTGGCCCCGGGCCCCGGCGAGGCGCGTCACAGCCGGCCGGAAAAGCAGGGCCAGCTCTGCCATGGCACCACGGGTGCCGTTCTTTCGCAGGCCGGCGTGGGGGCGCGTCACCTCGCCGGGCACTTTTCTAGCTTAAAGTTTCTGTTCAAGCCTCCAAAGGAAAGGACAGCGGTGTAGTCTGTACATTTAAATTATCTATCGCCAAGAGTATTGTAGCACCGTCACCGCGTACGCGGTGGCAGCTCAGTGGCGCCCGGGCTAATGGCATCTCGATCTGTACGTAGTTTAACAGCACTGGCACGCCCAGCTCACCCTTAATTAAGTTCCCAAGATCTCTCTGCTTGTCACCATCCCGATCGCGTTTGCGTATAGTAATCTGTGCTTTTGAGGCAGCTCCCGTAAACATTGTATGTATCCAATGACTAATTAATGGAGCCGCGCTTTGCGAAAACGTCTCCGATCAACACCTCACCGTTTCTTCGTTGAGATTTCGACCGGCGCATTTAGTGCGACGGAGGATTGATTAGGCAACTAAAATTAGTGCGATGGCGGATCAGGACGCCCGGCTTCATCTGGCTGGGCTAGCTGTGCTTCTTACTCCATCGCACTACGTAGTGTAGCACATGAGCAATGCTGTTTGGGTTGGGTTCGATTGATTGTTGGGGTTATCATGAACACCAGTGGCAGCCGCCACGGCTGGAGCACCTTGGATCTTTTTCGAGCGGCGCAATTAGTGCGGTGGAAGATTAGTTTGGAAACAACCGGACGTCTTAAGCTATCTTGCCGTGCTTAATGCACCACCACTACTAACATGATAAGCAATGCTAATATTAGTTTGTGCTGGACTGATCGTTGGAGTTATCGTGAACAGCAGTGGCAGTGCACCACAGCTCTGGCGCTAGGTAATATTTTAAGCAAGAGTTGATTAGCTCTCACGCATGCCCGAGGTCCTCGATCGTATATGTCAGTCAAGCGCATCCATCATGGCGTCTACTCCAACTGGACATTCGCTCTGATCCAGAACAGAAGCAGCAAGTAGTAGAGCTAGCATTGGCAAGCAGATGGAACTGAGACAAGATATCCTCATCCTCGGGACAAAAGGTGAAGAGGATAACAGGCAAAATTGGTGCGATTCCTTTGTCGCAGACCAGTATTTTAGTAATTTTGATCTTCCACTTTAAGCAGGATTTGAAGGGGATGGGGTTATCCCTCCCTGATCAAATCCTCAGCGAGCACTAGGGAGTGCCGCGCCGCGGTGGTGCCCCACCCCGTCTCTTTCCCAGGTGCAATTTGATGAAACCGGTGTGGTAGTGTGGTGGTTGACGCCCCATCTTTTCCGCCGGAAAGAGGAAGCTACCGCCAACTTGGAGGCGAGCTATACTGATGAGGGATGACGCCCTCTGGACTGTGCGCGACGATTGTATAGCAGAAGCTGCGACGTCATTTTTCGCTATGTAGGGCTTAATGTGTTTTTCAAGGCTAATTTTAACTGTACGATTAGAGCAATACTGTACATGGCATGCAAGTTACACAATATGCCAAATGATATAATTTTCACATTATACATCTCATATACTATTAATTTTATTAATAGACAAAGGCAGTCTCAAAATGTGCATTAGGTCCTATATATATATATATATAGATGGAGGGAGTAACTCGATCCGACGGGTGTCATCGCGCAAAACGGCACGTTGTCTTGCCGGAACAGCTAAATATCATCTACCGATGCTGGTATTTCTTTGGCAAATTAGTTAGGTTTTCTCTCGTGTACCCGGAGAATTTGCCAGCCACGTCGTTCTCGTTCTTGTCCGCTCACTCCAACCAACTTCAAATGTCTTCCGGCGCCTCACCGGAGACGGCAGCCATGGAACGAGGGCGCTCTCTCTCTCTCTCTCTCTCTCTCTCTCTCTCTCTCTTCTGTGTCGATGCTTTCCAGTCGGAAAATAGCCCGACGCATAAACCAAGGCCGATCAATGTGAAGGAGATATGTCCTAGAGGCAATAATAAAGTTGCTATTTCCTTAAACATCATGATAAATGTCTTTTATTCATGCTACAATTGTATTAACCGTAAACTTGATACATGTGTGAATACATCGACAAAACAGAGTGTCCCTAGTATGCCTCTACTAGACTAGCTCGTTAATCAAAGATTGTTATGTTTCCTAACCATATACATGAGTTGTCATTTGATCAACGGGATCACGTCCTTAGGAGAATGATGTGATGGACAAGACCCATCCGTTAGCTTAGCACTATGATCGTTTAGTTTTACTGCTATTGCTTTCTTCATGACTTATACATGTTCCTATGACTATGAGATTATGCAACTCCCGAATACCGGAGGAACACCTTGTGTGCTATCAAACGTCACAACGTAACTGGGTGATTATAAAGATGTTGTACAGGTGTCTCCGAAGGTGTTTGTGGTGTTGACATAGATCAAGAATAGGATTTGTCACTCTGAGTGTCGGAAAGGTATCTCTGGGCCCTCTCGGTAATACACATCGTAATAAGCCTTGCAAGAAAACGACTAATGAGTTAGTCACGAGATGATGTGTTACGAAATGAGTAAAGAGACTTGCCGGTGATGAGATTGAACTAGGTCTGATGATACCGACAATCGAATCTCGGGCAAGTAACATACCGATGACAAAGGGAACAACGTATGTTGTTATGCGGTTTGACCGATAAAGATCTTCATAGAATATGTAGGAACCAATATAAGCATTCAGGTTCCGCTATTATTTATTGATCGGAGATGAGTCTCGGTCATGTCTACATAGTTCTCGAACCCGTAGGGTCCGCACGCTTAACGTTCGATGACGATCGATATTATGAGTTTATGTGTTTTGATGTACCGAAGGTAGTTCGGAGTCCCATATGTGATCACGGACATGACAAGTAGTCTCGAAACGGTCGAGACATATAGATTGATATATTGGAAAGTTATATTCGGACACCGGAAGGGTTCCGGTGGTCACCGGATAAATACGGGAGTACCGGGGAGTTACCGGAACCCCCCGGGGAGTCAATGGGCATTATCGGGCCTTAGTGGTAGAGAGGAGGAGGCAACCAAGTGGAGGGCGCCCCTCCCCCCAAGCCCAATCCGAATTGTGTGGGGGGCGGCCCCCTTTCCTTTCTCCATCTCTCCCTCTTCCTTCTTCTCCTACTGCTACTAGGAAAGGAGGAATCCTACTCCTAGTGGGAGTAGGACTCCCCCCTTGGGCGCGCCATAGAGAGGCCGGCCCTCTCCTCCTCCCCTCCTTTATATACGTGGCCAGGGGGCACCCCATAGACACACAAGTTGATTTCTTAGCCATGTGCGGTGCCCCCCTCCACAGTTACACACCTCAGTCATATCATCGTAGTGCTTAGGCGAAGCCCTGTGCCGGTAACTTCATCATCACTGTCACCACGCTGTCGTGCTGGCGGAACTCTCCCGCGACCTCAACTGGATCAAGAGTTCGTGGGACGTCATCGAGCTAAACATGTGCTGAACGCGGAGGTGACGTACGTTCGGTGCTTGGATCGGTTGGATCGCGAAGACATTCGCCTACATCAATCGTGTTACTAAAACGCTTCCGCTTACGGTCTACGAGGGTACATGGACATACTCTCCCCACTCGTTGATATGCTTCTTCTAGATAGATCTTATGTGATCGTAAAATTTTGAAATACTCCGTCCCCCAAAAGTGGCATCATGAGTCTATGTGTAGATGATATGCACGAGTAGAACACAATGAGTTGTGGGCGATAATAGTCATACTGCTTACCAGCATGTCATACTTTGATTCGGCGGTATTGTGAGATGAAGCGGCCCGGACCGACATTACGCGTATGCTTACGCGAGACTGGTTTCACCGTTACGAGCACTCGTTGCTTAAAGGTGACTGGCGGATGTCTGTCTCTCTCACTTTAGTTGAATCGAGTGTGACTACGCCCGGTCCTTGTGAAGGTTAAAACAATACACTTGACGGAAAATCATTGTGGTTTCGATGCGTAGGTAAGAACGGTTCTTGATATGCTCGTAGCAGCCACGTAAAACTTGCAATAACAAAGTAGAGGACGTCTAACTTGTTTTTGCAGGGCATGTTGTGATGTGATATGATCAAGACGTGATGAGTTATACGTTATTGTATGATATGATCATGTTTTGTAAATTATCGGCAACCGGCAGGAGCCTTATGGTTTTCTCTTTATTGTATGAATTGTGAAAGCCATGTAATTGCTTTAATTTATCACTATGAGTTAGCAATAGTAGTAGTAGCAATAGTTGGCCAGACGACCACGACGCTACGATGAAGATCATGGTGTCAAGCCGGTGACGATGGAGACCATGACGATGCTTTGGAGATGGAGATCAAAAGCACAAGATGATGATGGCCGTATCATGTCACATATTTTGATTGAATGTGATGTTTATCTTATTATGCTTCTTATTTTGCTTAGAACGACGGTAGCATTATAAGATGATCCCTTACAAAATTTCAAGGTACACGTGTTCTCCCTTAGTATGCACCGTTTCGAAAGTTCGTCGTGCCGAGACACCATGTGATGATCGGGTGTGATAAGCTCTACGTTCAAATACAACGGGTGTAAGACAGTTTTGCACATGCAGAATACTTGGCTTAAACTTGACGAGCCTAGCATGTATACACATGGCCTCGGAACACTGGAGACCGAAAGGTCGAGCGTGAATCATATAGTAGATATGATCAACATAAGATGTTCACCATTGAAAACTACTCCATCTCACGTGATGATCGGACATGGTTTAGTTGAGTTGGATCACGTGATCATTTAGATGACTAGAGGGATGTCTATCTAAGTGGGAGTTATGTAGTAATATGATTAATTGAACTTTAATTTATCATGAACTTAGTCCTGATAGTTTTTGCATATCTATGTTGTTGTAGATCAATGGCCCGTGCTGCAGTTCCCTTGAATTTTAATGCGTTCCTAGAGAAAGCTAAGTTCAAAGAAGATGGTAGCAACTACACGGGCTGGGTCCGTAACTTGAGGATTATCCTCATTACTGCGCAGAAGAATTATGTCCTGGAAGCACCGCTAGGTGACAGGCCTGCTGCAGAAGCAACTCCGGACGTTATGAACGCCTGGCAAGCTCGTTATGATGACTACTCAATAGTTCAGTGTGCCATGCTTCACGGCTTAGAATCGGGACTTCAAAGACGTTTTGAACATCATGGAGCATATGAGATGTTCCAAGAGTTGAAGTTAATATTTCAAGCAAATGCCCGAATTGAGAGATATGAAGTCCCCAATAAGTTCTATAGCTACAAGATGGAGGAGAACAATTCTATCAGTGAACACTTACTCAGAATGTCTGGGTACTACAATCACATGACTCAACTTGGATGCAAAGTTGTTGAAGATAGTGTTATTCATAGAGTTCTTCAATCACTGCCACCAAGCTATAAAGGCTTCATGCTGAACTATAATATGCAAGGGATGCACAAGACTATTCCCGAGCTCTTCGCTATGCTTAAAGCTGCGGAGGTAGAAATAAAAAAGGAGCATCAAGTGTTGATGGTTAACAAGACAGTTGCTACTCCCGCGAAGAAACCCAAGTCTGGAGCCAAGCCTGAAACCGAGTGATTATACTGCAAACGGACTGGACACTGGAAGCGGAACTGCCCCAAGTATTTGGAGGATAAGAAGGATGGCAAAGTAAACAAAGATATATTTGATATACATGTTATTGATGTGTACCTTACTAATGCTCGTAGTAGCACCTGGGAATTTGATACTGGTTCGGTTGTTAATATTTGTAACTCGAAACAGGGGCTACGAATTAAATGAAGATTAGCTAAGGATGAGGAGACGATGCACATGGGAAATGGTTCCAAAGTCGATGTGATCGCCGTCGGCATGCTACCTCTACATCTACGTTCGGGATTAGTTTTAGACCTAAATTATTGTTATTTGGTGCCACCGTTGAGCATGAACATTATATGTTGATCTTGTTTGTTGCGAGACGATTATTCATTTAAATCGGAGAATGATGGTTGTTCTATTTATATGAGTAATATCTTTTATGTTCATGCACCCTTGATGAACGGTCTATTTTTGTTGGATCTCGATCGTAGTGATACACATATTCATAATATTGAAGCCAAAAGATGCAAAGTTGATAATGATAGTGCAACTTATTTATGGCCCTGCCGTCTAGGTCATATTGGTGTAAAGCGCATGAAGAAACTCCATGCTGATGGACTTTTGGAATCACTTGGTGCTTGTGAACCATGCCTCATGGGCAAGATGACTAAAACTCCGTTCTCCGAAACAATGGAGCGAGCATCTCACTTATTGGAAATCATACAAACTGATGTATGCAGACCAATGAGTGTTGAGGCTCGCGGCGGGTATCGTTATTTTCTGACCTTCACAGATGATTTGAGCAGATATGGGTATATCTACATGATGAAACACAAGTCTGAAACATTTGAAAAGTTCAAAGAATTTCAGAGTGAAGTAGAGAATCATCGTAAGAAGAAAATAAAGTTTCTATGATCTGATCGCGGAGGCGAATATTTGAGTTATGAGTTTGGTCTTCATTTGAAAGAATGTGGAATAGTTTCACAGCTCACGCCACCTGGAACACTACAACGTAATGGTGTGTCCGAACGTCGTAACCGTACTTTATTAGATATGGTGCGATCTGTGATGTCTCTTACCGATTTACCACTATCGCTTTGGGTTATGCTTTAGAGACAGCTGCATTCACGTTAAATAAGGCACCATCTAAATCCGTTGAGATGACGCCTTATGAACTATGGTTTGGCAAGAAACCCAAGTTCTCGTTTCTTAAAGTTTGGGGCTGCGATGCTTATGTGAAAAAGCTTCAACCTAATAAGCTTGAACCCAAGTCGGAGAAATGTGCTTTCATAGGATACCCAAAGGAAACTGTTGGGGTACACCTTCTATCACATATCCGAAGGCAAGCTATTCGTTGCTAAGAATGGATACTTTCTAGAGAAGGAGTTTCTCTCGAAAGAAGTGAGTGGGAGGAAAGTAGAACTTGATGAGGTAATTGTACCTTCTCCCGAATTGGAAAGTAGTACATCACAGAAACTAGTTCCAGTGATTCCTACACCAATTAGTGAGGAAGCTAATGATGATGATCAATGATACGTCTCCAACGTATTTATAATATTTGATTGTTCCATCCCATTATATTATCTGTTTTGGATGTTTAATGGACTTTATTATACATTTTTATATTATTTTTGGGACTAACCTACTAACCCAAGGCCCAGTGCAAATTGCTATTTTTTTTGCCTATTTCAGTGTCCAAACGGAATGAAAAGAGTCCAAACGGAATGAAACCTTCGGGAGAGTCATTTTTGGAACAATATCAACACAGAAGACTTGGAGTACACGCTAGGAAGCGAAGGAGGTGGGCACGAAGGAAGGGGGCGCGCCCCGGGGGGTAGGCGTGCCCCCACCCTCGCAAGCCGGGCGCGCCCCCACCCCCGTAAGCCCCTCGTGGCTCCCCTGATGTGCCTCTTCCTCCTATATATACCTACGTACCCTGAAACCATCGAGGAGCACCACGAAACCCTAATTCCACCGCCGCAACCTTCTATACCCGTGAGATCCCATCTTGGGGCCTGTTCTGGAGCTCCACCGGAGATGCATCGATCACGGAGGGCTTCTACATCAACACCATAGCCTCTCCGATGAGTTGTGAGTAGTTTACCATAGACCTTCGGGTCCATAGTTATTAGCTAGATGGCTTCTTCTCTCTCTTTGGATCTCAATACAAAGTTCTCCTCGATCTTCTTGGAGATCTATTTGATGTAATTCTTTTTGCGGTATGTTTGTCGAGATCCGATGAATTGTGGGTTTATGATCAAGATTATCTATGAACAATATTGGATTCTTTTCTGAAATCTTTTATGCATGATTTAAATATACTTGCAAGTCTCTTCGAATTATCGGTTTGGTTTGGACTACTAGATTGGTAGTTCTTGCAATGGGAGAAGTGCTTGGCTTTGGGTTCAATCTTGCGACGTCCTTTCCCAGTGATAGTAGGGGCAGTAAGGCACGTATTGTATTGTTGCCATCGAGGATAAAAAGATGGGGTTTATATCATATTGCATGAGTTTATCCCTCTACATCATGTCATCTTGCTTAAGGCGTTACTCTGTTCTTATGAACTTAATACTCAAGATGCATGCTGGATAGCGGTCGATGTGTGGAGTAATAGTAGTAGATGCAGAATCATTTCGGTCTATTTGTCATAGACGTGATGCCTATATACAATGACCATGCTTAGATATTCTCATAACTATGCGCTTTTCTATCAATTGCTCGACAGTAATTTGTTCACCCACCGTAGAAATCTGCTATCATGAGAGAAGCCACTAGTGAAACCTATGGCCCACGGGTCTATCTTCATCATATTAATCTTTGATCAACTATTTACTTTACTTTTGTTTTGCAGTCTTTACTTTAAATCTATAACAAAAATACCAAAAATATTATCTTATCATCGTATCAGATCTCACTTTTGCAAGTGACCGAGAAGGGATTGACAACCCCTTTAACGCGTTGGCTGCAAGGTTCTTATTTGTTTGTGTAGGTACGAGGGACTCGCGCGTGGTCTCCTACTGGATTGATACCTTGGTTCTAAAAAAACTAAGGGAAATACTTATGCTACTATGTTGCATCACCCTTTCCTCTTCGAGGGAAAACAACGCAAGCTCGAGAAGTAGCAAGAAGAATTTCCGGCGCCGTTGCCGGGGAGATCTACGCAAAAGTCATATACCAAGTACCCATCACAAACTCTTATCCCTCGCATTACATTATTTGCCATTTGCCTCTCGTTTTCCTCTCCCCCACTTCATTTTTGCCGTTTTATCCGCCCTTTTTCGTTCGCCTTTTTGTTTGCTTGTGCTTCCATGTGCCTTCTATTTGCTTGCATCTTTGCTTGCTAAAAATCTATTGATATGGATCACCTTAAAGTGTTCTACTTGGATCATCTTTGATCCTTATGCTCTCGTGCTGAAACCCCAACTAGCCTAGTTGATGGGAAATCTTTAGATGAGCATGCTCATTTTGTGCGTCACCGTTTATCTGAAAAAGGGAGACTCTTATGGGATCAAATAAACAGATTTTTGTGCTATGCTTGGAATTTTTGTGAAATTTATGATTTTACTTGTTGCTCTAAGAACCCTAAAAAACACCCCCTACCTATGTGAGTTTAATGATAATAAAATCTTATCTTCTTATGCAAAGGGTGTTTATAGTTACTACGATATCGAATAAACTGAAGAATTTGTTGCTTTTAAGGGTGCTTATGAAGTTGCTTCTTTGGTTGAAAAGTATGATATTACTCTCTACGAATCTGAAATTTTTGACATACTTAAATATTGCTTTGAAAACTATGCTCATAATGTCTATGTCAAAGAATTTATTGAAAGAATGACCGCTGCTTTGGAAGAAAATAATGATATGCATGAATCTATAGATAATTATGATTCCTATGATTTGATTGAAATATCCCTTGATGAACATGACACTTGTATTCTTGTGGCCATGATGCCAATATTTATGAAGATGGATTTTTCAATGAAAGACCTTGGTGAAGCTGCTTATATATTAGGCATCAAGATCTATAGAGATAGATCAAGACGCTTAATTGGACTTTCACAAAGCACATACCTTGATAAAGTTTTGAATAAGTTCAAAATGGATCAGTCAAAGAAAGGGTTCTTGCATGTGTTACAACGTGTGAAGATGAGTAAGACTCAATGCCCGACCACTGCAGAAGATAGAGAGAAAATCAAAGGCATTCCCTATGACTCAGCCATAGGATCTATCATGTATGCAATGTTGTGTACCAAACCTGATGTGTGCCTTGCTAAGTTTAGCAGGGAGGTACCAAAGTAATCCAGGAGTGGATCACTGGACAACGATCAAGAACATCCTGAAGTACCTGAAAAGGACAAAGGATATGTTTCTCGTTTATGGAGGTGACAAAGAGCTCGTCGTAAACGGTGACGTCGATTCAAGCTTTGACACTGATCCGGATGACTCTAAGTCACAAACCGGATATGTATTTTTGTTGAATGGTGGAGCTGTCAGTTGGTGCAGTTCCAAGCAGAGCGTCGTGGCAGGATCTACGTTTGTAGCGGAGTAGATAGCTGCTTCGGAAGCAGCAAATGAAGAAGTCTGGATGAAGGAGTTCATATCCGATCTAGGTGTAATACCTAGTGCATCCGATCCAATGAAAATCTTTTGTAAAAACACTGGAGCAATAGCCTTGGCGAAGGAATCCAGGTTTCGCAACAGAACCAAGCACATCAAGAGACGCTTCAATTCCATCTGCGATCAAGTCAAGGAGGGAGACATAGAAATTTGCAAGATACATACGAATCTGAATGTTGCAGACCCGTTGACTAAGCCTCTTCCACGAGCAAAAAATGATCAGCACCAAGACTCCATGGGTGTTAGAATCATTACTATGTAATCTGGATTATTGACTCTAGTGCAAGTGGGAGACAGAAGGAAATATGCCCTAGAGGAAATAAAAAAGTTGTTATTTCCTTATACATCATGATAAATGTATTTTATTCATGCTAGAATTGTATTAACTGGAAACTTGATACATGTGTGAATACATAGACAAAACAGAGTGTCCCTAGTATGCCTCTACTAGACTAGCTCCTTAATCAAAGATGGTTATGTTTCCTAACCATAGACATGAGTTGTCATTTGATCAACGGGATCACATCATTAGGCGAATGATGTGATGGACAAGACCCATCCATTAGCTTAGCACTATGATCGTTTAGTTTTACTGCTATTGCTTTCTTTACGACATATACATGTTCCTATGACTATGAGATTATGCAACTCCCAAATACTGGAGGAACACCTTGTTGGGGATCGTTGCAGAAATTCAAAAAAAATCTACGCATCACCAAGATCTATCTATGGAGTTTACTAGCAACGAGAGGGGAGTGCATCTTCATACCTTTGAAGATCGCGATGCGGAAGCGTTGCAAGAATGCCGTCGATGGAGTCATACACGAAGCGATTCAGATCGCGGCCGAATCAGATCTAAGCACCGAACAATGGTGCCTCCGCGTTCAACACATGTGCAGCCCGGTTATGTCTCCCACGCCTTGATCCAGCAAGGAGAGAGGGAGATGTTGGGGAAGACTTCGTCCAGCAGCATCACGACGGCGTGGTGGTGGTGGAGGAGCGTGGCACTCCGGCAGGGCTTCGCCAAGCTTCACCGGAGAAGAGTAGGAGTTGGGAGAGGGGGAGGGCTGCGCTAGGGATTGGGGTGCGGCTGCCCTCCCACCCCCTCTCTTTATATTGGGGCAAGGGAGAGGGGGGCCGACCCCCTCAGATCCAATTTGAGGGGGGGGGTCACAACCTGATTTTTGGCCCTTTCTTTTTCTTTGGATTTTCTAAGATTTTTGCGTGAGTTTTCTTTTTTCCCGTGGATATGTGGTTCTGAAACTTGGGAAGATCATGTATTCCTAGGTTTTATATTGGCTTTCCATCCTTCTCATCATCCCAAGACCCTGCTATTTCCATCCTTGACCTAACCCAAAATTCTTTTTCCAAAGAATATTCCTTTTCTATTAAAGGAATAGTTATTTTTGCCCTAGGTTGTGAAGCAACCTATATCTCTGTCATTCCAAAAATTCCCAAGTAATTCTCATAATTTTTTGGGTCATATCTTGATCAAATATGGCAAAACATTTCATTGCCATGTTCAAAAATAATCGTCCAGTAATCATTTTCCTATTCTGCCCTAAATGGCACTTTGTGAAGCAAGTGCTATTTATCTTTTCCCAATTGCCCCCAAACTTGGTGGAAATCTTTTCATGTCCATATAATTGCCATGTGCCAATTTTCATACTCATTTGCCTAGTAATTATTTTTCAATGATTTTCCAAAGTTTCTGTCCAGAAAGAAACTTTGTGAAGGGAGTATATTCTAGGCATGTCCAAATGAGATGAAACTTGGTCACATCCTTCATTTCATCAAATCATGAATCTCTACCAAAGTCGAGCTCATGGAGTTCATCTATGTGATCTCAGCTCCAAATCTTGGTTTTTGGTAAAATTTTCACTTTGTGAAGCCACCCTATTTCACCTTGCTTCATTTGAGCTGCCAATTTACCAGGATATTCTTACATCTACCTCTACTCCTTTCACCAAGTTATGGCTCAATCCATTTATCCATTTACCCTCAGTAAATTTTCCAAGATTCTGACCAGATTGGAGCTTTGTGAAGGAAGTGCCACTTTGGTAACTCCAAATAGCATGAGGATTTTACAGCAGCTCCATATGGTCAAATAACTCAACTCCACCAAGTTTCAGCTCATGACACTCAAGTATGTGAGTGCAACATCTTAATCTTTAATTCTGGCCAGTTTTGCACTTTCTACAGCAACCCTAAGCTAAAATCCTCCTATTAGTGTGGTTTTTGGTGATCTGAATCATCTTAGTGTAAGATCATCGCGAGACAAACTTTCTACCAAGTTACCCAGATGGTTTAACCCCAGGAAGTTACAAACACTTTCCTGTTGTTTTACCATGGAGCCATCTGCAAATCTCTTCTTTGCCCTTGGATCATTTTCTTTCTGCATTTCTACTCAGGGCACTTAGGTAATCCTACTGGACACAGTTGGCCACGTCAAAGCTCGCCGCTTGCACCAGTGCGCGTAGTGATGTAGCGACCACGATCCGAATGGACAGAAGTCTTTGTGTTCTGTGTCATCCCTGGATCGGTAATGCTGACACACACACAGTACTTGAAGGAATTATAACAGAGTGGCAATCACACACTTATTACATCGAATGTCTCCAATGAGAACTTATTACAAAAGTCTATGGCTTAAGGCCATCTAACAAAATAACAGCGGAAGGCTTGGAAGATAAGTGAGTCCATCAACTCCAACGGCATAGCTGAGTGCATGACAAACGACCTCGAACGTCTTATTCCTCGTCCGAAAAGTCTGCAACGCAATATGTTGCAGCCCGAAAACGGGTCAGCAGATGGAATATGCTGGCAAGATAACACAGAAGATGCAAGTAACAGAATAAAGGCTATACTATATGCAAATTTGGCTGGTGGAGGCTCTAAGGTTAAAGTTTTTGCATAAAGCCAATTTTTCCCTACAACAAAGGAATAAATTTTATTTTAACTATCATGGTAGTTGAAAAATCATTGAGAAGGTACCTCCAACTCAATCCCAAATTAAAGTAATCATTAACCCAACAAATTAACTTTAGAGTGATGAGATCAACCAATAATTCAAGTACCAGATACTCAAGATGTCCATAACCGGGGACACGGCTAATCATGATCAGTTTGTACACTCTGCAGGGGTTTGTGCACTTTTCCCACAAGACTCGATCGCCTCCGTTTGGTTTCTCGCACTGCATGGTGTTTGAGAAAAGGATGACCGAGACACAGTCTTTCCGAAGAGGTCCCCTTAACCAGATAGATAGGCCGGTACACCTACAATCCCTCTACATCTGCTAGCCCATCATGGAAAGGTTTCCCACAACTTACTCAACTATGCCAGAGCCCATAATGGCATTGTGGCTGCACACGGAAGTTTCTAGCATGAATAGTTTTATGATCCCTTTGAGCCTGGGTGGCATTCCATAGGAAAAATCACATGGAACCCCGGGATTTCCTAGGACAACACTGGATTCTCCAAGTGCCCTGCAACCAATCCACCCAGATGTGTATTCAAGTAACCACCTTAAGTTGAATCCTTAATTAAAAACTCACATCTGTCATGGATTTCACTCAAACCCAAACCACGTCTACGGGCATAGCATAGCAACCTAAGCAAACGTAGAAGTAACTCCCAAGGGTTAGAAAATAGTGCAGGTAATAGGTTCTACCACAAACTACTTCCCAGTCCCACAAGTTAAGAGATCCTACTCATGCAATGTGTGAGGGTTTGATCTAATGCATAAAAACTGGGTAAATAAGAGTATGATCAAAGTGTTACTTGCCTTGCTGACGATTCACAAAACCTAGATACTCGTAGTAGCACGCTTCATAGTCCGGCTATTCTATCGCAATCAAACAATAGCATACATAAGCAAACAAGCAATGCTGCACAAACAAAACTCCAAAAGATAAGATCTAACCAGAAAGTTCAACTTAAGAACTCCGGTTTGCAAAAAGAATCAAATCGAAAGAAACAACGAAACTCAAACTGCGAAAGAAACGAGCTCCGGTTAATAATTGATCTAAAGTCAAATTTTACAGTATCCAAAACTTTGTTCAAGTTGGTTAAACGGAAAGAGGGCATCGATATGAAGATCTGAGATTTTGAATCACCTGATTCCGACTCTCGAGCGAAAAGAAAAACGAAAAACAAGATCAGGGCAGAAATCGCGATCGAAATAATCGCGGATAAAAACCCCGAAAAAGAAAACTGACGAACTGGCTAACGAATGAACGTTCGCTGTCTGCGGCTAACGGATGAACATCATTCGTTAAAACGAACGTACGGACGAACGTCCGCTAAATAACTAAACCGAGAAGAAAAAAACGATTTAATCTAGAAGAAACGGATCTAGGGTTTTTTCTAAAAAAAACGATCGGTTTCTAAAGAAAAACCGACGACGGCGGAACTGCGGGGGCTACCTCGGGAACGGCGGCGGCGGCGGTCTCCAGCGGTTGGCGGCGGGGCGGCGGTCTCCGGCGGCGGCGCGGCAGCGGCGGCTAGGGTTTCAGCGGGGCGGTGGCTGCGCGGGCTGGGGTGGCTAGTGGGCCGGGGGCGCGGCTTATAAAGGCATGAGGCGAGGAGTCCTGGCCACATACGGCCCGGAGTTGGTTTCGTTTTTTTAAAGAGTCCTGGCGTAGCAAAACTAACGAAAGAAATACTAAACGGACTCCAAAAATCCCGAAATAAATTTTCACCGGCCTCTAATAATATTTGGGACAAAGTGAACATTTTTCCCGGACCTAAATGCAATTTTGAAAAACGAGTATTTGTCCTATGCAAATAAAATCGCAAATAAATCCAGAAAAATACCAAAAGTGATTTAACATTTTTCCTCCAATATTTCTGTTATTTTGGAGAAGTCATATTATCTCCGCTCGCATATTGTATTTAGAAATATTTTTAGGAGAGAAAATAATTAAAACCAACACTGTCCTCGTACCGGTATTCGAGTGAGCTCAAATACGAAAACGGTAGATTTCCCAACTCTCTCCGAAGGTCCTTGAGTTGCTTAGAATTTTGAGGCTCGCCACAAACAAAAATGCAAATAAACATGCAATGCAATATGATCTATGTATAACATTCCAAATTGAAAATTTGGGATGTTACAAACCTACCCCCCCTTAGAATGAATCTCGCCCTCGAGATTCGACTTGGCTAGAGAACAGGTGTGGGTGGTCCTTGCGTAGATCATCTGCTCGTTCCCAGGTGGCTTCTTCCTCGGGTGGTGACTCCACTGAACTTTGCAAAACTTGATAACCTTACCGCGGGTGACTCTGCTCGAAAATTCGAGGATCTTAACAGGCTTCTCCTCGTAAGTTAGATCACTATCCAACTGAATAGCTTCCAGGGGTACTGTGTCTCTAAGCGGTATATCGGCCATCTTTGCGTGGCACTTATTAAGCTGCAAAACGTGAAACACGTCGTGCACTCCTGACAGTCCTTCGGGCAACTCCAACTTATAGGCAACCTCTCCCATGCGTTCCAAAACACGGTAAGGTCCCACAAATCTCGGGGCTAGCTTTCCTTTAACTCCAAAACGTTTAACTCCTCGTAGAGGCGATACTCTCAAGTACGCTCTATCTCCTATCTCATAGGCTATCTCCTTGCGTTTCGAGTCTGCATAACTCTTCTGCCTGGACTGAGCTACCTTCAATCTATCTCGAATCAACTTCACCTTCTCCTCAGACTCTTTGATCAAGTCTGGTCCAAAGAACTGTCGGTCTCCAACTTCATCCCACATTAACGGTGTTCGGTATCTCCTTCCATACAATGCCTCGAATGGTGCTATCTTCAAACTGGCCTGGTAACTGTTGTTGTATGAGAACTCCGCGTAGGGCAAATTGTCATCCCAACTCGATCCATAATCTAACGCACAGGCTCTCAACATATCCTCCAGGATCTGGTTGACTCTCTCGGTCTGTCCATCGGTGTGTGGATGAAAAGCGGTGCTGAATTCAAGCCTCATTCCCAAAGTTTGGTGTAGCTGATACCAAAACATTGAGGTGAACTGTGTTCCTCTATCTGATACAATGGTCCTCGGAACTCCGTGCAGACAGACGATCCTGGTCATGTATATCTTGGCCAACTTCGCACTGGTGTATGTGGTTTTCACGGGGATAAAATGGGCTACCTTCGTCAATCGATCCACCACTACCCAGATTGAGTCATATCCTGCTTTGGTCCTGGGCAATCCGGTGATAAAATCCATGCCAAGCTTCTCCCACTTCCATTCGGGTATCGGCATAGGCTGTAGCAATCCTGTTGGCTTCTGATGCTCTGCCTTTACTCTCTGGCATAAATCACATACGGCTACATACTTGGCAATATCCTTCTTCATTCCCGTCCACCAGAAACGTTCCTTCAAATCCAAATACATCTTGGTTTTTCCGGGGTGTATCGAGTATGGCGAATCATGTGCTTCCTGCAGTATCAACTTCCTGATCTCCGGGTCGTTGGGCACATAGATTCGATCCTCAAACCACAAGGTTTCGTGTTCGTCCTCACGAAATCCCTTGGCTTTTCCTTCACTCATCCTTTTCCTTATCTCTGCAATTTCCTTTTCATCCTTCTGGGCTTCACGTATCTTTCCGAGCAATGTTGACTGAACCTCCAACGTTGCAACGAAACCTCTAGGAACTATCTCCAAACGAAGCTCCCTGAGATGTTGTGCTAACTCCTGTGGCAATCCCCATTTTAATAGGGTATTTGCATAACTCTTCCGGCTCAAAGCGTCTGCCACGACGTTGGCCTTCCCTGGGTGATAGTGCAGATTCATATCGTAATCCTTTATAAGCTCCAACCATCTCCTTTGTCTGAGGTTCAGCTCCTTCTGTGTGAAAATGTACTTCAAGCTCTTGTGATCCGTGTACACATCACAACGATTTCCAATAAGGAAATGTCTCCAGCTTTTCAGTGCGTGCACTACAGCTGCTAACTCCAGATCGTGCGTCGCGTAATTCAACTCGTGTGGTCGCAGTTGTCGAGATGCATAAGAAACAACTCTTCCATCCTGCATAAGTACTCCTCCAAGTCCTAAGCGTGAAGCGTCGCAGTACACTTGGAAATCCTTACGTATATCTGGCAATATCAGCACTGGGGCTGTCGTCAACCGTTTCCTCAACTCCTGAAAACTTTCTTCACACTCTTCAGTCCAATCGAACTTTGTCTCCTTCTTCAACAACGTCGGCATTGGCTTTGCAATCTTGGAGAAATTTTCTATGAATCTCCGGTAGTATCCCGTGAGTCCAAGAAAATTGCGGATCTCTCCAACTGAAGTGGGTGCCAACCACTCAGTGACTGCCTGCACTTTGATGGGGTCCACTGTTATACCTTCTACTGATATAACATGCCCTAGGAATCCAATTTCCTTCAACCAAAACTCGCATTTGCTAAACTTGGCATACAACTAATGTTCTCTGAGCTTCTCCAATACCAAACGCGAATGCTCTGCATGTTCTTCTTCGTCCTTCGAGTATACCAGAATATCATCAATGAATACCACGACGAACTTATCCAAGAATTCCATGAACACCTTGTTCATCATACTCATGAAGTAGGCGGGCGCGTTAGTCAATCCAAATGACATAACCGTATACTCATATAGCCTGTACCTGGTAGTGAAGGCCGTCTTAGGTATATCCTTCTCTCGGATCTTCAATTGGTGGTATCCAGATCGTAGAACTATCTTGGAGAATACTTTCGCTCCTTGGAGTTGGTCGAACAAATCATTGATCATCGGCAGCGGGTACTTATTCTTAATAGTCACTTCATTCAGTGCTCGATAATCAACGACCATTCTTAAAGATCCATCCTTCTTCTCGACCAAAAGCATTGGGGCTCCCCAAGGTGATGAACTCCGGCGAATAAATCATTTCTCCAATAACTCCTTAATCTGTTTCTTGATCTCCTCCAAATCATTCGCTGGCATCCGATACGGTCTCTTAGATTTTGGTCCGGTGCCAGGCAACAACTCTATCAAAAACTCAATATCCCTATCCGGTGGCATGCCAGGTAACTCCTCTGGGAACACATCCGGATAATCCTTTACTACTGGCACTTCCTCCTGAACAACTCCCGTGAGAGAATGTACTTGTGTCCTTATAGGCGAATGCCTAGATACATACTTAATCCTTTTTCTCTCCGGGGTGGTAAGCAAAATAGACTTGCTGGCACAATCGATGTTACCTCCATACTTCGATAGCCAATCCATACCTAATATCACATCCAATCCTTGTGACTCCAGAAAGATTAGGTCGGAGGGGAAAGTATGGCGTCCTATGGTCAATGGCGTCTGAAAACATCCTTGGTGTGCCATATACTCCGCTCCGGGTGAACTTACTAACATGGGGGTCTTAAGAACTCGGGTGGACATCCTATGTCTATTCACGAATCCCCTAGAAATGTATGAATGCGATGCACTAGTATCGAAAAGAACTATTGCGGTAAATGTCTTAACCAAAAACTTACCGACAACAGCATCTGGTTGCTCTTCTACCTCCTCCACAGTCACGTGGTTCACTTGTCCTTTGTTGAACGGGTTAGGCTTCTTCCCGGCGCTTCCATTGCCGTTCCCATTCTTAGCTTCAGGGCAGTCCGTGGCATAGTGTCCATTCTTACCGCACTTGAAACAGGTGATATGGCTGAAATCCTTCTTGGCGAGTGTGTACGGGGTAGGGCGGCTCTGGTTACTACTTTCTCCATTCCCATTTCCATTTCCATTCTTAGGGCCATTGTGGTTGTGGGAACTTCCATGGTTATGGGTATATCCTCCCGAATTCGGAGTGAATCGGGGCTTCTGTTGGGCTCCAAAATTATTCCTTCCTTGTCCATACTTCCTCTTGCGGCTTTCAATCTGCTGCTGCTTCCCTTCAATCATACGAGCTTTATCTACCAACTCCTGGTAGTTGTTGAAAGTTGCCACCATCAACTGTACGCTCATCTCATCATTCAACCCTTCCATAAATCTCTCCAGCTTAGCAGCATCTGTGGCCACATCATCTGGGGCATAACGAGATAGGGTACTAAACTCATATACGTACTGAGCCACAGTACGATTTCCTTGGCGCAAGTTGCGAAACTCCCGTTTCTTCATGCTCATAGATCTAGTTGAGACATGGGCAGTACAGAAAGGTTGCTGAAACTACTCCCAAGTGACATTGGCTATAGGGAAGGTGGATGTGTAATTCTCCCGCCATGCTGCGGCTGGTCCAGACAACTGGTGTGCGGCAAATCGCACCTTCTCAGCGTCCGAGCAATTGGCGGTGGTCAAATCCCTTCCAATCTTGCGTAGCCAGTTATCAGTCACTATTGGTTCGATGCTGCTAGCAAACACTGGTGGTTGCAACCTTAAGAAATGTGTCAGGTTGTCCACGGGTGGTGGTGGTGGAGGGTTGTTGTTGTTGTTCTGGTTGTTCTGAGTGTTCTGGACAAGTAGTTGCATCAAGGTGTTCTGCTACTGGATCAACTGAGTGAGCTCAGGGGGAAACTCAAATCCGGGCTCACGTCTTGGAGGCATCTGATGGGTGTAGAGGGAAGAGATTAGAATAGAATTGAGGTCTAAGGGAAAATCACTACCCATATGCACATGAGACAAACACAATCATATCACACCAATCAATTTCAAGAAAGATCTTAAAAATCTAACTACCGTTACAAAGAGTGCTCTAAATACTATTGTCTATGTTTGGGGGGGGGGGGTAACTACTAGTCATCTAAAAATATTGATCGGCGGAAGATTCCATGATGTCTGCTCCAGCTTCATCTTCATAGTCTTCGTCTACACTATCATCGGGGTCTGAATCCGTGTCGTCGATGATAATGTAATCTTCAGGACAAATCTCCTGGGGTTCTTCTTCCTCTTCTTCACCTCCTGGTGCTGGATCTCCCATGAATACTCCTAGCTTCCTTGTTAGATCATCATTCTTCTCTACTAGTATCAACATCTCCTCCTCGTATCTGTCACGAGTAGACTTAAGTTCTTCTTCTAGCTCCAAATTCCTGTTTAGTGCCTTCTTCAATTCTATCATCCCAGTGCACATCTGGTGCTCTTGTCGTCGAATGTGCTGGTTCAACTCCTGGATGAACACTGCAATGGACCTATCCTTCCGGGTGCTGATCATATCACAACGCTCATTTCGGCGTCCACAAATCTGGTAGATGGTGTCCTTCAGCTCCTGCTTGTAGACTTCTCCGATCCTTCCCATCGTGATATGGGCGGCCATGCTCTTGCCTAGGCTCCAGGTTGGTGCATCGAAAGAAAACTCTATTGGCTCAGTGGATGGTGCAAAGGTTCTTCCTGGAATTTGAACTTTAATGCTCCATCGCTCCTCTTTTGGTAAAGTGGCGGTGTAAGTCCCGGTAAAGCTTGGTATTCCTATGTTCAAGTACCTAGTGACTTCCTTCAAGTGTCATCCAAAAGGTATGTCTTCATCCGGTTGAGTGAACTTGTTCCTTGGGTCCACCATCCTAAAGAAGTAGAAAATGGAGAGAAGTCAGAAATGAGTATAGAAGAGTGATCTAGGGTCTATCTTAGTGGTTGTGTCCTACATTCAGCGTGTGCTCTGATACCATCTTGTAGCGACCACGATTCGAATGGACCGAAGTCTCTGTGTTGTGTGTCATCCCTGGATCGGTAATGCTGACACACACAATACTTGAAGGAATTATAACAGAGTGGCAATCACACACTTATTACATCGAATGTCTCCAATGAGAACTTATTACAAAAGTCTATGGCTTAAGGCCATCTAACAAAATAACATCGGAAGGCTTGGAAGATAAGTGAGTCCATCAACTCCAACGACATAGCTGAGTGCATGACAAACGACCTAGAACGTCTTATTCCTCGTCTGAAAAGTCTGCAACGTAATATGTTGCAGCCCGAAAACGGGTCAGCACATGGAATATGCTGGCAAGATAACACAGAAGATGCAAGTAACAGAATAAAGGCTATACTATATGCATATTTGGCTGGTGGAGGCTCTAAGGTTAAAGTTTTTGCATAAAGCCAATTTTTCCCTACAACAAAGGAATAAATTTTATTTTAACTATCATGGTAGTTGAAAAATCACTGAGAAGGTACCTCCAACTCAATCCCAAATTAAAGTAATCATTAACCCAACAAATTAACTTTAGAGTGATGAGATCAACCAATAATTCAAGTACCAGATACTCAAGATGTCCATAACCGGGGACACGGCTAATCATGATCAGTTTGTACACTCTGCAGGGGTTTGTGCACTTTTCCCACAAGACTCGATCGCCTCCGTTTGGTTTCTCGCACTGCATGGTGTTTGAGAAACGGATGACCGAGACACAGTCTTTCCGAAGAGGTCCCCTTAACCAGATAGATAGGCCGGTACACCTACAATCCCTCTACATCTGCTAGCCCATCATGGAAAGGTTTCCCACAACTTACTCAACTATGCCAGAGCCCATAATGGCATTGTGGCTGCACACGGAAGTTTCTAGCATGAATAGTTTTATGATCCCTTTGAGCCTGGATGGCATTCCATAGGAAAAATCACACGGAACCCCGGGATTTCCTAGGACAACACTGGATTCTCCAGGTGCCCTGCAACCAATCCATCCAGATGTGTATTCAAGTAGCCACCTTAAGTTGAATCGTTAATTAAAAATTCACATCTGTCATGGATTTCACTCAAACCCAAACCACGTCTACGAGCATAGCATAACAACCTAAGCAAACGTAGAAGTAACTCCCAAGGGTTTGAAAATAGTGCAGGTGATAGGTTCTACCGCAAACTACTTCCCAGTCCCACAAGTTAAGAGATCCTACTCATGCAATGTGTGAGGGTTTGATCTAATGCATAAAAACTGGGTAAATAAGAGTATGATCAAAGTGTTACTTGTCTTGCTGACGATTCACAAAACCTAGAGACTCGTAGTAGCACGCTTCACAGTCCGGCTATTATATCGCAATCAAACAATAGCATACATAAGCAAGCAAGCAATGATGCACAAACAAAACTCCAAAAGATAAGATCTAACTAGAAAGTTCAACTTAAGAACTCCGGTTTGCAAAAAGAATCAAATCGAAAGAAACAACGAAACTCAAACTGCGAAAGAAACGAGCTCCGGTTACTAATTGATCTAAAGTCAACTTTTACAGTAGCCAAAACTTTTTTCAAGTTGGTTAAACAGAAAGAGGGTGTCGAGACGAAGATCTGGGATTTTGAATCACCTGATTCCGACTCTCGAGCGAAAAGAAAAACGAAAAACAAGATCAGGGCAGAAATCGCGATCGAAATAATCACGGATAAAAACCCCGAAAAAGAAAACTGACGAACTGGCTAACGAACGAACGTTCGCTGTCTGCGGCTAACGGACGAAGAGCGTTCGTTAAAACGAATGTACGGACGAACGGCCGCTAAATAACTAAACCTCGAAGAAAAAAAACCGATCTAATCTAGAAGGAACGGATCTAGGATTTTTTCTAAAAAAACCGATCGGTTTCTAAAGAAAAACCGACGGCGGCGGAACTGCGGCGGCTACCTCGGGAACGGCGGCGGCGGCGGTCTCCGGCGGTTGGTGGCGGGGTGGCGGTCTCCGTCGGCGGTGGGGCGGTGGTCCGGCGGCGGCGCGGCGTGGCGGCGACAAAGCGGCGGTGGGGCGGCGGCGGC
>LR738709.1:577751398-577813280 GCA_902687465.1 Secale cereale
AAAGAAAAACCGACGGCGGCGGAACTGCGGCGGCTACCTCGGGAACGGCGGCGGCGGCGGTCTCCGGCGGTTGGTGGCGGGGTGGCGGTCTCCGTCGGCGGTGGGGCGGTGGTCCGGCGGCGGCGCGGCGTGGCGGCGACAAAGCGGCGGTGGGGCGGCGGCGGCGAGGCGGCAGCTAGGGTTTCGGCGGGGTGGCGGCTGCGTGGGCGGGGGCGGCTAGCGGGCCGGGGGCGCGGCTTATAAAGGCGTGAGGCTAGGAGTCATGGCCACATACGGCCCGGAGTCGGTTTCGTTTTTTTTAAAAGAGTCCTGACGTAGTAAAACTAACGAAAGAAATACTAAACGGACTCCAAATATTCCAAAATAAATTTTCACCGTCCTCTAATAATATTTGGGACAAAGTGAACATTTTTCCCGGACCTAAATGCAATTTTGAAAAACGCGTATTTTTCCTATGCAAATAAAATCGCAAATAAATCCAGAAAAATACCAAAAGTGATTTTAACATTTTTCCTCGAATATTTCTGTTATTTGGAGAAGTCATATTATCTCCGCTCGCATATTGTATTTAGAAATATTTTTGGGAGAGAAAAATATTTAAAACCAACACTGTCCTCATACCAGTATTCGAGTGAACTCAAATACGAAAACGGTAGAATTCCCAACTCTCTCCGAAGGTCCTTGAGTTGCTTAGAATTTCGAGGCTCACCACAAACAAAAATGCAAATAAACATGCAATGCAATATGATCTATGTATAACATTCCAAATTGAAAATTTGGGATGTCACAAGTGACCGCACCTGCGTTATGCACAATGCGCGCTCTGGAACGGTCGGGCCACTGTGCTCCTCGTCTCGGCCTCCAACCTTGTCCAGGAGCTCCCCCGTGCTCGTCTGCACCGCCCTGCGTCGCTGCTTCGTCGTCGCTCGCCAGCAGTGCGCCGTCATAATAGTGCCACTGTGATGAACTGGTGCTGACCTCCATTAGTGCAATGTTGGAGCTCGTTTTTTATCGTCCAGATACTCCTCCGCGCCTATAAAGGACCCTCGACTCCTCCCGCACCTCACCAGCTGCTCCCTCGCCTCTCTAGACCACCAGAGCCCTCGTGCTCCTCTTCTTTCCGTCGACGTCCGCCATGGCCGCCTCGATCTCGGCTTGAGTCCGGCGAGCCCAAGCCTCCTCTCCCCCTCCCGAGCTGTCCACCAGAGCCCCCTCACTTCCACTAGTCGCCCCAACCCCTTTCCCCCTCGCCGGAGCCACTGCTTCACCGAGAAACTCCACCGCCTGAGCTCTCTGTACTCCTCCATGGCGCCGTCCCTCCCGTCCTCCTTGCTCATCCCCGACGCCTGCTAGGCCTCTGAACGGAACCACCGCGCCTACCCGAACCCGCCGGTGCCCTCCGCTCGGCCGGAGACGGCCGGAGCTGGCCGCTCCATCGCCGGCCGCCCGCCCCTGTACTCCCGTCCTTCTCCTATCGCCACTCTTCCTCGCCACCCCGGCGGCCACCGTTCCTCCAGGCGGCCTCGCCCTGGACTCCCGCGCCCGCTGGTGGCCTCGACCGGGCGGGAGACGGCAGGAGCCGCCCGGGCCCCTCGCCGGAGTCACCCCTCCCCTGCTCCTCCTCTGTCCCGTGTGGGACAGGAGCGAGGAAGACGACGCCCTCGCCTGGCCTTTTCCCCTGCGCCTGGGGCCCATGTGCCAGTGGCCCAGCGCCTTGCCACGTGGATAAGTGGACGCGCCCACGGGTGAGTACGCTTTGCTTTCCCAAAGGCGTATTCCCACGGGCACGTTTTCTTTTACTGAAAGCGTATTTTCATTCTACTTCGGCCCAGAATGCGTTTTCCTATTCTGGAAGCGTATTTTCTTATATGCGCTTTCTGTTTCAGCCGCCAGGGACTTGTTTGTAGCAGAAATATTCACGGATAGCTCCCTGATCTTCTACACCTCATAACTTTTCAACCGTAACTCCGAATCAGGTGATTCCAAAGCCCATGTCTTCGTCTCGACGAGACCTTTCTGTTGGTTTAATTTTCACTACGGTTGACATACTAGAAATGACCATTTTGCCCTTGCCGTAAACAGCCCCTTCAGAGAGAGAACTGTTTCCGGCGATCCTTTCCGTGATCGTTCCACATTTCTTCCTGGAGTCTTCGTCACCCCAGGCAAGCCACAATACCCACTTGCATGATAGTCATGCAGTAGCCATGGTTTTCAACTTGAATATTTATTCAATGATTGCCTGTTTAAAATGTGGTTATCGTTGTTTCTGTAATGCTTCAGGGTTATTGTTTATTTTCTTGCTATGTTGTTATGCACCTGGTTATCATGCCCTGCTAGTTGCTAGTATTCCTTTCATATGTTTATGCTTGTTAGTAGTACATGTTGATGTTGGTGATGGTCTTCAGTGCATGACTGCCGTCTGTCCCGAGTACTGTCGTTATGCATGTTCCTTTGCATCCAGTTAGTTAAATGCTTGCATGTTGGTATTGTTGATATGTTCTTGTATGATATTTATTGTTGATGTTAGTAGTCATGCTATGTTTCGGAGAAGTATGTACTTATGATGTTCATGCTAGCCAGTATGCAATGCTTATGATTCATTGTTGATATGGTGGATAGTTCTCTCATGATTATGTTAATATTCATGCTCACGCATTGTAATTGCATAATGTATTTTATCATGACTCAGCATATTTGCATTCAAGTTTAACCGGATTAAATTGAACACGAACAACTGTTGGCTGAGTCATGGTGCCACGATATCGAACTGACTAATGCAACCACGTTTACCTTTATGGGAAGGTCCTAACTTGGTCTATTGTCATGCCTCTCGCCGGTGCCTCCAACAAGGGAAGGTTATTGGCGTGCGGTACCTTGGCCCGGTAAGCAGACATAACCTTGTGTGCCCGTTGTTGTTGTTATGGATCCGGGTCCCCGTTTGGGACCGTTTATGTTTGGCCACGACGGTGGTCGTTGTGTCTTTGGTAGACACGGGGCCACCCAGGACTATCCTAGTGGGGCGTGAGTCGGAGTGGCCGGGAGAGTGTCATGACAGTAGATCGGTTTTGTCGGAACGCCATTGGTCCACCTGAATGGGAGAACGAGGCCATGGGTTCCGTAGTGTGTGTACAGTGCGCTACCTCTGCAGAGTGTATATTAAATCTATCGATAGTCGCGCCCGTGGATAAGGGCCCAGTTCGTAGTTGGTCACACTATGAGTCAACAGTAATAATAATAATAATAATAATAATAATAATAATAATAATAGTAATAATAATAATAATAATGTGCTTAATAACAACCCCGGTTCGATGATGAGATAAGTTGGTTGTGATCGTCGGAAAGATCACCGTTTGAGACAAGTGTTGGTCATGGCTGTGATCGCCGGAATGATCACTGTGGTATCGAAGATACCGAGCTGTTGGATATTCGTGATGTTGTGCGAGAATCATGGGTAAAGATCAAGCTCCTTGTGGTCATTTGATGATTACTACGGTATTGTTATACCAAGCTTGATTTGATCCTGAGATGATCGTATAATGTCCGAGGTTGGTAAGTGATGCATGTGATGGTTACAAGGTAACTCGAACAAAATAAATGGTGCATGTAGTGTCATCATGTTGCATGCTGGTATCATCAGATTTATATGTTCATGCCATGCTCATATTGTCTAGCTGTATCATGTTCATGCTGTTCATACTATGTTATCCTGATGATCTCATGATAATTCCTGATTAACCTGTAATTGCCATGCTGTTGTTTGTCTTGAATGCTTCTGGTTTATTGTGAGCTTGCAAGGACATTCAATGTACTGACCTGGCATGTCTTGCCAGCTTGCAGGTCGTGCCTGGATTGCTTGCTTGTTTGGTGTTGTTCCTGTGTTCACGATCTAGGATAAACGTTCCAGCCAGAGTCCCTGTGGATTGGTGTCCATCATCGTCGTTCGTTGTTCCGCTGCTTTAAGTTGTTATGTTGCTTGTATAGAGCAACCGTGTTGGCATAGTGTCGCCGTGCTGATGTTATTCATTGTACTATCGGAACCATTGCAATCATATTTGTGTTGTAATAGACAGCTGGTTTGTTCTATACTAAGTAGTGCCGTATTCCAGAAGACTTCATCTCGATCTCTGGGCTGGAATACGAGGCGTTCCGGTTTTCTCTGAGCCGGGGTGCCACAGGCTTGGTATCAGAGCAGGTTTGGCTGTAGAGCGTCCTAGTCTGCTGGAACGTTAGAAAACAGTAGTATAGGGTCTGGTTGTTGCCCTTGCTTGCTGCATTTGTTTGCTGCATGTAGTCTTATTTCGGTTAACTTCCATGAGTTCAGTGCCCTTTCCTTAGCTCCCGGTGCTTTTCCCATTGAGTTCAGTCCCACTCCTGCACCTCTCAGCTTTGCCGTCCTCCTTGGCGACATGTGGCGTAGTATTTATCCCCTCGGAGATCCACCTCATTATCAAGTATTCCAGTTTTCTGCTGGAGGAAGAATTCGGGAATATGTTTCTCATGTTCATCTGTCAGCCCCGATTCCTGTCGATAAGCGCACCTACAGTTTCCACGGTGGTTACATCGCTACTCCTGAGAGTGCCATTCAGCTTGCCGCAATGGCAGGAGTCACCGGTCTTCGTCATCAAGAGAGCATGGTGCAAGAGAACAGTACTTATCAATATTATCCCACCATCGTCGAGAATCCTAGGCGAATCCAATTTCCCTCCGTCAACCCTCAAGATGACCCGGCTATCCTCGCCATGTCTCGTTACATGACGGCCGAGTGTCTTCTTATTTTCGAGTTAGTCTGAGACGCCATTTGGGCCAGGAGATTTCTTGGTGTCGTTTTACCTCAGTCTCCGCTAGCTTCTCCAACTCCTTCCCCTTGTCCATCCGCAGCTCCAGAGTCAGCGATTCCACTCGCTACTCCCTTAGCTTCCTCGTCAGTTCACGAGCGTTTGCTAAAGTGTAGGATGTAATCCTTCATGTAGTGTTTGTGCATCTGCTGTAGCATCATGCTTGTGTGTGCCTGTGTGGAGTAGCTTTGTAGCTTGTTTGCTGTATGCTTTGTTGCAATAAATCGTTTTCTCGTGGTTCTTTGTTTTAAATCCTCGGTATTACCCCCTTATGGAAATTATTCCTCGACCGACACCGGATCAGAAGAAGCCATGAGCAGTACAGATATCCACCAAGGAATTCAGATTTTCAGCCGACAACATTATTACATCCGGTCTGAATACAAGTATATTATGCTCAGACTTTCAGAAACAAGTACATGTCAGGGATATAGTTTATCGCATCAATGATTAAATCAGCACGAGAACAAAGATGGATCAACAGTGCATTCCTAGTCAAGGTATGGTCCGTATGCGATGATTGAATCTGCCATAAGCCAATTTTAAAGCATTTAGACACCGAGTAGTCAGTCAAAATGCACGGTGAATTCAGTAAGGACAGTCAGAAAATTCTAGCCATACAAATAATCAACTGCTAGACTGACAAAGATATATATATATATATATATATATATATATGTGTGTGTGTGTGTGTGTGTGTGTGTGTGTGTGTGTGTGTGTGTGTCAGTCCAATCACCAAGAAAGTCAGTTCCATCCATCTCAAAAAAATTATTGACGAAGTGTACAAAGATAAGGTTCCCAGTCTGCATCGGTATGGAATGAATGGATTCCCATACTGCAAAAGCTTCTGGCATAAGGTACCGAGTCTTCCCTAGCAAGGTCTTTAAGGGGGGAAGCTTATGAGGTACGGTACCCCGCTCTTCCTCAAGAAGATATCCACCAAAGGCTTCGAACATAAGCCACTCAGTCTTCCTCAACACGACACCCCAGTGGTTTCCGAACGCAAGCTGCCCATTATTCTTCTGTAGGGCATTAATACAAGGCATTAAAATTGGAATTGCTAGCATATGGCAGTGTTTTCCAAGTAGTAGATCTGCAACAGTTAGTCTGAAATAAAAATCGGTCAAAGGTATGCCTCGAGAATCAGATATTAATTCATTTAGTATGCTACCATGTCCATGCAAGTCTCTCAAGGAAGAATTCCCGGTACACATCCGACAACCTCACCGGTTATTCAAGAAACAAAAACCAGTGGGTGATGCCATAATCAACAAGTACAGAAGGAAAGACAACACTGATACAATAATCTTGGAAGTCATTGTCAAGATCAGTCCCGCACATCCAACAATATGATGTTATTAACCCTGTCCCTTTCCGGCATGAACAGTATCGAGATCTGTATAACCACACATGAGCCGGATAAATGTACCGAGGCTCAAAACATGAACTAGACCAAGGTATGATTGCCAAATATTATACATAACCGTATTCAGGGCCGCAAAAATAATGAAAGATCTATGTAAGGCCCCGCCCTTTCAGTTGAGGATCCAGATGAAGAAAGTAATAATGAAAGAGCAAGACCAACAATACAGGTATGCCGGTTATTATGTGAAAAATGTGGATGCCCAATATCGTCTTATTCCACGGTGAATCCAAGCAAAGATCCACCTAAGAGATATACTCCTTTGTGGTAAGGACCTCATAACAAGGCAATCAGCTCAGTCCACAACATGCTCAGAATTGTCAACATTGAATACCAGAGTCTGTCCGGTCCGACTCATGGACAACACAATATATTGACCTCAACACCCGCGATGGAGCATCGCACCGACTGTTATCCCCAAGGACATACTGGCACAATGAAGAATCAGTGTGAAAACATATACTCTAAGGATTGTTATCTCGCATAGGGGAAGCAATTAAAAGAATAGCATGTGTGGATGGGATTCTTTGCCAAGATCACCACCAGTCAAGACTGCGAATTTTATCATAAGAGGATGGTGCATTTTTCTATCAGTCATGACGAGCGACAGTCAAACCTTTGGTACAACTTGGATACTCTAAACTGTGAAGACAGTCGGGATAAGTCCGAAACTCCTGCAAGATGACAGCATCTGTTAGCACAACCATGTATGCTCCACATCACTGTTTTGAAACCAGAAGGCATGCCTATATTCGAGAAATCTGATGATTGGATAGAAAAGATTCTTTGTTCCACGGGAAGATGTATTCCCCAACTCCGTGGAATATTCTCGGTACTCGATACGAGGATAACATTTCCAGCAAGGATCCATATCAAGAAGGACAAGTATGTCCGTAAAAATAATATTTCGGATGCTAGCTCAGCCAACAGATATGAAAGAAAATTTGAGTTAGTATAAACAGGAACATATAAGGTACGTCCTGTCAGAATGTCATATACAACAAAGCAAACCACCCCAGATCAAGGCAGTCAGTCAGATCCAATTCAGTGGAAATATTATGAATAAAAGAAACCTGAGTTGGAAACGGTTTCTTCAAGTCAGAAAAATTATTTGACCCTGAACAACTAAATCTCGAGGACAAGATTTGTTTAAGGGGGGAAGAGTTGTCACAGCCTAATTTTTGTCCCTTTCTTTTTCTTCAGATTTTCTGAGATTTTTGCCTGAGTTTTCTTTTTTCCGTGGCTATGTGGTTCTGAAACTTGGGACGATCATGTCTTCCTAGGTTTTATAGTGGCTTGCCATCCTTCTCATCATCCCAAGACCCTGCTATTTCCATCCATGACCTAACCCAAAATTCTTTTTCCAAAGAATATTCCTTTCCAATTAAAGGAATAGTTCTTTTTGCCCTAGGTTGTGAAGCAACCTATATTTCTGTCATTCCAAAAATTCCCAAGTAATTCTCATAAATTGTTTGGGTCATATCTTGATCAAATATGGCAAAACATTTTATTGCCATGTTAAAAAATAATCCTCCAATAATCATTTTCCTATTCTGCCCTAAATGGCACTTTGTGAAGCAAGTGCTATTTATCTTTGCCCAATTGCCCTCAAACTTGGTGGACAACTTTTCATGTCCATATATTTGCCATGTGCCAATTTTCATACTCATTTGCTTAGTAATTATTTTTCAATGATTTTCCAAAGTTTCTGTCCAGAAAGGAACTTTGTGAAGGAAGTATATTCTCGGCATGTCCAAATGAGATGAAACTTTGTCACATCCTTCATTTGATTAAATAATGAATCTCTACCAAATTTGAGCTCATGGAGATCATCTATGTGAGCTCAGCTCCAAATCGTGGTTTCTGGTAAAATTTTCACTTTGTGAAGCAACCTTATTTTACCTTGTTTCATTTGAGCTGCCAATTTACCAGGCCATTCTTACATCTGCCTATATGCCTTTCACCAGGTTATGGCTCAATCCAGTTATCCATTTATGCTCAGTAATTTCTCCAAGATTCTGACCAGATTGGAGCTTTGTGAAGGAAGTGCCACTTTGGTAACTCCAAATGGCATGAGATTTTTACAGCAACTCCATATGGTCAAATAACTCAACTCCACCAAGTTTGAGCTCATGACACTCAAGTGTGTGAGTGCAACATCTTAATCTTTAATACTGGCCAGTTTTGCACTTTCTACAACAACCCTAAGCTAAACTCCTCCTATTAGTTTGGTTTTTGGTGATCTGAATCATCTTAGTGTAAGATCATCGCCAGACAAACTTTCTACTAAGTTACCCAGATGGTTTAACCCCAGGAAGTTACAAACACTTTCCTGTTTTTTCCATGGAGCCTCTGCAAATCTCTTCTTTGCCCTTGGATCATTTTCTTTTTGCATTTCTACTCAGGGCACTTAGGTAATCCTGCTGGACACGGTTGGCCACACCAAAGCTCGCCACTTGCACCAGTGCGCGTGGTGACCGCACCTGCGTCATGCACAGCGCGCGCTCTGGAACGGTCGGGCCACTGTGCTCGTCGCCTCCCTCCTCGTCTCGGCCTCCAACCTTGTCCAGGAGCTCCCCCGTACTCGTCTGCACCGCCCTGCGTCGTTGCTTCGTCGTCGCTCGCCAGCAGTGCGCCGTCATAACAGTGCCACTGCGGTGAACTAGTGCTAACCTCCATTAGTGCACAGTTGGAGCTCGTTTGTGATCGTCCAGAGACTCCTCCGTGCCTATATAAAGGACCGTCGACTCCTCCCGCACCTCACCAGCTCCTCCCTCGCCTCTCTAGACCACCAGAGCCCTCGTGCTCCTCTTCTTTCCGTCGACGTCCGCCATGGCCGCCTCGGTCTCGGCTTGAGTCCGGCGAGCCCAAGCCTCCTCTCCCCCTCCCGAGCTGTCCACCAGAGCCCCCTCACTTTCATGATTCGCCCCAACCCCTTTACCCCTCGCCAGAGCCACTGCTTCACCGAGAAACTCCACGCCCGAGCTCTCTGTACTCCACCATGGCGCCATCCCTCCCTTCCTCCTGGCTCATCCCCGCCGCCTGCTAGGCCATTGAACGGAACGACCGTGCCTCCCCGAACCCGCCGGTGCCCTCCGCTCGACCGGAGACGGCCGGAGCTGACCGCTCCATCACCGGCTGCCCGCCTCTGTACTCCCCTCCTCCTCCTGTCGCCACTCCTCCTCGCCACCCCGGCGGCCACCGTTCCTCCAGGCGGCCTCGCCCTGGCCTCCCGCGCCCGCTGGTGGCCTCGACCGGGCGGGAGACGGCCGAAGCCGCCCGGCCCCCTCGCCGGCATCGCCCCTCCCCTGCTCCTCCTCTGTCCCGTGCGGGACAGGAGCGAGGAAGACGACGCCCTCGCCTGGCCTTTTCCCCTGCGCCTGGGGCCCATGTGCTAGTGGCCCAGCGCCCTGCCACGTGGATAAGTGGACGTGCCCACGAGTGAGTGCGCTTTGCTTTCCCAAAGGCGTATTCCCACTCGTACGTTTTCTATTTCTCAAACATATTTCCATTCTACTTCGGCCCAGAATGCGTTTTCCTGTTTTGGAAGCGTATTTTCTGATATGCGCTTTCTGTTTCAGCCGCCAGGGACTTGTTTGTAGCAGAAATATTCACGGATAGGTACCTGATCTTCTATACCTCATAACTTTTCAACCGTAACTCGGAATCAGGTGATTCCAAAGCCCACGTCTTCGTATCGACGAGACCTTTCGGTTGGTTTAATTTTCACTATGGTTTGACATACTGGAAATTACCATTTTGCCCTTGCCGTAAACAGCCCCCTCCGAGAGTGAACTGTTTCCGACGATCCTTTCGGCGATCGTTTCGCATTTCTTCCTAGAGTCTCTGTCACCCCAGGCAAGCCACAATACCCACTTGCATGATAGTCATGCAGTAGCCATGGTTTTCAACTTGAATATTTATTCAATGATTGCCTGTTTAAAATGTGGTTATCGTTGTTTCTGTAATGCTTCAGGGTTATTGTCTATTTCCTTGCTATGTTGTTATGCACCTGGTTATCATGCCCTGCTAGTAGATCTGCGACAGTTAGTCTGAAATAAAAATCGGTCAGAGGTATGACTCGAGAATCAGATATTAATTCATTCAGTATGCTACCATGTCCATGCAAGTCTCTCAAGGAAGAATTCCCGGTGCACATCCGACAACCTCACCGGTTATTTAAGAAACAAAAACCAGTGGGTGATGCTATAATCAACAAGTATTGAAGGAAAGACAACACTGATACAATAATCTTGGCAGTCATTGTCAAGATAAGTCCCGCACATCCAACAATATGATGTTATTAACCCTGTCACTGTCCGGCATGAATAGTATCGAGATTTGTATAACCACACGTGAGCCGGATTAAAGTACCGAGGCTCAAAACATGAACTAGACCAAGGTATGATTGCCAGATATTATACGTAACCGTATTCAGGACCGCAAAAATAATAAAAGATCTATGTAAGGCCCCGCCCTTTCAGTTGAGGATCCAGATGAAGAAAGTAATAATGAAAGAGCAAGACCAACAATTCAGGTATGCCCGTTATTATGTGAAAAATGTGGATGCCCAATACCGTCTTATTCCACGGTGAATCCAAGCAAAGATCCACCCAAGAGATATACTCCATTGTGGTAAGGACCTCATAACAAGGCAATCAGCTCAGTCCACAATATGCTCAGAATTGTCAGCATTGAATACCCGAGTCTGTCCGGTCAGACTCATGGACAGCATAATATATTGACCTCAACACCCGCGATGGAGCATCGCACCGACTGTTATCCCCAAGGAGATACTGGCACAATGAAGAATCAGTGTGAAAACATATACTCTGAGGATTGTTATCTCGCATAGGGGAAGCAATTAAAAGAATAGCCTGTGTGGATGGGATTCTTTGCCAAGATCACCGCCAGTCAAGACTGCGAATTTTATCATCAGAGGATGGTGCATTTTTCTATCAGTCACGACGAGCGACAGTCAAAACTTTGGTACAACTTGGATACTCTAAACTGTGAAGACAGTCAGGATAAGTCTGAAACTCCTGCAAGATGACAGCATCCGTTAGCACAAACAGGTATGCTCCACATCACTATTTTGAAACCAGAAGGCATGCCTATATTCGAGAAATCGGATGCCTGGATAGAAGAGATTCTTTGTTCCACGGGAAGATGTATTCCCCAACTCCGTGGAATATTCTCGGTACTTGATACGAGGATAACATTTCCCGCAAGGATCCATATCAAGAAGGACAAGTATGTCCGTAAAAATAATATTTCGGATGCTAGCTCAGCCAACAGATATGAAAGAAAATTTGAGTTAGTATAAACAGGAACATATAAGGTACGTCCTATCAGAATGTCATATACAACAAAGCAAACCACCCCAGATCAAGACAGTCAGTCAGATCCAATTCAGTGGAAATATTATGAATAAAAGAAACCTGAGTTGGAAACGCTTTCTTCAAGTCAGAAAAATTATTTGACCCTGAACAACTAAATCTCGAGGACGAGATTTATTTAAGGGGGGAAGAGTTGTCACAGCCTACTTTTTGGCCCTTTCTTTTTCTTCGGATTTTCTGAGATTTTTGCCTGAGTTTTCTTTTTTCCGTGGCTATGTGGTGCTGAAACTTAGGAAGATCATGTCTTCCTAGGTTTTATAGTGGCTTGCCATCCTTCTCAACATCCCAAGACCCTGCTATTTCCATGCATGACCTAACCCAAAATTCTTTTTCCAAAGAATATTCCTTTTCTATTAAAGGAATAGTTCTTTTTGCCCTAGGTTGTGAAGCAACCTATATTTCTGTCATTACAAAAATTCCCAAGTAATTCTCATAAATTTTTTGGGTCATATCTTGATCAAATATGGCAAAACATTTCATTGCCATGTTAAAAAATAATCCTCCAATAATCATTTTCCTATTCTACCCTAAATGGCACTTTGTGAAGCAAGTGCTATTTATCTTTGCCGAATTGCCCCCAAACATGGTGGACATCTTTTCATGTCCATATAATTGCCCTGTACCAATTTGCATACTCATTTGCTTAGTAATTATTTTTCAATGATTTTCCAAAATTTCTGTCCAGAAAGGAACTTTGTGAAGGAAGTATATTCTAGGCTTGTCCAAATGAGATTAAACTTAGTCAAATCCTTCATTTGATCAAATAATGAATCTCTACCAAATTTGAGCTCATGGAGATCATCTATGTGAGCTCAGCTCCAAATCTTGGTTTCTGGTAAAAAAATCACTTTGTGAAGCAACCCTATTTTAAATTGCTTCATTTGATCTGCCAATTTACCAGGCCATTCTTACATCTGCCTCTACTCCTTTAACCAAGTTATGGATCAATCCAGTTATCCATTTACCCTTAGTAAATTCTCCAAGATTCTGACCAGATTGGAGCTTTGTGAAGGAAGTGCCACTTTGGTAACTCCAAATGGCATGAGGTTTTTACATCAGCTCCATATGGTCAAATAACTCAACTCCACCAAGTGTCAGCTCATGACACTCAAGTATGTGAGTCTAACATCTTAATCTTTAATTCTGGCCAGTTTTGCACTTTCTACACCAACCCTAAGCTAAACTCCTCCTATTAGTCTGGTTTTTTGTGATCTGAATAATCTTAGTGTGCGATCATCGCTAGACAAACTTTCTACCAAGTTACCCAGATGGTTTAACCCCAGGAAGCTACAAACACTTTCCTGTTGTTTTACCATGGAGCCATCTGCAAAACTCTTCTTTGCCCTTGGATCATTTTCTTTCTGCATTCCAACTCAGGGCACTTAGGTAATCCTACTGGACACGGTTGGCCACGCCAAAGCTCGCCGCTTGCATCAATGCGCGTGGTGACCGCACCTGCGTCATGCACAGCGCGCGCTCTGGAACGGTCGGGCCACTGTGCTCGTCGCCTCCCTCCTCGTCTCGGCCTCCAACCTTGTCCAGGAGCTCCCCCGTGCTCGTCTGCACCGCCCTGCGTCGCTTCTTTGTCGTCGCTCGCCAGCAGGGCGCCGTCATAATAGTCCCACTGCGGTGAACTGGTGCTGACCTCCATTAGTGCACTGTTGGAGCTCGTTTGTGATCGTCCAGAGACTCCTCCGCGCCTATATAAAGGACCCTCGACTCCTCCCGCACCTCACCAGCTCCTCCCTCGCCTCTCTAGACCACTAGAGCCCTCGTGCTCCTCTTCTTTCCGTCGACGTCCGCCATGGCCGCCTCGGTCTCGGCTTGAGTCCGGCGAGTCCAATCCTCCTCTCCCCCTCCCGAGCTGTCCACCACAGACCCCTCACTTCCACGAGTCGCCCCAACCCCTTTCCCCGTCGCCGGAGCCACCGCTTCGCCGAGAAACTCCACCACCCGAGCTCTCTGTACTCCTCCATGGTGCCGTCCCTCCCGTCCTCCTTGCTCATCCCCGGCGCCTGCTAGGCCTTTGAACGGAACAGCCTCGCCTCCCCGAACCCGCCGGTGCCCTCCGCTCGACCGGAGACGGCCGGCGCTGGCCGCTCCATCGCTGGCCGCCCGCCTCTGTACTCCCGTCCTCCTCGTGTCGCCACTCCTCCTCGTCACCCCGGCGACCACCATTCCTCCAGGCGGCCTCGCCCTGGCCTCCCACGCCCGCTGGCGACCGGGCGGGAGACGGCCGGAGCCGCCCGGGCCCCTCGTCGGCGTCGCCCCTCCCCTGCTCCTCCTCTGTCCCGTGCGGACAGGAGCGAGCAAGACGACGCCCTCGCCTGGCCTTTTCCCCTGTGCCTGGGGCCCACGTGCCAGTGGCTCAGCGCCCTGCCACATGGATAAGTGGACGCGCCCACGGGTTAGTGCGCTTTGCTTGCCCAAAGACGTATTCTCAGTGGTACGTTTTATTTTTCTGAAAGCGTGTTTTCATTTTACTTCGGCCAAGAATACGTTTTCCTCTTTTGGAAGCGTATTTTATGATATGCGCTTTCTGTTTCAGCCGCCAGGGACTTGTTTGTAGCAGAAATATTCACGGATAGGTCCCTGATCTTCTACACCTCATAACTTTTCAACCTTAACTCCGAATCAGGTGATTCCAAAGCCCACGTCTTCGTATCGACGAGACCTTTCTGTTGGAGTAATTTTCACTATGGTTTGGCATACTGGAAATGTCCATTTTTTTCTTGCCGTAAACAGCCCCCTCCGAGAGAGAACTGTTTTCGGCGATCCTTTCCGCGATCGTTCCGCATTTCTTCCTGGAGTCTCTGTCACCCCAGGCAAGCCACAATACCCACTTGCATGATAGTCATGCAGTAGACATGGTTTTCAATTTGAATATGTATTCAATGATTGCTTGTTTAAAATGTGGTTATCGTTGTTTCTGTAATGCTTCAGGGTTATTGTTTATTTTCTTGCTATGTTGTTATGCACCTGGTTATCATGCTCTGCTAGTTGCTAGTATTCCTTTCATATGTTTATGCTTGCTAGTAGTACATGTTGATATTGGTGATGGTCTTCGGTGCATGACTGTCATCTGTCCCGAGTACTGTCGTTATTGATGGGCCTCAAACCCCTCGTTGGTTACCCCAAGTGGAAGGTGTAAGATGCAGTGTTGTGGAAGTGTTTTCCCTTAGCAAAGATGCCAATGATCGAATCCCCAGAGACTCCTAGGTTCAACAAGTAGGTGTCAACTGCTAACGGCGCCAGATATTAGCAATCAACGTGGACCTGCACACAGATACAAATAACTTTGCTGCCAACTAGTACAGAGAGGTTGTCAATCCCTCCGGCCTTGTAGTTCACAAAGGATTAAAAGCAATGATAGTAGTGATAGATAATGTTTTGCAATAGTAAGTAAAAGCGAAAAGTAAGTAGCAGATGTGATCAATGATGGTAAGGACCGGAGTCTCATGATGTTCACTAGTGATGTCTCTCTCCCAAAAGACGATAAAACAGCTATGTGAGGTAAACGAATTACAGCTGGGCAATTGACAGGACCACGAACGCAAACCAATGCTGACTACATTGCAAGAAAGGTTGAGTTTCAAAGCATGGGCGGTACGCCAAAGTAAGTAGACCGAAATCCATCAATATCTAATACTAATCATCCACCTTGAGATATCTATCCAGAACATCTCGCTGGTATTAACTTGCGAGTCCCACCCATAGTGTAAACTCAATGCAACAGACAACTGCATTAAAAGAACTTTGCGTAAAGTAAACAATCCTTGCACCCGCGGGCACAAGCACCGTTGTTTTCCCCCTTGTGGCAACAACACATCCCCTAGACTCATGTTTCTGTCACTCAAGCTAGTCATCGAGGGGCATGAACCCACAATCGAGCATAACGTTCCCTCTTGGAGTCACTACCTACTACTCGGCCAAAGCAGTAAATAACAACGGAGAACATGCAAGAATTACTTATGAACATAAATATAAAAGAGGTAGATCAAATATATTACTCAAGATCAATCTGAACATAATCTCATAATCCATCAGATCCCAGCAAACTCAACATAGCAACAGCATAAGGATTACATATGTGCCTCGATCATGTAGGGCAGCTCACGAGGACTAATTAGTGAAGCACAAGAACGGGAGGAGAACATCACATAGCTACTGGTCATGGACTCATGGCGCAAGGGAGACTACTCACGACTCATCCGGGAGGCGTCCATGGTGGTGGAGAAGCTCCCGGTGGTGATCCTCCCCTCCGGCAGGGTGCCGGGAAGAGTTCTCCTGGTGCTCCCGATCTTAGAAGCGGCGGCGGTGGAACAGAGATGGGATCGCGAAAAGAGTTTCTGTTCTGAGGGTTTCGGAGGACGCTTTAAATATATGCCAAAGGGGGGCATCGGGGAAGCTTCGGGGGGCCCAGGTGCCCCCCCGGCGCGGCCCAGGGGGGGGGGGGCGCCGCCAGGGCGCCTGGAGCCCTGGTGCCCCCCCCGGCTGTCCTTCGGACGCACGGTAGTTTCCGAAATGCTGTTTTTTTATATAATTTTTCTGGATTTTTCCTGGCAGTTCTCGTAACGTGAAAACCTGAAATACGAAAACAGCCGAAAACAGAAACTGGCACTGGGGTGCACTGGATTAGTAAGTTACTCCGAATATGATCAAAAGTGTATGGAAGTGTATGAATATCATAGCAATATCACCCAAAAGTGGCATGGAGCAAGCAGAAATTATAGATACGTTTTGGACGTATCAGTTATGCATGTTCCTTTGCATCCAGTTAGTTAATTGCTTGCATGTTGGTATTGTTGATATGTTCTTGCATGATATTTATTGTTGATGTTAGTAGTCATGCTATGTTTCGGAGAAGTATGTACTTATGATGTTCATGCTAGTCAGTATGCCATGCTTATGATTCATTGTTGATATGGTGGATAGTTCTCTCATGATTATGTTAATATTCATGCTCATGCATTGTAATTGCATAATGTATTTTATCATGACTCAGCATATTTGCATTCAAGTCTAACCGGATTAAATTGAACTTGAACAACTGTTGGCTGAGTCATGGTGCCACCATATCGAACTGACCAATGCAACCACGTTTACCTTTATGGGAAGGTCCTAACTGGGTCTATTGTCATGCCTCTCGCCAGTGCCTCCAACAAGGGAAGCTTATGGGCGTGCGGTACCTTGGCCCGGTAAGCAGACATAACCTTGTGTGCCCGTTGTTGTTGTTATGGATCCGGGTCCCCGTTTGGGACCGTTTATGTTTGGCCACGACTGTGGTCGTTGTGTCTTTGGTAGACACGGGGCCACCCAGGACTAGCCTAGTGGGGCGTGAGTTGGAGTGGCCGGGAGAGTGTCATGACAGTAGATCGGTTTTGTCGGAACGTCGTTGGTCCACCCGAATGGGAGAACGAGGCCATGGGTTCCATAGTGTGGGTACAGTGTGCTACCTCTGCAGAGTGTATATTAAATCTACCGATAGTCGCGCCCGCGGATAAGGGCCCAGTTCGTAGTTGGTCACACTATGAGTCAACAACAACAACAACAACAACAACAACAACAACAACAACAACAACAACAACAACAATAACAACAACAACAACAACAACAACAATAATAATAATAATAATAATAATAATAATAATAATAATAATAATAATAATAATAATAATAATGTGCTTAATAACAACCCCGATTCGATGATGAGATAAGTTGGTTGTGATCGCCGGAAATATCACCGTTTGAGACCAAGTGTTGGTCATGGTTGTGATCGCTGGAATGATCACTGTGGTATCGAAGATACCGAGCTGTTGGATATTCGTGATGTTGTGCGAGAATCATGGGTAAAGATCAAGCTCCTTGTGGTCATTTGATGATTACTACGGTATTGTTATACCAAGCTTGATTTGATCTTGAGATGATCGCATAATGTCCCAGGTTGGTAAGTGATGCATGTGATGGTTACGAGGTAACCCGAACAAAATAAATGGTGCATGTAGTGTCATCATGTTGCATGCTGGTATCATCAGATTTATATGTTCACGCCATGCTCATATTGTCTAGCTGTATCATGTTCATGCCGTTCATACTATGTTATCCTGATGATCTCATGATAATTCCTGGTTAACCTGTAATTGCCATGCTGTTGTTTGTCTTGAATGCTTCTGGTTTATTGTGAGCTTGCAAGTACATTCAATGTACTGACCTAGCGTGTCATGCCAGCTTGCAGGTCGTGCCTGGATTGCTTTCTTGTTTGGTGTTGTTCCTGTGTTCGCGAGCTAGGATAAACGTTCCAGCCAGAGTCCCTGCGGATTGGAGTCCATCATCGCCGTTCGTTGTTCCACTGCCAGTAGTTGTTCCGCTGCTTTATGTTGTTATGCTGCTTGTATAGAGCAACCGTGTTGGCGTAGTGTCGCCTTGCCGATGTTATTCATTGTAATATTGGAACCCTTGTAGTCATATTTGTGTTGTAATAGAGAGCTAGTTTGTTCCCAGAAGACTTCATCTCGATCTCTGGGCTGGAATACGGGGCGTTCCGGTTTTCTCTAAGCCGTGGTGCCAGAGGGGGCGACCAGGGGAGGTGGCTTGCCCTCCAAGCCAAGGGGGGCGCCCCCCCTTAGGGTTTCCCCCCAACCCTAGGCGCATGGTCCCTAGGGGGGCAAGGCGCCCAGCCCACTTAGGGGCTGGTCCCTCTCCATATACATCCCAAAGGGACCTCCGAGGCAAGTTGTAATGCCCAGTATGCGACTATGTCTCCCACGTGTCGAGGCACGACTTAAAGACATAAGTGCATACTAGAATGATCTCATGTATGATATCTTTGCACAACTCATGTAAAAGCAGGGATGAAAGTGTAAAATGGTAGTTGGCTTACACTCGCCACGTCACACAATGAAATACATTAACATACATCATCCAAATAACATCACAGTCCGACTACGGACGAAATCCAAACGAAAAGATACCATACACAACACAAGGCCCGGATTGTCCTAGTAAGAGCCACTACTGATCGTCGGGATAAGACACATAGTAACGTCCACGCTCTTCATTGAACTCCTAGTACAACTCTGAACCACCACCTGTGTAGTTCTCAACGGTACCTGCATCTGGTGTTGTGTTGAATCTGTGAGCCACAGAGGACTCAGCAATCCCATTCCCGGGTAACAAGACTATCAAAGCCTTAGGTGTGGAAATGGCTTAAAACAAGGTTGCAGCAGCACTAAGCACTAGCTTACAAGATTAGAGCGAGAAGAGAACAAGTGCCCACGATCGCCAAGTTGATCAAGAAGTGATCATAACTACTCACGATCAAACATAACCCCACCGTGTTCACTTCACGAACCCCTTCGGAAAGAGACCATCACGGTTACTCACGCAGGTAGTGTATTCACGAACATGGTGTCAAGTTATCTACAACTGGATATTAACAAATTCTCGTCTGCCACATAACCGCGGGCACGACTTTCAAAAGATCAAACCCTGCAGGGGTGTCCCAACTTAGCCCATCACAAGCTCACGATCTGCGGAGTCGCAACTCCAAGGTGGGAAGACCCGAGTATTCACGGAATCCCGTGCTCAAGATATTCCGACAAAGGTAAAACTAATCCAGCAAGACCTCCCGGCGTGCCGACACCCTGACAGTAGCTGCGCGTATCTAGTCTCAGGCCACGACCGGATGGGACAAGCTACGGGTGTATACCAGCCCTTGAGTTTCCCCGAGGTGGCCCCGCAGCACACCCAGTTTGGACCAACACTCATGAGGAGCACTGGCCCGGGTTGTTAATTAAGAACTCGGGTTTGCAACGCCCTATGCAAGTTTTAGTTATTAGGCAAATGTCAAACTAATGTTGGGCCTTGCTGGAAAAGCTTTAGCACTCAGCGAGTTATCAAGCGGGGCCCATAAACCCCAACCGTGTTAGGGACGCAAAATCAAGGAACATAACACCGGTTTATCGGTTCCTAGGGTGGCATGAGTGGAACAAAACACCAAGCAAGAGGCTTAGCCTTCTACCCATTACCAATATATAGGTGATTTAGTTTGGCGTCGTATCAAGTGCATCCGGGATGGATTGTGCATCCCTGTATCCCTCGACTCCTCAGCCGGCTGATCAAGATCTCACGCTTGGGATCAAAAGCAGCATTAATTTACAAAAAGACACCCGCAGCCGCTCTTGCTAATTTGCTAATGACCCCTCAGCCAAAGCAGACCTTTGCAAAAATATCAAATATCAATTTCTCAATATGGATCCTCTTCAATCCCTCCATGGCGGCGTCCCGGTGAATCCTCCGACGGCAACCTGGCTTGGCTGACCTCCGCGTTCGTCTGCCCCAAACGGCTCCACGACCCGGTGATCTCTTCGACAGTGGCCACGCTTGGCCGACCTCCGCGGCCGTCCGCCTCAAACGGCTCCATGGCCCGGTGATCCTTTGGACAGGCCGCAGAGAGATCCAGTACATTTGACCTACCTCCGCACCCGCCCGATATCTTGCCGGTCCCCGCTGAGAGTCTGCCACGGGCCGCAACCTGCACACCATCTGCTGCTCCCTCGCATCTGGCACGACATCCGCCTGCTACAACAAACTTTTGTTGGCAGCGAGCACAACCCAGCAACCCCTTGTAGCAACAAGGACCAGTTGCTTTTGTTCCAGTTTAATGTATCTAGTACATGCAGATTGTAGCTTGTGATCTTATCCAGTACAATTGTTCTTTATAGGTAGAATGTAAATTGTACAGTGGTGAGTATTGATCAGGACTCAGAATGTGAATGTATCTAGTACTTGTAGATTGTAATCTTGTGAGTTCACACAAGTGAATGTAGCTTGTTGTGAATGAAAAATTCAGGAGTAACTTTTTTTATTGCCTATTTGCTGGTGGTTTGAGGTGTTCTGTAGTAATACATGATGTAATACGGCTCAACCAAGACATAATATCAGCTGCCGCTTCTGCATTCCTTGTGACTCAGCGCTCCTACTTTTCATTCACATATTCACAGAGAAGATCATGCTGCTCTTGCTGCAAGCTTCCAAACCAGAAAGCTTAGAAATAAGGAGTGAATGTCAAGGTGTTCATGACTGCCAAATTCTGAAGAAAACGATTGTGTAATTTTTTTTTGGTGAATGCTATTGTCGAGGTCGATGTTGGTTTGCAAACTGAGTTGTTCTTTGCGTGATTCGTATACCACTGGCAAACTTTTACACCTGATACATACTACAGCTAGTACTAGCAGCCAAAATAATCGATGAATCAATTGTACTGTTATACAACTATAAATAAGCGCTCAAAGGCTGATAAAGTTTTTTGTTCTTGTATTACACCTGGGTGACAGCTGTTGATCGTTTGTATGAGAAAAATACAGAGCATGCTTCAGGTTTATGTGAACATAAGTCAGGGAAAATAAGAGAATGACAGTTTGGCAGAACACATATTCCACCCGTTACAAGAATCCAGTGCATCAAATGTATTTTAACGGACTGAGGGATATCATGGAACACCATTTGGCTTCATCTGTTGCACAATCTCGGACTCTTTGCTTTTAACCTTTTTGCAAGGACAATTGCAACTATTTTGCCCTCTCTTAACTGTACGATTTGATCTGATCATGTGGCAATTATCAGGCGATACAAGGCGAAGACTGTGGCATTGAATCCATGAGTGTATCTTGTAGGTTTTATCTGAAAACATTAGTTCTTTTTATGTGTTAACTAAACCTCCATCAGTCTTACTGTCCAGTTGGTGTTTTGCGGTGGTAGCATTTTTTACAGCAATAACTGGGCAAGTGAGGTGAGTTTCTTGTGGCTAGACTGGAAGGCAATTTCAGGATCGCCAAGTGATTTATGGATGAAGCTTGGAGTTCCAGCCATCGTTGTTCCATCAGATGCATCATCCCTAACTGTCGTGAGCAGAATATGTCTGCCATGTTGATCGGGGCTGGGAGTTGCATTCCATCGGCGCCATCTGAAGAGATGTGTTCCGTTCCGGTGGTCGCCCAAGCAGATGCATTCATGCATTCCATCCTCGCCGCCGCTGATGCAGGTGGGAATCGTGATTGAGAAAAGGATTCTGTACTAGGGAATTGGTAAAACTGCCCACGGCTGAGGGGTTTTTGGAAAAATTATCAGACTAGATCGGGATGGAGGCGGGCATGTTTCTGCAAATTTCAGGGCTGTTTTACAGCAGGCGTACGATTTAAGTTGGATGGCCAGCGTTGATGGGATGCAGGGATGCAAACATATAGCCAGATTCATTTGATATGACGCCATTTAGTTTAACAGTTTATATATTGTGATATCCCAACAATAACTTCATCACGGGGCAAGAATCTCCAAAAGATTCACCAGCAACTAACAACGCTATAAGAGGTGCTGAGCGATGCTTACTTAGCCAAACGACGGTTTGCTAGGAGGGTGGTTAGAGAGTTTCATGGCAACAATAGGATGGCTGACAAACAAGAATAGGCATCGAGGCAATATCTAAAAAGCGAGACATCTAGCATAGGCAAAGATAGTAGTGATATCTGGGAATGGTCATCTTGCCTGTTGATTCCACGGAGGGATCGTAACCTTGCTCCTCAAACTCAGCCTCGGTAGGAACCTCGTACTCCGAACCGTCACCTAGCTCTAACCAAACACAACAATGCAACAGCGGAACAAAATCAATCATCGTGCAATGCTCAACCACATGATGCATGATCATGATGCATATTGACATGGAAAGATATGATGCATGGCCTAGGGACACATGCGTGCAATAACATCATAGCAAACAAGATCACCCACATGAAAGAAAACAAGCAAAAGAACAAAACTATCAAGGTCATGTAGATTATTCAAACAAGCACCCAACAAGATTATATGAGTTGGTTAACATGGCAAGGGTGCAACTAAGACTACAACAACATGCTAGCATAATTAAATGGGCTGGAAATAACATACAACAATTTCCAGAAACCCCCATAATTATTTAAAAGCATTTGGGACATATCTAAGAAACTACTGCTATAAAGTTGTTAAACATACAAAACAACAGCACCACAATATTCTACACATTTTTTCACCCCAAATGCATATAAAGTTTGTTAAATTTGGAGTTGTAGTTATTTAGTTATGATTTTTACAACTTTTAAGCATATTTAACACAAGAATAATTCAAACAGATTTTTAAATGTTTTTAAACATGGCAACAAACAACATATTGATAATCTACATGAAAAACTGAGCAAGTTTCATATATAACTCAAATCCATCAGATGCATATATCAACAGATAATAAATAAACAAAGAATGTGCAGAAAAAGAAAAAGAAAAAGAAAAAGAAAAACAGAAAAAGAAAATAGGCGCATAAGGTCCAACTGACCCAGGCCTATTCTAGCCGCAGCCACTGACCTGTGGGGTCATGGCGCTGATGTGGCAGCGGCTGGGTGAGCGTGTGGGCGTGCAGCGCGCGGTGAGGCTGGCAGGTGGGGCCTGCCTATCAGTCTCACGCGAGGCAAAAATGGGGGATTAAATCCCGCTGCCCCCGTTGGAATCGAACTCGCTTCTCTCTGCTAACTGACGAAGGAGCTAGCCACTGGGCTAGGCAGGTGTTCTCGATAGAACACAAGCGCATAGCTAGAAGAGATAACTGAAGACGCTAGCGGCAGGTGAAAGCAGAGGCTCGTCGAAGCTATCGTCGGAGCTGCTCTGGCGACCTAAAGGGACGGCGAAGGGGTGTGTGCAGTTCCTGGGGGAACGCCGCATCCACTCCATGCGCTTGCGGCACCTAGCACGCACTACATCGACGGCGACGAGTTCAAGTCAGATCGGCGGCGGCGGAGCTCTACGCGACAAGCAAGGGCCTAGGCGGGTCGGCGACGAGCGGGGGGCGTGCGGGATCGTGCGGCGGAGCTGCTGCGGATCCAGAGCGGCGCCTAGCTAAAGCGCGCGACAACAGTGAGGTTCAGAACGATGGGGCACCGAGAGCACGACGACGACATGGCTACGACGACGAGTACAGAGGACTAACGGCGATGCAGAAGAAGCAGGGAGGAGTGGGGGGTACCTCCTTACCCTAGGACAAGAAGATGTCGATGGAGATGCGCCGGAGAGGAGGAAGACGGCTCTAAATCTTGACGCGGTCGCTGTCCGCGGACAGAAGAACAAGAAGCAGACGGCGGCGGCGGCGGGCTTGTCGTCCTGGGCCCTGGATCTACTCCGGAACGGCTCAGGGAGGCGTGCGGTGCTTGTGGACGACGGAGAGGAGGACGACGACGAGCTCTACGCCGGAGACGAGCTCGGGATCGGGCCGGCCATGGAGAGCGGTGCGGGTATGCGTGGGCGCTTACCTGGGCGGCGCGCGAGGGAAAGAGGGAGGAGGAGGAGGAGACCTAGGGTTGAGGCTGCTCGGGTTTAAAAGGGGGCGCCGATCGCGTGGCCTCGACGTCCGTGATCATGGCGCGACGGCGAGCACGCGCTCTGTCTCTGCAACAGAGTGACAGAGGAAGACGACGAAGAGGAGTGAGACACTGACGTGTGGGACCGCGCGGGAAAAGAGAACGATGCGACTGCGCGCGACGCTGGCGCTGGTTGGGCCACTGCGGGAGAGAAGAAGTGGGCCGAGGGGGTGCGGGTGAGTTGGCTGGGCCTGGTGGAGGAGGGAGGTGGCCCAAGCCACTGATGCTGCTGCTATTTCTTTTCTTTTCTATTTTTCTTCAGACATAAAATGAAAAGAAAAGTGCAGGCTCAAAGGAAAAGAGTTAGGAGATAAATAAAATATCCCCATGCTCCTGGATTTATGCCATATTTAATAAAATTGGTTTGGACATTTTTGGAGGTAGAAAAATAAAATGAGTTGGAATATGGTTCAAACTCGTGTCGTTTTTGAACCCAACCAACTCACTTCTAAATGGGGCATGGCTTTGCATGATGGCACATGTCATAGTAACAGAGAAAAGGGGAGGAGTTGAACATTAATGGAATGGCTAGATCACTTGCAAAAATTAAGTAAAGAAAGGAAGAAAAGAAGGTAAGAGAAGAGGTGAAGAAGAAGGAGGGGCCTTGGGTTTTGGCAAGGGCATGGCTAGGCACCAACACTCACACAACATCAACAAGGGCCTCACAACACTAACAAAACAAGAAAGAAGCTAAGATGACTAAGATGCCCTGATGATGAAGCAACGCATGGATGCAAAAAATAAAATGAAATGACAATGCAAAAACAAAAGCTCAAATGACAAGAACCCCCAAGGATAAGGACAAGGATCAAAATGGGAATTGCTTTATTGCCATTATAGGAAAGTATCACATATGGGGTGTTACAAACTCTCCTACACTACAAAAAGATCTCGTCCCGAGATCTAGGACTGGAAGAAGGAGGGATACTCGGAACGAAAGTGGTCTTCTCGTTACCACGTAGCTTCTCGGTCGGTATGGTGTGACCACTTCACTTTCAAGAACTTGATGGACTTGTTGCAGATCTTGCGCTCAGTTTCCTCAAGAATAGCAACAGGGTGCTCACGATAAGAGAAGTCTTGTTGAAGATCAATCTCCTCGAACGGAATGGTGCGTTCAGGAGTCTTGAAGCACTTGCGGAGTTGAGACACGTGAAACACATCATGAACATTTGCAAAGTTGGAGGGAAGCTCGAGTTGGTAGGCTAGATCACCTCTCTTTCCAAGAATCTTGAAAGGGCCCACGTATCTTGGAGCAAGCTTGCCCTTGATACCGAACCTCTAAGTACCCTTCATGGGAGAAACACGGAGATAGACATGGTCTCCAATGTCGAAAGCCAAGTCACGGTGCTTGCCGTCATAGTAGCTCTTTTGACGCGATTGAGCGGCTTTGAGATTCTCACGTATGACTTTGCACATTTCTTCGGCATCTGAGATCAAATCATTTCCAAGAAGTTGACGTTCACCAGTCTCGGACCAGTTGAGAGGGGTACGGCACTTTCTGCCATAGAGGATTTCAAACGGAGCTTTGCCGGCACTTGCTTGGAAGCTGTTGTTGTAGGAGAATTGGGCAAACGGGAGGCAATCTTCCCATTTCATACCGAAAGAGATGACACAAGCTCTTAGCATATCTTCGAGGATCTGGTTCACTCTTTCGACTTGACCACTAGTCTGAGGGTGAAACGTAGTGCTGAAGCGAATCTTTGTGCCCATGGCTGACTGAAAAGAATCCTAGAACTTGGCGGTGAACAAACTTCCACGGTCTAAGGAGATCACTTGAGGAATGACATGCAAGGAAACAATTCTGGAGGTGTGCAGCTCTGCCAGCTGAGCTGCGTTGATGGATTCTTTGACGGGAAGAAAATGAGCTACTTTAGTTAGCTTGTCAATCACCACAAAGGTAGCATAATTTCCCTTCTTGGACTTAGGAAACCCAGTGACGAAATCCATTTGAATGTGATCGAATTTCCACTCGAGAATAGGTAGAGGTTGAAGGAGAAAAGCTGGTCGTTGATGCTCTGCCTTCACTCTTCTGCAGACATCACATTCATTCACGAATTGGGCAATCTCCCTTTGCATGCGAGTCCACCAATATGATTGCTTGAGGTCTTGGTACATCTTGGAACTTCTGGGATGAATCGAGAGGAGGGAGTCATGTGCTTCGTTCATTATGAGCTTCCTGAGATCACCCTTGGGAACCACAATTCTATCCTCAAAGAACAAGGTGTCTTTGTCATCAACGCGATAGCACTTGTATTTGGGACTACCCTTAGCAATACCATGTTTCACTTTCTGCACCATAGCATCACTGAGTTGGGCCTCATAGATCTGATCTTCCAAGGTAGGAGCAACTTGAAGGTTTGCAAGAAAGCCTTGCAGAACGACTTGGAGGTTGAGCTTCCTGAATGATTCACAAAGTTCAGGCTGGAACGATTTCAGAAGGAGACTGTTGCAATATGCCTTTCTGCTCAAAGCATCTGCAATGACATTGGCCTTGCCAGGTGTGTACTCAATGCTTGGATCATACTCTTGAATCATCTCAACCCAACGAGTCTGGCAAAGGTTAAGGTTTGGCTGTGTGAAGATGTATGATGTCTACTACGCAACCTTCTTCTTGTACACGTTGTTGGGCCTCCAAGTGCAGAGGTTTGTAGGACAGTAGAAAATTTCCCTGAAGTGGATGACCTAAGGGTTATCAATCCGTGGGAGGCGTAGGATGAAGATGGTCTCTCTCAAACAACCCTGCAACCAAATAACAAAGAGTCTCTTGTGTCCCCAACACACCCAATACAATGGTAAATTGTATAGATGCACTAGTTCGGCGAAGAGATGGTGATACAAGTGCAATATGGATGGTAGATATAGGTTTTTGTAGTTTGAAAATATAAAAACAGCAAGGTAGCAAGTGGTAAAAGTGAGCATAAACGGTGTTGCAATGATAGTAGGCAAGACCTAGGGTTCATACTTTCACTAGTGCAAGTTCTCTCAACAAGGATAACATAATTGGATCATATTACTAGCCCTCAACATGCAACAAAGAGTCACTCCAAAGTCACTAATAGAGGAGAACAAACGAAGAGATTATGGTAGGGTACGAAACCACCTCAAAGTTATTCTTTCTGATCGATCTATTCAAGAGTCCGTAGTAACGTTCAATCTATCATAGAGTTCGTACTAGAATAACACCTTAAGACACAAATCAATCAAAACCCTAATGTCACCTAGATACTCCATTGTCACCGCAAGTATCCATGGGCATGATTATACGATATGCATCACACAAGCTCAGAAACATCTATTCAACCAACACATAGAACTTCAAAGAGTGCCCCAAAGTTTCTACCGGAAAGTCAAGACAAAAACGTGTGCCAACCCCTATGCATAGATTCCCAAGGTCACGGAACCCGCAAGTTGATTACCAAAACATACATCAAGTGAATCAATAGAATACCCCATTGTCACCACAGGTATCCCATGCAAGACATACATCAACTGTTCTCAAATCCTTAAAGACTCAATCCGATAAGATAACTTCAAAGGAAAAACTCAATCCATGACAAGAGAGTAGAGGGGGAGAAGCATCATAAGATCCAACTAGAATAGCAAAGCTTGCGATACATCAAGATCGTGCCATCTCAAGAACACGAGAGAGAGAGAGAGATTAAACACATAGCTACTGATACATACCCTCAGCCCCGATGGTGGACTACTCCCTCCTCGTCATGGAGAGCGCCGGGATGATGAAGATAGCCACCGGAGAGGGATTCCCCCCTCCGGCAGGGTGCCGGAACAGGGTCTAGATTGGTTTTTGGTGGCACCAGAGACTTTCGGCGGAGGAACTCCCGATCTAGGTTAATTTCCGAAGGTTTGAGTATTTATAGGAATTTTTGGAGTTGGGGCCAAGCAAAGGGGGGCTATGGGCCATCCTTGAGATAGGGGGCGCGCCCCCTGCTCAGGGCGTGCCCTCCACCCTCGAGGGCAGCCCGTGGCTCTCCTGGTCCAATTCTTTTGCTTCGGGGGCTTCTTTTGGTCCAGAAAAAATCATAAAAAATTGGCTCGTCAATTGGACTCTGTTTGATATTCCTTTTCTGCAAAACCCTAAAACTAGAGAAAAACATAATCTGGCACTGGGCTCTGGGTTAATAGCTTAGTCGCAAAAATCATATAAAAGTGTATAATAAAGCCCATAAGACATCCTAGAAGGATAATATAATAGCATGGAACAATCAAAAATTATAGATACGTTGGAGACGTATCAGCATCCCCAAGCTTAATTCTTGCTCGTCCTCGAGTAGGTAAATGATAAAAACAGAATTTTTGATGTGGAATGCTAACCAATATAGTTTTTCAATGTAATTCTCTTAATTGTGGCATGAATGTTCAAATCTGAAAGATTCAAGACAAAAGTCTATATTGACATAAGAAATAATAATACTTCAAGCATACTAACAAAGCAATCATGTCTTCTCAAAATACTATGGCTAAAGAAAGTTATCCCTACAAAATCATATAGTCTGGCTATAATCCCTCTTCATCACACAAAATATTCATATCATGCACAACCCCGATTTCAGCCAAGCACTTGTTTTCATACTCTATCTTTTCAAACCTTTCAACTTTTACGCAATACATGAGCGTGAGCCATGGACATATCACTATGGGTGAAATAGAGGTGGTTGTGGAGAAGACAAAAAGGAGGGAGATAGTCTCACATCGGCTAGGCGTATCAACGGGCTATGGAGATGCCCATCAATAGATATCAATGTGAGTGAGTAGGGATTGCCATGCAACGGATGCACTAGAGCTAAATATGAATGAAAGCTCAACAAAAGAAACTAGTGGGTGTGCATCCAACTTGCTTGCTCACGAAGACCTAGGGCATTTGAGGAAGCCCATCGTTGGAATATACAAGCCAAGTTCTATAACGAAAATTCCCACTGGTATATGAAAGTGACTAAACATGAGACTCTCTATCCTGAAGAACATGGTGCTACTTTGAAGCACAAGTGTGGAAAAAGATAGTAGCAATTGTGCTTTTTTTCCTTTTTTTTGGGGGCTTTCTATATTCTTTGGCCTTTCTTTTTTTCTTCTTTTTTTCTCTTTTTTTTTGTGGAGGGGCTTTATAGATTTAGCCTTTCCTCCCATGGGACAATGCTCAAATAATGATGATCATCACACTTTCATTACAACTCGATATTACAACTCGATACTACAACAACAAAGTATGACTCTATATGAATGCCTCCGGCGGTGTACCGGTATGTGCAATGAAACAAGAGTGACATGTATAAAAATTATGCATGGTGGCCTTGCCACAAATACGATATCAACTACATTATCATGCAATGGCAATATGACAATATGATGCGTGTCATATGAACGGAACGGTGGAAAGTTGCATGGCAATATATCTCGAAATGGCTATGGAAATGCCATGATAGGTAGGTATGGTGGCTGTTTTGAGGAACAATATGGTGGCTGTTTTGAGGAAGGATATATAGTGGGTTTATGGCACCGGCGAAAGTTGCGCGGTACAAGAGAGGCTAGCAATGGTGGAAGAGTGAGAGTGCGTATAATCCATGTACTCAACATTAGTCATAAGAACTCATATACTTATTGCAAAAGTTTACGAGGCATCAAAACAAAGCAATCAACGGATGCTCCTAGGGGGGAGGTTGGTAGGAGTTAACCATCGCGCGCCCCCGATCTCCACACAAAGGTTGGCAGTCTACAAATACCTCATGCTCTAACTTAGTCACACAACGGTTCACCATACGTGCATGCTATGGGAATCACTAACGTTAACACAAGTATTTCTCAATTTCATAACAACTCCACTAGCATGACTCTAATATCACTATCCTCATGTTTCAAAACAATTATCAAGCATCCAACATCTCATTCTATTCAATGTACTTGGTGTGAATTTTTTTACTACATTGATCTTGGATGTCTATCATGTGAACACTAGTTTTATAGCATAAACACATTACCATGCTGTTTTAATAGACTCTAAAAAGGATATAAGTGAAGCATGAGAGTTCATCTATTTCTTCAAAATAAAACCACCGCGGTGCTCTAAAAGATATACGTGAAGCACTAGAGCAATAACAAACTACTCTGAAAGATATAAGTGAAGATCAATGAGTAGTTGAATAATTATGTAACTATGTGAATACTCTCTAACATTTAAGAATTTCAGATCTTGGGATAATATTCAAACAGCAAGAAAAACAAACTAAACTAAATTGACGCTCCAAGTAAAACACATATCATGTGGTGAATAAAAATATAGCTCCGAGTATAGTTACCGATGGATGAAGACGAAAGAGGGGATGCCTTCCCGGGGCATTCCCAAGCTTAGGCTTTTGATTGTCCTTGAATTTTACTTGCGGTTCCATGGGCATCCCGAAGCTTAGGCCCTTGCTACTCTTCGTTCCATAGTCCATCAAATCAATACTCTAAACTTGAAAACTTCACTACACAAAACTTAGACAAAAATCTCGTGAGCTCCGTTAGTATAAGAAAGCAAACCACTACTCAAAGGTAATACAATGAATTCATTCTTTATTTATATTGGTGTTAAACCTACTGTATTCCAACTTCTCTATGGTTCATACTTCCCAATACTACTCATAGATGCATCGGAATAAGCAAACAACACACGAAAAACAGAATCTGTCAAAGACGGAACAGTTTGTAGTAATCTGCAGGGTTCGCCTACTTCTGGAACTCCACAAAATTCAAACTAAATTGGTAAATTTGCGGAATTTGTCTACCAATCATCTGCAAAAATAATCAACTATAAAGCACGCTTCAGTAAAATCTGAAGACTACTTTAGCGAGCGCTAACGATTCTGTTTTTCACAGCAAGATCACATAAACTTCACACAAGTCTTCCCAAAGGTTCTACTTGGCACAAACACTAAACAAAATATGAAACCACATCTAATCAGAGGCTAGATGCAATATTTATTCCCTAACAGCAACAAAAACCAAAAAACAAAAATAAAGTTGGGTTGCCTCCCAACAAGCGCTATCGTTTAACGCCCCTAGCTAGGCATGATGATGCTCACATAAAAGATAAGAGTTGAAACATAAAGAGAGCATCATGAAGAATATGACTAGAACATTTAAGTCTAACCCACTTCTTATGCATAGGGATTTTGTGAGCAAACAACTTATGGGAACGATAATCAACTAGCATAGGAAGGCAAAACAAGTATAGCTTCAAAACTTTAAGCACATAGAGAGGAAACTTGATATTATTGCAATTCCTACAAGCATATGATCCTCTCTCATAATAATTTTCAGTAGCATCATGAATGAATTCAACAATATAACCAGCACATAAAGCATTCTTTCCATGATCCCCAAGCTTATAAATTTTATTACTCTCCACATAAGCAAAATTCTTCTCATTCATAGTAGTTGGAGAAAACTCAACAAAATAAGTATCATGTGAAGCATAATCCAATAGAAAACTAAAATCATGATGAAAAGTTTCATGGTTATCATTATTCTTAATAGCATACAAGTAATCACAATAATCATCATAGATAGCAACTTTGTTCTCATAGTCAATTGAAACCTCTTCCGAAATAGTGGATTCATCACTAAATAAATTCATGACCTCTCCAAATCCACTTTCATCAATATAATCATCATAAATAGGAGGCATGCTCTCATCATAATAAATTTGCTCATCAAAATTTGGTGGACTAAAAATATCATCTTCATCAAACATAGCTTCCCCAAGCTTGTGGCTTTGCATATCATTAGCATCAAGGGTATTCAAAGAATTCATACTAACAACATTGCAATCATGCTCATCATGCACATATTCTATGCCAAACATTCTATGTAATTCTTCTTCTAGTACTTGAGCACAATTTTCCTTCCCATAATTTTCACGAAAGATATTAAAAAGATGAAGCACATGAGGTAACCTTAATTCCATTTTTTTGTAGTTTTCTTTTATAAATGAAACTAGTGATAAAACAAGAAACTAAAAGATTCGATTGCAAGATCTAAAGATATACCTTCAAGCACTTACCTCCTCGGCAACGGCGCCAGAAAAGAGCTTGATGTCTACTACGCAACCTTCTTCTTGTAGACGTTGTTGGGCCTCCAAGTGCAGAGGTTTGTAGGACAGTAGCAAATTTCCCTCAAGTGGATGACCTAAGGTTTATCAATCCGTGGGAGGCGTAGGATGAATATGGTCTCTCTCAAACAACCCTGCAACCAAATAACAAAGAGTCTCTTGTGTCCCCAACACACCCAATACAATGGTAAATTGTATAGGTGCACTAGTTCGTCGAAGAGATGGTGATACAAGTGCAATATGGATGGTAGATATAGGTTTTTGTAGACTAAAAATATAAAAACAGCAAGGTAGCAAGTGGTAAAAGTGAGCATAAACTGTGTTGCAATGATAGTAGGCAAGGCCTAGGGTTCATACTTTCACTAGTGAAACTTCTCTCAACAAGGATAACATAATTGGATCATATTACTAGCCCTCAACATGCAACAAAGAGTCACTCCAAAGTCACTAATAGCGGAGAACAAACGAAGAGATTATGGTAGGGTACGAAACCACCTCAAAGTTATTCTTTCCGATCGATCTATTCAAGAGTTCGTAGTAAGGTTCAATCTATCATAGAGTTCGTACTAGAATAACACCTTAAGACACAAATCAATCAAAACCCTAATGTCACCTAGATACTCCATTGTCACCTCAAGTATCCGTGGGCATGAATATACGATATGCATCACACAAGCTCAGAAACATCTATTCAACCAACACATAGAATTTCAAAGAGTGCCCCAAAGTTTCTACCGGAAAGTCAAGACGAAAATGTGTGCCAACCCCTATGCATAGATTCCCAAGGTCACGGAACCCGCACGTTGATCACCAAAACATACATCAAGTGAATCAATAGAATACCCCATTGTCACCACATGTATCCCACGCAAGACATACATCAAGTGTTCTCAAATCCTTAAAGACTCAATCCGATAAGATAACTTCGAAGGGAAAACTCAATCCATCACAAGAGAGTAGAGGGGGAGAAGCATCATAAGATCCAACTAGAATAGCAAAGCTCGCTGTCGTGGAATTGTCACGGCAGATGTCCTAGGGTAAGGAATTAGTCGCGAGGCCAACGCATCTATGTGGTAGCTTGAGAGGGGTTGAGCGGAATCGAGAGACGCAACGCAAGACAAAGATTTAGACAGCTTTGGGCCCCGGGAAACATCATCCGGTAATAGCCCTACATGCTGTTTGAGGCTAGGTCTCATTATGATCCTCATGGAGTCGCCGGTAAACCGGCTTTTGGTGTCTAGCCCTAGAAACTTGTGAGAACTTGTCCCCCTTTGGGGAGCCCTACCCCTCCTTATATATGTGGAAGAGGTGGGTTACATGTAGAGTCCAACTCAGACTTAAGACTTAACTATTCTAACTTTCCTTCACGGGCTTCTTAACATCTTGGGCTTCATAACTTCTTGGGCTTCATAACCCCTGGCAACCCAGTTATCACCGTTTGCCGATTTAACATTGTCTGTCGGTTTAACATTGTCTGCCGGTTTACCGTCTGTCTTAGCCATCTGTCTTGACTCTCTGTCTTAACTCTCCGCCGGTTTACCATCCGCCGGTTTACCAAGTCCCAGCCGGATTATAACTCCAGCCGGGTCATACCGCGGGGTATATCCCCGACATTAGCCCCCAGTTTAATTTGGATGTATCCATGTTAAACTGATCCTAAGCATCCTTAAATCCTTGTCATATCCTTCTAGAAAATCCGGGTAAATAGGCCAGCTTCACAATCAATTTGTTGACATTGGGTTGTCACAGAGAAATATTGTGAAGAATAACTCCTCTGACTCAGCTTCCAATGTTTAATCAAAAATATTGGTTTTTGAAATACTCATCTGTTCTTCAGCCGGTTTAAGAATGTAGAGCTTGCCGGTTTATCATTGCAAAAAATCATCGGTTTATAATCTCCAAGAACTGCCGGTTTACAAATATTGATGGCCCTGAGTCATAATTATTTATAGACGCCGGGTTATGATTGTTGCCAACGCCGGGTCACACAATTAATCTTCCTGATTTGCCCAAAACTGAGAATTTGAAGATGTTCCTCCTTTATATGCATATTACCTGTAGCCCCCAAGTCTTAAGAGGAGAACATAGTGATAGCTTAAGACTTGTTTCAATATAAATGTCGCAACCTTGAAGAAATCCAGATTGTTCATCCCAATCACTAGTAAAAACTGAATCTTCCACATATGTAGCCCCCAAGTGCCAGGTTGTCAGGCTTGCAGCAACCTGGGACTTGTAATTGCTGATAAAAACTTCAACCGGTGTAGCCCCCAAGGGTCAGGTCATTATGCAATAATGAGCGGAGACTTTATATATACTTCATTGAAAATAACAATATATAATGTAACTCCCATCATGGGGCTTGAACCCACGTCCACAAGGTTAAGAGTTTTGTGCTTTACCAACTGAGCAGTGGATACTTCAATATGATGAGTCGGGTCTTCAATAAAGGTGATCAAACAATGACTTTGCATTAGCCCCCAAGTGCCATGGTGCATGCTGGCAGTGACATGGGACTTGCATATTTGATGTAATCTCAATTTGAATAATGTAGCCCCCAAGTGCCGGGTTGTAAGCCTGCAGTGACTCGGGACTGTTCCTTCAGTTGTAGAATAAATCATACCCATTGATAAAATAATATCCATTGTGCTTAAGCGACTTTGAAAACCTCAATCATAATATTGGTTATTGATAACCATAAAAAATCCAGCCGTGTTGGCTATTTAAAGATTTGAATAATATAACCCGGTTTGAAAACCATATATGATCACACTGTTGGTTTTACCAAGCCAGTGTAGTAAATGTGATAATCCAAAATTTTAACACTGGTAATTATTATAGATTGCCGGTTTATAAACAAAACCAGGCCAGGCTAATAAACACCGGTCATTATCTTATCTCATATTGGCGACTTATAGTCAAAAGCCAGGCCGGTTTAAGAAACACCGGTCATTATCTGTAAATAGCTCAGTTGTATGAGATTGCTTCAGTTGGCAACTTCATAATTATTTCTTGCTTATAATGCCTTTGACGGTTTATTCCACCTATTTCTGCATAAAACAATGTTCAAAGTGTCCTGGCGGTTTATCGCCGGACGGGTCATAATGCCCAAGCACATGATCTAAGTTAATAACTTGAACTGTGTATAAGATATAATCATATATCATACCTATGATTAAGTGTATCTGCAGACCTTAATCCGGTAGGAATAATTTAAAGCGCGGGTGCTGATGAAGCCCTTGGCTCTTTCGTCGGCTTAGCATAACGGCCGATCCGGGTTACAATGAACGTTGGTGTAACTCTCGCTGGTGTTCATGACCCAGACTTTTAACTCCGTAGACGTATGGCCAACCTTGTAGTTGTCCAGTTTCACATCAATGGACTTGGTTTAAAAAACCAATGACCTTGAAGACAAAGATTTGTGAAATCATAAAAAATAGAAATAAGGTTTTTTGGGCAAATAAGACCGTGTAGTTGAGGCTTTTTACGAGCTGCCAGGCTCCAAATCCGAGGCTTTTTATCGATGACAAGCCACCCAATGTTTCAAAATCTCGTAAGAATCTTGTCTTTAGATGATCAACTCGATGATCGTCAATGGTTGATTCCTTGATGCATCAAGGGCGCCAGTTTAGGAGGCCATGGTGAGCTTTCCATAGAAAACTCCCATGTGATACTCCTTTGAAAAACACGGCTGATTCCTTGATGCATCAAGGGCGCCGGTTTAGGAGGCCATGGTGAGCTTTCGTGGAAAACTCCCATGTGATACTCCTTTGAAAAACACGGCTGATTCCTTGATGCATCAAGGGCGCCGGTTTAGGAGGCCATGGTGAGCGTCCGTAGAAAACTCCCATGTGATACTCCTTTGAAGAACACGGCTGATTCCTTGGTTCTGTCAAGGGCGCCGGTTTAAGAGGCCATGGAAGGTTTCTTTCGAAGCCCCCATGTGATACTCTTGTGTATAAAAGACACGGCTGATTCCCTGATGCTATCAGGGGCGCCGGTTTAAGAGGCCATGGAAGGTTTCTTTTGAAGCCCCCATGTGATACTCTTTCTGAGTTGTGCTCACCGGGTACCTATGTTTGAGTTATGTTGGGCAACAAACTCTCTTTGGTCCCTTTAATAAATAACTGTCCTGCATATCAAAATATACGGATCAAAGTAACTGTTTTCTTGATGAAAACAATATATACCAAGAAAATAAATTTAGATGGATATCACCTGATGTATTTGGACCTTATGATCCTCATCGGTGTCTTGTTAGCCAACCCGGTATGTTGAATAGACCGTACCGCAGGGCGGACAGTAAAAACGATCGCAGCATCAGAGGCAGCACAGACACATGAGTCGGCCACGGCGTCGTAAGCCGGTACAGTCTGGTGAACCGGCGTAGACGGGTGAGTCGGCCTTTAACTTTGCATCGACATGGCGGTTTAGGGTCCTGCATGAGATAACTTTGCAGACCGAAGTAATTGCTCTTTTAAAGAAAACGATATATAATAAAAAAAAATTGGATGGATTTCACCTGACATCTTTTAGGCCAAAAATTATCCACCCCGGCGTTGACCCTCACCACGGAAACTGAAATCAATCACGGCGGGAGCAGATAGATGAGTCGATCGCAATTTTACAGGCCGGTGTGGATGGGTGAGTTGTCCTCCTTGCTGTAAGCCGGTGCGAACGCGTGAACCGGCTGGCGCGTTAATGCAAACTGGACCGCGACACACATGTCCGTAAAAACCGCGCGGCACAGCCGAACGTGCATCCGTGGCATAACATCACCCCTGTTCCTTTTAATAGTCGCCCTGCATAAAAAATATTACAGGCCAGAGTAATTTGTTGCTTGATGAAAACAATGTGTTAATTAACATGGATGGATATCACCTGATTTCACCAGACGATGAATGATCCGTTCATCACGACAAAAGCGGCTCAGGCAGACTGGCGACTCAATATAGTCCCGACGGGTCATTCTGCCGATCATTAAACACCTCGCAACTTAACTTTTCTTTCAGCTAGTCTCTTCTTGTCTCTGGCGCAGGTCAGTGCAGATGGCCAGGCGGGTCATTCTCCGGATCATTAAACACCTGCATAAAAAACTTGTCTCACTCGACGGAGGCAGCAGAGGTGAGCATGGCGGCTTGACTGTGGTGGTTCAGCGGAGGCGCGACCGACAAGTTGGAGGCGCTGCTGCTCGTCTCAGCCGTGGAGGCAGTAGGCACTCGAGGCAGCGGCGAAGTTGGCCAGGTGCGGTCGACGGCCAGCTCGACACAACGATCCAGTTCCGCGGGTGTTAGCTCGTGTGAGGACGGCTCAAGCATGACTCGCTAGGATAGCGGCTCGATGGAATCCGGCATAGCATGAAGGTTGTCGGGCGGCGTGATGTCGCAGTGGCAGCAGCCCGGGTCAACGCGTTGTGGTGGTTTGAGCAGAGGCCGTGGCGATGGTGACCGCGGTCCATCGTAAGGTCGCGAGGCGAGACATGCCGGCAATGCGTTAGAGGCCTGACAGCGTCCAGTGGCTTGCAGCGGCAGCAGGCATAGCTCGCAGTAGTAGCAATGCAGAGGCGAAGAGATGTTGAGGCGATAGATCACGGCATCGAGGTGAGCTGCGGCCGGAGCGGCTATTGCGCGGGAGCGGGGACTCGCTGGGGCAGGCGAGCGTGATAATCCAGCGAACAACCGACAAAACAAAACAACAGCGGCGGAGAATAACAGGGCCGACCCCGGCGGCTCACAGGCGCGGTGGAGGAGATAGCAAGGCTGGCTCGAGGCGACAATAGCAGAGCCATGGCAGCAGCGGAGAACCAGCAAGGCAAGACTGGCTCAAACGCGGAGGCCGGGCGGGCACGGCAGCAGAGGCGAGGCGTCGGAGACGCGGAGCAGTGCGAGGTGCTGATGGAGGAGTAGAGGACGCAACAAGGCGACCACGTTGGAGAAGGCGACTCGAGCCCAAGCAAGGCGAGGTTGTGGTACTCGTGGTTCAGCGGAGGTCAACACCGGGCAGCTTTAAGCATCTCAGGTGACTCCGCGCGTGGGCCGCAGAAGTGACCAACGTAGACCCGTATGTAGCGTTGGTAGTTTAGAGCAGCGATGGCCATTTGAGGTAGCGGCGCAGGGCCGTGAAGGCAAGCAGAGGCGGCTCTCATCAAAATCTAGGCCGACATCGACTCGGACGGGAAGCGATTCTGCGGAGGCGGTTCGGGAGCAGCAAAGACTCGACGGTGACTCGGAGCAGCTGGTGGATCCGAGCCAGAGACGGAGTGAGGACAGGCATGAGCTCGTGTTGGTTTGATTCAGAGCAATCTTTTGACCAACCAACATGCCACCTTTGGTAGTTGATGGCTCAGTCTGCTCTGGCGAGTCTTCTTAGGACAGTCCATCTCAACGAAAACAATGATTGCAGAATCGCCGAAAAACTCTTGTTGTGGACTCGGCGGATTACCAAGGTGTATGCGGCGGTCGTACCACACGTAACCCTAAAATCTCTGTATGTCTTGGACGCGCCGTTATGACTTGTTCATCGACGAATCCTTCCGCCTAGATTCTTCTTCATCCAAATATATTACGAGCTTCTCGATCACTTAAAAAAATCCCTCCAAGAACTCAACACCACCGTGCGCCTGCCCCACGGTGGGCGCCAATTGTCGTGGAATTGTCACGGCAGATGTCCTAGGGTAAGGACTTAGTCACGAGGCCAACGCATCTATGTGGTAGCTTGAGAGGGGTTGAGCGGAATCGAGAGACGCAACGCAAGACAATGATTTAGACAGCTTCGGGCCCCGGGAAACATCATCCGGTAATAGCCCTACATGCTGTTTGAGGCTAGGTCTCATTATGATCCTCATGGAGTCGCCGGTAAACCGGCTCTTGGTGTCTAGCCCTAGAAACTTGTGAGAACTTGTCCCCCTTCGGGGAGCCCTACCCCTCCTTATATATGTTGAAGAGGTGGGTTACATGTAGAGTCCAACTCAGACTTAAGACTTAACTATTCTAACTTTCCTTCACGGGCTTCTTAACATCTTGGGCTTCATAACGTCTTGGGCTTCATAACCCCTGGCAACCCAGTTATCACTATTTGCCAGTTTAACATTGTCTGCCGGTTTACCGTCTGTCTTAGCCATCTGTCTTGACTCTCTGTCTTAACTCTCCGCCGGTTTACCAAGTCCCAGCCGGATTATAACTCCAGCCGGGTCATACCGCGGGGTATATCCCCGACACTCACGATACATCAAGATCGTGCCATCTCAAGAACACGAGAGAGAGAGATCAAACACATAGCTACTGATACATACCCTCAGCCCCGAGGGTGGACTACTCCCTCCTCGTCATGGAGAGCACCGGGATGATGAAGATAGCCACCGGAGAGGGATTCCCCCCTCCGGCAGGGTGTCGGAACAGGGTCTAGATTGGTTTTTGGTGGCACTAGAGACTTTCGGCAGCGGAACTCCCGATCTAGGTTAATTTCCGAAGGTTTTAGTATTTATAGGAATTTTTGGAGTCGGGGCCAAGCAAAGGGGGCTACGGGCCGTCCTCGAGATAGGGGGGCGCGCCCCCCTGCCCAGGGTGCGCCCTCCACCCTCGAGGGCAGTTCGTGGCTCTCCTGGCCCAACTCTTTTGCTTCGGGGGCTTCTTTTGGTCCAGAAAAAATCAGAAAAAATTGGCTCGTCAATTGGACTCCATTTGATATTCCTTTTCTTTAAAACCCTAAAACAGGAGAAAAACATAAACTGGCACTGGGCTCTTGGTTAATAGGTTAGTCCCAAAAATCATATAGAAGTGTATAATAAAGCCCATAAGACATCCTAGAAGGATAATATAATAGCATGGAACAATAAAAAATTATAGATACGTTGGAGACGTATCAATGTACTTCAAGCTCTTGTGATCGGTGAAGATGTCCAATTTTCTGCCCAACAGAAGGTGTCTCCACGTGATCAAGGCATGTACAACTGCTTCTAGCTCGAGATCATGTGTGGGGTAATTCTACTCATTTGGTTTCAACTGAAGAGAAGTATATGCCACAATCTTCTTGTCTTGCATGAGAACACCACCAAGACCTTGCAATGAAGCATCACAAAAGACTTCATAAGGCTTGGACTCGTTCGAAGGAGTAAGAACCAGAGCATAAATGAGCTTCTATTTGAGTGTTTTGAATGCCACATCACAATCAGGAGTCCAGGAGTAGTTGACATTCTTCTGAAACAGGTTGGAAAGAGGCTTAGAAATCTCGGAGAACTTCTCAACGAACCTTCTGCAATAGCTAGCGAGACCAAGGAAGCTTCGGAGTTGCTTGACATTCTGTGGAGGTTCCCAGTTGACAATAGCTTCAACCTTCTCAGGGTTCACAGAAATGCCCCCGGCAAAGATAATATGGCCAAGATATAAGACTTTGTCTAGCCAGAATTCACATTTAGAGAACTTCGCATAGAACTTGTGTTCACGGAGCCTGTCAAGGACCAAACGGAGGTGCTTGGCATGGTCTTCTTCATTCTTGGATAATACCAAGATATCATCCAGATAGACGAGAACAAATTCATTGGTGTAGGGGTTGAATATGAAGTGCATCATCCTTGAGAAGGTGGGTGGAGCATTTGCAAGGCCGAAAGACATGACCGTGTATTCATAAGAGCCAAAACTCGTTCTGAATGCGGTCTTGGGAATATCCTCTTCACGGATACGAATCTGATGGTAACCCATCCGGAGATCGAGCTTCGAGAACACCTTTGCTCCTTTGAGCTGCTCGAACAATTCATTGATATTGGGGAGTGGATACTTATTCTTTATTGTCTTCTTGTTCAATGGCCGGTAATCAACACAAAGGCATTCCGTGCCATCCTTCTTCTTGACAAATAGAACACCACAACCCCAAGGAGAAGTACTAGGCCTGATTAGACCCATACGTTCTTGCTCATCGAGTTGTTTCTTCATCTCCTTCAACTCATCAGGGGAAAGCTTGTACGGATGCCGACATGTTGGCTCGGTACCGGGCTCGAGTTCAATGATGAATTCAACTTGACGATGGGGAGGCATGCCTGGAAGCTCTTCAGGGAAAACATCTTCATATTCATTGACCACCGGAATCTGAGAAATGGCATTAATCTCGCCCTTGTCATTGAGAGAGAATAGCCTGATTGTGTTATCTCGAGAGGCGAAGATAATCACATCTTCGTCAGGATGAGTAAGCTTGACTTCCTTATTTGCACAATCAATGTTTGCATCATGCTTGGAGAGCCAATCCATCCCAAGAATAAGATCAATGTCGGAGTTGCCGAGAATAACCGGAGAAACCAGAAAATTGTAATCACCCATGTGGATAGATATATCCGGAGCATACAAGCTAGAATTCATTTGTTTTCCTGGAGAAGTAATTGATAACTCCCTTGGTAAAGCCACTGTGCCCACATTGTGCTTGGATGCAAATGGATATGACATGAAAGAATGTGATGCACCAGAATCAAACAAAACTTTAGCAGGTTTAAGGTTAACTGGAAGATTATCAAGTATCACATCTGAAGAATTCTCTGCTTGAGCTGCATTCATCAGATTCACTCTTGCAACCTTGGGATTGTGCTTGACAATAGCAGTGATGACAGGTGGAGGAGGCGGAAGGCGCCTTGGGTTGGGACACTTGTTGGCATAATGACCCTTCTGAGAACACTTGTTGCAAGTCACTTCTGAGAGAGGCCGGTGATAAGGACCACTTGATCTTGAAGCTTGAAATTGAGGCTTGGACTGATTGCTTGGGTTGGGTGGGTGGGATAAACCATGGCCACCTGAGTGCTTGTTGTTGTTTGGAGGACGGAGCACTGGAGGAGGTGGTAGCCAGAACTTCTGCTACTTGGCAACCACTTGAGAAGAAGAGGAGGAGTGAACAGCATCTCTGATCCTCTTTTTGGAAGCTTCACTCTTGAGCTGAGCCGCCTCTTGCTTGAGAGACATATTGTACAATTGGTCAAATTCATCCGGCTCGAACAAGGTGAGAGCTAGTTGAAGTTCATCTTTCAGTCCACCTCGGAACTGATAAATCTTGCTCTTGGCATCGAGGATGTCTTGCTTCGCATAACGGGCAAGATTCTGGAACTTGACATTGTATTGATAGACGGACATGGTGCCTTGCTTCAGGTTGCGGAATTGCTCACGCATGCCTTCAATGACAGTGGTTGGAATGTGGCGAGAGCGGAAATCTTTGCAGAAGTCAGTCCACGAGATCTCACGTTCACCTCTAGAATCTTTGTACTGCTGCCACCAATCAGCAGCTTGATCTTTGAGTTGGAAAGTGGCAAATTGACATAATCCTCAGGTCTCACATTACTGCATTCGAAGTGCTTTTTGATGTCTGTGATCCAGTCTTCAGCATCTAGCGGGTCCACACAGTAACTGTAAGACTTCGGTTGGTTTGCCAGGAATTGGTTTAGAGTCGCAAAGTGAGGTTGATTGAACAGATTGCCTTGGCCTTGGTTCCCATGATTGCCTTGATTTGCTTGGTTGGCTTGAAAGTTCTGCATCATTTGCATGAGCATCTGGGTGTTCTGGTTGGTCGCTTGCATAATTGCTCTCCATGCCTCAGACGGAGGAGGAGGGGAAGGAGGACGTTCAGGAACACGCTCTTCTTCGCCCTCTTGGTTAGGGTTGGGAACTGCTACCTCTTGAGCTTGTGTTGTATTCCCTCGAAGAGGAAAGGGAGATGCAGCACAGTAGCGTAAGTATTTCCCTCAGTTTTTTAGAACCAAGGTATCAATCCAGTAGGAGACCACGCGCGAGTCCCTCGCACCTGCACAAACAAATAAGAACTTCGCAGCCAACGCGATAAGGGGTTGTCAATCCCTTTAAGGTCACTTACGTGAGTAAGATCTAATAGAGATGATAGTTTATATTTTTGGTATTTTTAGTTTAATAAAACAACAAATAAAAGCAGTAAAAATAAAGTAGATGTAGATTGATGTGTTGAGAATAGACCCGGGGGGCATAGTTTTCTCTAGTGGCTTCTCTCATGATAGCGATATTCTACGGCGGGTAAACAAATTACTGTCGAGCAATTGATAGAAAAGCGAATAATTATGAGACTATCTAGGCATGATCATTGTATATAGGCATCACGTCCGATACAAGCAGACCAAAACGATTCTGCATCTACTACTATTACTCCACACATCGACCGCTATCCAGCATGCATCTAGTGTATTGAGTTCATACGAGCAGAGTAACGCCTTAAGCAAGATGACATGATGTAGAGGGATAAACTCAAGCAAGATGATATAGACCCCATCTTTTTATCCTCGATGGCAACAATACAATGCATGCTTTGCTGCCCCTACTGTCACTGGGAAAGGACACCGCAAGATTGAACCCAAAGCCAAGCACTTCTCCCATTGCAAGAACTATAGATCTAGTAGGCCAAACCAGACCGATAATTCGAAGAGACTTGCAAAGATATTATGAGCACACATAAAAAGTTCAGAGAAGAACCAAATATCTTTCATAGATAACCTTGATCATAAACTCACAATTCATCGGATCTCGACAAACACACCACAAATAGAGATTAGATCGAATAGATCTCCTCGAAGACCGAGGAGAACTTTGTATTGAGATCCAGAGAGAGAGAGAGAAGAAGCCATCTAGATACTAGCTATGGACCCGAAGGTCTGTGGTAAACTAGTCACAACTCATGAGGGCGATGATGATGATGAAGGCCTCCGTGATGGTTCCCCTCCGGTGGAGCTCCGGAACAGGCTCCAAGATGGGATCTCCACGGGAACAGAAGCTACGGCGGTGGAATTAGGGTTTCTCTCTGCGTATGGAGTTTCCGGGGTACGTGGATATATATAGGAAGAAGAAGGGCACCGGGGGCCACACGAGGGGGCCTCGAGGCAGGGGGGCGCGCCCTGGGAAGGGGGGCGTGCCCCCCACCCTCGAGGGCAGCCCCTTTGTCCCCTGACTTGGTCCTGAAGCTTCCTGTGCGTGATTTTCTCCAAAAATATCTCTCATGAAGGTTTCATTCTGTTTGGACTCCATTTGATATTCTTTTTCTACAAAACCCTGAAATAGGCAAAAAACAACAATCTGGACTGGGCCTTTGGGTTAGTAGGTAAGTCCCAAAAATGATATAAGAGTGAATGACAAAGCCCATTAAACATCCAAGACTTCATAAATAATAGCATGGAACAATCAAAAATTATAGATACGTTGGAGACGTATCAAGCATTCCCAAGCTTAATTCCTGCTCGTCCTCGAGTAGGTAAATGATAAAGAAATAATTTTTGATGTGGAATGCTAACCAATATAGTTTTTCAATGTAATTCTCTTAATTGTGGCATGAATGTTCAGATCTGAAAGATTCAAGATAAAAGTCTATATTGACATAAGAAATAACAATACTTCAAGCAATATTAACAAAGCAATCATGTCTTCTCAAAATACCATGGCTAAAGAAAGTTATCCCTACAAAATCATATAGTGTTGGCTATGCTCCATTATTATCACACCAAAATATTCATATCATGCACAACCCCGATTTCAGCCAAGCATTTGTTTTCATACTCTATCTTTTCAAACCTTTCAACTTTCACGCAATACATGAGCGTGAGCCATGGATATAGCACTATGGGTGGAATAGAGATGGTTGTGGAGGAGACAAAAAGGAGGGAGATAGTCTCACATCGACTAGGCGTATCAACGGGCTATGGAGATGCCCATCAATAGATATCAATGTGAGTGAGTAGGGATTGCCATGCAACGGATGCACTAGAGCTAAATCATTATGAAAGCTCAACAAAAGAAACTAGTGGGTGTGCATCCAACTTGCTTGCTCATGAAGACCTAGGGCATTTGAGGAAGCCCATCGTTGGAATATACAAGCCAAGTTCTATAACGAAAATTCCCACCAGTATATGAAAGTGACTAAACATGAGACTCTCTAAAATGAAGAACATGGTGCTACTTTGAAGCACAAGTGTGGAAAAAGATAGTAGCAATTACCCCTTTTTTCTTTTTATTTTATTTTTTTGGGGCCTTCCTTTTTTCCTTTGGCCTTTCCTTTTTTTTCTTTTTTTTGCAGAGGGGCTTCATAGATTCAGCCTTTCCTCCCACGGGACAATGCTCTAATAATGATGATCATCACACTTTCATTACAACATGAAATTACAACTCGATACTACAACAACAAAGTATGACTCTATATGAATGCCTCCGGCGGTGTACCGGTATATGCAATGAAACAAGAGTGACATGTATGAAAATATTATGCATGGTGGCTTTGCCAAAAATACAATGTCAACTACATGATCATGCATGGCAATATGACAATATGATGCATGTCATATAAACAGAACGGTGGAAAGTTGCATGGCAGTATATCTCGGAATGGCTATGGAAATGCCATGATAGGTAGGTATGGTGGCTGTTTTGAGGAACAATATGGTGGTTGTTTTGAGGAAGGATATATAGTGGGTTTATGGCACCGGCGAAAGTTGCGCGGTACAAGAGAGGCTAGCAATGGTGGAAGGGTGAGAGTGCGTATAATCCATGGACTCAACATTAGTCATAAGAACTCATATACTTATTGCAAATATTTACGAGTCATCAAAACAAAGCAATCAACGCATGCTCCTAGGGGGGGAGGTTGGTAGGAGTTAACCATCGCGCACCCCCGACCTCCACACAAAGGTTGGCACTCTACAAATACCTCATGCTCTAACTTAGTCACACAACGGTTCACCATATGTGCTTGCTACGGGAATCACTAACCTTAACACAAGTATTTCTCAATTTCATAATTACTCCACTAGCATGACTCTAATATCACTATCCTCATATCTCAAAACAATTATCAAGCATCCAACATCTCATTCTATTCAATGCCCTTGGTGTGAAAATTTTACTACATTGACATTGGATGTTTATCATGTGAAGACTAGTTTATTTAGCCTAATCACTTTACCATGCTGTTTTGATAGACTCTCAAATAGATATAAGTGAAGCATGAGAGTTCAACAATTTCTACAGAATATTACCACCACCATGCTCTAAAAGATATAAGTGAAGCACTAGAGCAAAAACTATTCAACTCAAAGGATATAAGTGATGCACTTAGAGTGTTCTAATAATTTCTAGGACATATTTCACTCTCTCAAATAGGTGTGTCCAGAAAGGATGATTGTGGCAAACTAACAAGAAAAGACTCAAATTATACAAGACGCTCCAAGCAAAACACATAGCATGTTGCAAATAAAAATATAGCTCCAAGTATAGTTATCGATGGATGAAGACGATAGAGGGGATGCCTTCCCGGGGCATCCCCAAGCTTAGGCTTTTCATTATCTTGAATTTAATTGGGGTGCCATGGGCATCCCCAATCTTAGGCCTTTGCTACTCCTTGTTCCATAGTCCATCAAAGCAATACTCAAAACTTGAAAACTTCACAACACAAAACTTAGACAAAAATTCTAGTGAGCTCCGTTAGTATGCGAAAGCAAACCACTACTCAAGGGTACATCAATGAATTCATTCTTTGTTTATATTGGTGTTAAACCTACTATACTCCAAATTCTCTATGGTTCATATCCTCCAATATTACTCATAGATGCATCGGAATAAGCAAACAACACACGAAAAACAGAATCTGTCAAAGACAGAACAGTCTGTAGTAATCTGCAGGGTTCGCATACTTCTGGAACTCCAACAAATTCAAACTAAATTGGTAAATTTTCGAAATTTGTCTACCAATCAGCAGAAAAAAGAATCAACTAAAAATCACTCTTCAGTAAAATCCCACGGCTACTTTAGCGAGCGCTAACGATTCTGTTTTTCACAGCAAGATCATATAAACTTCACACAAGACTTCCCAAAGGTTCTACTTGGCACAAACACGAAACAAAACATGAAACCACATCTTATCAGAGGCTAGATGCAATATTTATTCCCTAACATCAGCAAAAACAAAAAAATAATAAAATTGGGTTGTCTCCCAATAAGCTCTTTCTTTATAGCCATTAAGATCGGCTTGAGATTTCAATGATGCTCACATGAAAAATAAGAATTGAAGCATAAAGAGAGCATCATGAAACATGTGACAAACACATCTAAGTCTAACATACTTCCTATGCATAGGCATCTTATAGGAAAACAAATTAGCAAGACAAGCAAGATCTAATATATGCAAGGAAGAAGAAAGAAACAAGATCAATCTCAACATGAAGAGAGGTAATTTAGTAACATGACGATTTCTAGAACCATATTTTCCTCTCTCATAATAATTGCATGTAGGATCATGATCAAATTCAACAATATAGCTAGCCCATAATATATTCTCAACACGATCCATATGCATACGAAGTTGACACTCTTCCAAAATAGTGGGATTAACATTAACTAAAGTCATGACCTCTCCAAACCCAATTTCAATATTATTGCAAACATTATTATCAATCTCATATTCATCATGGGGTTGAAATAAATTTTCAAGATCGTAAGAATCATCACCCCAATCATGATCATTGCAACAAGTAGTGGACATAGCAATACCAGCATCCCCAAGCTTAGGGTTTTGCATATCATTAGCACAATTGACATTAATAGAATTTATAATAACATCATTGCAATCATGCTTTTTATTTAAGGAGATAACATGAATCACTTTTTCTTTTAACAATTCCTCACAATTTTCAGATTCATAAATTTCAAGCAAAACCTCATAAAGATAATCTAGTGCACGCAGCTCACTAGCAATCGGTTCAACATAATTGGATCTCTTAAAGAGATTAGCAAGTGGATGAGGATTCATACTTTAGCAAGCGAAGATGCAAGCTAAATGAGGGCACATAGCAACACAAGCAAACAAGAGGCATGCGAACGGTAAACACACGGCAGAAGAAGGGCAAATAAAACGGCAAGGGTGAAGTGGGGGAGAGGAAAACAAGAGGCAAATAAATGTAATGCGAAGGATAAGGGTTTGATAGGTACTTGGTATATGACTTTTGCGTAAGCCTCCCCGGCAACGGCGCCAGAAATTCTTCTTGCTACCTCTTGAGCTTGCGTTGTATTCCCTCGAAGAGGAAAGGGAGATGCAGCACAGTAGCGTAAGTATTTCCCTCAGTTTTTGAGAACCAAGGTATCAATCCAGTAGGAGACCACGCGCGAGTCCCTCGCACCTGCACAAACAAATAAGAACTTCGCAGCCAATGCGATAAGGGGTTGTCCATCCCTTTACGGTCACTTACGGGAGTGAGATCTGATAGAGATGATAGTTTATATTTTGGGTATTTTTAGTTTAATAAAACAGCAAATAAAAGCGGTAAAAGTAAACTAGATGTAGACTGATATGTTGAGAATAGACCCGGGGGCCATAGTTTTCACTAGTGGCTTCTCTCATGATAGCGATATTCTACGGCGGGTAAACAAATTACTGTCGAGCAATTGATAGAAAAGCGAATAATTATGAGACTATCTAGGCATGATCATTGTATATAGGCATCACGTCCGAGACAAGTAGACCGAAACGATTCTGTATCTACTACTATTACTCCACACATCGACCGCTATCCAGCATGCATCTAGTGTATTGAGTTCATACGAACAGAGTAACGCCTTAAGCAAGATGACATGATGTAGAGGGATAAACTCAAGCAATATGATGTAAACCCCATCTTTTTATCCTCGATGGCAACAATACAATACGTGCCTTGCTGTCCCTACTGTCGCTGGGAAAGAACACCGCAAGATTGAACCCAAAGCCAAGCACTTCTCCCATTGCAAGAACTATAGATCTAGAAGGCCAAACCAAACCGATAATTCGAAGAGACTTGCAAGGATATTATGAGCACACATAAAAAGTTTAGAGAAGAACCAAATATCTTTCATAGATAACCTTGATCATAAACTCACAATTCACCGGATCTCGACAAACACACCGCAAAAAGAGATTACATCGAATAGATCTCCTCGAAGACCGAGGAGAACTTTGTATTGAGATCCAGAGAGAGAGAAGAAGCCATCTAGATACTAGCTATGGACCCGAAGGTCTGTGGTAAACTACTCACAACTCATGGTGAGGGCGATGATGATGATGATGAAGGCCTCCGTGATGGATCCCCCTCCGGTGGAGCTCCGGAACAGGCTCCAAGATGGGATCTCCACGGGAACAGAAGCTACGGCGGTGGAATTAGGGTTTTCTCTCTGCGTATGGAGTGTCTGGGGTACGTGGATATATATAGGAAGAAGGAGGGCACCGGGGGCCACACGAGGGGGCCTCGAGGCAGGGGCGCGCGCTGGGAAGGGGGGCGCGCCCCCACCCTCGAGGGCAACCCCTCTGCCCCCTGACTTGGCCCTGAAGCTTCCTGTGCGTGATTTTCTCCAAAAATATCTCTTGCAAAGGTTTCATTCCGTTTGGACTCCGTTTGATATTCTTTTTCTACAAAACCCTGAAATAGGCAAAAAAACAGCAATCTGGACTAGGCCTTTGAGTTAGTAGGTTAGTCCCAAAAATGATATAAAAGTGAATGATAAAGCCCATTAAACATCCAAGACTTCATAAATAATTCCATGGAACAATCAAAAATTATAGATACGTTGGAGACGTATCAGGAACCTTCTTAGGAGCCATCCTGAATGAGATGACAACTATTAGCCATTGATGGAAATTATATAAGTTGAATCAACGGCTAGAAATTGCAACATAAGTCTTCACAAGAACATTCGAACAAAATGAACGAATTAATTCCACGGTTTAATGGTACAACAATCTTCTCGAGAAGCCACTTGGGAGAACAAAAGGTAAATAAAAACAACAAGGAGCAGATGGAACAAATACATTATAGAAGCTTTGTCCCACATGTTCGTGCTGAATGCTCATGGAACGTGTTACAAAGGGTGTTGCAATCCCCGGATCAGCATAGTCAAGGACCCTTTAAGATGCAACTCCCAATTGGAACAACGCCCATGAAACCTCTTCACTCGATGTTGAACCCCAAACCTCATACCATGCACTCGTTGGAAGAATGCCTACGAGCTACTTGAAGAACCCACCTATTAATTCCCGAAGGTTTCCGGTTATGCAATCGGGTGTTGGGGATACAGGGGAAGCACCGCGCACTCAACTCTAATCCTGCATCCAGCTCTATCCATCCGTCAACACATAACCAGTCATCCTTGGAAACTGTTTACCTCGGACCTTCGAAACGCATCCGCTATACTAGCTGTGGCAATACTCCCAAACTATCTCACCAGTACTGGGTGACGTCGGGGTTATCTCACCACTAACCACATAGAAGAGTTTTCGATGTCGGCCGTCTTAAGTATTCTAGGACCGCTGCGATACATTTGTGACGGCAACACCTCGGAGCTCAACTCCCCGGGACACTGCCACAACCCCTAAATGACAGGAGGCATCGAGAACAATGTTCTCGTCACAAAGATATAGGAACAATCCAAACAATACTCGCGTGATCCTAAAAAAAATTAGTGAATTTTTGAGAGTAGAAGAGATAGAACAACGTCAGGAGTCCTCACCAGAGCGATGAAGGGATGAGGAGTAAAAAGAAATCCTACTCTCCGATATATATAACTCAAAACATTTTTATGTGTGTGCCTAGACTCAACCGTCAATGACTCGATCAATCAAGGGGGCTCCTAGGTCGGAGAAGGCTCTGAATACCAACTTGTAATGCCCAGTATGCGACTATGTCTCCCACGTGTCGAGGCACGACTTAAAGACATAAGCGCATACTAGAATGATCTCAAGTATGGTATCTTTGCACAACTCATGTAAAAGCAGGGATGAAAGTGTAAAATGGTAGTTGGCTTACACTCGCCACATCACACAATGAAATACATTAACATACATCATCCAAATAACATCAGAGTCCGACTACGGATGAAATCCAAACGAAAAGATACCATACACAACACAAGGCCCGGATCATCCTAGTAAGAGCAACTACTGATCGTTGGGATAAGACACATAGTAACGTCCACGCTCTTCATCGAACTCCTAGTAGAGCTCTGAACCACCACCTGTGTAGTTCTCAATGGTACCTACATCTGGTGTTGTGTTGAATCTGTGAGCCACAGAGGACTCATCAATCCCGTTCCCGGGTAACAAGAGTATCAAAGCCTTAGGTGTGGAAAAGGCTGAAAACAAGGTTGCAGCAGCACTAAGCACTAGCTTACGAGATTAGAGCGAGAAGAGAACAAGTGCCCACGATCGCCAAGTTGATCAAGAAGTGATCCTAACTACTCACGATCAAACATAAACCCACCGTTTTCACTTCCCGAACCCCTTCGGAAAGAGACCATCACGGTTACTCACGCAGGTAGTGTATTCACGAACATGGTGTCAAGTTATCTACAACCGGATATTAACAAATTCCCATCTGCCACATAACCGTGGGCACGGCTTTTGAAAGATCAAACCCTGCAGGGGTGTCCCAACTTAGCCCATCACAAGCTCACGATCTGCGGAGTCGCAACTCCAAGGTGGGAAGACCCGAGTATTCTCGGAATCCCGTGCTCAAGATATTCCGACAAAGGTAAAAACTAATCCAGCAAGACCTCCCGGTGTGCCGACACCCTGACAGTAGCCGCGCGTATCTAGTCTCAGGCCACGACCGGATGGGACAAGCTACGGGTGTATATCAGCCCTTGAGTTTCCCCGAGGTGGCCCCGCAGCATGCCCAGTTTGGACGAACACTCATGAGGAGCACTGGCCCGGGTGGTTAATTAAGAACTCGGGTTTGCAATGCCCTATGCAAGTTTTAGTTATTAGGCAAATGTAAAACCAATGTTGGGCCTTGCTGGAAAAGCTTTAGCACTCAGCGAGTTATCAAGGGGGCCCATAAACCCCAACCATGTTAGGGACGCAAAACCAAGGAACATAACACTGGTTTATCGGTTCCTAAGGTGGCATGAGTGGAACAAAACACCAAGAAAGAGGCTTAGCCTTCCACCCATTACCAATATATAGGTGATTTAGTTTAACAGTTTATATATTGTGATATCCCAACAATAACTTCATCACGGAGCAAGAATCTCCAAAAGCTTCACCTGCAACTAACAACGCTATAAGAGGGGCTGAGCGACGCTTACTTAGCCAAACAACGGTTTGCTAGGAGGGTGGTTAGACAGTTTCATGGCAACAATAGGATGGCTGACAAACAGGAATAGGCATCGAGGCAATATCTAAAGAGCGAGACATCTAGCATAGGCAAAGATAGTAGTGATATCTGGGAATGGTCATCTTGCCTGTTGATTCCACGGAGGGATCGTAACCTTGCTCCTCAAACTCAGCCTCGGTAGCATATGAGATGTTCCAAGAGCTGAAAATGGTTTTCCAAGCTCATGCCCGGGTCGAGAGATATAAAGTCTCCGACAAGTTCTACAGTTGTAAGATAGAGGAAAATAGTTCTGTCAGCGAACATATACTCAAAATGTCTGGGTTGCACAACCGCTTGTCTCAGCTGGGAATTAATCTCCCAGATGATGCGGTCGTTGACAGAATCCTCCAGTCACTCCCACCTAGCTACAAGAGCTTTGTGATGAATTTCAATATGCAAGGGATGGAGAAGTCCATTCCCGAGGTATACTCAATGCTGAAATCAGCGGAGGTGGAGATCAAAAAGGAACATCAAGTGTTGATGGTGAATAAAACCACTAAGTTTAAGAAAGGCAAGGGCAAGAAGAACTTCAAGAAGGACGGCAAGGGAGTTGCCGCGCCCGGTAAGCCAGTTGCCGGGAAGAAGCCAAAGATTGGACCCAAGCCTGAGACTGAGTGCTTTTATTGCAAGGGAACGTGTCACTAGAAGCGGAATTGCCCCAAATACTTAGCGGATAAGAAGGTCGGCAACATCAAAGTTATATGTGATATACATGTTATTGATGTGTACCTTACCAGTGCTCGTAGTAGCTCCTGGGTATTTGATACCGTTGCAGTTGCTCACATTTGTAACTCAAAGCAGAAGCTGCGGAATAAGCGGAGACTGGCGAAGGACGAGGTGACGATGCGCGTTGGGAATGGTTCCAAGGTCGATGTGATCGCCGTCGGCGCGCTACCTCTACATCTACCTTCGGGATTAGTTTTAAACCTCAATAATTGTTATTTAGTACCAGCTTTGAGCATGAACATTGTATCTGGATCTCGTTTAATGCGAGATGGCTACTCATTTAAATATGAGAATAATGGTTGTTCTATTTATATGAGAGAAATGTTTTATGGTCATGCCCCGCTGGTCAATGGTTTTTTTTATTGAATCTCGAACGTGATGTTACACATATTCATAGTGTGAATGCCAAAAGATGTAAGGTTGATAATGATAGTCCCACATACTTGTGGCACTGCCGCCTTGGTCATATTGGTGTCAAACGTATGAAGAAGCTCCATGCAGATGGACTTTTGGAGTCTCTTGATTATGAATCATTTGACACGTGCGAACCATGCCTCTTGGGCAATATGACCAAGACTCCGTTCTGTGGAACAATGAAGCGAGCAACCAACTTGTTGGAAATCATACATACTGATGTGTGCGGTCCAATGAGTGTTGAAGCTCGCGGTGGCTATCGTTGTGTTCTCACCCTCACTGATGACTTAAGTAGATATGGGTATGTCTACTTAATGAAACACAAGTCTGAGACCTTTGAAAAGTTCAAGGAATTTCAGAATGAGGTTGAAAATCAATGTAAAAGAAAAATAAAGTTCTTACGATCAGGTCGTGGAGGAGAATATTTAAGTCACGAATTTGGCACGCACCTAAGGAAATGTGGAATTGTTTCACAATTGACGCCGCCTGGAACACCTCAGCGTAATGGTGTGTCCGAACATCGTAATCGTACTCTGTTGGACATGGTGCGATCTATGATGTCTCTTACCGATTTACCGCTATCCTTTTGGGGTTATGCTTTAGAGACTGTCGCATTCACTTTAAATAGGGCACCGTCTAAATCCGTTGAGATGACACCGTATGAACTATGGTTTTGTAAGAAACCTAAGTTGTCGTTTCTAAAAGTTTGGGGTTGCGATGCTTATGTCAAGAAACTTCAACCTGAAAATCTCGAACCCAAATCAAAAAAATGCGTCTTCATAGGATACCCTAAGGAAACTATTGGGTATACCTTCTACCTCAGATCCGAAGGCAAGGTCTTTGTTGCCAAGAATGGATCATTTCTGGAGAAAGAGTTTCTCTCGAAAAAAGTAAGTGGGAGGAAAGTGGAACTTAATGAGGTGATTGTCACCCCTCTCGAACCGGAAAGTAGCGCAACGCATGAATATGTTTCTGTGGTGCCTGCACCGACTAGAGAGGAAGTTAATGATAATGATCATGAAGCTTCGGATTAAGTCACTACTGAACTTCATAGGTCCACGAGGACACGTTCCGCACCAGAGTGGTACGGCAACCCTGTCCTGGAAATCATGTTGTTACCATCTATAAGGCTCGGCTTGTCGCTAAGGGTTATCGACAAGTTCACGGAATTGACCACGATGAGACTTTCTCTCCCGTAGCGATGCTGAAGTCCGTCCGAATCATGTTAGCAATTGTCGAATTCTATGATTATGAGATATGGCAAATGGACGTCAAAACGGCATTCCTTAACGGCTTCCTTAAGGAAGAATTGTATATGATGCAGCCGGAAGGTTTTGTCGATCCAAAGAATGCTAACAAGGTATGCAAGCTCCAGCACTCCATCCATGGGCTGGTGCAAGCATCTCGGAGTTGGAACATTCGCTTTGATGAGGTGATCAAAGCGTTTGGGTTCATACAGACTTGGGGAGAAGCCTGTATTTACAAGAAAGTGAGTGGGAGCTCTGTAGCATTTCTCATATTATATGTGGATGACATATTGTTGATGGGAAATGATGTAGTACTCTTGGAAAGAATAAAGGCCTACTTGAATAAGTGTTTTTCAATGAAGGACCTTGGACAAGCTGCTTATATATTATGCATCAAGATCTATAGAGATAGATTGAGACGCCTCATTGGTGTTTCACAAAGCACATACCTTAACAAGATATTGAAGAAGTTCAATATGGATCAGTCCAAGAAAGGGTTCTTGCCTGTATTGCAAGGTATGAGATTGAGCACAGCTCAATGCCCGACCTCGGCAGAAGATAGATAAAAGATGAGTGTCATTCCCTATGCCTCGTCCATAGGTTCTATTATGTATGCCATGCCGTGTACCAGACCTGATGTGAACCTTGCCATAAGTTTTGTGGGGAGGTACCAAAGTGATCCCGGAATGGAACACTGGGCAGCGGTCAAGAACATCCTGAAGTACCTGAAGAGGACAAAGGATATGTTTCTCGTTTATGGAGGTGGCGAAGAGCTCGTCGTAAAGGGTTACGTCGATGCTAGCTTCGACACAGATCCGGATGACTCAAAGTCACAAATCGGATACGTGTATATTTTGAATGGTGGGGCAGTCAGCTGGTGCAGTTGCAAGCAAAGCATCGTGGCAGCATCTATATGTGAAGCGGAGTACATAGCTGCTTCCGAAGCAGCACATGAAGGAGTCTGGATGAAGGAGTTCATCACCGACCTAGGAGTTATTCCAAGCGGGGCCCGATGACTCTCTTCTGTGACAACACTGGAGCTATTGCCATTGCCAAGGAGCCCAGGTTTCACAAGAAGACCAAGCACATCAAGCGCTGTTTCAACTCCATCCAAAATTATATACAAGATGGAGACATAGATATTTGTAAAGTGCATACGGATCTGAATGTCGCAGATCTGTTGACTAAACCTCTTCCACGATCAAAACATGATCAACACCAGAACTCTATGGGTGTTCGATACATCACAATGTAACTAGATTATTGACTCTAGTGCAAGTGGGAGACTATTGGAAATATGCCCTGGAGGCAATAATAAAATGGTTATTATTATATTTCCTTGTTCATGATAATTGTCTATTGTTCATGCTATAATTGTATTATCCGGAAATCGTAATGCATGTGTGAACACATAGACCACAACATGTCCCTAGTAAGCCTCTAGTTTACTAGCTCGTTGATTAATAGATGGTTACGGTTTCCTCACCATGGACATTGGATGTCATTGATAACAGGATCACATCATTAGGAGAATGATGTGATGGACAAGACCCAATAGTAAGCATAGCACAAGATCGTGTAGTTCGTATGCTAAAGCTTTTCCAATGTCAAGTATCCTTTCCTTAGACCATGAGATTGTGCAACTCCCGGATACCGTAGGATTACTTTGGGTTTGCCAAACGTCACAACGTAACTGGGTGGCTATAAAGGTACACTACGGGTTTCCCCGAAAGCATATGTTGGGTTGGCACGAATCAAGACTGGGATTTGTCACTCCGTATGACAGAGGGGTATCTCTGGGCCCACTCGGTAAGACATCATTGTAATGAGCTCAATGTGACTAAGGGGTTGGTAATGGGATGATGTGTTACGGAACGAGTAAAGAGACTTGCCAGTAACGAGATTGGACAAGGTATCGGTATACCGACGATCGAATCTCGGGCAAGTACTATACCGGTGGACAAAGGGAATCGTATACGAGATTGATTGAATCCTTGACATCGTGGTTCATCCGATGAAATCATCGTGGAACATATGCGAGCCAACATGGGTATCCAGATCCCGCTGTTGGTTATTGGCCGGAGAGATGTCTCTGTCATGTCTGCATGATTCTCGAACCCGTAGGGTCTACACACTTAAGGTTCGATGACGCTAGGGTTATAGGGAATGTATGTACGTGGTTACCGAATGTTGTTCGGAGTCCCGGATGAGATCCCGGACGTCACGAGGAGTTCCGGAATGGTCCGGAGGTAAATATTTATATATGGGAAGTCACTATGCGGTCACTGGAAAAGTTTGGGGGAGTACCGGTATTGTACCGGGACCACCGAAGGAGTTCCGGGGGTCCACCGGGAGGGTCCACTTGTGTAACACCCCATATGTGATACTTTCCTATAATGGCAATAAAGCAATTATCATTTTGATCCCTGTCCTTATCCTTGGGGGTTCTTGTCATTTGAGTTTTTTTGCATAGTCATTTCATTTGATTTTTTGCATCCATGCATTGCTTCATCATCATGGCATCTTAGTCATCTTAGCTTCTTTCTTGTTTTGTTAGTGTTGTGAGGCCCCTGTTGATGTTGTGTGAGTGTTGGTGCCTAGCCATGCCCTTGACAAAACCCTAGGCCCCTCCTTCTTATTCACCTCTTCTCTTACCTTCTTTTCTTCCTTTCTTTACTTAATTTTTGCAAGTGATCTAGCCATTCCATTAATGGTCAACTCCTCCCCTTTTCTCTGTTGCTATGACATGTGCCATCATGCAAAGCCATGCCCCATTTAGAAGTGATTTGGTTGGGTTCAAAAATGACACGAGTTTGAACCATATTCCAACTCCTTTTATTTTTCTACCTCCAAAACTGTCCAAACCAATTTTATTAAATAGGGCATAAATCCAGGAGCATGGGGATATTTTATTTATCTCCTAACTCTTTTCCTTTGAGCCTGCACTTTTCTTTTCATTTTCTGTTTGAATAAAAATAGAAAAGAAAAGAAATAGTAGCAGCAGCAGTGGCTTGGGCCACCTCCCTCGTCCACCAGGCCCAGCCAACTCACGTGCACCCCCTCGGCCCACTTCTTCTCTCCCGCAGCTGCCCAACCAACGCCAGCGTCACGCGCAGTCACGCCGTTCTCTTTTTCCCGCGCGGTCCCACACGTCAGCGTCTCACTCCTCTTCGTTGTCTTCCTCTATCACTCTGTTGCAGAGACAGAGCACGTGCTCACCGTCGCGCCGTGATCACAGATGTCGAGGCCACGCGATCGGTGTCCCCCCTTTTAAACCCGAGCAACCGCAACCCTAGGTCTCCTCCTCCTCCTCCCTCTTTCCCCTCGCGCGCCGCCCAGGTAAGTGCCCACGCATACCCACACTGCTCGCCATGGCCGGCCCGATCCCGAGCTCGTCTTTGGCGTAGAGCTCGTCGCCGTCCTCGTCTCCATCGTCCACGAGCAGCGCACGCCTCCCCGAGCCGTTCTGGAGCAGATCCAGGGCCCAGGATGATAAGCCCGCTGCCGCCGCCGTCTGCTTCTTCTTCTTCTGTCCGCGGACAGCGACCGCGTCAAGATTCAGAGCCATCTTCCTCCTCTCCGGCGCGTCTCCGTCGACATATTCTTGTCCTAGGGTAAGGAGGTACCCCCCACTCCTCCCTGCTTCTTCTGCATTGCCGTTAGTCCTCTGTACTCGTCGTCGTAGCCATGTCGTCGTCGTGCTCTCGGTGCCCCGTCATTCTGAACCTCACTGCTATCGCGCGCTTCAGCTAGTCGCCGTAGGCCTTGCGCGTCGCCGCTCTGGATCCGCAGCAGCTCCGCCGCACGATCCCGCACGCCCGCCGCTCGTCGCCGACCCGCCTAGGCCCTTGCTTGTCGCATAGAGCTCCACCGCCGCCGATCTGACGAGAACTCGTTGCCGTCGATGTAGTGCGTGCTAGGTGCCGCAAGCGCATGGAGTGGATGCGGCGTTCCCCCAGTAACTGCCCGCACCACTCCGCCGTCCCTTTAGGTAGCCGGAGAAGCTCTGACGAGCCTCTGCTTTCACATGCCGCTAGCGTCTTCAGTTATCTCTTCTAGCTATGCGCCAGTGTTCTCTCGAGAACGCCTGCCTAGCCTAGTGGCTAGCTCCTTCGTCATTTAGCAGAGAGACGCGGGTTCGATTCCAACTGGGGGCAGTGGGATTTAATCCCCCATTTTTGCCTCGCGTGAGACTCACAGGCCGGCCCCACCTGCCAACCTCACCGCGCGCTGCATGCCCACACGCGCACCCAGTCGCTGCCACATCAGCGCCCTGACCCCACAGGTCAGTGGCTGCAGCTAGAATAGGCCTGGGTCAGTTTGACCTTATGCGCCTATTTTCTTTTTCTCTTTTTCTTTTTCTTTTTCTTTTTCTTTTTCTGCATATTCTTTGTTTATTTATTATCTGTTGATATATACATCTGATGGATTTGAGTTATATATGAAACTTGCTCAGTTTTTCATGTAGATTATCAATATAATGTTTGTTGCCATGTTTAAAAACATTTAAAATGCTGTTTGAATTATTCTTGTGTTAAATATGCTTAAAACTTGTCAAAATCATAACTAAATAACTACAACTCCAAATTTAACAAACTTTATATGCATTTGGGGTGGAAAAATGTGTAGAATATTATGGTGCTGTTGTTCTGTATGTTTAACAACTTTATAGGAGTAGTTTCTTAGATCTGTCCCAAATGATTTTAAATAATTATGGGAGTTTCTGGAAATTGTTGTATGTTATTTCCAGCCCATTTAATTATGCTAGCATGTTGCTGTAGTATTAGTTGCACCCTTGCCATGTTAACCAACTCCTATAATCTTGTTGGGTGCTTGTTTGAATAATCTACATGACCTTGATAGTTTTGTTCTTTTGCTTGTTTTCTTTCATGTGGGTGATCTTGTTTGCTATGATGTTATTGCACTCTTGTGTCCCTAGGCCATGCATCATATCTTTCCATGTCCATATGCATCATGATCATGCATCATGTGGTTGAGCATTGCACGATGATTGATTGGTTTCCGGTGTTGCATTGTTGTGTTAGGTTAGAGCCCGGTGACGGTTCGGAGTACGAGGTTCCCCTCTTGCTCAAAACGCTTTTGGAGCCCCGATTCTAAGTTGTAAAGCATGCCGCACTAAACCAGGGAGTAATCATCACTACGCGACTGCCAGGCGTTCATAACGTCTTGAGTTGCTGGGAAAACGAGTGTGTCACCTAGCGGAGCTTCAAGGACATATGCTTTCTTGGCAGCTATGAGGATGATCCTCAAGTTACGGACCCAATCCATATAGTTGCTACCATCGTCTTTCAGCTTGGTTTTCTCTAGGAACGCGTTGAAGTTGACAGCAACATTAGCGTGGGCCATTGGATCTACAAGACATATTGTACAGATTTTAGACTATGTTCATGACAATTAAGTTTATCTAAACAAATTTAATGAACTCCCACTCAGATAGACATCTCTCTAGTCATCTAAGTGATACATGATCCGAATCGACTAGGCCGTGTCCGATCATCACGTGAGATGGACTAGTCATCAACAGTGAACATCTTCATGTTCATCGTATCTTCAATACGACTCATGTTCGACCTTTCGGTCTTCTGTGTTCCGAGGCCATGTCTGTACATGCTAGGCTTGTCAAGTCAACCCCAAGTGTATTGCGTGTGTAAATCTGGCTTACACCCGTTGTATGCGAACGTTAGAGCCTATCACACCCGATCATCACGTGGTGTTCGGAACAACGAACCTTAGCAACGGTGCACAGTTAGGGGGAACAAAATTCTTGAAATTTTAGTGAGAGACCATCGTATTTATGCTACCATTGTTCTAAGAAAATAAGATGTAAAACATGATAAACATCACATGCAATCAAATAGTGACATGATATGGCCAATATCACTTTGCTCCTTTCGATCTCCATCTTCGGGGCTCCATGATCATCATTGTCACCGGCATGACACCATGATCTCCATCATCATGATCTCCATCATCGTGTCTTCATGAATTTGTCTCGTCAAACGTTACTTCTACTACTATGGCTAATGGTTAGCAATAAAGTAAAGTAATTACATGGCGTTTTCAATGACACGCAGGTCATACAATAAAATAAGACAACTCCTATGGCTCATGCCGGTTGTCATACTCATCGACATGCAAGTCATGATTCCTATTACAAGAACATGAGCAATCTCATACATCACATATATATCATTCATCACATCCTTTTGGCCATATCACATCACACGTCACATGCTGCAAGAACAAGTTAGACGTCCTCTAATTGTTGTTGCAAGTATTTACGTGGCTGATATAGGTTTCTAGCAAGAACGTTTCTTACCTACGCCAAAACCACAACGTGATATGCCAATTATGTTTTACCCTTCATAAGGACCCTTTTCATCGAATCCAATCCGACTAAAGTGGGAGAGACAGACACCCGCTAGCCACCTTATGCAACTAGTGCATGTCACTCGGTGGAACCTGTATCACGTAAGCGTACCTGTAAGGTCGGTCCGGGCCGCTTCATCCCACGATGCTGCCGAATCAAGATAAGACTAGTAACAACAAGTAAATTGACAAATCTATGCCCACAACAACTTGTGTTCTACTCGTGCATAGTAACTACGCATAGACCTAGCTCATGATGCCACTATTGGGGATCATCGCAGAAATTCAAAAAAAAAATCTACGCATCACCAAGATCTATCTATGGAGTTTACTATCAACGAGAGGGGAGTGCATCTTCATACCTTTGAAGATCGCGATGCGGAAGCGTTGCAAGAACGCGGTCGGTGGAGTCGTACACAGAGCGATTCAGATCACGGACGGATCCTATCTAAGCACAGAACAACGGTGCCTCCGTGTTCAACACACGTGCAGCCCAGTGACGTCTCCCGCGCCTTGATCCAGCAAGGAGAGAGGGAGAGGTTGGGGAAGACTCCGTCCAGCAGTAGCACGACGGCGTGGTGGTGGTGGAGGAGCATTGCACTCCGGCAGGGCTTCGCCAAGCTTCACCAGAGAAGAGGAGGAGTTGGGAGAGGGGGAGAGTTGCGCCAGGGATTGGGGTGCGGCTGCCCTCCCACCCCCTCTCTTTATATAGGGGCAAGGGAGAGGGGGGCCAGCCCCCTCAGATCCAATCTGACGGGGGGCGG
>LR738709.1:577816836-577892720 GCA_902687465.1 Secale cereale
GGGTCGCAAAATTTATTTGCTATTATAGGTCACTATTCACACTATGTTGACCAATTTTATTTCCGGTAGAAGTCAATGGGGTTTTTCTTTTTGTGGAATTTTTCTTACAAGTACAATGAAGGTAAACTTTATTTCAAAAGCATTTTCAGATTTTCTGCATTTTTATTTAATTACAATTTTTTCATACAGGGTGTATATACACACATAGACCAAAAGTTTCCCTCCGTCTCATTGCCCAGTTTTTCTTGTTAGAGGCCATAATGGCTTGACACCGACATCCAGCTCTGGCCCTCCGAGCAGCAAGCCAGCCCAATATGTGCATATTAAGCATCAATTTTTTTTCAATGACTTCCACGATCATCACTCTATGATGAAATTTCGGGATCACTTAAAACATGTGTCAATGCTTGGCAAAAATAATATTTTTTTTAGAAAACTTTCAATTATATGGATTTAATTGTTCACCCAAGTTCATTTGAGCTTGACCACAGAAACAGCGTGTCCTTCTTCATGGGCGCTATTTTGAGAAGCTTTTGTGGTCTAATATCTGTTTTGGAAGCTTTTATTGTCTAATATCTGTTTAAGAAGCTTTTACAATATACGTTTCTTATTTTTTAGTTTTTATTATTCCTTTACTTTAAAAAAAATCATCTCCGTTTTTAGAAAACATGGCAAAGTTTTTTTTAATATAAATCGAACATTTTTTTACACACATTAACTATTTTTTAGATACGTGATGAACAAGTTTTAAATGCATGTTGAACATTAATTTTAATACATTTTGAGATTTCTCAAATGTATATTGAATAATTTTTATATGCACTCAGAACATTTTTCAGTTACACGTTGAATATTTTCAAAATACATGTTGAACTTTTTTCGAATATAAATTGAACATTTGTCAATTGCATACTGAAATTTTAAAGTACACGGTGAACATTTATTCAACACACAATGAATAATTTCATAAAATGCCATGAATATTTTTCTTAAACATGCGAAATATTTTTAAGGGTTACATTTTTTAAATGTGATGAACTTTCCTTTTTTTAATGGTACGAATTTTTAAAAAATTATCTAAAAAATATGTTACATACTATTATATTTTTGAATGTCAGAAACGTATTTTTGAAATACATAAAAATGTGATGAATAACTTTTCAAATGATATGAACATTTTATGCAAATTTCATAATTTGTTTTTTAACTAATGAACATTTTTTTAATGTGAGTGAACGTTTTCAAAATTTTAGTATAGTAATTTAAACAGTATATGTGCGTACTCCCTCTATAAAGAGATATAAGAGCGTTGATCACTAGAGTAGTGATCTGAACGGTCTTATATTTCTTTTAGGGGGAGTAGAATATTTTGAAATGAAAATAAAAATACTAACGGAAATAAAAAAAACGTGCGAAGCAAATCTATTCTATCTACTGGGCCAACACAGTACAATCTCCTCTGTGCGTTTTTTCTTTGAACTTATCTTGTCTATGCGGTCTACCCAAATCCTATTCGCCGCCCGCTGCCCCCGATACAGGTGTTTTAACTTACGGGCGCATACCCTCGTAACGTTGGGCCGACCCAGTTTAGACTTTTTTTCTGCTTTCTAAACTGGAAAAACATCGCGGGAACTGGCGAAATCACTAATTGAGGAGTATTCGTTGCAAAGATCATCAAACCCATGTTGCGACAAGTGGCGCGTTGCATGTGTGCCACTTGTCGCAACCTGGACGTTTTCCCTTTTTTCGTAGATCCATTTATTCAAACAGGTTATCTCTTAAACCGTGCGTCCAAATCTCGAACCGTTTTCATCATTGAATTCATCGCATCGAGATCTCCAAAACTAGATCCCATGTTGATAGGTTTTGATGAACTTTTTTTTTCATGAAAAAACCGGATGAAGAAAACCGGACGGAAAAACCGAACCGGTCGCACTGGTATTTTCCCTTTCCGAAAAAGGCACGCCCGTGCCTCTCGCGAAATCACAACTACGCTTCTGTCAGAAGCAAAACCGTGACTCTCGCGGAAGAGAAAAAAAGAAGAGAAAACGCATTTTTTTCGTTTCAGATGAGGAACGGCCGTGACTCTCGCGAAAACACAACCGTGCCTCTCGCGGAAGCAAAACCGTGACTCTCGCGAAAGAAAAAAAAAACAAAACACGCATTTTTTCCTTTTCCGAGAGGCACGGCCGTGACTCTCGCGAAAACACAACCGTGCCTCTCATGAAAGCAAAACCGTGACTCCCACGAAAGAAAAAAAATAGAACACTCATTTTTTTTTCGTTTCCGACAGACACGGCCGTGAGTCTCGCGAAAGCACAACCGTGCATCTCGCGAAAGCAAAGCCGTGACTCTCGCGAAAGGAAAAAAAAACAGAAAACACATTTTTTTCTTTTCCGAGAGGCACGGCCGTGGCTCTCGCGAAATCATAACTGTGCCTCTCGCGGAAGCAAAACCATGACCCTCGCGAAAAAAATGCGTTTATTCGCACAAATTTTTTTTCCGTCCAAAAGCTACGGAAGACCGGTGAAAAACCAAAACGTCGAAAAAACCCGTTTAATAATCCGAAAACGCATGCGGAAAAATTAAAAAAGAAACAGAGGGAGCGCACAAAGCGCGACACGTGGCGAATGGCTAAGAGCGCGCCAAGTGCCGCTGATCGCTGCGAGGCTCCCGAAGGAGCGCTCGTTAACTAGTTGCTCCCGGGAAGCGGGGGAGTTTAGCGGGGTTCCTATATGTCGCGTACCGCGTCAGCCAGCATCTTAGCGCATATCCCTCGCGTGCTACTGTTTCATAGGGCCGGTCCATTTCGGGTTTCTCACACAACCGGTTTTGGGAAGGTTCCAGAACATTCCCAGAACCGGGTTTTTTCTTTTTACTTTTTTTATTTCCCATTTTCATCTTTTTTTTTATTTTTTTCTGTCATTATGTTTTCATTTTTATTCTTGTTTTTCAATTTACGAAAATCTTCTATATTTGCATTTTTTTACGTGATTTGTTTTTCAAAATGAACATTTTTTGGAAATCATGTTTTTTTTACAAGTTTGTGAACATTCTCTTAAATCATGTACATTTTTTTGAAGGACTGTGATATTTAGCACATGTGTGTCATATAAGCAAAACTATCACACCTCTACTTCTTTCACTTTAAAGTACCACAAGATCTCCCTTTCTTCGACCCCACCTTCTTCCGAACGACCCTGCTGCTTCTCCCGCACATCTCGCGCGCCCACCCCTCAGAAAACTGCCACTTCTTCACGTCTACCACATGATTATAAAAATATTACGCATGTGGGATTCGAACCCACACCTCCTTGGCACCAAAGCGCGCCACCACAATCAACTCACCCTTAGATATTTGTTGCTCAAACTAAAGAAACTAATCGTTTTGATCTTTTTTTTTTTACAATTGTCTTACTACAAAAAAGTACGGAAAATTTCCACGATTTTTCCTCGGGACAAAGTTACCATGGTATTGGCATGCAACTTATCAGGCATGTGTTGCGTCAGTTACCATGCTATTTACATATAACTTACCAGGTACTATGTTTCAACAACTACACCCCTTTCAAATTTACCACTATGTTTTGTACACAAGTTATAAGGTTTTCGATATGTAAAATATTGTGGTACTTACACATAAGTTATCAGGGTATGTGTACATCAATCTCGCCCCTGGTCAAAGTTACCACGGGGGATTGTACATGAGTTACCGGGTCTACAGTTCATATATTATCATGGTACTTACAACTAAAAATCTGGGTGTGTTTTGGTAACTTTTTCGATAGGTCAAAAATTATCACGATGTTTTCGCGTAACTTATCACGCCTATAGCGGGTCAAAGTGGGTCGATTTTCTGGGTCAACCCACGAGCACGTGTGCCCCTCATGACACTAAATATTATGTGGCTTTTCCGTGGCACATCATATGTTGTGTTCATCTAAGAGGCCCCGCGAGGAGAGTGTATGTTTTTAACAACTTATTTTCCTTTGATAAAAAGTTACCATCATGTTTACATTGCAAGTTATCGGTTACGCGGTGCTTATATTATCATGTTATTCACACAAAAATTATCGGAAATGTTTTTAACAACTTTTTCTCGGACAAAAGGATATCATTGTGATTCTAGGTAACCTATCAAGCCCGTAATGCTTAAAATATCATGCTATTTACACAAAATTTATCAGGGTTATGTTTCAACAAAATTTACCTCCACGGTCAAAAGTTATCATGGTGTTTAGTTATCGCGGTGCATATGTTTTCATACTATTTACACAGAAGATACCGGTGTATCTTTTCAAAAAAAAAATCTTCCCTATGGTCAAAGTTACCATGGTGTTTCTACCACAGTTATGTGATGTGCGCTGCGTATATTACCATCTATTTACATATAAATTATCTGGTATCTTTTCACATTTTTCTTCCCCAATGGTTAAAGTTAACATGATGTTTGTATCTAAAATATCAAGTCTATGGCGTGAATGTTATCGTGCTATTTACAGAAATTATCGAGGGTCGGGGTTCAACAAATTTCTTCCTAATGATCAAACTTACCACGATGCTTTCACCAAAGTTATCACGTCTTCAATGCTTATGACCATGCTACTTACACATAAATTACCGCGTGGTATACAAAAGTTATCATGTTGGTGGTGCGTCATTTATCGTGGTGGTGATGGAGAATTTACCACGGGAAAAGTTTATGTGCCAGGTTTGATAGGTGAAACAAAAGTTTTTCAGTGCTAAAATATTAAAGGCAAAACATGTCAAAAACAATATTTTCGTTAGCTTGTTCAACAATGAGTGTCATAGGCGAGGTGGTTAGCTTTCTTCATTGATTACCTGCAGATCAGAGATCAAATCCCAATTCAAGCATTATTTTTGCCCAAAAATCTGGAAGAAGGAAGGAGATCGCGAGGAAAGGAGGACATGCGGGAAAGGAAGGAGATCGCGAGGAAAGGAAGGAGATCGGAGGACGTGCGGGAAAGGAAGGAGGAGGGCGGCCGGAACTGACGGGTTGAATGCGTGTGGCAGTTTTGCAATCTGCCACACGGTTGCCACTTACAAATTTCGTTTTTTGAAACCATGAACATTTTTCTCTAACTCACGAACATTTTTTTAAAATCGTGATTGTTTTTATAACTTTATGAACAATCTCTTGAATGATGAACATGTTTTCAAATTCGTGAACTTTTTTTAAAACTCATGAGCATTTTCTTGAATCATGCAAAAAAAAAAAAATTAACACAATTTTTTGAAATCATGAACATTTTTCCTCAAGGATCACTATTGTTTGGGAAATCATAGTTTTGTTTTGACAATTTTGTGAACGTTCTCTTAAATCATGTACATTTTTTTTGAAACCATGAACATTATTTTAGCTCACGAACGTTTTTTCAAAATGGTGAACATTTTTTAGAACTTTATGAACATTCTCTTAAATGATGAACATGTTTTCAAATTCGTTAACATTTTTCTAAAACTCATGAACTTTTTTTGAATCATGAACAATTTTTTGAAATCATGATAGTTTTTAAAATCATGAAAATATTTTTATCATGAATAGTTTTTCAATCATTATTTTTTCTAAATTCTAGATAACTTTTTTAGATTATGAACATTGTTCATGAACATTTTTAAAATTTGTGAACATTTTTTGCCAAATTCATGAACAATTTTTGAAATACCGAGCATCTTTTTTGGTATCATTATTTTTTTATTCAAAATTAGCAACATTTTCTGAAATTTAGGACCTTTTGATATCCCGAATTATTGAAAAAAAAAAGATAAAAGGAAAACATCCGCAAAAAAAGAAGAAAAAACAGGCGAGGCCACAAATGGGCCGGCCAGGAATGGGAGCGGGGGGTGCGCGCCCTCTTCCTTCGCAGCGCCTGCTGCGCCATATAGGAGATTCCGGAGTTTAGGGTGTGAGGCGACAACCACCTGACCATTTTCACTTGGTTTGTTTATATACGTGTTTTTCATTCTTTTTTACTTCTTTTTCTTTTTTCAGATTCGCGAAAATTTATTTCTTCATTACTTTCTTCTGCAAAATCGATGAACTTTTTTTCGAATTTGATAAATTTGTTGGAAAATTGGATGATTTTTTTTCAAATTTGATGAACCTTTTTCAATTTCGATGGAATTTTGTTTTTCAAATTCGACGAACTTTTTTATAAAATTCGCTGTCCTTTTTTTCAAATTTGATAAAATTTATTCCGAAGAGATGAACTTTTTTTCCAGGTATGATTTGTTTCAAACTTCGTAAACTTTTTTTAACTTTGATGATATTTTTTTCAAATTAGATGAACTTTTTCAAATTCGATAAACTGTGTACTAAGAACAAAGAGTACACACTGTAGAAAACCGGTTAGTTTTTTTATAAGGAAAACAGCACATACTATAGCATTTTGTTTCGTCGAAGAAAAGAACAATTGATCAAGCAAGAAGCCAGCGATCGAACTGACAGCTCGCAAAGGTGGCAGCCTGCCAGAGTTGTTGGGCCAAGCCCATGCAAGCGACACAGTGAGCGCCAGTTTCCCTAACGGGCGCAGAACGCGCCAAGGAGGAGCTCTCGTTGGTTCCGCCGACTACCATCTCGCTAAGGGCGAGATAAAGACGCGCTGGCATCGACGGCGTTTCTCTTCCAATTTTTTTACTATGGAACCGTTTCTCATCCAAATTTGCTTAGATTAGAGACAACGGGCCACACAGTGCTGCACACACTATGGAGGAGGGCTACTACGTTTTCTATGGAACCGTTTCTCACCAAAAGCGCCACCAGCTGGATTTGCAAAGATACATGTTGATGTCCGCGACCGACAAGGAGCTGCGGCGGCGGTTTGCCGGGACCAAGCGGGAAATTATTTGGGGAGTTCGGCTTTGGTTTTGCCAGGAATCATCGACCCATCTACAGTGAAGGCAATAGCATGCCCAGAAGGCCTTGCTTTGGTTGAAGATCTCCACTAGGGAAACATAATTGTGGCGACGGACTGTAAGCGGGTTGTTGATGACATCAAGCTCGGGAACCAGGGATCTTATGGTTCGGTAATAACAGAAATTAAACTTCGCTCTGTGGATTTTATATGTAATTTCGTTTTTGAAAACCGTTCTTCAAACGGTGAAGCTCATAGTTTAGCTAAGCATGCACACTCTCTTGATGTGGGGCGCCATATATGGTTGGCTAACCCTCACAATCCGACTTGTATCCCACTTCATGTGGATTATGATCAATAAAGCTTAGCTTAGTCCTTAAAAAAAGGAGGGCTACTACGTACCGAATCCCTCGACTCCATTTGTGGTCTGAGAAGAAAATCAATCCACAAAACTACGAGCATGATTGATTTTCTACAATATTTGACTAATAAAATATTGATAATATTAAGTCTTGTCTAATATTGACAATTTCATGTGAGATTACCAACGTCAGCATGTCACTTTTTCACACCAAAAAAATTATGACAATACCTGGTAGTGAATATATGGGTAACCAAATATTTGTCACAATGCCAAAAATTGTAGTTGTACAAAATGACTGTGTGTATCTTGGACATGAGAAATATAATTCTATTATTCTCATTTCTTTATGCAGAAATGATGATTGGAATGTTGGAAAATGTTGCATGGAAAACAAAACAAAACAAAATCTACGCACACGCAAGATCTATCCATAGAGATGCATATCTACGAGAGGGGGAGTGTATCAACATATCCTTGTAGATCGCTAAACGAAAGCGTTAAAACGCGGTTGATATAGTCGTATCCTTCGCGATCCGATCACGATCCAACCGATCTAGTGTCGAACGTACTGCACCTCCGAGTTTAGCACATGTGCGGCTTGATGACATCTCCTTCTCCTTGATCCAGCAAGAAAAGGCGGAGAAGTAGATGTGATCAAAACCAGCACGACGGCGTGGTGGTGATGGTGGTGGAGCTAATTCAACACGGCTTCGCCAAGCGCTACTAGAACGAAGACGAAGGAGCTACGGAGTAACGGGAGAGAGAGGGGCACCAAGGGCTTGGTGTGTCCTCTTGGGGCGCTCCCCCCTCTATATATAGGTGGAAGGGCGAATAAGTACAACAAAGATGCATACACATCTCATTGATTCCTAGTGTGCAAGATTTAGAACCAACAAATAAGATTCACATAATAAGTACAACAAAGATGCCTAAACATTTCATTAATTCCCAGCTTGCAAGATTCAGAACCAACCCATTAGAGCATCTTGATAAAGTGAATATCGAGATTAAATCTATCTTGGCAAGCCGTGTCATACAACCCAAGAACTTGGCGAATGCTCTGGACTATCACAACATCTGTCGTTGAGTATTCCTGTTTGCACAACACATATAAGAAAGAGCATGATTACTATAATAGTGGCACTAGTTGAAGTCAACCTGCAGCTCAACTCAATGATTCAATTCATGCGACTTTTTCTGTAGTTCACCTAAAATGAAGCAAAGATTACATCATTCAGCCAGCAAGAAGCACTTGCTCTCGTGAGCTGGCAGGTTCTTCTTTAGTAGTTGCACAAAAATTGAGCAACATTAAGGTTGGTTGTCCTGCTCATGTAAGGTGCAACAATAATTTGCTTATCCTTTTGTGCAGTTCCACTAAAATAAAGTGGCATTGTGGTGACAGTGATCTTGCAATGGCTAATAAAATGTTGCACGACATTACTAGCAGAATTTGATGGAGATTTTGGAAACTCCAATCACCATTTTGTGCAGTTCCACCAAAATTGAGAGATGTTGCTGTTGGGGAACGTAGTATTTTAAAATTTTCCTACGATCACGCAAGATCTATCTACCAGATGCATAGCAACGAGAGGGGAGAGTGTGTCTACGTACCCTCGTAACCGGAAGCGGAAGCGTCAAGTGACGCGGTTGATGTAGTCGAACTTCTTCGCGATTCAACCGATCAAGCACCGAACGTACGACACCTCCGCGTTCAGCACACATTCAGCTTGATGACATCACACGAGCTCTTGATCCAGTTGAGCTTCACGGGAGAGTTTCGTCAGCACGACGGCGTGGTGATGGATGTGATGAAGTTACATGCACAGGGCTTCGCCTAAGCACTACAACGGTATGATCGAGGTGTGTTTCTGTGGAGGGGGGCACCACACATGGCTGGAGAGATCAACTTGTGTGTCTAGAGGTGCCCCCTGCCCCTGTATATAAAGGAGCAAGGGGGAGGCCGACCAGCCCAATCCTGGCGCGCCAAGGGGAGTAGGATTCCTACTCCTAGTAGGAATAGGAATCCTCCTTCCTATTCCTACTAGGAGTAGGAAAGGAAGAAGGAGAAGAGAAGGAAGGGGAGAGGTGGCGCCCCCCACTCCTAGTCCAACTAGGATTCTCTAGTGGGGGCGCCGGCTAGCCCCTATGGGCTGCCTCTCACTTTTCCCTACATGCCCACTATGGCCCATACTCCCCCGGGGGGTTTCGGTAACCCCCTCCGGCACTCCGGTTAAATCCGAAACTTTCCGGAACACTTTCGGTGTCCGAATATAGTCGTCCAATATATCAATCTTTACATCTCAGACATTCCAAGACTCCTTGTCATGTCCGTGATCTTATCCGGGACTCCAAACTACCTTCGGTGCATCAAAACTCATAAACTCATAATACCGATCGTCATCAAACGTTAAGCGTGCGGACCCTACGGGTTCGAGAACTATGTAGACGTGACCGAGACTCTGTTGGAAATATGCCCTAGAGGCAATAATAAATTGGTTATTATTATATTTCCTTGTTCACGATAATCGTTTATTATCCATGCTAGAATTGTATTGATAGGAAACTCAGATACATGTGTGGATACATAGACAAACACCATGTCCCTAGTAAGCCTCTAGATGACTAGCTCGTTGATCAATAGATGGTTACGGTTTCCTGACCATGGACATTGGATGCCATTGATGACGGGATCACATCATTAGGAGAATGATGTGATGGACAAGACCCAATCCTAAGCCTAGCACAGATCGTGTAGTTCGTATGCTAAAGCTTTTCTATATGTCAAGTATCTTTTCCTTAGACCATGAGATTGTGCAACTCCCGGATACCGTAGGAATACTTTGGGTGTACCAAACGTCACAACGTAACTGGGTGGCTATAAAGGTGCACTACAGGTATCTCCGAAAGTGTCTGGTGGGTTGGCACGAATCGAGACTGGGATTTGTCACTCCGTATGACGGAGAGGTATCTCTGGGCCCACTCGGTAGGACATCATCATAATGTGCACAATATGTGATCAAGGAGTTGATCACGGGATGATGTGTTACGGAACGAGTAAAGAGACTTGCCGGTAACGAGATTGAGCAAGGTATCGGTATACCGACGATCGAATCTCGGGCAAGTGCTATACCGATAGACAAAGGGAAACGTATACAGGATTGATTGAATCCTTGACATCGTGGTTCATCCGATGAGATCATCGTGGAACATGTGGGAGCCAACATGGGTATCCAGATCCCGCTGTTGGTTATTGGCCGGAGAGTTGTCTCGGTCATGACTACATGGTTCCCGAGCCCGTAGGGTCTACACACTTAAGGTTCGATGACGCTAGGGTTATAGGGAAAGTATGTACGCGGTTACCGAATGTTGTTCGGAGTCCCGGATGAGATCCCAGACGTCACGAGGAGTTCCGGAATGGTCCGGAGGTAAAGATTCATATATGGGAAGTCCTGTTTTGGTCACCGGAAAAGTTTCGGGCGATATCGGTAATGTACCGGGACCACCGGGAGGGTCCCGGGGGTCCACCAGGTGGGGCCACCAGCCCCAGAAGGCTACGTGGGCTAAGTGTGGGAGGGGACCAGCCCCAAAGGGGCTGGTGCGCCCCTCCACCAAGTCCCAGGGCGCCTCCAAGAGGGGAGGGGGGCAAACCCTAGGGCAGTTGGGCCCTAGGGCCCAATAGTGGTGCGCCTCCCCCTCTCTCCCCCTTGGCCGCCCCCCTAGATGAGATCTAGGGCTGGCCGCACCCTAGGGGTGGGAAACCCTAAAGGGGGGCGCAGCCCTCCCTTCCCCCTATATATATGTGAGGTTTTAGGGCTGCTAGACACACGAGAACGTCTCCCTCTTGGCGCAGCCCTACCCCTCTCCCTCCTCGTCTCTTGCAGCGCTTGGCGAAGCCCTGCTGGAGTCCCGCACTCCTCCACCACCACCACGCCGTCGTGCTGCTGTTGGATGGAGTCTTCCCCAACCTCTCCCTCTCTCCTTGCTGGATCAAGGTGTGGGAGACGTCACCGGGCTGCACGTGTGAAGAACGCGGAGGCACCGTCCGTTCGGTGCTAGGATCTTCGGCGATCTGAATCGCGGCGAGTACGACTCCATCAACCGCGTTCTTGAACGCTTCCGCTTAGCGATCTACAAGGGTATGTGGATCCAACTCTCCTCTCGTAGATGCATCTCCTAGATTGATCTTGGTGAACGTAGGAAAATTTTTGTTTCCCATGCGACGTTCCCCAACAGTGGTATCAGAGCTAGGATCTTGCGTAGATGTTTTCACGAGTAGAACACAAAGGGGTTTGTGGGCGTTGATGTTTAAATTGCTTCCCTCCTTGGTCTTTCTTGATTCAGCGGTATTATGGGATGAAGCGGCCCGGACCAACTTTACATGTCCACGTACATGAGACCGGTTCCATCGACAGACATGCGACTTTTGTTGCATAAGATGGCTAGCGGGTGTCTGTCTCTCCTATCTTAGTTGAATCGGAATAGACAAAGGCGGTCCTTGTAGAAGGTTAAATAGCAACTTAAATATCACCGTTGTGGCTTTGCGTAGGTAAGAAGCGTTCTTGCTAGATACCCATAGCAGCCACGTAAAACATGCAACAACAAATTAGAGGACGTCTAACTTGTTTTTGCAGGGTATGTCTGTGATATGATATGGCCAATGACATGATGAGATATATTTTGATGTATGAGATGATCATGTTGTAATAGTTAATATCGACTTGCATGTCGATGTATACGGCAACCGGCAGGAGCCATAGGGTTGTCTTTAATTTTTGTATGACCTGCGTGTCAATCATTAAGCGCTATGTAATGCTTTACTTTATCGCTAAACGGTAGCAATAGTAGTAAGAGCATGGTGGGCGCGCGACAACCCCGATGGCGACACGATGATGGAGATCATGATGATGGGGATCATGGTGTTACGCCGGTGACGATGGAGATCATGCCGGTGCTTTGGAGATGGAGATCAAAAGCACGAGTTGATGGCCATATCATGTCACTTATGATTTGCATATGATGTTAATCCTTTTATGCATCTTATTTTGCTTAGGACGGCGGTAGCATTATAAGATGATCCCTCACTAAAATTTCAAGATGAAATTGTGTTCCCCCCGAGTGTGCGCCGTTGCGAAGGTTCGTCGTTTCGAAGCACCACGTGATGATCGGGTGTGATAGACTCTACGTTCGCATACAACGGGTGCAAGCCAGTTTTGCACATGCAGAACACTCGGGTTAGACTTGACGAGCCTAGCATGTACAGACATGGCCTCGGAACACGGAAGACCGAAAGGTCGAGCATGAGTCATATAGTAGATATGATCAACATGAAGATGTTCTCCATTGACACCACCTCATCTCACGTGATGATCGGACTTGGGTTGGTGGATTTGGATCATGTCACGCTCGGATGACCAGAGGGATGTCAATTTGAGTGGGAGTTATAAGTAATTTGATTAGTTAAACTCACTTATCATGAACAATAGTCTAAGTTGACTTTGCAAATTATGTTGTAGACCAATAACTGCGTTGTAGCTCCCTGTTTAATACGATCCTAGAGAAAGACTAAGTTGAAAGATAATGTAAGCAAGGATGCGGACTGGGTCCGTAGTCCGAGGAGTGTCCTCACTGCTGCACAGAAAGCTTACGTCTTTGATGCACCGCTCGATGTGCAAACCCTTACAACGTTGTCTGTGGATGTTGTGAACACCTGACAGAGACGTCCTGATGACTACTTGATAGTTTAGTGCACCATACTTCACGGCTTAGAATCGGGATTCCAATGACGTTTTGAACGCCATAGAACATATGAGATGTTCTAAGAGCTGAAATTGGGATTTCAGGCTCATGCCCGTGTTAAGAGGTATGAGACCTCTGACAAGTTCTTTTGCCAAAAAGATGGAGGAGAATAGCTCAACTAGTGAGCGTGTGCTCAGAATGTCTGGGTGCTGAAATCACTTGAACCAAGTGGGAGTTAATCTTCCAGGTAAGATAGTGGTTGACAGAATTCTCTAGACACTATCACCAAGCTACTAGAACTTCGTGATGAACTATGACATGCAAAGGATGGAGATGATCCCGGTGCTGTCAGCGGTTCTTAGTACCGCAAAAGTAGAGATCAAGGAGGAGCATCAAGTGTTGATGATTTAACAAGACCACTGGTTTCAAAAGGGTAAGGGCTAGAAGGGAAACTTCATGAATGGCAAACCTGTTGTCGCTCTGATGAAGGAACCCATGGTTGAACCCAAACCTCGAGACTAAGTGCTTCTATTGTAAGGGGAACGGTCACATGGTAGCGGAACCACCCCAAATACATGGTAGATAAGATAGCTGGCAACTTCAACAAAGTATATTTGATATACGTGTTATTGATGTGTACCTTAGTAGTACTCCTTGTAGCACATGGGTATTGGATACCGGTTCAGTTGCTATTATTAGTGACTTGAAGCAAAAGCTACGGACTGAACGGAGACTAGCTAAGGGCGAGGTGACGATGTGTGTTGGAAGTGTTTCCAAGGTTGATGAGATCACCATCGCACACTTCCTCTATTTTCGAGATTAGTGTTGAACCTAGATAAATGTTATCAGGTGTCTACGTTGAGCATGAAAATGATTAGATCATGTTCATCGCAATACGGTTATTCATTTAAGTTAGAGAATAATGGTTATTCTGTTTACATGAATAATACCTTTATGGTCATGCACCCAATGGTTCGTTGAATCTCGATCATGGTAATACACATAATGATAATATTAATGCCAAAAGATGTAGAGTTAATAATGATAGTACCACTTTCTTGTGGCACTGCCGCTTAGGTCATTTTGGCATAAAATGCATGAAGAAACTCCATGCTGATGGACGTTTGGAGTCACTTGATTTTGAATCGCTTGACACATGCGAGCCATGCCTCATGGGCAGGATGACTGAGATCTCGTTTTCAGGTACAATGAAACGGGTAAGTGACTTATTGGAAATCATACATGCTGATGTATGTGATCCAATGAGAATTAAGGCGTGTGGTGGATATCGTTATTTTCTCATCTTCACTGACGATTTGAGTAGATATGGTATATTTACTTAATGAAGCAAAAGTCTGAAACGTTTGAAAGGTTCAAAAATTTCAGAGTGAAGATGAAGAATCATCATAACAAGAAGATCATGTTCCTACGATCTGATCAAGGGGATATTATCTAAATTATGAGTTTGGCAATCACTTAAGACATTGTGGAATTGTTTCGCAGTTGAAGTCCCCTGGAACACCACAGCGTAATGGTGTGTCCGGACATCGTAATCAAACCTTATGAGATATGGTGCGATCTATGGTGTATCTTACCGATCTACCGCTGTTATTTTAAGGTTATGCATTAGAGACAGCTGCATTCACTTTAGATAGGGCACCATCTAAGTCCGTTGATACGACGTCGTATGGTTTGGCAAGAAACCAAAGTTGTCGTTTTCTTAATGTTTGGGGCTGCGATGCTTATGGCTTCAGCCGGGAAAAGCTCGAACCCAAAGCGGACAAATACATCTTCATAGGATACCCAAAGGTAACAGTTGGGTATACCTCCTATCTCAGATCCAAGGGCAAAAATGTTTGTCCCTAAGAATGGGTCCTTTCTCGAGAAGGAGTTTCTCTCGAAAGAATTGAGTGGGAGGAAGATAGAACTTGATGAGGTTGTCGAACCCTCACTTCAACCGGATAGTAGTGCAACACAGAAAGATGTTTCTGTGGAACCTACGACAGTTGAAGAGGAAACTAATGATAGTGATCATGAAGCTCCAGATCATGTTGCTATCGATCCTCGTAGGTCGACAAGGATATGTACTACTCCTGAGTGGTACGGTGATCCTGTCTTAGATGTCATGTTGTTGAACAACAATGAACCTACGAACTATGGAGAAGCGATGGTGGGCCCATATTCCGACAAATGGTTAGAAGCCGATAAATCCGAGATAGGATCCATGTATCAAAACAAAGTATGGACTTTGGTGGACTTGCCCTATGATCGGCAAGCCATTGAGACAAATGGATCTTTAAGACTAAGACGGACATGGACGGTAATGTCACTGTCTATGAAGCTCGACTTGTGGCGAAGAGTTTTTCACAAGTTCAAGGAGTTGACTACGATGAGATTTTCTCACCCGTAGCGATGCTTAAGTCCGTCGGAATCATGTTAGCATTAGCTGCATTTATGAAATCTGGCAGATGGATGACAAAACAAGTTTCCTTACCAGTTTTCGTAAGGAAAGGTTGTATGTGATACAATCAGAAAGGTTTTGTCGATCCTAAGGATGCTAAAAGATATGCTAGCTCCAGCGATCCTTCCATGGACTAGAGCAAACATCTCGGAGTCAGAATATACACTTTGATGGAGTGATCAAAGTTTTTGGGTATACAAAGTTTGTTGGAAACTTGTATTTGCAATAAAGTGAGTGGGAGCACTACAACATTTCTGATAAGTATATGTGAATGACATATTGTTGATCCGAAATGATGTAGAATTTCTGGAAAGCATAAAGGGTTGTTTGAAATGAGTTTTTCAAAGGAAGACCTGGATAAAGCTGCTTACATATTGGGCATCAAGACCTATACAGATAGATCAAGACGCCTGATGATACTTTCAAAAGAACACACACCTTTGACATGATTTTGAAGGAGTTCAAAATGGATCAGTCAAAGAAGGAGTTCTTACCTGAGTTGTAAGGTGTGAAGTTGAGTAAGACTCAAAGCTTGACCATGGCAGAAGAAAGAGGAAGGACGAAGGTCGTCCCCTATGGTTTTGTCATAGGCTATATACGATATGCCATGCTAAGTACCGCACCTGATGTGTGCCTTGCCACATGTCTGGCAAGAGGGTACAAAGGTGATCCAGGAGTGGATTACTAGATAGTGGTCAAAATTATCCTTAGAGGAATAAGGAAATGTTTCTCGGTCATGGAGGTGATAAAGAGTTCGACGTAAAGAGTTACGTCGATGCAAGCTTAACACCTATCCGGATAACTCTAAGTGGAGATACCGGATACGTATAATGGAGCAACAGTTTGGAATAGCTCCAAGTGGAACGTGATAGCAGCATCTACGATATGACATAAAGTTTTTGCGAAGAACATAGGGATCTGAATGTTGCAGACCCGTTGACTACAACCTCTCTCACAAGCATAACATGATCAAACCCAGAACTCATTGAGTATTAATCACATATTGATGTGAACTAGATTACTGACTCTAGTGAACTCTTTGGATGTTAGTCACATGGCGATGTGACCTGTGAGTGTTAATCACATGGCGATGTGAACTAGATTATTGACTCTAGTGCAAGTGGGAGACTGTTGGAAATATGCCCTAGAGGCAATAATAAATTGGTTATTATTATATTTCCTTGTTCACGATAATCATTTATTATCCATGCTAGAATTGTATTGATAGGAAACTCAGATACATGTGTGGATACATAGACAAACACCATGTCCCTAGTAAGCCTCTAGATGACTAGCTCGTTGATCAATAGATGGTTACGGTTTCCTGACCATGGACATTGGATGTCATTGATGACGGGATCACATCATTAGGAGAATGATGTGATGGACAAGACCCAATCCTAAGCCTAGCACAGATCGTGTAGTTCGTATGCTAAAGCTTTTCTATATGTCAAGTATCTTTTCCTTAGACCATGAGATTGTGCAACTCCCGGATACCGTAGGAATACTTTGGGTGTACCAAACGTCACAACGTAACTGGGTGGCTATAAAGGTGCACTACAGGTATCTCCGAAAGTGTCTGGTGGGTTGGCACGAATCGAGACTGGGATTTGTCACTCCGTATGACGGAGAGGTATCTCTGGGCCCACTCGGTAGGACATCATCATAATGTGCACAATATGTGATCAAGGAGTTGATCACGGGATGATGTGTTACGGAACGAGTAAAGAGACTTGCCGGTAACGAGATTGAGCAAGGTATCGGTATACCGACGATCGAATCTCGGGCAAGTGCTATACCGATAGACAAAGGGAATCGTATACGGGATTGATTGAATCCTTGACATCGTGGTTCATCCGATGAGATCATCGTGGAACATGTGGGAGCCAACATGGGTATCCAGATCCCGTTGTTGGTTATTGGCCGGAGAGTTGTCTCGGTCATGTCTACATGGTTCCCGAGCCCGTAGGGTCTACACACTTAAGGTTCGATGACGCTAGGGTTATAGGGAAAGTATGTACGCGGTTACCGAATGTTGTTCGGAGTCCCGGATGAGATCCCAGACGTCACGAGGAGTTCCGGAATGGTCCGGAGGTAAAGATTCATATATGGGAAGTCCTGTTTTGGTCACCGGAAAAGTTTCGGGCGATATCGGTAATGTACCGGGACCACCGGGAGGGTCCCGGGGGTCCACCAGGTGGGGCCACCAGCCCCAGAAGGCTACGTGGGCTAAGTGTGGGAGGGGACCAGCCCCAAGGGGGCTGGTGCGCCCCTCCACCAAGTCCCAGGGCGCCTCCAAGAGGGGAGGGGGGCAAACCCTAGGGCAGTTGGGCCCTAGGGCCCAATAGTGGTGCGCCTCCCCCTCTCTCCCCCTTGGCCGCCCCCCTAGATGAGATCTAGGGCTGGCCGCACCCTAGGGGTGGGAAACCCTAAAGGGGGGCGCAGCCCTCCCTTCCCCCTATATATATGTGAGGTTTTAGGGCTGCTAGACACACGAGAACGTCTCCCTCTTGGCGCAGCCCTACCCCTCTCCCTCCTCGTCTCTTGCAGCGCTTGGCGAAGCCCTGCTGGAGTCCCGCGCTCCTCCACCACCACCACGCCGTCGTGCTGCTGTTGGATGGAGTCTTCCCCAACCTCTCCCTCTCTCCTTGCTGGATCAAGGCGTGGGAGACGTCACCGGGCTGCACGTGTGAAGAACGCGGAGGCACCGTCCGTTCGGTGCTAGGATCTTCGGCGATCTGAATCGCGGCGAGTACGACTCCATCAACCGCGTTCTTGAACGCTTCCGCTTAGCGATCTACAAGGGTATGTGGATCCAACTCTCCTCTCGTAGATGCATCTCCTAGATTGATCTTGGTGAACGTAGGAAAATTTTTGTTTCCCATGCGACGTTCCCCAACAGACTCATCTCCAGTAAATAACCAATAGCGGAACCTGGATGCTCATATTGGCTCCTACATATTCTACGAAGTTCTTTATCGGTCAAACCGCATAACAACATACGTTGTTCCTTTTGTCATCGGTATGTTACTTGCCCGAGATTCGATCGTCGGTATCTCAATACGTAGTTCAACCTCGTTACGGGCAAGTCTCTTTACTCGTTCCGTAATACATCATCCCGTGACTAACTCATAGGTCATTTGCTTGCAAGGCTTATTATGATGTGTATTACCGAGAGGGCCCAGAGATACCTCTCCGACACTCGGAGTGACAAATCCTATTCTTGATCTATGCCAACACTACGAACACCTTCGGAGACACCTATAGAGCATCTTTATAATCACCCAGTTACGTTGTGACGTTTGATAGCACACATGGTGTTCCTCCGGTATACGGGAGTTGCATAATCTCATAGTCATAGGAACATGTATAAGTCATGAAGAAAGCAATAGCAGTAAAACTAAACGATCATAGTGCTAAGCTAACGGATGGGTCTTGTCCATCACATCATTCTCCTAATGATGTGATCCCGTTGATCAAATGACAACGCATGTCTATGGCTAGGAAACATAACCATCTTTGATCAATGAGCTAGTCTAGTAGAGGCATACCAGGGACACTCTATTTTGTCTATGTATTCACACATGTACTAAGTTTCCGGTTAATACAATTCTAGCATGAATAATAAACATTTATCATGATATAAGGAAATAAATAATAACTTTATTATTGCCTCTAGGGCATATTTCCTTCAGTTGCCCACGTGACATTTTAGTTGAACTGCACAAGACACTCATTCCAAAAAAATGTTTTGTGCAGTTCACCAGAAGGTCACAATAGCAACAAGGTGAAATAGATATACCTATCTGCACAAAAAGATAGAAATAAAACAATTGCGGGTCAATAACAAGATACGAAACATACACGAAATGAAAAGAAGCATCTTGATTATGTTCATGGCAATCACGCAATGACAGTAGAAATTATAAAATGTCGGCAATGCTTCATGTTATCGGAAGCATTACGATCAACAATGACATTCGTGAAATATGGGATTACTTTAATGCTGGCATTGCTTGTTTACCAGATACAGTAGATGAACAGCAGCTAAAGAGTTGGTTTAAGGGCATGGGACCGTGGGGACACCAGGGCACTCAACAACGTAAAGAAGCAACTTACTTATCATACTAGGGAAAATAGCAAGAGTACCATTTGTAAACTTGTTTAATTGCATCACATCACTGGAGGCATTAGATTAACAATAACACTTGTTAGACATGTTCTTAAGGTAACAATGTGATCGCTTCATTTTACATGCGCCCTTACATTAACAACAGCAAAAGCTTGGTATAAGGACATGCGACAGTGGACGCATCAGCACAATGTACCTACAAGGAGGCATAAAGTGGTGATGCTGAGTTCGGTCACACTCTGTGAGGGCAGCAAATCTAATCCTGGAGAACTTTTACTATGTGAGGGCATCAAATCTAATCCTGGACATACTCTATTGACTTGTCCACCAGACACCACTTTCTATCCTTTTTTCAACCATTAATAGATATGTTCCTTATCCAGTTTTGTACTGCACTTTCCTTTATTTCCCTTTTCAACCAAGAGACCAGTTGGCTATCTGGTCTCTACTACTTTCCCCCTGTTATTTCCTCTTTGAATCAAGTCTTAAATTGATGCTACGACTTTCCCCCCTTTCTTCGTTGTTTGAAGCAAGTCCTAGATTCGACTGCATGAAGTAGCTTTACCTCTAGTAATACTAAAAATGTAAGTGGCTTTGGAAGAGCTGATGGAAGTAGAAAAAAAGCACATGCAGACACGTGGGGAGTTGGGGCAGTAGAGTAAGGCCGCTTTCGAAGAACTTATACCTGAGGGTCGTCGGGATGTCGGCAGCGGCAGGTCGGATTTGCGCACAATACGGCAGGGAGGAAGAAGGGGCCTGAGGACCTCCGAGCCAATGTTGTGTTGGAGAGAACGACACATAGAGAGGACCGGGACCCGCCGGAAGCTGTGGGTTTCCTCCCTCGCCGCCGATGACCGCGTGAACGATGCACCTAGTACCCCTACACACACCAGCCGAAGGGATCCGGTCGAATCTGTGACCAGCGGTGAGCTGAGAGAAAATGTCGCTCCCGCTGTCTTGTTTAGATCTGGAGAGGATGAGAGAATGAAGAGAGTAACCCTAGAAAAGCAAGCGGTCAGGCTCCTGCCTATGTATATAGTGGAGTGATTATCTTTTTCTCTCCAGAACAAGCGTTTCAATTTGTGTACGTGATATTAAAGAAAAGGAACTCTTTGTTTAACATGACCACCTGGACGTCGCATAGTTTACATTCCGAATTGCTAGCTAGAATTTGAACTGTATTTGTTTACATGTACTGTACCACCTTTTTCTAATGCTTTTCTGCGCCATGACGCAATTCATCGATACAAAATTTTACTCCCTCCGTTCCTAAATATTTGTCTTTCTAGAGATTTCAACAAGTGACTACATATGAAGCAAAATGAGTGAATCTACACTCTAAAATATATCTACATACATCTGTATGTTATAGTCCATTTTAAATGTCTAGAAAGACAAATATTTAGCAACGGAGGGAGTATGAGTATATAAAAGTCGAGGGTGGGGCTTTTCCCGGGCAGTACGCATGGCAGTTTCGCCTAACCTGTTTGACAGAGAGGAGGGTGAGGGACTATCGGATTCAACTTACTGCTGGAAAGATAGGGTCATGTGATTGGACGGCTCGTTACTGCTGGAAAGATGGACTCTTGTGATATGACGGCTCATAATAGTCATTATCACGTCGGGAGCGGTGCGAAACACGACAACCAAGTGAACCAGCAGGGGATAGCCATAGAAAACAATGTGGTGATATGGCCATAATAACAATTTACGTCATCCTCTCGGTTCATCGCCATCTACTTTCACCATTCCTGTGTTTTCGGTATCCTGCGAATCAAAGAGGCCCTTAGACTTGTTTAGGTCCGGACTTTTTTTCAATATGTTATGTCAAAAATTTAATGAACGTGCTCCAATTTATATGAAAATAATCCGTTTGCATGTGGTAATTCATTTATTTATTTATTCTTCTGTGGGGGCTTTGCATGTAATTCGTAAGGTCTGAAATGTAAAGTACGCCGGCATGGTAGCATATGCTCCGAGTCATGCATGCACTACGAGCCAGATGCTATATGTCCCACGTGTCGGCGAAAAGAAGCACATGGAAATAGCCTAGGAGTACATATAGGAGGAAAAATGTGGGGAAAATTATGTACTATGAAATCGCACGCACCCAACTAGTGGTGCTCTTCTCCCTCGTTTCTCTCTCCTTATTCTAACTTAGCCGACGCGCGGTGGGCGGTGGGGATTTGCGAAGGTACTAGTAAACCAGGACGTAGGTAGTAAACCAAGACGAAGACAGTGATACGTCATACACTCATATGTGTACTACATATAATTAACGCCACCAAATAAAAGCAAGGGATCACACATGTCATTTACAATTGGAATAAAAATGCCATACACTAACACATTAAGGCCAAGAGGCGATGTGGTGCTGGTTACAGGAGGCAAGAAGAAAGATGCCTCCATCCACGACCTCCTTCTCCTCGACTCAGGGCTCTGGCCCACCGAACGGCGGATAAGTAGTAGCGGCTTTCATGGCCAGGTCCACGTGCTTCTGAACAATGGTGTTCAAAGATTCCAGCCGGTCGAAGAAGGCCAATGTCTTGCTGTCCTCCGTGGCCTTGTAGTGGCCTATGTAGATGATTTCCTCGTAGACATGGATGTGTAGGTTGACGGTTTCTTGCATGGCAAGGCACTGCACTGCAAGCGTGACCTCGAGGTGCACATTCTTCGTCGCGACCTCCGGCAGCTGCAGGGCCACCAGTGCTTGAAAGAGTTCGTCACCATGGAGGCCGATGAGGGTGGCAGGCAACTAGGAGCCTGGGTGCATGAGCTGGAGGAGTACGGCAAGGTCGTCTGCGCGCTTCTTGACGGCGGTGAACTTGTGGATGGAGCGGACAATCATCTCGTCCACGCGAGAGGCAAAGATGCGTCGACGAGGGCTATGACACCGGCAGTCGCCAGCACCGTCTGGAAACGCTGCGCGGTGCGGGGCCGCAGGCCGGCGTCTTGGATGATCTGGCACAGCCGACTACCGCTCGCGTCCATCGACGTCATGGGTGCTTGTGGCTTCGGGTCACTTGTCTTGGTCTTGGATTGGAGTGAGCAGTGTTGCGCAAAGACTAGGAGTAGATGGATTGGAGTGGTGGGGCGCTTTTATACGAGAATCCAAACTGCGTTGTATTCCATGCAAATTGAATGAGGATGCACCATTGATCGTTCAACGTTTCAGGAACCGCTACCCGCCCCCTAGTTGGCATTCAATGTTTCAAGCCGTATCAACGTAAATGCATGTCAAAAAGAGACTACTGCATTGTGCACCGCAACCAAGGTGGAGAGGAAAATGAGATAAATTAATATTTATTTGTTAATTAATACGATTGCATGCAATGAACTGACCGCTGCATGCGGTACCTCCGTCCTGGTTTATTAGTCCCCTTTGTATTTTGTGCCAAACTTTGACCAGCGATTTAACTAACAAAATGTTAATGCATGTTAACAAAAATTATATCGCTGGATTTGTACTTGAGCATAGTTGTCACGCCACGGACACACCCGCCGGTGGTCGTTACTCCTGGCGGGATCTAGACTGGCCCCACAGTCACTCATCCTGAAACTACTGTTACTCCTGGCGGGATCTAGACTGGCCCCACAGATCAATACTAGTCTTTTCTACGCTCTTTGACCTCACTCGTGCGCACCCGGGACCAACTTCCTGGTCGGTCACCCATCCTGAAACTACTCCAAGCTGAGCACGCTTAACTTTAGAGTTCTATCCGAATGGCTCCCGGAAAAGAAGGAATTCCTTATTCATATGAGTAGTCTATCATCCCTATTAAGCCAGGCTATCACATTCACCCCCACTCAGAGGAACTGACATCCTCGTCGGGCCACAGGAACATTCCCTCTTGGCACAAACGTCTGTGCTTCCAGTACAACACATGTGCCATGCCGTGTGCCACGAAGAGTCACAAACGTCATGCACAACATGACCGCAAACTGCCCGCAAACATCCGTGTAACCGTGAGGGTCGGCTCTGATACCAACTTGTCACGCCAAGGACACATCTGTCGGTGGTCGTTACTCCTTGCGGGATCTAGACTGGCCCCACAGATCAATACTAGTCTTTTCTGCGCACTTTGTCCTCATTCGTGCGCACCCAGGACCAACTTCCCGGTCGGTTACCCATCCTGAAACTACTCCAAGCCGAGCACGGTTAACTTTGAAGTTCTATCCGAATGGGCTCCCGAAAAAGAAGAAATTCCTTATTGATATGAGTAGTCTATCATCCCTATTAAGCCAGGCTATCACAATAGTTTTCAATGATATTTTTTACATGCACAAACATTTTCAATGATATAATATTTTTTGACATGCACAAACATTTTGTTAGTTAAATTTATGGTCAAAATTGGCAAAAATACAATAGGGACCAATAAACCAGGACGGAGGTAGTAGTACGTCTCAAGGCATTAAAAACAACAGAAATAAGAAAGGTGGTCGGGTTTGTTTTGGGAATATTTGATTTTCATAAGATAACTACTCCCCCCGTTCCCAAATATTTGTCTTTATAGAGATTTCAACAAGTGACTACATACCAAGCAAAATGAGAGAATCTACACTCTAAAATAGGTCTACATACATCCGATTGTTGTATTCCATTTGAAATGTCTAGAAAGGCAAATATTTTGGAACAGAGGGAGTATGACCGTAAGATCTGCATCCGATGGTGGCACCTATTGGACGCAAACAACAATACTAGAAAATAATTGCCACAAAACTGCCACACCACGCCCTTCTCCTACACATAAGACTGTCACATGAGTGTTCACAACTGGCATGTTTGGGTTGTGCTTGGCTCTTTGCATCTTCGAGAAGTCGAACAATGTTAGTACCACTTCTACAGTACCGAATCAACTGCTGCATGTCCACCGCGTGGGGGAGGGAGAGCTTCTTGTTGTAAGCAAAAGCTTCTCCTCGTGTGCAAGCCACCGCGCGCATGGGCAAGGGAGAGGGCGTACTAGTAATCAAGCTTCTCCTTATTGTACGATTTGATGTGACACATCATAGCACGATTTTCTCAAAAACTTGTGTTTACAAATGCATGCATGCCGTGAGTTTCCTGTTGATCCTTGCATTTGTTGATTTAATGCACCTTGAAGTATGAACATGTGATGATAAACATGTCACGGTTGAGAGCACTTCTAGTGTTTGGAGGCAGCACTACCTCTAACAACGGCCCCATATGCTTGTAAACTTGTCTAAAAGACCCGCAGTGTATACTAATATTTGCTGCAGCCTCTAACATTTACCCTGCCACAAGTTAAAATATATATTTATCTCTTGACCAGATCAGCATACAAAATTCAATCAACAGGATGACAGGTAGGGCCAGAAGATTATTTCAATCGAAAAAATGCTTGTAGACGGCCTAGAATGGAGGCGACTCCAACGATTTTAAGCTTAGAGGCATCCGGTCTGCAGTGTATGGCATCAAGCTTATACCTTACACAATTAATGGTCTACCTTGTACAAATAAGCACCTGTGCTTATTTTCGCAAGAATATAGTGTTGGTGGGAACGACACCTATGGGATCACAAGAATCCCTACTACGGTTAGCGGGGCGCGGGGTTGAGAGAAGAGCGGATCAAACAGATAGCACACGGTTCGTGTATCCAGGTTCGGGCCGCGAGGATGCGTAAAACCCTACTCTTGCTTTGGTGGATTGTATATCTGTGTTCTTCAGCTAGCTATGGGGCGTGAGGAGCTCCAAAAAGCCGAATCCTCCTCCTCGGGCCTCCTTTTATAGAAAAAGGGGTTGCCACAGTGGCACACAGGAGGTGGAAAGGGTACAGTGATGCGAGGTTATCCCTCGCATTACATGACAAGGCGCATTTAATGCGTCTTGCTTAGGTGTCCTCGCTTTATCAGGGACGGGGGAGAGATCTGTCTTGTCCGTCGCCACTCCTTCTTGTGTCGACACGCGCCCTGGCCAGCGATGCCTGGGATGCCATGTAGGCAGGCAGGCAGCTGAGGTGGCGCAATGGTGGGTCTTCACGAAGATCTGCATGTTGCCACGCAGGTGCCCGCCCAGCTAGTTGGGTCGGTAGCTGCATACGAAGGTGGGAGTTTAGTCGGCGTGGGCCTGATGGTGGCCCTACGGATGTCCTCGGCAAGGGCCTTGCCGGGGCCCCGGCAAGGGTCTTGCCGCGGCGCCTGCTGCCATCCCCGACAAGGTGCTTGCCGGAGGTCTTGTGGTCTTCCTTGGCTGGGATCCCGCCAAGGGTTGTCGTCTTCTTAGTGCGTATCTGATCTTGAATGTCTTCACAAAGATCTGCATGCCACTTCGGGGATGTCTCCCGAATCCTTGCCCCATGGGGGCAGCGGACTCAAGGGTGATTTGCTCCGTAGGCGTGGGGCGAGTTGCCGCGGCAAGGGTATTGCCGGGGCTGCTAAAGCCGGCCCTGGCAAGGATCTTGCCGGGGCTGCTAAAACTGGCTCCCGACAAGGATCTTGCCGGGGGAACCCGCTTCGTCCCTTTGCTTTTTGTGGTCTTGGCTTTGGTGTTGCTCCAGTTCCATCGAGCTTCGGTCTCACCTTGGCTCACCTCCCTTGCCTTGCTTGGTGTGGTGGTGCCCGCGGCTCAGACTGCCCGTGCACAGTTATAGGGGTACAAAAAAAGTGTACCCCTCTTTTTGTACACCGACAAGAGCCCCCGGGCCTGGGCCACACATAAGCGTGACGCGTTGTTGGGCTAGGCCCAGAATGGTGCACGGGTAGGCGGGACGGTTTTTACCGCGGTAAGATTTTTCGCGCGCTGCGCCTCCCACGATCTGCGCGCGTGGCGCGGTGTGGAGGGATGTGCGTGACATGGGCGGCATGCGCGGGGTTGGTTCCCGCAGGCATGCGTCACGCCGCAGTTAATGTGAAAGGTGCCGGCCCACGTTTTCCCCCATAAGAAGGAATAACCGCGGGCGCGCTGCTCACTTTCTCCTATTTCCTCGCGCCTTCTCCAATCTCAGAGCCGCCATTTCCTCTCTTCCTTCCTTCCTAAGCTTCCGCCGTCGCCTGCAGTCGTTGCTTCGCCATCCCCCTCCCTCAGTCCTCTAACTTTCTTAGCCGCCATGGCGTCCAAATACGTCAAGGGCAAGGGGGTGGCCAAGGGTGCTGGGACTGTGGAGCCGCCGGAGAATGCGCTATTGGGGGACCGGACGAAATCCGCCTTCTTCTTCCCCTTGACGGTTGATGTCCACGAGATCCGGGCCTCGTTCAAGCCTCTATGGGGAGTGAAGACTGGGGGAGAGAATTCGGGACATCCGGCGATGCGCGTCATTCCTGCCGCTTGCGCCGATCCTGCCCCAAATCGGTATCCCTTCTTCGTCGATTATCTTTCTTGCAGGTTATGTCCTCCTTTTTCCGATTTCTTCTGCGACATCATGCATACCTTCGGCTTTCGCCTCTTGGATTTTACTCCGAACGCGGTGGCGTGCATGGCTTTCTTTGCGCATCTTTGCAAAGGCTTCGTCAGGGTGCAGCCCAACACGGCGCTTTTCCGCCATTATTTCTCCCCTCGGATCCAGCCGGGAGGCGCCGTCTCTAGATGCATCACCTGGATCCCAAGATCCAAGGGGGCGTACCCGGACGGTGCCGTGAAGGAGAGGTGGGATGAATGGCGTGGCCGGTGGTGCTGGATTGAAGACGAAGACCCGCCAAAATTCTGCAAGGTCCGCCGAGTGCCGCCGGTCCATGGCAGTGATTGGAGTGATGTCGATGTCGCCGATGGGAGGCTCACTGTCGCCACTACCAGGATTGTCCGGCTCACCCAGGCTGGACTCACCCTTGAGATGATCAGGGCGGACTTTATTCGTCGTCGGGTCGCCCTGTTGCACAACAAGGGGAAACCAGCCTGGCTCTTTATGAATCCGGCTGACATTATGCGACTCTGTCCTGGCCTCGACCACAATTTCACGGTGATGGCGGATGCCCATTTTTGCCAGCGACTTTTTCAGTTTGATGTGGGTCGTGATGGCGAGGTCGAACGGACCGGCAAGGCCGCGAGGGCTGCCGCAAAGGCCGGCAAGGCCCTCAAGGGACCGTTTTTCAAGTTGCCAGGGGGGGTGGTCCCGTTGTGCAATAATTCACGTTGGTCTGAGATCATTGCGATGATGCCGGACTGTAACGCACACGGCCCTGTCTCGAGCTGGAAGGAGCCGACGGACGCGGATGTGCATCAATTCTTGGACACCCTGACTGAGGTATATGTCAATGCTGACGCTGAGCGGTGGCTTGTCATGGACACCACCAAGGCAGAGCTGGACTACATCGCCACTAGGGAAAGGGAGACACAGCTTGCCATGGAGGCCGGCGGTTCCGGGGGTGTGGAGGACAAGTCCGCGATGGCTGCGGAGGAGGAGCTCACCCGGTGGGCGGCGGCCGCCGGGGAGGCTAGCAGCGCTGGCCCTGGAGCTCCGCTTGTCGAAGACGCGACCGACGAGTCATCGTCGGAGGAGGACATGGCTGCGGGATCGACGCCAGCCAGGGGAAGAGGGCGAGTCCTGCGGCGGGCTAGTTCCGGCGAGCCGGTCTGGCCCGGCAGGGCTACGCGGCCTCAATTGACCCTGGAGGGGTCCGGGCGTCACACGAGGGCCACGATAGCGAAGTGGCTGACGAAGGCCGCTGAGAAGAAGAAGGCAACAGCCCCTTCCCCATCTGGGTGCGCACAAACCCCGCCTTCTTCGCCTCCTCCGGCAGATGTCGACTCGGATGTTGACGCGGAGCTCCCTTTTGATCTTGGGCCTCTCAGCCCGAAGAGAAAAAGGAAAGTGGTGGAAGAGGAGGAGATGGATGACGAGTAAGTACCCCGTTCCTTACTGCCATTTCTATTCCCCTGAATTAAGTCACTCATCTTGATCCGTTTTTGCTTTTGCAGGGATGCAGAGACGTTGGCCCAGAGGGTGATGAGGGCGAAGGCCTCGGCGAGCAGTCAGCCCTCCGCTGGGGCTTCAGAGACGCCACTGATGGTGTTGAGCAGCCCGGACAGCAGCCCCCGGCACAGCCCCCAGCGTAAGTTCGTCACTCTCCTCTTACTCGACATGTGGTAGGTGTTCGATGCTATGGTGTTGACCTTGTCGGGTTTGTAGGAAGGGAGCGGCAGCAAGAGGAGCCGTAGAGGGCTACCCCCAACACATCACCCCCATCGACTACGCCGCCGCGAGGGGCGTCCCCGGCAAGGGCTTCAAGCACGGAGCCCACACCCATGGCGGAAGAGGGGAACTTGGGCGCTGGTGACTCTGCCACGGCGTCAAATACTGGCGGGGAGGGGACTTCTGCTTCACAGCCTGGCACTGGTGAGTCGCCTGTCCTCCGTCTCTGTTTTCCCCTTATTCTTTTTCTTGGTTTCATTGCTCCCATTACTTCCTAGGCCCTCCTTCAACAGATATGGAGGACGTGGATACTGTTGTTGGGAATATTGCTGAGGAGGCCGCGGCGGAGGCCGACAGGATTGCCGCCGGGGAGGCCGCCAATGATACTGCCGAGGACCCCGCTGCGGGGGCCGCCAATGCGACCGGCGAGGCTTCTGTCGAGGGTGCCAGCGGTGGGCCTGCCGGGGAGGCCGGCAAGCCCACAGCCGAGGAAGAGGTGGTTGATGATCATCCTTCTTCCTCCACAACCTCGGGCCCTGACAGATATCTGATGGTGGGCGACGATCTTTTCGTCCATCTTCGAGGGGCGTCAAGTTCTCGAGCGACCGCCGGAGGGGAAGTCTTCGACGGCGAGGTGCTCGCCGCCACCGGGATCGAGGTGGTCGATGAACCGGGCGTTGGCGGCGATGGTTCTCCAGAAGAGCAGCTTTTTCGTGCTATGGGAGCCAATTTCCGAAAGCTCCATGTGCTCTACCGTGCCCGTCTGGACAAGGTTAAGTCCAGGATGGCAATGGTGGACAAGGCGGAGGTGGACTTCAAGGCGCGCGTTGCTGAGACGCAGGCCTGGTTTCACCAGACTCGCGAGGAGCAGAGGGCCTTTCAGGGGGAATTGTCCAAGCGCGATGTAGAGCTCACCATGAAGATGGCTGACATTGAGAAGGTCCAGGAAGAGGCAGCAAATTTGGCTGCCGCGGCCGAGGCCGCCCAGAACCAGCATCAAGCCGCATTGGATTCCCAGGAAGAAGACCTCTCCGCGCGTGAGGTGATGCTTGCCACAACGCTCTGCGGCAAGGATGAGGAGCTCGAGGTCCTTGTCGTGCGGCGGACTCGCGAGCTGGAGCAGAGGCACAAAGAGGCACTCGATGCCCAGGCTCTGGCCCATGCCGGCCAGGTGAAGGAGTTGGAGGTAGAGCGGGACGAGCTGAAGGAACATGCCCTCAAGCTGTCCAACGAGAAGAGCACGCTCAACTACGCCTTGGTAGAGGCGCAAGGAGCGGTCATCAGCAGGGCTGGGGAGGTCTCCGAAGCGCAAAACTCCATCAGAGATCTCAAGCTGAAGCTGGAGAATCTCGAGAAGATGTTGTCGGAGAGCACGGCTCAGGAGGAGACCTTGACCAGGAGCCCGGAGGAGGAGAAGCAGCTGCGGGCGAACGAGGCCGCCTCCCACCAGGAATATGTGGCGGGAGAGAACAGATGGATCAGCCGCCTGGAGGACGTCGCCGACAGGGTCACCTCATAGTTGGCCATCATGGGGATGCCAAACGTGAGGTATGCCCCTGAGCGCAGCGGGACCGTCAACGCCAAGCTGACCCAGTTCTTCGAGGGCATCCTTGGAGCCTTGGCCCATCTTCACTCCAACAGAGCGGCCACGTTGGCCGGGGAGGCCCGGCGACTTTGCCGGGGGGTCGTGACCAAGGTCCTCACCAAGATGGCATATTGGAATCCCACCCTTGACTTCGAAGCCGCGATGGATAGCTTGCCAGATGGTACTGACCTCACGGTGCTCAAGGAGCGCATCAAGCCCGTCATCAGCTGCATCGACGAAATCAAGAGGGTGGAAGGCCAGCGCCGGGATTAGGCATCCCATTCTTCTTCGCCGCTGCGGGTTCCCGACCAAGACAAGTTTTATCTTTAGTTAGAACCGCAGCAATGATGTGATGTAACATAACTTTGAAGTATTTTTGGGATGATGCATGCTATTTCCCTGTTTGTTGCCTCTTTGTACGTCCACCCTACGCTAGCTGGGTAGGCTTGCTGGTGCGGAAACCCAGAGCGGCGTTCTGGGGACGGGTCCCCATTGGCCTGCCGGGTGAACGTGCTACCGGGTGAGCCACCTTACCACCCTTGACGCAGCCGCCCGAACTGTCGAGTTTGACTCGAGTCAGAGCCGAGAGCCTTGCCAATTGCGGAAGGCTACCGTACCGTTTCCAACATAGCCATTTGAACCGTTGAGCGGACTCGGAATATAACAAAGGCATTGTCGATCGGGGAGGGCCCCATTTGCGTACAGGTTTCTTTTTGTACAAAGAACGATAGTTCCGAGGATAATAACTTTATATAATAGAATGGAAATATCCGGGGTTCAATGTAACTTAGCTCCTGTTTGTAGCCACTCGAGTGCTGATCTTCGGGCCTCCTTCCTTCTCAAAGAGCCACGAAGACGAAGGAGTGCTGGGATAACTGTTAGAGCTGATTCTCACAACTGCAGGCCCCCTACCTGGCGCGCCAACGATGTCGGTGGGAACGACACCTATGGGATCACAAGAATCCCTACTACGGTTAGCGGGGCACGGGGTTGAGAGAAGAGCGGATCAAACAGATAGCACACGGTTCGTTCTTCCAGGTTCAGCCCGCGAGGATGCGTAAAACCCTACTCCTGCTTTGGTGGATTGTATATTTGTGTTCTTCAGCTAGCTATGAGGCGTGAGGAGCTCCAAAAAGCCGAATCCTCCTCCTGGTCGCCTCGGGCCTCCTTTTATAGAAAAAGGGGTTGCCACAGTGGCACACAGGAGGTGGAAAGGGTACAGTGATGCGAGGTTATCCCTCGCATTACATGACAAGGCGCATTTAATGCGTCTTGCTTAGGTGTCCTCGCTTTATCGGGGACGGGGGAGAGATCTGTCTTGTCCGTCGCCGCTCCTTCTTGTGTCGACACGCGCCCTGGCCAGCGATGCCTGGGATGCCATGTAGGCAGGCAGGCAGCTGAGGTGGCGCAATGGTGGGTCTTCACGAAGATCTACATGTCGCCACGCAGGTGCCTACCCAGCTGGTTGGGTCGGCAGCTACATACGGAGGTGGGAGTTTAGTCGGCGTGGGCCTGATGGTGGCCCTGCAGATGTCCTCGGCAAGGGCCTTACCGGGGCCCCGACAAGGGTCTTGCCGCGGCGCCTACTGCCATCCCCGGCAAGGTGCTTGCCGGAGGTCTTGTGGTCTTCCTTGGCTGGGATCCCACCAAGGGTCGTCGTCTTCTTAATGCGTATCTGATCTTGAATGTCTTCACAAAGATCTGCATGCCACTTCGGGGATGTCTCCCGAATCCTTGCCCCATGGGGGCAGCGGACTCAAGGGTGATTTGCTCCGTAGGCGTGGGGCGAGTTGCCGTGGAAAGGGTCTTGCCGGGGCTGCTAAAGCCGACCCCGGCAAGGATCTTGTCGGGGCTACTAAAACTGGCTCCCGGCAAGGATCTTGCCGGGGGAACCCGCTTCGTCCCTTTGCTTTTTGTGGTCTTGGCTTTGGTGTTGCTCCAGTTCCATTGAGCTTAGGTCTCACCTTGGCTCACCTCCCTTGCCTTGCTTGGTGTGGTGGTGCCCGCGGCTCAGACTGCCCATGCACAGTTATAGGGGTACAAAAAAAGTGTACCCCTCTTTTTGTACACCGACATATAGTTTATTTGTTATAGCCAGCTGACTCAGTTCTATTGTACTTGCTCTAAGTCACCTTATGAAAACCAAATAATCCCAAAAAACTTAGGCACAGTGCATTAACTCTCACCTCATTTATTATTTTTTGACATGAATAAATCCATCAACCAACAAGAGATGTGGGGCATCTGTGCTTTCAGTGACTTGACTACCAAACACGACATGCACTGGTCAGTTCATTGCATGCAAATGCTATTAATTAGCAAATAAACATTAAGTTCTCTCGTTTTCCCCTCCTCCTTGGTTGTGATGCACAACCTAAGATGACTTATTCACCTAGCCGGAGGGAGTAACTTTATACTACCTCCCCTACACATGTAACTGCCACGCGAGCATTCGGGTTGCGCTTGGCTCTTCATCTCTTCGGGAAGTCGAACAGTGATGGTACTACCACAGTATACCATCTGACACCGACTGAACTGCTGCATGTCCACCGCGTGCGGGAGGGAGAGTGTGTAGCAAAAGTTTCTCCTCGTCCTGCGAGCCACCACCCTCATGGGCGAGGGAGAGGGCGAGGGCGTTGTAATCAAGCTTCTCCTTGTTGTACGAGTTGACGCGACACATCAAAGCAGTGCACTCGATATATTTCAAAAAAATGTGTTCGCCGATGCATTAAATACAATGCATGCATGCATGCCGTGTGTTTCCTTTTCGATCCTTGCATGTGTTGATTTAATGCACCTTGAAGTAGTATGAATGTGTGATGGTAAAACTTTCTATGCCCAGTCCCTATAGCGAGAGATGGTGGTGCACGAGGAGGGCGAGATCATGATGACGGAACAGGACCGGAAAACGGAGGTCTATATCGGCCTCACCTTGCTCCAGTGCCCCTTGTGCCTCTGCCCCTTGAGGCCTCCAGTTTACGAGGTTCGAATACACCTCGTCCGTTCGGTTGATCAAGCAAGGTGCGGGTTTCTTGATTGATGTGATTTTTGATTGATTTGTGAAGTGCAAGGGAGGGCACCTGGCCTACGCGGACTGCCACGGCGAGCGCCCCGGGATTCAGTAGCAGTGCAAGAAGTGCGAGGGCTGCGGCGGCTTCGACCTGCGCAACATTCCGATGGACGTCGTGCTCTCCTCGGCGAGGGTTGAGTGCCCGCACGAAGGTTGTGGGCTCTACGTCACTTACCCGAAGCCCACCGATCACCAGAGCGTGTGTTCGCTCGCGCCCTGCAAGTGCCCCGTGCCCGGCTGCGGCTACGAAAGCCCGCCGCCGGCGCTCCCCCGCCACATCAACACCGTGCACCCCATGCCCGTGCACATGATCCAGTACGGCAAGGTGCTCCAGCTGTAGGTGCCGGTGTCGGAGCCGAGGCGCTTGCTGTTCGCGGAGGAGGACGGTCGCGTGTTTTTTGTGGTCGGCAGGGTGCTCAACATCGGCGCGTCTATCATCGTGTCGGTCGTCTGCATCAAAGCGGGGGCGTCCGCACCGCCGCATTATGTGGGCCAGATGTGGGCGAATGGGCCGCCGGGGTCGCCCAGAGGCACGACCGACGCCGTCAAGGGGAAATAGAGGTGACAAGCAGCAAGGAGCCCGACGCCATCGCCGTGGAGGAGCTCACCTACTTCACAGTGCCGCTCAAGCTGCTGGCCGGGGCAGGGGATTCAAGGACGGTGTCCCTCCACATTCAGATTAACAAGCTCACCTCCTAAATGATTCCACGGTGCCTTCTATTTATCTTAGTACTAATATGATAATATACTCCAGCATCAGATTAGCAGTCGAAGTAGGGTTTAGTATGGTCTAATTTAGCTTAAGAGATGGAGGATTTTGATGGCGATGCAACAATTACTTCAACATCAGATCAGTAGTTGAAGTAATTTCCAACGGTCGAAGGGATATTTTGTGCCCGTTGGATATAAGATCCTTCATGTAAGAAGTAAACCTAAATAGAAGCTGATTATATGCTTGTTTGTTGAGGAAGTGTTTCATACTTCTGTGAGTTAACGCGCCACATCAATGTAGTACTACTACAAGTAGTACTCACCCGACTGCGCAGCAGACCAAGGCACCAAGCTCGTGTCGTGTTGGTGTTGTGTGCAAGAGATGGTGTGTGTGAGAAGTCCAGAGAGACTCGTGAGCGTAGGTGTGTGTGTGGGAAAGACGGAGAGTGTCGATGTAATGCGTGTGAAAAAAGACTAGTTAATGGCTCACCACGAGGCTATTCCTGGAGAACGCATCAATAACCGTAAGATCTGCATCCGACGGTGCGAGCTATTGGACGAAAACAATGTTAAAAAAGAAGTGCCATGGCATTTAACAAAACTGCCACGCCACGAGCTTTGCTACACGCACGGGCATATTTTTTACTGTGTTTACAGGGTGGCTTAGCTGGAATAACATGATTGGAAGAAATAAGTATGAGGGCCCCACACCCCCTGAAAATCAGGGAGTGAAGATTAGATAACGAAGGAGTGTGTAAACTCCCCATATTACTCCGTGCGTTTTAAAATTTTCGCCACACCATGCCCCTCCCCTACCCATGAAACTACCACACGAGCGTTCGCAACTACCATGGTCTGCTCGTATGTGCGATCTTCATTTTTTAAAGCGATCTACAATAAAAGGCTAGCCTTTTGTCGTGCGGTAGGCAGATGAGCTTGGCCTTGTTGGTTTGCTATTGCTCACGTGCAGTCGAACATAAGCGATGTACCAAGCCGATGCGCGTCGCTTCGGTGAGCAGTGGGCCGGACATACCCTCTGTTCATGCTAAGCGGCGGGCCGGACAGACCGTGTGTTGGTGCTACTGCTTACATGCGGTCGCACGTGTTAGTGATGCACCGAGACAATCAGTGTCCCTTCGGTGAGCGGCGGGCCAGACCGACCGTGTGTTGGGGCAACGCTAGTGCGACGGGCTGTAAGTTTACCGCCTAACTTAATTTGTATGTAAAGGGTCTCCAGTTTTTATAATTACATCCCATTTATTATTTTTTAAAGCCCATTTTCGTGTTAAGACTAATGCATCCCTCCTAGGAAAGATTTGCAGCCCAGCGGGGCGGAGAATAACAAGTTGACCTTGCCTGGATATTCCTCAAAAAAATGTATAGCTGGGCTAGCCATTTTCATCTTGACAAAAAATAATATCTGGGCTGGATATCTGTCCTGGGCTAGACGGGCCACAGCCTGCCCAGTTAATGCCCTGCTCTCCTCTGAACAACAACGAAAACATCGCCAAAAAAAACCCTGCAGTGCTCACGCCTCAGAAACACAAATACTACTCGAGCTGCTTGGTCCCAGCTATCGGCCGCACCTTGTGCAGTTCTCTCATTTATACTGACTACATAGGTTGACAATGGCGTGTGACCATGATGTCAGGAAACCAGGAGGAAGCAAAAAAATATAGTTGTACATAATAAGGAGGCACTTGCGTACGTACGGCTATGGCCCTAGTGGGCCCCTACTGTTAATCCGTCAAAATAAATCCATCTCCTGAATCCTCATGTTCATTGACCATGTTAACAATGCTCGGCGCCACGGCGAGCGCAACAACTCGAAGGACGATGGAGAGGGCCTCGCGGGCCCTACGGATGGTTTGATACAACGCCCGCTGCTCATTCAGGAAGCCAGGATCATCGGACACTTATGAGCACCTTCGAGAGACTGAGACGGCATGAAACGGTAAGGCCGCGCTTGAGAGCTCTGGTTTATTTCACACATGTATTAAGATACAAGTGTAATTTACTTGTCATTGGAAACAATGCATAAAATACAGGCGTAATGAAACCGAGGGCCCGAGGTCTGTAAGTAAAACCGGTGGGTTACGCGTGTAATTTGAGAGACCGATGTATATTTTACTAGTCGACATCGACCAACCAAGCGCTTCGCCCAAGACCATCTGCTTTTATTTACAAGCGTCAGTTTTACAAGCGGTTTTGGTTGGAAAATGACGATCCAATCACGGCCTAAGATGATGAGTTGGTCGGAAGATCATATGGTTTCACGTCTAACCTACCCGACTTGTCGTATAGGCTATCAATGAAACATAAGATGATGAACTTCATAAGCACGGAAACTGTCATGGAAATAGCACGGCAGATGTCCGGTTTAGCGGACTTGATGATGGAACCATCGCACGGGCTAGCTTGAAGGGGTCCATAGCACACAAAGGACACAGAAGGTTTATACTAGTTCGGCCCCTTCGATGAAGGTAAAAGCCTACGTCTAGTTGGTTTGGTATTGCTTGGGCGTCGGATTACAGGGAGCGGATTCGCTTGCCTGTGTCTCGACGGGTTGATTCTTGCTTGTCCCTGAACCGTCGCCGGGTCGTCCCTTTATATAGAGGGTACGCCTGGTCCGGTTTACAGAGTCCCGAGGCCGGCTCATACTTGTGTCCGCCTCGGTCTCTGTCTTTTCTTCCTTATCTCTCAAGTTACATCGCTTGGCGGTTTACAAACCTTAATTATACATATGGGCCCTAAGATCTTATGGGCCGTAGCCTTTACTAAATATTACAATCAGGTATAATATAACAAAGCCGGTTTATACTAGCCGGTTTATACCTATTAGTCATATCCCTGACATTAGGCCCCAGGATGATTTGAACTTGTTCATATCAGTCTTCCTTGTCTTGTATAATTTTCTTCTGTCTTCACATTCTTGTAAACCGGCTCTGACGTCATCTTCAAGATTCACTAGATCTGACCGTGACATCATCTCCGCATTTAACGCTGTGAGCTGTACCGTAGCTTTGTTTAATGGTTATCCGAAAATCGAGGCGTCAGAGGATCTTTATCTGATCCTTTGCCTCCTCGAATCCCGCACCTGTCGCTTCGGATCTGACTTTTCCTTATAAATACCGCTGTCCCCATTCATTATCTTCTTCCTGCTCTTTCTTCCTCCTCCGTCGCCCGACTCCATCGTCGCCCGAGCTCGAACCGCTGCCGTCAACCGCTGAATCCAAGTCCTCGCCGGCCGCTGCATCACCCTGAGTTTGACCAGAGAACCTTCGCCGCTGATCCTTGCTATTCCAGGTACGTCTTTCTTCTTCATTATAGATCTGTAACTTCTAGGGTTTCTCCTCACCCCTCCGCCATTAGAGCCTCAATAGAAGCTTCACCTTGTTCAACTTTAAGCCGATAGTTTTCAGTAACCTTTACTTTTAGATCTTGCCCCTTAAACTGTACCTCTACCCTGCTGTAAATGCTTCAGATCTTCGTCACTCTTGTTTATCCTGTAGATTTATCCGCTCTGTATATGGCCCTTGTAGTTCTTCCCGTATACTCTTGCATTTGTTTCTCTTTTTCTTGTATGCTCAGATCTGTTCCACCTTAGCTGTCTTTGAAAACCTGTTTTTCTCCTCTGTAGATCTGTTAAGTATGCTCCGATTTGAACTGTCATACACTGCTCTTGCGAAACTTTATAACTTGAACGCGACGGTTTAGCCGTTCCTCTTTTACTGCCGTGAACCGGAAATGGTGTAGCTTGCTGTAATTGCCGATTTAACCATGCCATTAGTCCTCAGTTCAAACCGTTGCGTAACTTTCATAGACAGTTTTCGGTTTATACTGCTATACCTTCATAATCCGTTTTCTGCACTTTATCTTTTCCAGTACTTGTCCTTTTGTTGCAATGGCCAAGCAGTATGTCTCTTGCGACTGGGTCCCTTCTATCATTACTGAGGAAAATTTGGTCAAAATTTCTGAAATTGGTACGTTAGGCCCTCAGTCTGTTTTGAAGTGGCGGGCCCCGGGGAATGAATGTCCTCCTACTCCCAGGTCCGGGGAGGTCATTGTGTTCCTTGATCACATATCTCGGGGCTTCTCTCCCCCGGGTTCAAAGTTTTTCCGGGATGTTCTTCCTGCCTTCCAACTCCACCCTCAGGACATTGGACCCAACTCTGTTTCAAATATCTGTGACTTCCAAGTGTTTTCGGAGGTATATCTGCAAGAAGAACCGTCCGTCGATCTGTTCCGGGACTTCTTTCACTTAAACCGACGCACAGAGTTCACCAGTGGACCACATCAGGAGCTCGGTGGCGTTAGTATTCAGAAGAGGAGGGACGTTGTTTTTCCTCACGCCGCTTTACACACGCATCCAAAGGACTGGAACAAGTCATGGTTTTATTGTATTGACACTTCTCCTGAAGGGGAGAACCCTCTGCTGGGTTATCGTGAAACCCGTATTCCGGAGGATCATCCTTTACCACAACGGCTCGGCTCTGTTGAACGGACCCGGTTTTCATCACAACTCTCCAAATTAAGAGCTTTCATAGCTAATGGCTTGATTGGAACTGATTTTCTACGCTGTTGGTTGTCTTGGAGCATCCTTCCCTTGAGCCGGCGATCACAGCTAATGTGCCAATATTCTGGTAAACCGGATGATCCCCAAAGGTTTACCAAGGAAAAACTCTCTGAATCGGAGGTTATAGAATCAGCCAAGAAAATTCTCAATGTCTCCTTGGCAGACTGCAGCAAGGTCGGGTTAGCTCCATATTATAAGAAGAACAAGCTGCCTTCAGTAAGTTTTACCTTGCCCTGTATCCGTAACCTGTTTCTTTAAACCGTCTTTTCAATTGTCTTTCTTTCTTTTGAGTAGGCTGATGACCCTTTCTGGAAGAGAAAACCTCAGGAGAAAACCGGCAAACAAGCTCGCTGGAAAACCTTTGCCAATAAGAAAAGGAAAGCAGCTGTTGACGCCAGTTCCCCCACTGAAGATGATGATCCGGATTGCGAGGTATGATTTAATCCGGTTTGGATTTCGCTTTCTTGAACTTGTAATTGTATCTAATGATAACTTTTCCACAGGAGTTGCCTGAAGGTGATAATCCGGCCGAAGTTGAGGTAACCATTCTTTCCTCTGACTCAGAACCTCTTCCACAAAAAAGTCGTCGGACCATCCGGAAATATCAATTTTCTCATCCTTATGCTCAGTTGGACCCTAATTTTATTTTGAAGAAACAACAGCATGAAGCTCTTCGCCGTACCACTCGCCATAGTGGCTTGGCAGTGGAATCATCCGGAATTTCTTTAACTCCGGTTCGAAAACGTCGTGCTGAGGTGATGCTTTCACCGACTCTCCTTCATCCCAAGGCCGGGCTTATCCGAAAACCTCTTAAACCGTCTGACCCTGATTATCAGGAAACTCCACTGTCTTCTTCCGGTGAATCGACCGCCACACAGCTTCCTCCATTGAAAACTGTCCCAGGGTAACTTTCTCACCTTTCCGGTTTATGATCCCTTTTGCTTTATAATGTTAACTCATTTTGCATACTTTTCCAGCAAACCAAAACCTAGCAAGAGATCCAAGGCAAACAAGACTCCTGCTGAGACCACTGCAGATGATCCGACTGATGATCCGGCAACGATCGTTCCTCCAGAAGGCGAGCCTACAACTCCTCTTAAAGATCCTGCGCCTACGGATCATGCCTCCGACCCTGAAAATCTTACTGCTGAAGATGCCCATAATCCGCCAAGTCCGGCCCGGGTCAATTCTCCTCAGATTAATCCGTCCTCTCCTAATCCGGCCCATACTGCCACTCCCCCAAATGTACCTGTTTCTCCGGATGTTGTGGTAACTGGGACTGCCTTCGTTGCTCCAGCTGAGCCCACCGTTTTAGCCAAGCATACGGCTAAAACGGAAAAGTTATATAAAGAAAAAGGCAAATGGAGTACTGAAGTATCCAATCTTGCTGATATGAGCGCCTAAGAAATTTATTCTGGGTATCTAAACCGGCTCCATAGCAGCCGAGACTATGAAGCAAGCCTGGTTAACTTAATGAGGGAGAAATATGAGGTAAACCTCTTCTTCTGACTTTGTACTTTTGATGTGTTTCTATCCCATAACAGCCCCCAAGTTCCGGCTTAGCTGCGTGCTGAAGGTGAACCGGAACTTTGTAGATTGAACAATTGATCTTTACATTAGCCCCCAAGTATCAAGTAGATAACTTGTTTATGTATTTGATACTTGTGAAAATTTCTGATGATACTTCAACCATCCATTATCCCCCAAGTGTCAAGTAGACAACTTGTTTGTGTGCTTGAGACTGTAATCTTTGAATTGCTAGTACTTATTGCTTCAACTGCCATTAGCCCCCAAGTGTCAAGTAGACAACTTGTTTTGTGTGCTTGAGACTTGCCTGATTTTTACCTCTTGTCTTTTAACCGTGCTTGCAGGCTGAGTTAACCCGGAACACTGCTGAAATTGATGAACTTCGGAGCCGTCTTGCTGACACAGAATCTGCCGCTTCAAAGGCTAAAAAAGATCTTCAGGTGAGTTTAAGGACTGCTGAAGATCTGAAGAAATACTTTGAAGAAGAGCGGACCGCTTTTGAGGTCCAAAAGAAAGATCTGGAGAAAGGGTTCAGGACGCTGAAGGGGCGCTTAATCCGGTTACAGAAGAATTGACCGGTTTAAAACGGCAAATTGAACTGATGACCTCTGCAGTCTTTGGTAAGTATAATCTGAACTCCTGCTTTTATCCCTGTAATCTCCATTTGTGCCGGTTTAACCATAATATCTATATGCAGGTCGCCGTGTCTCCCATCTTGGGGATGACTTACAGAAGAAACTTAAAGCATGTTACACCTTGGTCGAGCAGCTATATTCCGGCGCTCAGAGGATCATTAGTGCAACTTCTTTTGGTAAACCGGCCCCTACGACGATCCAAGACACATTGAACAAGTTATCTGTTTTGCCGGCTCGTCTTGAAGAAGTCAAGAAATCTGCCGCCCGGGGTGGTGCTCTTCTGGCCCTTACCAGGGCTAAGGCTTGGGTCCCGGATCTTGATCCGGAGGAAGCTTTAACCGGATTTCCAGATACAAAAGATGACGGCTCAGCCTTTACCGCAAAGGATCTCTATGCCTTGACGAAGGAGATGCGTCCCCTCGCCAGCAAGCTTGCAGCTGAATCTGACTTGTCCAGATATCATCCGGGATACAATTAGCAAAACGAACGGGTGGAGCGACCGGTCTATGACACCGTCAACTTAACTCCGCCGGTTCGTCCTCACACCTTTGCTCCTGACATTGAACCTTCTGAACTTATCAACGACGAGATGTATTTCCGGGCCTTGATGAAGATTGACTGGAGTGCGCCGGACTTCCAACCGCTTCAAGAAGATGAAGACGTTCCGGACCAAGGTGATGGCCAGCCGTCTCAGCAAGGAGAAGCATAACTTCGAATTTTATTGCTGTAATCGTAGTCTGTGTTTCGCCAAACAATGTTTCCAATCTGTCGGGCTTGCTATGCCTTGTAATAGGCTAGCTGAAACTTGATGTGCTTTAATCCGAATATTTTGTCTTTATGAAATACTTGCCGATTGAAATATTGTCTGATATTGTTTGCCTTGCATATCCTCTGCTCCTGCAGAAAAAATATTGAAAATATGTCCTAGTGGCTTACCACTGGACGGATTAAATTGTTCTCTTGAAACGTCAAATAAGTATATCTTTATACTAGAAATAACTTTTATACCTGAGATTATATATGCTCAGTATTCTTAATCCGGTAGGACTTTAAAGTCGCTTGATGAAGATCTTCATGGATCCAATTAGAAACCCGAAATACTCCGGTTCATCTTGATGATAAATCCGGTTCATCTTTCAAGACTTTGTTCGGAAATTTGTAGTTTTTTGCCTGATATATGATCCGGGTTTTAATGAACACCGGGTTACTCATGCTGGTATTCATGACCCAGACTTTTCAGTTTATAGGTACGTGGTCAGCTTCTGTAGCTGCTCCACTCCGGTTTAAAGGGTTATAAAACACAAACACAAAAAAGATGCAAATTCAAATAAGACCATGTAGTCGAGGCTTTTTAAGAGCTGCCAGGCTCAAAGCAAGGTTCAGCCAATCAATGGGACGTGGATTATCCATCTTTCCCAGGGGGCCTAGCCAATCACTGAACGTGGCACTATCCAACTTTTCAGAGGGCCGGAAGAACCGCAAATAAAAACTGAGCCAATCAATGGGACGTGGTTTGTCCAACTCTTCCCAGAGGGCCTAGCCAATCACTGAACGTGGCATTATCCAACTTTTCAGAGGGCCGATAGAATTACAAAACTGATCCGATCACTGGGAGTGGGCGCTACCACTCCCAGAGGGCCTCCAGGGTTCCTCCTGAACCGGTGGGTCAATTTAAACCAATCACTGAACGTGGATTTATCCAACTTTTCAGAGGGTCTCCAGGGTTCCTCCTGAACCGGTGGGTCAATTTAAACCAATCACTAAACGTGGATTTATCCAACTTTTCAGAGGGTCTCCAGGGTTCCTCCTGAACCGGATATGATCTCATGTTTTTTAGATAGTTTTATTGCTCCTTTGCATATTCTGCAAAAAATCAATTTCTAAACCGGCCAATATATTGAAATACGATATCTGATAATAAACTTGTATGGTTGCTCTCACAGGATTTTTGTATATGGAAAAAGGGCTAAGCCCCCGGTTCATCGAGGGTGCCGGTTTATTCATTACTCATAATATATACATAGGATACATTGGAGCATGTAGCTCAAGTATAGTATGGCCGTAAATGGGCGATGTTCCACGGCCTCTTCGTCTCCTCTTCTGATGTCCGTGAGTCCTTGTGTTCTCGAACGTCCACCAAGTAATATGAACCGTTGTGTAGATTTTTACTGACCACAAAGGGCCCTTCCCAAGGCGGGGATAATTTGTGCATATCCGTTTGATCTTGGATGAGCCGGAGTACCAAGTCACCCTCTTGGAACGTCCTTGTTCTGATCCGGCGGCTATGATATCTGCATAAGTCTTGCTGATAAATCGCAGATCGTGCTGCAGCCATATCACGCTCTTCATCCAGCCGGTCTAAACTATCCTGCCTTGCTATCTCATTGACTGCTTCAACATAAGCCGTCACCCTTGGTGAATTATGACGTATATCGCTCGGAAGGACTGCTTCAGCCCCATAAACCATGAAGAAAGGTGTGTAACCTGTAGACCGGTTTGGTGTAGTGTTGATGCTCCAAAGAACAGATGGCAATTCCTCAACCCAACATCCTGGGGTTCTCTGCAAAGGTGTCATAAGCCGGGGTTTGATACCTCGCAAAATCTCCTGATTTGCCCTTTCAGCCTGACCATTGGTTTGGGGGTGAGCCACAGAAGACACGTCTAAGCGAATATGTTCTCTTTGACAAAATTCCTTCATCTCACCCTTAGATAAATTAGTGCCATTGTCTGTGATGATGCTGTGTGGAAAGCCAAACCGGAAAATTACTTTTTTGATGAATTTGACTGCCGTCGCCGCATCACACTTGCTTATAGGCTCCGCTTCAACCCACTTTCTAAACTTGTCTACTGCTACCAGTAGATGAGTTTTCTGATCTTGGGATCGCTTAAAAGGTCCAACCATATCAAGCCCCCAAGTCGCAAACGGCCAAGTTATTGGTATCATCCGGAGTTCATGTGCTGGAACCAGAGCGCGTCTTGAGAATTTCTGACAAGCGTCACACTTCCGGACCAGATCTGCCGCATCTGCATGAGCGGTTAACCAATAAAAACCATGTCGGAATGCCTTAGCCACCAATGATTTTGAACCGGCATGATGACCACAATCCCCTTCATGAATTTCGCGAAGAATCTCACAACCTTCCTCAGCTGATACACACCGCTGAAATACTCCAGAAGTGTTGCGATGGTGAAGCTCTCCGTTTGCAATCGTCATGGACTTAGAACGCCGGATTATCTGTCGTGCTTCTTCTTCATCATCTGGTAACTCTCCTCGGCTCAGGTATGCCAAATAGGGCAGCGTCCAATCCGGAATAATATGGAGCGCTGCAACTAACTGTGCCTCTGGATCAGGAACAGCTAGGTCTTCCTCAGACGGTATCTGAACCGAAGGACGGTGCAATTCATCTAAAAAAGTGTTTGGTGGCACCGGTTTACGTTGAGACCCTAGCCGGCTTAAAGCGTCGGCCGCTTCGTTCCTTCGCCGGTCTATGTGATCCACCTGATATCCTTTAAAGTATCCTGCGACTGCTTCAACTTCTCGTCTGTAAGCCGCCATGAGGGGATCCCTTGAATCCCACTTGCCAGAGACTTGCTGTGCCACCAGATCTGAGTCGCCAAAGCACTTAACCCGGCTCAAGTTCATCTCCTTTGCTAGCCGTAAACCATGAAGCAGTGCTTCATATTCTGCTGCATTATTAGTACAAGGAAACAATAAGCGGAGGACGTAACAAAATTTATCACCTCTGGGGGAAGTCAAGACAACTCCAGCCCCGAACCCTCCAACTGTTTTGAACCGTCAAAGTGAATCGTCCAGTAAGTAAGATCCGGCTTCTCCTCAGGAGTCTGCAACTCTGTCCAATCATTGATGAAATCTACCAATGCTTGAGATTTTATAGCGGTGCGTGGTACATATTTCAATTCATGTGGGCTGAGCTCAATGGCCCACTTCGCTACTCTACCCGTAGCTTCCCTGTTCTGGATTATATCCCCCAACGGTGCGGAACTAACCACAGTTATTGGATGACCTTGGAAATAGTGCTTCGACTTCCGGTTTGCCATGAACACACCATATACCAATTTCTGCCAATGAGGATATCTCTGCTTGGATTCAATGAGTACCTCACTCACGTAATAAACCGGACGCTGAACCGGATATTCCTTCCCTGCTTCCTTGCGCTCAACCACGATTGCAACGCTGACTGCCCGGGCATTAGCAGCGACGTATAACAACAAAGGCTCCTTGTCAATAGGAGCAACTAAAACCGGTGGTTTTGCTAGTTGCTGTTTCAGATCCTCAAACGCTGCGTTTGCCTCATCACTCCATATAAACCGGTCTGTTTTCCTCAACATCTGGTAAAGCGGGATCGCCTTCTCTCCCAAGCGACTGATGAACCGGCTTAACGCTGTGATCCGGCCAGCTATGCGCTGAACATCGTTGATGCAAACCGGTTTAGTCAAAGATGTGATGGCCTTGATCTTCTCTGGGTTAGCTTCTATTCCTCTGTTTGAGACCAAGAATCCCAGTAGCTTACCTGCTGGAACACCAAAAGCACATTTTTCCGGATTAAGCATCATCCTATAAGCCCAAAGGTTATCAAAGGTTTCCTTAAGATCCTCTATCATTGTTCCTTCTTTCCTCGATTTGACCACAATGTCATCCACGTAAGCATGAACATTCCTCCCTATCTGCCCTTTCAGACAATTCTGAACGCAACGCTGATAAGTTGCCTGCGCACATTTAAGCCCAAAAGGCATAGACACATAGCAAAAAGCACCAAAAGGAGTTATGAAAGCCGTCTTCTCTTGGTCTTCCACCGCCATCTTGATCTGGTGATACCCTGAATATGCATCCAAAAAACTTAGCCGCTCACACCCCGCCGTGGCATCAATGATCTGATCGATGCGAGGCAGAGCAAAAGGATCAGTTGGGCAAGCTTTATTGAGGTCTGTGTAATCCACACACATCCTCCATTTCCCATTCTTCTTTAACACCAGCACCGGATTAGCCAACCACTCCGGATGAAAAACTTCTACTATGAACCCTGCGGCCAAAAGTCTGGCCACTTCTTCTCCTATAGCCTTGCGCCTCTCCTCGTTGAAGCGGCGCACATACTGCTTGACCGGTTTAAACTTCGGATCAATATTTAACTTGTGCTCAGCGAGTTCCCTCGGTATACCTGGCATGTCAGAAGGTTTCCATGCAAAGATATCCCGGTTCTCACGGATGAACTCGATGAGCGCGCTTTCCTGTTTGGGATCAAGGTTAGCGCTGATAGTGAACTGCTTAGACGAATCTCCAGGCACAAAATCAACTTGTTTGGTCTCTTCTGCTGATTTAAACTTCAACGCCGGATCATGCTTGGTAGTTGGCTTTTTCAGCAGAGTCATATCTGCCGGATCAACATTATCTTTATAAAATTTCAACTCTTCTGTGGCACATACTGCTTCTGCATAAGCTGCGTCACCTTCTTCACATTCCACTGCTATCTTGCGACTTCCATGAACTGTGATCGTGCCTTTATGACCCGGCATTTTAAGCTGCAAATAAACATAACACGGCCTAGCCATAAACTTAGCGTAAACCGTCCTTCCAAACAGAGCGTGATATGGACTTTTGATCTTGACGACTTCGAAAGTGATCATCTCTGATCTGGAATCATATTCGTTCCCAAAGGTAACTTCCAAGTCAATCTTTCCAACCGGATAAGCTGACTTACCTGGGACCACTCCGTGAAACACTGTGTTTGATTGCCTTAGCTTCTTATCCGTCAGACCCATGCGACGGAACGTCTCATAGTACAAGATATTGATACTTCTACCACCGTCCATGAGAACTTTAGTGAATTTTTAGCCTCCCACTTGAGGTGCTACCACCAAGGCTAAATGGCCCGGATTATCCACCCGCATCGGGTGGTCTTCCCTGCTCCATACAATGGGCTGCTCTGACCAGCGAAGAAATTGCGGTGTCGCCGGTTCAACTGCATTAACAGCCCGCTTCAAAACCTTCTGGTCTGTCTTACACAGACTTGTGGTGAAGACATGATATTGCCCACTGCTTAATTCCTTTGGATTACTCTGATATCCAGATTGCGGCTGCTGTTGCTGACGCTGTTGCTGCTGATTTCCCTGATTATTATAATTCCCTTGGCTCTGCTGCTGATTACTCTGATTATTGTAACCACCTTGATGATGCGACTGATTGCTCTGGCCATTATAATTTCCTTGATTATTCTGACTACCTGCCCGATTTTGATAACCATTGCTATTGCCCCTATATCCTGATCCGGAGCTGTTCCCCTGATGACCCGGACCATAAAATCCAGGACCTGAGCCGCTATTTGGAGGCCGACCATGAGGATTGAAACGGCCCGCCACTGCCTTCATAAGGGGTATACACTCCCTCATGGTATGCTTTGCCGTTTTCCCTCTTCCGCTATGCTTTGGACAAGGCTGATCTAACTCTTGATCCCAGCTAAATTTTCCTCCGCCGGTCTGTGAAGGTGGGCCTCCTAGGCTATGCTGAAAATCCCCTTGAACTTGAGTGCTAGCCACGAAGTCAGAACCATCCTCTGCCTTCCGTTTGCCCAAAAAACTTGAGGTAGCCGGATTAATTGGCGCCGGTTTACCAGACTTGCCAACCTTCCCAGTCTTGTCTCCTTCCGCTTCTGGATACTTGGTATTATCAGAGTCTCCGTATTTCACCAGGGCACTCATGAGAGTTCCCATATCATTGCAGTCCCTTTTAAGCCGTCCGAGTTTTAACTTTAAAGATTCAAACCGGCAATTGTTCTCCAAAGTCACTATCGCCGTACTAGGATTAATACTATTCGAAGAGTGTAAAATTTCTGCTACTCTCCGTACCCAAGCTGCTGTAGACTCCTGTTCTCCTTGCACACAGGCTGCTAGATCCACCACTGACATCGGCTGTTTGCATGTATCTTTGAAGTTTTTGATAAACTGGCTGCGTAGTTCCCCCCATGATCCAATAGAGTTCGGAGGTAGAGCTTTCAGCTAGGTCCGGGCCGTGCCTTCGAGCATCATAGTAAAATACTTAGCACAAGCCGATTCATCCACATCCAGCATCTCCATGGCCATCTCATAACTTTCAACCCAAGCTTCTGGAGCTAAGTCTGCTGTGTAATTAGGTACCTTGTGGGGCCCCTTAAAATCTTTAGGCAGCTTGACACCCCGTAAAGCGGGGATAAGACACTGCACCCCGAAAGAACTCGTCGTAACTCCTGTTTCTGCAGTGGTTGTGTGAACCGGCGTTGTTTGACGAACCTCTTCCCGGGCTCCTGATCTAATCCGGTTTATATCCGGAGCTGGTACCGCCGCACCCGCCGGATTATCCTGCCTGCGCTGATGCCTCCTGCGTTCACTGCTAGACACTTCTGGCTCCTCCCAATGCCTAGTATAACTTCGGCTGGGACGTGGTGTTGAATGTAGCCTTTCCCTGCTATGAGAATATGCTTGCTGCTGTATCAACGCCGTATTGAGCAGCTCCTTGACCCTGCACGCCTCCAATGCCACCGGAGACGTCTCCTCCACGGGTAAAGCGGCCAAACGTGCAGCAGCTGCAGCGATGTTATCCAAAGGGTTTGAATAATGACCTGGAGGGGTGGGAACGTAAGGTGCCGACGTGATCCGGCGATCCCGCTCTGTGGTGGGTTGCTGAACCGGCTCATCCCTGGCTGGGGGTGCCCTCTGGTTTGAAACCAGATTATTACTGGTCCCAGCCCCAGGTGTCCTGAACAGATTCGTTGCTTCATAAACCGGCGGTAGACGAGACTGGTATTTTCGTCCCCTTACTCCTTCCATATAAGCTTGCTCCATCCTTAGGTAGAAAGCCTGATCATCCAGTTCCGCTTGTCTCACCGCTATCATCTCTGCCTTCAGGTCTTCCTTTAACTGATCAATCCGGCCTTTCAACTGAAGGAGCTCTGCATCATGATGCGCCTTGTCTGCTGGAGCTACTGTTTCTACCGCTTTAGTTGTGAACTCCTCGATCAAGGTGGATAGAACTTCAGTAGGTGAGGGGGCTGGGCCGCTTCCCCCTGCACCAGCTTCCGCTGTCGTCCCGTTCACTGGGGGCTGTGAACCGGCCATAAAGACAGCCACCCGGTTTGGCGGGCCAAAGGGGTCCGGAATACTGTTTCCATCGGACTCGCCCTCAGACCGGCTGTCCTGCAACTAATACAGAGATTCAGTTTCTCCGGATGAAGATTTGTCGCCGGAGTAGACAACGGTTGCACCATCGGATTCCGATCCGTCTGTGGCTCGAACTCCGTGGATTGCTCCAACGAACACGCGCTTCTCGGCGGGCTGAATCCGGGCCGATCTTGCACGCTGAGCCGGCTCGAGGATGTCGGGGAAGATGTCCGGCTCAGGTCCCGGTTCGCCGATTTTGCCGATGAAGACTTGGATGCCGCCGAAAGGAACCCGGTACCCGTATTCGATTGAATCGGCCTCCGGTCCCCAGCCTGCGTCGTCGATGTAGATCCGGCCGCGGCGACTCTTGGTCATCCGGCCGACCGCGTAACCCTTGAGCCCTTCGAAGCTGCCCTTCAAGAACTCGAAACCATCGTGCGCATGCCCCACGGTGGGCGCCAACTGTCGTGGAAATAGCACGGCAGATGTCCGGTTTAGCGGACTTGATGATGGAACCATCGCACGGGTTAGCTTGAAGGGGTTCATAGCACACAAAGGACACAGAAGGTTTATACTAGTTCGGCCCCTTCGATGAAGGTAAAAGCCTACGTCTAGTTGGTTTGGTATTGCTTGGGCGTCGGATTACAGGGAGCGGATTCGCTTGCCTGTGTCTCGACGGGTTGATTCTTGCTTGTCCCTGAACCGTCGCCGGGTCATCCCTTTATATAGAGGGTACGCCTGGTCCGGTTTACAGAGTCCCGAGGCCGGCTCATACTTGTGTCCGCCTCGGTCTCTGTCTTTTCTTCCTTATCTCTCAAGTTACATCGCTTGGCGGTTTACAAACCTTAATTATACATATGGGCCCTAAGATCTTATGGGCCGTAGCCTTTACTAAATATTACAATCAGGTATAATATAACAAAGCCGGTTTACACTAGCCGGTTTATACCTGTTAGTCATATCCCTGACAGAAACAACAGAAGATGATGATCTTCCTAACAAGCAAATCACATTAGATCGACATGCAACAATACGAAGCATTATTCTCAGGAGGCACGGTGAACAGCTCGTGATGCCGCATGCCACAACATTCCAATCTCAACTTTGCAATCAAACACAAGGCCTAGCATTGCATAGACAATATTCAGAACAAACTCGTAAAATATCTTAGATAAGTCAACATTCATGCGACTATGCATCTCAGCAGAGTAAATATTTACTTCTGAACTCAAGACATGAATAGGAAAAAATGATCGACGTTTCTCATAGCAAGGGTGTCCCACTCAAAAATATCAAATGCATGTCTTCTGGCTAACATCAATGAGAAAAAAATTGACAAGGTTTTCCAATTCCAATATATTAAACTAATGTCAACTTTGACAAGCTTTTCCCATTCAAAATTTGTAATGCCTATGATTGTGGAACAGGCAGGGTTTGTCATCTGATAGTTCGGTGGCTCAAGGTGACGACGAATGATTAGAGAACCATTCGTTGTATTGTACATGATGAAGTATTATTATGGAGGACAAGAACCATCTGAACATTTTGTGCAGTTCCACTAAAATCAAGTTGAGCATCCCTGTGGATTTCGTATTTATATGCTCCTAGAAAACAAAGACACATCAGCACACACATGAATATTGGCCCCAATGTCAACCCACCAATCGGTGGACTAACAAACTGAAAGTACAGTAAACAGATTACCATAGCCAGATGCCCCATCATTGTTGCTTAGAATGACACTGACAGATTTGGAGTCCTGTCTTGGCTTCTTGTACTTGTTTGGGCACTTTTTGCCCAGTGCACTCCACGTGTTGTAGAGTTTCCTATGCTCTCCGCAGACTAGTCATGTCACCAGCGTCTACTAATACTTTGTAAAGCTTCTCGATCATTCCTTGTGTAATGTAGCGCAAACAGTGATTGCTTCTTTCTGCAAAGTGGTAAGACCAACTGGACCCACTAATGCAGTAGTTTGCCTCAGACACATTGGCTCCTTTTGTGCAGTTCAACTAAAATCAAATTCAGAATAAAACCGAGCTTTAATTTTGATATCCCTGTAAGCAACAAAAGGTATAAGGGAAAAAATTACTGAGAAATAACGGTTGATGACTTGTACTCCCAGAAGAAAAATATCTACTGATCTACCTTATCTTAATGGGAAACAAAGTAGGAGAGTAGCAATTCTCAATCAATGTGATTAATTCATATTAACTGAGACATTATCTTAACAATGCCTTGTTTCAACATGTATAAAGAATGACAAAGCAGAAAAGTATCATTCCTAAAACAATGCGACTGATTCATTTTAACAGAGACTTTATCTTAACAATACCTTGGTTAAACATGTAGAAATAACTACAAAGCAGGATAGTACCATTTGTAAAACATTGTAACTGATATATAATAATAGAGACATTATCTGAACAATACATTTCATAAACATGGACTCCGGCCGATCCCTAACAGAAATGGTACTCCCGCCGATCCCTAACAGAAATGGTACTCCCGCCGATCCCTGATAAGTGTTGCAGTTTTGAACTAAGATTCACTAGTTAATTCTGAGGAAAGTCGGTACTGACCTTTCAAGACCAAGATTTGAAATAACGCGTGACGAAGACCTCAAAGAGATCTCAACACATATATGGAAATCCGGTCTCATTTTGTGCAGTTCCACCAAAATTAAGCGAAGCAAAATGTCGCAATAGCAAGAAGTTGAATAGATATCCCTGTTTTAACAAAGGCAAAAAATGAATCAATTACTGGCCAATAAAGGACGATGAAACATGCGGCCACAAAAATGGTAATCCTGCCAATCCCTAACAAGTGTTGCTGTTTTGAAATAAGTTTCAGTAGCTAATTCTGAGAGTGGCATTACTTAATTTTATCAGCGGCATTAGATTAATAAAAAGCATAAACAGTTCCAGGGGAGAGTGGGCGCAACAACAACATGTGCTTCCATATACTTATAAAGGAGGTGATGCAAAGTTTATTTAAAACAGTACTAATACAAGTAGCATAACATCTCAAAACACACTGCACGATCATGTGGATGTATGGGACATGGGACATGCCAGCACCATGTGCGTCCACACGTATAAATGGGTGATGCAGAGTATGTAGCCAAGCAGCATATCTGCGTTGGTCCCATATTTGTTCTCTTTTGAAACTTTTTCCGATGTGAGGGCAGCAAATCTAGTCCTACACAAACTACCCGACCCCCGCAGTTTCTTTCCCTTTTTAACAAAGAGTTCGGTTCATTACAGATGTGTGTACTGGGTTACCCCATTTTTCCCTTTTCGACCAACAAAGCGGCTGGATAGCTAGTCTATACTACTTTCCCTCCCTCCTTTCCTCATTGAACCACGTCCTAGATTCATGCTCCACCCCACCGCACCCTTCTTTCCTCTTTGAACCAAGACCTAGATTCGACTACAGAATCGAAAAAGATTAGCATGCCGCTAGACCAATGACGGTTTTAAAGAAACTTATACCTTAGGGTCGTCGAGATGTGGCAAGGCGTGCGGCGGGAGGTCGGATCTGCCCACACTACGTACGACAGCGAGGAAGAAGGGGTCGGTGGCCCTCCTGCACAGGCGCTGGGTGAAAGAGAAAAGCGGAGCCGACAGTGGATTGCCTCCCTCGCCGAAGGCGATAGAGTGAACGCTGCACCTCCTCCCCTTCCCGGTGCGAGGGGATCTAGACGCCTCCTTCGCCAGCTGTGAGGGGGTGAAAGAGACAGAGGCCACAACGCAGTCTTGTTTAGATCTGGTGAAGAGGCTGAAATACAGTGGATATAGCAAACCCTAGCAAAGGAACGTTGAGCCTCCAGCGTGTGTGTGTATATATACAGCCGGTCTATTCTCATAACATTATGAGAATAATATTCTCATAACACTTCCGAACTGCATTGAAAAACTGCATTGGAAAGCTATGTGCACTGCTTCCTTCTTCTGCTGCGAACCACATAGAGGTGCAGCAGGAAACATTCATTTAGCAGCGTTTGTGGCTAGTTTGATCGATTTCTACTGGTTTATTTGTGAGTGCGCTGATTTAATATGTGGTTAAGCACTGAAATCAGCGAGAAAACGACGGAAATCCTTTGATTTTGGCGGATCTGCGTCCGTTCTTCCACTGGTTCAGGTGTTTCGCATCTTGCTGTTGGCTGTTCGTATTCTATTGATGTTTGTGTGTTACCATTATCGCGTTGATGTTTGTGTTATTCTGTGACATACTAATCTGCTAATAGGATTGAAATTTCAGTATAATTTGTCGAGTGTTCTAGCGGAAAAACCTCTGTTCTCTGTTCTCCCCCGTGCGGATCGAAATTGTTCCGTTTTGTATGTAATATTCTATTGTTTTCGGTAATTACGGGCTGCTTTTGATCTATCAGTATGAATTGGAGCGGATTAAGTTGTTAATTTCGAAGAATTTAAGTTTTTTGTCCATGTTTTTTTGCGGCGCGACTGGCTCTGGTCGTTTCTCAAAGATGTTTTTTGAGATTTTTTGCATTATATAGTTGTTAGAACTGCATTGCAGGCTGTGTTTTTCGTATGTGAATCGTGGTCAAGAGGGGTGGACTGCAGTAATATGCAATGCGCGTTGAATTTTTGTAGTGTGGCGAACTGCATTAATATGCAATGCGAGCCTGTATGAACTGCATTACAGCCACGGGGGTGTCGGGGGACTAGTTTGATAAGTTTTTTTGATTTGGTCAAGCGCGGTGGACTGCAGTAATATGCAATGCGGAATGCACTTTGTTATGTAACCGCACTGCTTTATTTGTCGTTTTTTTATGTTGTTTCTTTTACATATATATATACTGGTGGGTCAATTGGCTCCCCTTCCACCTTATCCCTGGCGGCTCCCATCTCACCTTATCCCTAGCGGCGCCACTCCTGCTCGATCTGTTTTTCTCCCAACCAGAACTGTTTTTCCCCTGGCAATGGATTGCGCGTGCGGCTGCCTGGCAAGGTTGGAGCCCATGCTGGATACATGCGTTTTTTCTGAAGGTTTGGTTCTGAACCAGAGGCAGCGGCACAACGCTCTCTGTTCTATTCTATATTCTTCAGGTATTGGATTTCGGGCTCCATTCGTCCATCAGTTGACTGACGATGATGTCAGTGTTTCATGGGTATGTATTTCTCGGATATTCTTTTTCATGTGTTGTTTGTAGTTAACGCTACCTGAATTTTTGTAGGAGTATTAGTTTTCTGAAGAAATTTTTTTGCTACCAAGTATAAGTGAACTGCTTTTCCCATAGTAGTTTTATTATGAACATTGTAGGAGCAGCAGCAATTTTGTCTAGTCAATATTATTATGTGTTGACATCAATATTTTTTTATGAAGATTGTAGCAGCAATTTAGTTTGTGAAAGATTGTAATCTTTTTCTTAGTTGTTCTTATTTTTTTTTCTGTTCTTGTTGTTTTTCTTTGCAGACATTCCCTTCTGGTCTAGTCAGGGTAACAGAAAGCTGTGTTAATTTGGTGTTGGTCAGCAAGAATGGATATCATGATGTTGATGTTATGTATTCTGTTGGCTCTGATGATTGTTTGGTTCTCAAAGATGGCTGGAAGGAATTTGTGGAGGAAGCTGGTCTTCAGGCTGGGGATGTTGTCATGGCTATGTTTTATAGGCATGCAAAGTGTTTGGAAATCAAGTTAAATTTGCTTTAGATCAGTCTTGATTGAGCAGCAGCAGCATGAGACATTTTTGTTGTAATAATCTGACATTTTTTGCGTGGGTTGTAGTGTATTTTCTTATGAGAATTCTGAGTATAAGTGAACTGCTTTTTTACATATAGTTTTTCATGTGCATCCTATCAGCAGCAGCAGTTGAAGAACATGCATTCTGGAAACCCCCACAGCAGTTTTGAAGCAATATACATATCGAAAACAGACTACTGAGAACTGCATAGATTTGATAGATAGAAACCACGGTTCTGCGGTCATAATTAACATAGTACATCATCAAGCAAACTAACGCAACATAAGCAAACATTGTCCCAAAGCAAACTACAACGAAAGCAAACTAATCTACATACGCAGAGGGAAACTAATCGAGCACTTCCGACAGGAATCCTTGGCTTTTCAGCATCTGTCCTGCTTCACTAGTTCCACCCGTTGGAGTTGGAGGTGGAAGTTGATGCCCCCTTGCCCCATGGCTTCCAGGATGACCTCGGGCGCTTCCTGGTCTTCTCTGTTTCAGCGCGCGCGAGGCCTTTCTTCATCGTGATGATTCGGTTCCATATCTCGAACGCAGCGTAGGCGTCCTTGGCAGCATACTCGACGTGCTTGGTGCTGAGAATCAAAGTCCACAGGCTGTGGTCGTGGTCAGTCATCTTCATCTTCATGTCTGCGTACTCGTCGTCGATGATGGCAGCAGCTACATCGCCAAGCGAGTCCAGTGGCTTCGTTCCATCAAGCACCCTCTAGTTCGTCTGGATGTCGACGAAGTTGGGGATGTGGAGGTTGCAGGCTGCGAGCTTCTCCTTGTCCTGCTTGATGGCGAAGCCAGCGAACTCGAACCTAAGGAAAGTGAACCACAAGTTATACCTTTCGGAACTGCATACATGGGCATATAGAACTGCAACACGTACTCGGCAGAGAGAATTGCTTACTTTGGGTCGCCGAGGAACCTGTCGAAGGGGATGCATCTCTTGCCCAATGTACCACATACCTGGAAAAGAAGCACTGGGTGGTACTTGCCGATGGATAGTTGAACCAGGGCCGCTCTGCCGTGGTCGGGTGTGTACTCCACGTCGATGTCGACGATCTTCTGGCGGCGCCGCTGGAGAACTGTCTTGAACTCTTCAACGTACGTCGCCATGGCGGCGACGTTGGTGGTGTAGATCACCTTCAGCTTCGTGTTCCCGTGCGCATGCACGACGTCGTAGGTCCTGCTGAACCCCATTGCTGCAAAGAGGAGGTAGAGGAGGAGGAAGGCGCAGCGTCGTGTGTTTTGTGCGGACGGTCTGGTTGATGAAGCGGGGGATTTAAATGTGAGCGGCAGCAACTTCTGCCGAGGCCACGATCTCGCCACCCAACCGTGTTGGCGATCGTGGGTTCGTGATGATCGTGGCGTTCGTGCGGCGTGCAACCAGCGGGATAGAGGAGGGGCGAGGCGCGGCGCTTCGGGCGATAGTGGGCGCATTTATTTTAGGGCAGGCGAACCGAATCGTCCGCCGTAAGCAAACTGCATCGCTTCAGAAGCGGAATCGTCCGCCGTAAACGAACTGCAACGCTTCAGAAGCGGAATCGTTTTTTTACATTTTTTTGCACTAAGCGCACTGCACTATGTACTCGAAGGTTACTGCACTGCAAGCTTTAAACGCACCACGCACGCACTGCAGTGTATGTGAATCCTAGTCTGACTCTACATTTTTTTTCTTTTCTAACTGCTTTTCTGTATTGATTCACGTTCATGTCAGATTCTATACGACTAAGAGAACTGCATTCTCAAAATGACATTCCGATGTCAGGTTTTTCATACAGAAGAGAACCGCATTCTGAGATTGGCATTCTCATCTTATTTTCTTTTCATACAGAAGAGAACTGCATTTTATGAAGCACCCCCCCCCCCGCAGCACATTTGGTCACAAAGCATGTATGGCATATGTTGTATCTATTCATTTTTGAACTTCAGTATTACATGTTGAATTTCTTTTTTTTTGCAGTCCACTGAACACAAGCTATATATATTATATACGATACGATATATATATATGATGAAGTTAATATGTTTTTAAAAATGCAAAACTGCATATGTGTTGATCTACATCCTTTTCCTGGTGCTTCTTCGCAGATTGTGCACTGCATTTGTTTCAATGGTTGTTGCTGCTTCTGTTTTGCTCTTGTTGTTCGCATTACCCCTTGTAATGGGACCGTGCGACCGCGATGCTTGCCTACGTGCTGGATTCTGCGTTCTGTCTCTCCCCCTCGTTTTTGATGATGGTTCTTCGATGTCTTCATCTTCATCTTCTTCCTCCTCGTCTTCCTCTTCTGCTTCCCCATCTTCCTCCTCGGTTACATCAGCTTCGCTCGCTTCCTCACTGTCTTCTCTGTCAGCATCTTCTTCGTCATCTTCTTCATCTTTTTTTTCTGTTCTATTTGGACAAGTTCTCGCGTTATGCTTCTCTCTCTTGTTGCAGACGCTACATAGTCTTCTCTTTGTCGTATCATCTTGTTGGTCAGCTTGGTGATTTGTGGTGGCATTTTCAGCCTGGATTTTTTTCAGCCTCTCCTCACATGTTCTTGAGTTGTGTCCCGCAATCTTATTGCATGATTTACACATCCTTACCCCCATTGGTCTTCCTTCGCTGTCCAGTTCTGGCTCAGGCCTGCTATTTTTTTAGGGCTTTTTTCATTTGCTGCAGCTTTTTATTGGCTGATTTGCTCTCTTTCTTTCTCCCTTTTGTGTTTGAAACAGGTGGGGGAAGAATCGTGTCATCCATATTATGAGCTGCACCATCAGAGGCATGTTCGCGCTCCTCTCCTTGTTCTTCACCCCGTGCATCCATGATGTTCTCTGCTTCTTCTTCTTCGTTTATTACGTCGACTTCTTGTATGAGTTTTCTCATCCCAGCTAAAGCTCTGTTGTACCCTCTATCCGATTTGACACCTCTGTTCGCCAGGTCCATTGCAGTTTCTGCAAGTAGTCTCCTACGGCAGAACATCGAACTCCCATCCGGAGCAGTTTGCTCATAGTCTCTGCGGTCAAAAGTTGGATTTTGGCGTGCGTTCCGTGTGTATCTCTTCAATATGTACTGTTCAGGTATCTTGTCCACCCGCAGCTGATCCAACATGCAAATGATGTGCACGCAGAACAGGCCTGCAGCAAAAGAAATTTTTTTGGTTACTCGTGCCAGCAAACTTCACATAAATAGGCAACATTTGTTCATTTTTTTGGTTTTGTGAACTGCATTATAAATAGGTCCTGGGTCTGCTGCTATATTGAACCTCACTATATTTTTTTTTGTTTTTAGTCTTTTTTTTTGCTACCAGCAATAAGTGAACTTCATTTTGTTTTACGTGTGCGTATTTTTTTGTTTTCCTGTCTCACTTACCTGTGTGTGTCCACAACTTGCATTCGCATTCGTAGATACCGTTCGTCACATCAGCAACCACCTGGAACTCGTGTCTTGCCCAATCAAAATCATCAGACCGGTTGTAGTGGCGCACCAAATATTTCGTTGGGTTGTCAGTGGACTGCTCTGATCTGAATGCAGTGCTGCGGTAGTGCGTTTGCTTGAAGTCAGCAAAGACCGCCCTGGTGTAAATCTTGGAGAGCTGAACCTCGAATCCAAACTGAGTAGTAGTCTTTATTTCCGTCTGTGAAACAAAGAAAACGAGTTAAGTAGTTGTCTTTTCGCAGCAAAAATCAATAAAGCGAGTAGTGTTTTTATTAATTGCTCATCCAGCTTAAAAACTTTGCTCTGTTTATATACCTCATTAGCTATGGTCTCCGCGTGCTCGACGCCCTTCCTTGTCTGGATGCACCTGTCCACCTGGGACGCAAAGATGTGTAGGTCGTGTCTTTCCTTGACAAAGTTCCTCTTCAAGATCCGGTTCATGCTTTCACTTCTCTGTGTCGACGTCATCTGTGCACAGAACACCTCCTTGTAGTAAGCCGATACCCATTATTTTCTGTCTGTCCACAGCGCCTTCATAATCTCATCATTTTGCAGGTTATACTTTTCCATTAGCTCATGCCAAGCGCGTTCAAACTCTGATGGCATCAGTGGGTGGTTGAGAACGGAGGTCAGCTCATCCTTGAATTTCTCATACGCTTTGTACAGCAAGGACAGGTGATCCTTGTATTTTTTCAGTATATGCCAACGGCATAACTTGTGCAGCGTGCCTACGAGCGTACTTTTTATCGCGGCATCCATGGAGGGGCATTGATCTGCATGTTTTTGAAAAAAAAACAAGCAGCGAGTTATTGAGAGAACTGCATATCCTTTTTCTGCTTTTTTTTTCATTGGATGGAAGAAATGGACTACAAAACTTGGCAATGAACTGCATTGTTATTTAATTTCACTCTTTTTTTCCAGCATACCTGTGAGTATGCAGATTGGCCGCTTGTTGTTCATGCAACGCAAGAACGTCTGGAACACCCACTCGAAAGTCGGTATTGTTTCGTCTCTGATGAGAGCCACAGCGAATATTGTACTTTGGAGGTGGTGGTTGACTCCAACGAAGACGGCGAGAGGCATGTGGAACTTGTTGGTCTTGTAGGTCGTGTCAAATGTGACACAATCTCCAAAATCTTCGTACGATCCCCTGCAGCTCGCGTTCGCCCAGAATATGTTGCGCACACGGTTATCGACATCTTTGTCGTAATCATAGAAGAACTCCGGGTTTATTTGCTGCATCTTCTCAAAGAAAGCCAGGAGTTTCTTCACATCGTCCTCTGTTTCCTCCCTCGCGAATTGGTGCTTCCTGTAGTTTGAAATAATAATATACTTGCAGCATTAGGGACATACAGAAAATGCACAAAGCGGACTGCATGAAATAGACGATATATCATTTTTTGTTTTAGTGAACGTACCTGTTCACCCAGTCACGACTGGTGCGCCCCATAAAGTGCAGTCCTCCTGACATCCTTGACAGGGTTGACATCATCTGCGTGTGCGTGAGGTTGTCGCTCCGCATGTCCTTCACTAGTTTATCGAGCAACGGATCATCCTTCTTATGCGAGTGCATGTGCAGAAGCATAGCCGGGCTGTCAATCATCCTGTGGTTGCGATTGAGCTCAATCTCTGCTATCACAAACACATCCTTTATTTTTTTTCAATCTCATCCCCGCCTTGCAGCCAGTCCTCTTTGATGTTTTTTCTCGCTTTCTGTCATAATCAGTGACAGTTTGTTTGCTTCTGCCTTTGAGCACACGATGTATCTGTTTGTTCTGTATCCGCCGTTTTTGTGTGTGCCGAAGCCTGCATGCCTCGCATACGTGTTGTAGAATTCTCGTGCCGCATCTTCTGATGTGAACTGCATACCTTTCATAGGCACAAGTTCTTGGAGCATGTTCTCATCCTGCACACAGACAACATGGAATGTTTCTTTTTTTTTGTTAATGAGAATGCACAAGCTGAAACTATGCGTAATAAGTGAACTGCAGTAGTCAGGAAAGGATGCTTACGTGCGTGTACTGTTTTTCTTCTAACGGTGTTTGCAGCTCACCGATGTTTATTGGGCATGGAGGGGTGAAAATAGACCTGTGTAATTGAGGATCGTGAGGAGGCAGGAGTGTGGAGAACTTTACTTTTTTGGTTGCTTGCGGCCCTCCTTGATTCTGCTTCCGATTCTTTTGTTGGGCAGTAGGCGGCCTTGGTGGAATTCCACTGTCCCTTTGTCGACGAATCGTTTCGACATGGACCTGCCAAACTTGCTGGGTTTCAACATCGGCTTCTGGAGGTGCTATATCATCCGTTCTGATCTGCTGATCAAATGTTTCAAAGACACGCGTGTACCTTGGCTGCATAACTGTTATGATTTGCTCTTCGTCATCATCCTCCTCATCATCATTTTTCTGCGCGTGTTCCCCCATGAAGACCAGATCGTCGTCGTCCTCCTCGTCATCCTGCGGGTTTTTTGTTTCACTACCTTCTCCATCTCGAATGATGTTTGGTTCACTGTTTTCATCTTTATCCTCTACATCTTCCTCCACGGAGTAGGCAGTTCTGTTTGTTGTGCTAAAGAAACCCCTAGGTAATTCAGGTGTTATCCATCCAGGCATCTCCCACTCTTCTCTTCCAATGCAGTTTAGGGGCTCGGGGTCGTAAATGATTCGAGGCATCTTCTGTTTTTGAGGCATAGTAAATTCCTGCAGGTTATTAAGCCCAAGCTTTTTTTATGCACGTCAACAATGAAATGAACTGCATCTTTCGTACTATATATCATTATATTTTTGCAACGGTAAGAAATTGCACTTCAATTTGTCATTCTACAGCAGGGGGCACTGTTAGTTAACATGAAGAAACAATGCACTTCAGCTCTAGGAACAACGCTCTACATATTTAAGTCATTGTGGACTGCAATTTTGATCCATACAGCGTTTTTTATTTTTCGAAGTATCCTTTTCTGTTTTTCCACTTGGAGACACATGTGACTGCAGTCGACACAAGATGGGGGACTGCATGGGTATAAAAACGGCACTGCAAACTGGATGTGGGGGCTTGGTATGTTGATTTTCTTACCTTATATGCAGTTCCCTCCTTCTGCAGATGCAGCTCTTGCTTATGTTGTCGTGCAGTCCACCTCCGCTGCAGGAACTCATGCGCTTTTTCCACCTTCGCCATTGTTGCGGGAGAAGGCTGGACGTGCACCATTGCAGTTCGCATCCACGACGAATGCGATGTAGTAGTCAACCTTGCAGTTCGCTTCCCCCTGTCATGCATGGCTGAGGCTGGATGCTTCAGGGGCGGATCCTCCAGGTGGTGTTGGGGCGAAGGTGAGGTGTGGCGTCGCTTCCTAAACGCCGCCGCAGAAATTTCGTCCCCGACGGACTGCATCGCCGGCCGCTTTGGCGCGCGCTCCGCGCGCGCTACGAGGCGGGGGAGGGGTGGGGGAGGACGCCGGCCGCCGGCCGCCGTGCGCTCCCGCGCTAGGAGGCGGGGGAGGGGTGGGGGAGGACGCCGGCCGTCGGCCGCCGTGCGCTCCCGCGCTAGGAGGCGGGGGAGGGGTGGGGGAGGACGCTGGCCGCCGGCCGCCGTGCGCTCCCGCGCTAGGAGGCGGGGGAGGGGTGGGGGAGGACGCTGGCCGCCCGTCGCCGGGGCGCTCCCGCGCTAGGAGGCGGGGAGGGGTGGGGGATGATGCGGGCGTCGGGCCTCTGGCGCTAGGAGGCGGGGAGTGGACGAGGAGGGTTGTTAGGAGAATAAGCCTGTTGTTAGGAGAATAAGGTCTTAAGGGGTGTTATGATAATAGACCCACCCTATATATATAGTTTGGCGATAGTGTGGAGAGTGCAAACCCTAGCGAACAAGCGCTGAGGCTCCCGCTTATATATATACTGTAGTACGGACTGAGCTCCGGTGCCTAAACTGCACCTGCTTTTGGCTGTATGACAGGTGGGCCAACCACATTTTGGGCCCATGCTACCTCTTTAGCTTGCGTTCTATTCCCTCGAAGAGGAAAGGGAGATGCAACACAATAGCGTAAGTATTTCCCTCAGTTTTTGAGAACCAAGGTATCAATCCAGTAGGAGACCATGTGCGAGTCCATCGCACCTGCATAAACAAATAAGAACTTCGCAGCCAACGCGATAAGGGGTTGTCAATCCCTTTACGGTCACTTACGAGAGTGAGATCTGATAGAGATGATAATTATATTTTTGGTATTTTTGGCTTAATAAAACAGCAAATAAAAGCGGTAAAAGTAAAGTAGATGTAAATTGATATGTTGAGAATAGACCTGGGGGCCATAGTTTGCTCTAGTGGCTTCTCTCATGATAGCGATATTCTACGGCGGGTAAACAAATTACCGTCGAGCAATTGATAGAAAAGCGAATAATTATGAGACTATCTAGGCATGATCATTGTATATAGGCATCACGTCCGAGACAAGTAGACCAAAACGATTCTGCATCTACTACTATTACTCCGCACATCAACCGCTATCCAGCATGCATCTAGTGTATTGAGTTCATACGAACCGAGTAATGCCTTAAGAAAGATGACATGATGTAGAGGGATAAACTCAAGCAATATGACGAAAACCCCATCTTTTTATCCTCGATGGCAACAATACAATACGTGCCTTGCTGCCCCTACTGTCACTGGGAAAGGACACCACAAGATTGAACCCAAAGCCAAGCACTTCTCCCATTGCAAGAACTATAGATCTAGTAGGCCAAACCAAACCAATAATTCGAAGAGACTTGCAAGGATATTATGAGCACACATAAAAAGTTCAGAGAAGAACCAAATATCTTTCATAGATAACCTTGATCATAAACTCACAATTCATCGGATCTCGACAAACACACCGCAAAAAGAGATTAGATCGAATAGATCTCCTCGAAGACCGAGGAGAACTTTGTATTGAGATCTAGAGAGAGAGAAGAAGCCACCTAGATACTAGCTATGGACCCGAAGGTCTGTGGTAAACTACTCACAACTCATGGTGAGGGCGATGATGATGATGATGATGAAGGCCTCCGTGATGGACCTCCCGGAACAGGCTCCAAGATGGGATCTCCACGGGAACAGAAGCTACGGTGGTGGAATTAGGGTTTTTTCTCTGCGTATGGAGTTTCTGGGGTACATAGGTATATATAGAAAGAAGGAGGGCACCTGGGGCCACACGGGCCAGCCTCGAGGCATGGGGGCGCGCCCTGGGAGGGGGGGCGCGCCCACCCTCGAGGGTAGCCCAGTTGTCCCCTGACTTGGTCCTGACGTTTCCCGTGCATGATTTTCTCCAAAAATATCTCTCGCGAAGGTTTCATTCCGTTTGGACTTCGTTTGATATTCCTTTTCTGCAAAACCCTGAAATAGGCAAAAAACAACAATCTGGACTGGGCCTTTGGGTTAGTAGGTTAGTCCCAAAAATGATATAAAAGTGAATGATAAAGCCCATTAAACATCCAAGACTTCATAAATAATAGCATGGAACAATAAAAAATTATAGATACGTTGGAGACGTATCAAGCGTCCCCAAGCTTAATTCCTGCTCGTCCTCAAGTAGGTAAATGATAAAGAAAGAATTTTTGATGTGGAATGCTAACCAATATAGTTATTCAATGTAATTCTCTTAATTGTGGCATGAATGTTCAGATTTTAAAGATTCAAGACAAAAGTCTATGTTGACATAAGAAATAACAATACTTCAAGCAATACTAACAAAGCAATCATGTCTTCTCAAAATACCATGGCTAAAGAAAGTTATCCCTACAAAATAATATAGTGTTGGCTATGCTCACTTATTATCACACAAAAATATTCATATCATGCACAACCCCGATTTCAGCCAAACATTTGTTTTCATACTCTATCTTTTCAAACCTTTTAACTTTCAAGCAATACATGAGCGTGAGCCATGGATATAGCACTATGGGTGGAATAGAGGTGGTTGTGGAGAAGACACAAAGGAGGGAGATAGTCTCACATCGACTAGGCGTATCAACGGGCTATGGAGATGCCCGTCAATATATATCAATGTGAGTGAGTAGGGATTGCCATACAACGGATGCACTAGAGCTAAATATGAAAGAAAGCTCAACAAAAGAAACTAGTGGGTGTGCATCCAACTTGCTTTCTCACGAAGACCTAGGGCATTTGAGGAAGCCCATCGTTGGTATATACAAGCCAAGTTCTATAATGAAAATTCCCACTAGTATATGAAAGTGACTAAGCATGAGACTCTCTACAATGAAGAACATGGTGCTACTTTGAAGCACAAGTGTGGAAAAAGATAGTAGCAATTGTCCCTTTTTCTTTTTTTTTTCTTTTTTTGGGCCTTTCTTTTTTCTTTGGCCTTTCTTTTTTTTCTTTTTTTTTGCGGAGGGGCTTTATAGATTCAGCCTTTCCTCCCATGTCGCGCTGGGCATTCGGGTTAACCCGCAAATTCGGGTCGGGTAATTCGGGTAAAAAATAATCCGGGTTTCCAAAAATGATACCCAAATTATGTGTGAAAAATCTACTACCCAAAAATTCGGGTACTTGAAAATTCGGGTTCGGGTTCGGGTAATACCCGTATTACCATAAGAGCAGTAAACAGGGACAAAAAATGCCAGCAACATAATAGCATTTCTGCACATGTTTGCAGATTTTGCAAAATTTTGACAGCATTTCTGCTCATTTTGGCATATTTTCAGCAACATAATACCAATTGACAACAACACACGAATATAATTAATATAATAGCAGCTTCTCCAACATAACAACATCAGCAATATAGTAGCAACTTCTCCAACATAACTGCATCAGCAATATAATAACAATTTGTCCAACATACTAGCAGTATTTCTGCACCATAAGTCCATAACATAATATGACAGAGATATCACTTAACAACAAGCAATTCAGCCACATAATGAAATGGAAAACAAATGTTCATAAAAAGCAAAAGATCACAAAGTACTTCAGGCACATAGTAAACAGCCACACAAAGACGTCTTCATTCTCCATGCTTCAAGGCTTCATCGTCCATGCTTGATCATGTTCCAAGGCTCAAGCTGCACAATTGCATTGAAATTTCATTATTATCAACTATCAAGTATCAAAAGGGTCCTATTCTATGTCAAACTTTAGGTTAAACTGCTATGAACATGTACCTTAAGAAGAAGAAGGCTAGCGTTTGGAGATGGACATGCTCACAACAGACTTGGAAGTGGCTGTACTTTTATCAACTGGCCCTTTCCCTTTTTCTTTGCCAATGTGTAAAGCACCAAATTCTTGAACTAACTCTAATGAATGAAATGCAAACATGCAGGGAAGAATTAATCAATAATGTCTTGATGGAACAAAAGGAAGTACACAAAGGAAACAAGCAAATATTTAATGGCTATATGAATCAAGTCAAACAACTACGAATATAAGTACACAAAGAAAATAAGCAAATATTTAATGGCTAGATGAAACAACTACAAACAGAAATACACAAAGGAAATAAGCAAATATTTAATGGCTTGATGAAACAATTACAAACAGAAATACACAAAGGAAATGAGTGAATATTTACCTTTTTCGAGAACATTTAATTGCTCCATACTCTCCTGGATGTCAATAGGAGTATCCCCTCTAATTCAATCTTGTGCACATACGAGAGCTTCCAACACGAATGGAGTTAGTGAGGTCCGGAAGTCATCTAAGATACGGCCACCCGTGCTGAAAGCCGACTCTGAAGCTACCGATGAGATGGGTATAGCAAGAACATCATGTGCCAAGTGAGCTAAGATAGGGAATCGATGACCATTGAGTCTCCACCAAGCAAGAATGTCAATCTTTGCTTCAAGGTCTTCGGTATCTTCAGCAAGATATTTGTCAAGTTCTGTCTTGGCATTACTACTTGCACCATTGTTCATCTTCAACTTCTTAGCAATGACATCTTTGAGCATACTTCCTCTACCTCCCTTTGCCACTCTTATTTCACTACAATCTGGTTGAGATGTTCCTTCAGCTGGAGCATACAAATTCCTATAATTTCCAAATAGATCATCAAGACAAGTTTTTCACGCTGCCCAAACTAGTTGGCCTCTTTCTTGTCCAAATATGACATCAATGACAGCATTTGTGTACACAGATAGCTTGTATCTTGGATCAAGAGCAGCAGCAATAAAAATCAACAAGTTAATATTTTCCTTCTCCTTGTCCTTTCCTTTTCCCTTACCCTTGCTCCTCTTCTCAGTTTCTTTGTCATTATGCACTTCCTTGATGTTTGTGTTCCAAAGTCCCCAATACTTGTCAAACTTTTCTTTCATTCTATGCCCAGTGTCAACTTGCAAACTGTCATCGCTACTCAACCACTTTTGAATCAACAAATGAACTTCCCCGATCTCATCAAAGTACGTGTTGCAAGTGACATTGAGAGTAGAACACACACGCTTTGTAAGATCATAGAAACGCTTAAGAAATTCTTCCATCTTCTTGGAATTCTCCCAATCCGTTTCTTCGGGGCAACCGAAGCCATCGTTCTCCTCAGATAGATCATACTTGTATGTGAAATCCTCTTCGGCTAACCTCATGAAAACCTTCTCATAAACATTTGCAGCTTTAAGAATGAGATAAGTGGAATTCCATCTTGTTGTGACATCAATCTTTAGAAATACCTTGCTGTCCACCTTCTCTTACACAACAAGTTCCTTGAACTTGACAAACCTTGAGCCACCATTTCTAATGTATCTAACAGCAGCTCTCACACGCTGTATTGAGAGGTCTACTTCCTTCAAGCCATCTTGCACAATGAGGTTAAGAATGTGTGCAGCGCACCTCATGTGCATATACTTGCCATTTGCTATGTTGCTAGGTGTTTTATTGAGTTGCGTCCTCAAGTAAGCAATGCCACCATCATTTGCACTTGCATTATCAACAGTTACTATCATTACTCTATCCATACCCCATTCAACCATGCATTTGACCAAGTTTTTTTTCCAATATCTTCACCCTTGTGCCCCTTAACCAGGAAGAAATTGACGACTTTCTTGTGCAGCTTCCAATTTGCATCAATGAAACTAGCTGTCACAGTCATATAACCATCAAGTTTTTGAGATGTCCAGCAATCTGTTGTAAGACAAACTCTTTGAGAAGAACTTTCGAAAAATTTCTTGAGCTTCAACTTCTCTTTGAAGAAACGACGAACAACATCTCGAGTGCAAGTTCTTCTAGATGGAGGAATGAAACGTGGGCAGGTTTTCGACATAAATTTCCTAAATCCCGCCTTCTCACCAAAACAAAAAGGGAGCTCATCTTGAATAATCATCTCTGTATAAGCTTCCCTAAGAGCTTCTGCATCATACTTCCAAGTGCCAATTCCTTCCCCAAAAGTTACTTGAAGTGTACCTTGCTTCGGGTCTTTGGCAAACGTGTGAGGATTGCGCTTGCACACATCAAAGTGCCTCTTCAAGGGTGATGTACCATGTCCCCTCGATTTAGCCTTGAGTTCACGCGAGCAATATTTGCATTTATCGAACATCACAATCTTGTTACTATCCTTCACCTTGATGAAGTGCTCCCACATCGCCGACCTAGGTTCCATCTCCTTCCTTGCATCTTCTTCTTTCTCAGGTTCCTTGTCCACATCGACATCAACGACATCATGTTCACTAGCTTCCTCATGTGATGGTTGTAGTGCTTTTGCATGTGAAGAATGCCCTGTTGATTGTTGGGAACCAAAGCAAAACTCATGTGATGGTTGTGAACTGTCAAAATCCATTGTCACAATTGCATCGCCCACTTCACTAGGTTCAGTCCTGCAAGACATGTAGATAGCAAAATTTGGTCAAACAGATTGCAATAGAGAACAAGGAGAGCTACAACAGCTCACTCTTATAAGAGCAGAGCAACGCAGTCATGTATAATCCATGTATAACACTAAACACATTTTCAAGAGTAGAGTAGAGCACACACATGTACAATACAGATATGGAGATGCCACTGTTACTTAAATAACTCAATTTGTCATTGCACAAATACACTGTCAAAACTCACAAATATACAAAAATAAAAGTACTACAGCAGCATCACATAGTTCACTTAAATCACTCAAACTTGCCATCTTAAAGTACTAATGGAGGCTCAATGGTCTGCAACCTGAAGCCCAAATGCTATAGCAACAGTGAGCGGCAACTAAATGTGCAACAACAACATCACTCAAGTCACTTTAAATCACTCAAGTTTAGCAGTATCACAACTCAAACTTTTCTGTTCTACGACAGCAACAACATCAAATAGGCTCAGTTTTGCTCAAAATTGTCACTGCACAAACCACAACACCAGCTCATAGTTCAGTAGCATTTCAATTGAAAGAGGAAGGGAGGAACCGAGGAAGGGAGGAAGAGGCATGCTTTACATTGCTTGATGATGGCTGGCCTCAGGCCGTCGGCTGTTCAGTTGGTGGCGTCGGTGGACAGCAGTGAGCGGGCGAAGTCCGGTGGGGAAGTGGAGTCACGTCCGGGAGGCGTCGCCTTCGAGTCGCGTCGCTCGTTGGGGAGGATGAGCACCAGCGGCGGCGGAGTCACCACTCAACAGCAGGCAGCACCGCAGCAGTAGATGTGGCGGCACCGTGGCAGCGTGGGCAGGAGGTGGTTGCGGGGACGGCCCGGCGAGGGCAGTCCGGCGGGGGCGTGCCGGCGGCCGGCGGGGACGGGGGAGGCTAGGTGCTAGGGCAGGGAGGCGGGCAGGCGGCCATGGGGAATTGGGGATTTGGGGGCGGGCGGCTAGGTCTCAGCGTCTCGGGGGCGAGCGGCTAGGTCACGGGGTCGGGGTCGGGGAGTGGTTTTGTTTGCCTCTGGTGGGAATTTAGTTGGGCTGGGCCTTCGCTCTCTATGTCTAGTGGGAATTTTGCCGGGCTATTTTTATTTCGGGCTATTCGGGTACCGTGGCCCTTTACCCGAATTACCCGAATTTAATTCGGGTTTTGAAATCTGCTACCCGATTTGGTGTTCGGGTTATGCTGGTTCGGGTTTTTCTGGTTCGGGCTTCGGGTATCGGGTTTTATGCCCGGCGTGACTCCCATGGGACAATGCTCTAATAATGATGATCATCACACTTTCATTACAACACGAAATTAAAACTCGATACTACAACAACAAAGTATGACTCTATATGAATGCCTCCGGCGGTGTACCGGTATGTGCAATAAAACAAGAGTGACATGTATGAAAATTATGCATGGTGGCCTTGCCACAAATACGATGTCAACTACATGATCATGCAATGGCAATATGACAATATGATGCGTGTCATATAAATGGAACGGTGGAAAGTTGCATGGCAATATATCTCGGAATGGCTATGGAAATGCCATGATAGGTAGGTATGGTGGCTGTTTTGAGGAACAATACGGTGGCTATTTTGAGGAAGGATATATAGCGGGTTTATGGCACCGGCGAAAGTTGAGCGGTACAAGAGAGGCTAGCAATGGTGGAAGGGTGAGAGTGTGTATAATCCATGGACTCAACATTAGTCACAAAAACTCATATACTTATTGCAAAAATCTACGAGTCATCAAAACAAAGCAATCAACGCATGCTCCTAGGGGGGAGGTTGGTAGGAGTTAACCATCGCGCGCCCCCGACCTCCACACAAAGGTTGACACTCTACAAATACCTCATGCTTTAACTTAGTCACACAACGGTTCACCATACGTGCATGCTACGGGAATCACTAACCTTAACACAAGTATTTCTCAATTTCATAATAACTCCATTAGCATGACTCTAATATCACTATCCTCATGTCTCAAAACAATTATGAAGCATCCAACATCTCTTTCTATTCAATGCACTTGGTGTGAATTTTTTTACTACATTGACATTGGATGTTTATCATGTGAAGACAAGTTTCTTTAGCCTAAACACTTTACCATGCTGTTTTAATAGACTCTCAAATAGATATAAGTGAAGCATGAGAGTTCAACAATTTCTACAAAATATTACCACCACCATGCTCTTAAAATTATAAGTGAAGCACTAGAGCAAAAACTATTCAACTCAAAAGATATAAGTGAAGCACATAGAGTGTTCTAACAATTTCTAGGCCATATTTAACTGTCTCAAATAGGTGTTTCCAGCAAGGATTATTGTGTCAAACTAAAAGACAAAGACTCAAATTATACAAGTCGCTCCAAGCAAAACACATAACATGTTGCGAATAAAAATATAGCTCCAAGTATAGTTACCGATGGATGAAGACGAAAGAGGGGATGCCTTCCCGGGGCATCCCCAAGCTTAGGCTTTTGATTATCTTGAATTTACTTGGGGTGCTATGAGCATCCCCAATCTTAGGCCTTTGCTACTCCTTGTTCCATAGTCCATCAAAGCAATACTCAAAACTTGAAAACTTCACAACACAAAACTTAGACAAAAAATCTCGTGAGCTCCGTTAGTAAGAGAAAACAAACCACTACTCAAAGGTACAGCAAGGAATTCATTATTTGTTTATATTGGTGTTAAACCTACTGTACTCCAAGTTCTCTATGGTTCATATCCTCCAATATTACTCATAGATGCATTGGAATAAGCAAACAACACACGAAAAACAGAATCTGTCAAAGACAGAATAGTCTGTAGTAATCTGCAGGGTTCGCCTGCTTATGGAACTCCAAAAAAATTCAAACTAAATTGGTAAATTTGCGCAATTTGTCTACCAATCAGAAACAAAAAGAATCAACTAAAAATCACGCTCCAGTAAAATCTGAATACTACTTTAGCCAGCGCTAACGATTCTGTTTTTCACAGCAAGATCATATAAACTTCACACAAGTCTTCCCAAAGGTTCTACTTGGCACAAACACTAAACAAAACATGAAAACACATCTAATCAGAGGCTAGATGCAATATTTATTCCCTAACAGCAACAAAAGCAAAAAACGTAAAATTGGGTTGCCTCCCAACAAGCGCTATCATTTCACGCCCCTAGCTAGGCACGATACAAGATAGATCTAGGGATTGCCTTCTTTGGTCTTCACCCTTTTAACGGTGTCAAACTCGAATCCGGGAGGTTCCTTGCATTTCCCTTCATATTCAGAAATCTTAAGATCTAAAGCATCCAACCGCTTATTGCAAAGAGTAATCAGCATATTCATGCGGTGGAGATTCCCACTAACACTCTTAAGAGGTTCAAGAGTTTTTTGTAATATTTTCGTTACTTCACAAATTTTCTAGGAAACTTGCGTCCCTTCCGGGGTTGAGTTTGACTCCTTTTGGGGAGGTAGTGTTCCCACTATTCCCCCTATGATTTCATGCGCAAAACTAGGATCAACTTCGATAAAAAAATTCCCTTGGCAACGCAATCCGTCTATGAGACATATTCAATCCAACATAAAAATTGCGAAGCAAGATTCTAAAATTTACTTCTAAAGTGCACTTACAATAAGATTCCATCATCCTGAACCAAGCATCTTTTAAGTTTTCTCCTTGCCTTTGCTTGAAGTGAAGTACTTCATACTCGGGAGACAAAGGAGCGGATAAGGGGCTAGCCATAATTACAAGCAAACAATCCAACACACACAAGCGAACAAGAAGCAAGCGAACGATAAACACACGGAGGAAGTAGGGCGAATAAAACGGCAAGGGTGAAGTGGGGGAGAGGAAAACGAGAGGCAAATAAATGTAATGCGAAGGATAAGGGTTTGTAATAGGTACTTGGTATATGACTTTTGCGTAAGCCTCCCCGGCAACGGCGCCAGAAATTCTTCTTGCCACCTCTTGAGCTTGCGTTGTATTCCCTCAAAGAGGAAAGGGAGATACATCACAGTAGCGTAAGTATTTCCCTCAGTTCTTGAGAACCAAGGTATCAATCCAGTAGGAGACCATGCACGAGTCCCTCGCACCTGCACAAACAAATAAGAACTTCGCAGCCAACGCGATAAGGGATTGTCAATCCCTTTACGGTCACTTACGAGAGTGAGATCTGATAGAGATGATAATTATATTTTTGGTATTTTTGGTTTAATAAAACAGAATATAAAAGCGGTAAAAGTAAAGTAGATGTAAATTGATATGTTGATTATAGACCCGAGGGCCATAGTTTTCTCTAGTGGCTTCTCTCATGATAGCGATATTCTACGGCGGGTAAACAAATTACTGTCGAGCAATTGATAGAAAAGCGAATAATTATGAGACTATCTAGGCATGATTATCGTATATAGGCATCACATCCGAGACAAGTAGACCGAAACGATTCTGCATCTACTACTATTACTCCACACATCGACCGCTATCCAGCATGCATCTAGTGTATTGAGTTCATACGAACAGAGTAACGCCTTAAGAAAGATGACATGATGTAGAGGGATAAACTCAAGCAATATGATGAAAACCCCATCTTTTTATCCTCGATGGCAACAATACAATACGTGCCTTGCTGCCCCTACTGTCACTGGGAAAGGACACCGCAAGATTGAACCCAAAGCCAAGCACTTCTCCCATTGCAAGAACTATAGATCTAGTAGGCCAAAACAAACCAATAATTCGAAGAGACTTGCAAGTATATTATGAGCACACATAAAAAGTTCAGAGAAGAACCAAATATCTTTCATAGATAACCTTGATCATAAACTCACAATTCATCGGACCTCGACAAACACACCGCAAAAAGAGATTACATCGAATAGATCTCCTCGAAGACCGAGGAGATCTTTGTATTGAGATCCAGAGAGAGAGAAGAAGCCATCTAGATACTAGCTATGGACCCGAAGGTCTGTGGTAAACTACTCACAACTCATGGTGAGGGAGATGATGATGATGATGAAGGCCTCCGTGATGGATCCCCCTCCCGGAACAGGCTCCAAGATGGGATCTCCACGAGAACAGAAGCTACGGCGGTGGAATTAGGGTTTTCTCTCTGCGTTTGGAGTTTCTGGGGTACGTTGGTATATATAGGAAGAAGGAGGGCACCGGGGGCCACACGGGCCAGCCTTGAGGTAGGGGGGCGCGCCCCCCACCCTCGAGGGCAGCCCAGCTGTCCCCTGACTTGGTCCTAACGTTTCCCGTGCGTGATTTTCTCCAAAAATATCTCTCCCGAAGGTTTCATTCCGTTTGGACTCCGTTTGATATTCCTTTTCTGCAAAACCCTGAAATAGGCAAAAAACAGCAATCTAGATTGGGCCTTTGGGTTAGTATGTTAGTCCCAAAAATGATATAAAAGTAAATGATAAAGCCCATTAAACATCCAAGACTTCATAAATAATAGCATGGAACAATCAAAAATTATAGATACATTGGAGACGTATCAGCCCACCTGTCATAAACCCAAAGGCAGGTGCACTGAAGTCAATGAAGCTGCGTCCATATAGTACTCGTGTATACGACTAATATATAGTGGAGTGGTTTTCTTATTCTCTCCATAACAATCGTTTTAAATTTTGTAAGTACGAAGCGAAACTCTTTATTTAACGTATCAGTGAAGAAAACTAGTACGTACTTCCGATGAACTAACAATCCATGCGTCCTGGTCGCACTTCCTGTCCTTCACGTGCGGTACACCACCCTCCCTTAAGTGAACAACCACACATGCGCCAAATTATCGGAAACGTGTGAGAGTGTGTACAAATAAAGAATTTTAATTCCAATTATCGGAAAGGTTTGAGAGTATGTACAGTTTTCCCTCTCTAATAATTATGGTTTGTTGTGTTCGGCCTAAACTTGGTCAAAGTTTACAAAGTTTGACTTCAGTCAAATCTAATATGCGGAGTAAATAAAAATGGAGGGCTACTACGTCCATCCGGGTTTTTAGTCCACACCATTTTTTAATCAAAGTTAATAGCTGGACAAATAAAATTACAGGGGAGCTCGACACAAAGTTGTGAGAAGGCTTAGAAATCAATACAAAACTTATGCTCTTAGTACCAACGTCGATCCTTCTTCGAGGAAACATTTGGTTCATAGCCAATTGTGTGATAAAATTGCACCAATGTGAAAGACAACTGCGTCTCCAACGCAACCAAGGTGAACTGACGAAGGATATCATCTTTGTGGGTAACAAGCAAAGAGCACTGATGGAAGACAACTTGTTTTTCATTGAAAATCGATCAGCTTCACCAGCCGACGCAACCATGGGGCGCAACCATGAGCATCGATAGGTCATCGTGGTGATGCATCATCCATTTGGCATCAAGTTTGGGTGAGGCACCTATGAAGTTCGACAAATCCTCACTGTTGTCTGTTTCTTCTCAGTAGTCAAGCTCGAGGAAGGAAGAACCATGTGGCAGAGGACAGTGAGGCGGAAAAACAATGGCCATCCAATTTTGTGCAGTTCCACTAAAATTGAGGAAGACATGCCCGGGTATGGAGATACGCATCGCCGTTTCCAAAAATATAAAAAAGGGATATAGTGTTGTTACTTTGTTTTACAAGATTAACAACGACATCTCAATTGTCAATAAGAATTATGAAAAGTACACCAAAAAATAGAAGCATCATGATTATCTTGATGGGAACTAAACCAGGATACCCGAGAAAAAAAATCATTTCTTCATTTAACCAGTGATAGTATTAGATTAGCAGCAGCAATAGGAGCATATGGACAATGACCGCACAACCACCATGTATTTTTTTGTCGAAACAACATGTATACCTCCACCAAGGCATAAATCAGGACAACTTTTCGAGTGGCATTTCCTCTATAATAGTAGTAGGTGATGTTGGACCAGCCGACGAACCCTAGCTACTATACATGGGGAGTTGGGGAGTAGTCGCATAGAAGAAAACCCGCACGCAGCGACCTGGGGAGCTGGACGAGTACAAGAAGTTATACCTCAGGTTGGCGAGATGTCGCTTAGGCGAGCGGGCCGGATCTGCCCACACGACAGCAGCGAACAAGGGCGCGGAGGACCTTCGTCCGCGCCAGCGCCGGTTCCGAGAGGACGGTGCGCATCGGCTTCCTCCATCGCCGACGGCGACAACGTCAACGCTACACCTCCTCACCTCCCGCAGCGGACGGGATTCGGCCGAATCTTTGACCATCGGTGAGGAGAGAGATAGTGTGGACATTGTCATCTTGTTTTGATATAGAGAGGGTGAGAGAGCGAGACGCGAGAACTCTATCAAACAAGAGGCTATAATGGAGTAAAACAATCTCTCCATAGCAGTGGTTTTAAATAGAATACGCGTGTTCCCGGAGAAAAGAAAGGAAAACCGGCGGACAATTTTTTAACATACCAAGAAAGAAAACTCGATCAAAAACATGCCCCCGCTTCCTGGTCGTGAGAGTCGTCGCGCACACACACATAGACATAGACATGCATATCCGTGTTTACGTAAAATTCCATTTCCATCTCCATCTCCAATCATATTTGTCCAACTGGCACATTTTTTACGTTGTTAATTATATACGCGGCAATATTAACGTACAACATCTCTTGTTTGCGGGCGTCCGGACCGAGGCCACGGCCGCTCCTGGCCAACCCGAACCCTCTTCATCACCCGCGCGTGCTTCCCGCCCGAAACGGTCAGTGCCGCATTCATGCCCGGCCAGAGCGGACAGGACCTGTCACTAGGGCCGTCATTGAAGAGTGAAATGATGGTTGCTTCTTCCGACTAACTTACAGTGTGATTTGACTGCTCCTTTAGTGGCCCCTACACGTACTCCCCCTACGTGTATGCAACAGTCACACGTACACATGGACGCAAAAACGCGCGCGATGCCCTAATACATGCATGTCCGAGCACACGACGAACACACACGGTCACGCTCAAGTTCTCAACCTACAGGTGCATGCACACACATACTCAGCCAGGGTGAGCTAGTGACCGTATAAACACCGGAAGATATATATATATATATATATATATATATATATATATATATATATATATATATAT